>OU426983.1:127795390-128461007 GCA_911387785.2 Aelia acuminata
CTGGTATGAAAGAACCACTGAGCGAAATTTGGAGAATTTAGGACAAACGGTATGGATTTCTATAAAGAACAAACAAACAAACAAAATTTCATCTTTAATTATATAGATTGTCGTCATTTTCATTTAAAAATATAATGATGTTTAAGAATCTTTACTCGAGATATAAATACATGAACTATACAATTTTAGGCATTATTACTTGAAAAGAAAAAAATCCATGAATTTTTCCAAGAAATTTCCCAACTGCTAAGTAGATTATGGTCTAATAATAGCAGAAAGATGGGAAAGATAAAGGCCACTAGTTTCCTGTTAGTACGGCAGCACCTCGTTAAGATAGCATCGCAGTTTATGATATCATCCCGTCCACTTTCAGCTTTATTAACTATTCTCGTACAAACATTCCGTTATCTGTACTAACAGTTGCATGCAAAAGTTTCAACCAATCTATTACGAACTCACTCAGTATTCAAAGTTTTAAATATCCGTCAAACATTGGAACAAATCTTAAAAATCTTAAAGCCGTTTCGAAGTGCATACTCATACCTTTCAAATACCTGAGTTAAAAAAAAGAGAAAGAACTGCATTTTTTTTGCATAATATTAAACCAAAAAAATCTGGTGCGATGCGCGCAACACACAACTTTCACTTACCAACTTACTTAGATTAGAAATTGATGGGTTTCGTTGATTGTCATTTCTCAAAGTCACAAATTTTTCCACATTCATTTCTTATTTTTGTTTTGGTCTCTAAAGTACACTAATTTTTTTATTATTTAATATAAGTTTTTACTTGCGATAATTCGGCAATGCAAGCATGATACTCCAAGTCGTCTGATTTTATAATTCTTTATGGAGTTGTTGAAAACATCGTTTATTTACCATGTAAACATAAAATTTCCATTAAATGAACATAACGTCTTTAATTTTAAACAATCGTCTGTCATTAAAGGCGTACTGCCCGTGCGTAGGCTCAACGTGTTATATGAGTTGACGGAATATTTTTCTTTTTTTCTCCTGTATATGTTCATTCGATTTTTTTTTTCATATTTCGTATTTAGACATTTCTAATTTTTAGGCATAACAGGAGACAGTTTATTTCTCCATACAAAAAATTACAAAGGTACTTTATAAGAAAACCAACAAGGCCCTTTCCCCATTTAAGCCCCCTAAGAACATTTTAATAGTGATAAAGCTTATCTGATATTAAAGAAGACCTAATTTATCATTAAAAATGACGAATTTGATCAAAAAATAACGTTTTTGAGTTAATAAAAAAAAAGTAAAAATTGGAAAAAAAAACTTATGAAATAAAGTGCCCCCTCCGTTTGATCAATTTTGATGAAATATTGGCTGCCACATCGCGGGCTTATACATACGCTAAATACCCAATTTCAGGTTCGCACGGTTTATAGTTTTCGAGCTAGTCTGTTCACAAACCCACAGACTTCCACACATTGACCATTTCGCGGGACTTGGTTATTTGGACTCAGGGGACCCCAAAACGTGTATTTCCGTTGAAAACCGGAAGTCGAAATTTTTCACGATCGCAATACTTTCCCTTACTATATATTTCATAAATGGGTAAGTGAAAGTAAAAGTATGTATGTCAATATTTTTGTATAGATTGTTAAGGATTAGATATATTTAAAAAATAAAAAATGGAATAGATGCCTACTTAACAGTAAAATGAAAGCAAGTTCCATGTATACTATGCTGTTAAAAAGTTATATTTTTGTTCGAAAAACAACATTTTATCCCCTGTACTAAAAACCTCCTATTAGAAAAATGTTTGTTTTTACATGCAAAATAAATATCTACCTATTTACAAAAAATAATTAATTTAGAAAAAAAATATGAAATGAAATTTTTATTACAAAAATAACAAAGTAAATATAAGAAAAATCTGGAGTAGCGGTAAAAAATTTACAAATAGTATGAAACTATTTAACAGCAGCCAATGTTTAGACTCAATAATGCGGGTCTTCGTCAGGCATATGACGTTGGGCATGAAATCTCACCATACTTTAGAGGTGTCTAGAATGAAGAAAATAATAAAGTCCTAAACGGATTCATCTGAGATAATTCACTATTTATGCCGGAAAGTTAATATTTTCGATTAATTAGATTCTTTAAAAAATAATGTGCATATTAAAAAAACAGATATTTCTTAATTTTTTATTTATTTTTAACCGTTTGCACTCGGCACCGTTTCGGACGTTACCTACCGGCAACTCGACGCAACTTATTAGCGAAAACGTACACCCTGAAAACGTAATATTATACAGTAAAATTTTAGTACCAAGTAAAGAATTGTAATGAATTTTAGGTAATATATATTTGTGAAGCTCCAAGAACAAATAGTTACTAAAAAGAAATTATTTTTTAATTTTAATATTTTTTTAATAATTTTATAATTTTACTAGCTGTATGTCCCGGTTTCACCCGGGGAATTTCATTTTTCTAATGAAACGGTCGATTTAGGAAAAAAAGCGACTGTAAAGCGAGATCATTTCGATTTTTATTAAGATAAACCATTGGGAACCACTGAGCGAAATTTGGAGAATTTAGGATAAACGGCGTGGATAGATAAAGAACAAACAAATAAACAGAAATATATCCCTGCAGTTTCAGCTTCTCGCAAATCGGCTTGCCTAAGCCTCTGTGGAGCAAAGCGGGCCTCATATTCCTGGGCAGACTCAGTTTCCCGCGATTCTGCCTGTCTAAGCCTCTGTTGTTCAATCCTATTTTGATGTTCGTCGAGTTTCAGCTGCTCGTATTTAACGTTGTTTTTTAGCTTTTGAGCTCACTACTCCTATTGAAACTCGCTTCTTAGGAGGCATTTATAAAAAATAAATTCACCATACATGTAAATAAACGTATTGTAATGTTAAAAAAAACAAACAAAAAAAACATATGGTTTAAAAATCCCAGAACTCGACGCCTACCAAGGAACGGTCTTACCGGGCCTTTTTGGCCTCTTCAAAATCTATAAAATGATTTTTTAGGCCGTTTTTCTACTCAAACGGTAGATTTCGTAAAAAAAAACCGTTGTAAAGCGAGATCATGACGAATTATTTAACAATAAAGAATATACCCAGAGATTGGCTGAAGTTATGCAATTTTAATATGGACAGGTGTTCGCACCTGGTATCAAAGAACCACTGAGCGAAATTTGGAGAATTTAGGACAAACGGTATGGATTTCTATAAAGAACAAATAAACAATCAAACAAACAGAATTTCAACTTTATTTATATAGATTATAAATTATAATAAAATATAATAGTATAATAATACATAATGGGAATACCGAAAATAGACCTAAAAATTGTGTAACATTTCGAGGTTTCGCCGTTCCTTATATATAAAAGCATAAAAGATCTAATTGGAGAAGTAAAAACAATTAAAAAATTACGAGATGTGACCCTATTAGTTGAAGTTTTCTCAGATATCTAATCAGAAAAGCTCCTAAAATGTGAAAATCTACTTAATAACTTTCCGGTTAAAGTAGAAGCACATGGGAAACTAAATCAAAGTAAAGGGATTATTTGGTGCCCCGAATTAAATTATTTTACAATTGAGGAAATAAAAGATGAATTAAAACTACAAAATATAGCCGATATTAAAAGATTAACGTTCTATAAAAATAATGAAAAACACCGCGAGCCGCGACCGTCATTTATCACCAAAAGCGAAATATCCAACAAATAGTTTTTACTATTTGTTTATATCCGTATATGTAAAAAACTGAAAATTATTTGCATTGTCTCCGTAGCGGAGCCCTCGAGTTTGAAGACAAATTTTAAATGGCTCCGCTCCGGAGACCTCGAGTGCAAAGGGTTAAGCAATACTTATTCTAAATGTAAAAACGAAAATTGTTTCTATTATTATATCGTTAGTAGAGCGCATAGATACTGAGATTATCTAACTTTAAAAAAAAAAAAGTGTTTTCGAAAAACAAAAATTTTCGTAATTATGTTACGACACGATAGAAATGGATTGCTCTCATTTTAAAGTAGATTGAAATACTTATCTATTCCATTATTTATTTTTATAATAATACACTTAATACATTACAAATTTAAAACACTTTATTGGGGAGAAAAATGTTAATTTGTAAAAACGTTATGTTTTTGTATAAACTTTTATTTCAAAACATAAAGATTTCTAAGATTGACATACTTATCTATTACATTTTTTATTTTAATAATACACTTTATCCATTACAAATTAAAGGCGTTTTATTGCGGAGAAAAATATTATTTTGTTTATTTATATTAAAAAACGCAATTCTCACTTCTTTTTTTTTTTTTATAAACTTGAATTTCAAAAGATTTTGGTTTATACTTAAAAAGCTTTGACTTTGAAATTTTTAACATTCGTCAATTCTAGAAGGAGATAGAAAACATTGAATACTCATTGATTTCGGTATAGGCTAGCCAGAAATTATGCATGCAACTGTATTTACATCTGTAATTAATTATATTAATTAAATATTCAATTGTATAAAATTAGTAAATGAACTACGTGGCATGAGTTGTCTTAAAACTTATGTCATTAAACCATTCATAAGGTAAAATTCATGAATAACCATGAGGCTCAATTCCATTACATTTGATATCGCTAAAATCCTTAATCAGATATTTTCTTAATTCGTAATTGTTTCATTTCATAATTTTGAAATAATGGTTGAAAATTAACATTTCATTAAAATTATTAAAACAAAGTCATATTGTAACATTGTGTGGGGGGGGGGGGTAAACAAATTTTATTCAGAGAAAAATTACAATTTTCAATGTCACACAAATTATGAGAACACAAATATTTAAACAGGTTACAAAAATTATCACTTTGTAAGGCAGAAATAATCATATGATTTATGCTTCAGAACAAGACTAACTCCACAGTCCTTATAAATATATCGTGAACATGAATCGATAGGTGTATTTACGACTCGTAGTAAAGTTTGTCTCATAGGCCTTACTGGAAATCGAGAACGATTAGCGTTCCTCTAAAATCACTTTATATTGCCTTCAAAAATTTATTATGGAAGTAAAGTTTCTAAACTAAAATATAATTAATTAAAGATTATCTTGTACCATATTTGTTCACACATTAAATGCTCTAAATAATTTAAGCATCATGTATTTATTCTCTAAAGTAAAATCATTTTTTTTATTGTTAAATTAACGTTTTAATTTTAACAGTGATGATACAGAATGTGAAATTTCCTTTGTCACATATATACTTGGCATATACATAAATCAAATACCTAGTTTGATCAAAATCGTTAAAGCCGTTTTGGAGTAAATAAAAAAAAAACACGTGGAGACTACATTTATTAAGTAAAGGGCCCCCTCCATTTTACCAATTTTATTTATCAATTTTGATGAAATTTTCACCGTCACATCGCGAGCATATACATACATCAAATACCGAGTTTAATCAAAATCGTTAGAGCCGATTATGAGAAAGTAAAAAAAAAAAATGTAAAACATAGAGAAAATTCCTTATGTAAAATACAACATCCGTTTGACCAATTTTGATGGAATTTTTGCAGTCACATCGCGGGCACATGCACCAAATACCTAATTTCAGGATCGCACGGTTTATAGTTTTTGAGCTAGTCTGTTCACACTCAGACCATTTCGCGGCACTTGGTTATTTGGACTCAGGGGACTCTAAAACGTGTATTTCCGTGGAAAACCGGAAGTCGAAATTTTTCACGATCGCATACTTTCCCTTACTATATATTTCATATATAGGTAAGTGAAAGTAAAAAATTATACTGATTCATAATAAATGTGAAAAGCCGTTTTCACCCAAAACCTTTTTACCGACAACTCACTAAACATATTAATTATATGTGCATAACTAATATTGGAAACCTCCATCGGCCGTTTTCCGACGCTTTCGTGCCTCCCAGAGCGGAAAGATTCCTGATAAGTCTTATACCCGTTTACAAAACACAATCCAGAAAATCATAATTTTTGTCTTTTTTTGTCTCTTACAGAACCGCTACCGATGTTTGCTCCTGGACATAAATATGTTGGAATCCATTCTATTTGATTTTTATTTATTGGCTTATAAGACAGCGCACAGTGGTTCAAAATTGACTATTTTCGGAAAAAATCTTGTCAAACCTGATCTGTAAGCCGCAAAATAATAAAGTTGATATTATCATAACCACGATTAAATTTCCTATAAAATGTATAGGTTGGAGCCCCGCTTAACCGGTTATTCGGTTTAACCGGCGCCCAGTGGTTCAAAAGCCACAATTAGCGGAAAAAATCTATTGGCCTCAAATCTCCTTTAAAAAAATGCCACGCCATACTTATTATATATGTTGGCAATTTGTTAAAATTGTTTTATGGTAATAGATTTGCCTGAATAAAACAAAGAAATGAACATTAATACGTTTCAAAACCGCAATTTCTTAAGAAAAAGTGACGGAAATTCAGAAAAATGATTTTATTGAATTCGCTTAGAAAGTTGAGAATTTTACCAAGTTTATTTGCTCTTACAAACCAATACTTTATTTCTGGATAGAGTTAGACAAAAAAAAAAAAAGTTCACTCAATTTTTATAAATTATATTCGGATTTTGACACAATTAATGTCATCTTGAATCTTCTTTTTTGTTTCCTCTTTTTGTAACAACTGGAATAAATAATGCTTACAATCTTAGTGTTTGTAAATAGCGAATATAAAATAAAAACATCTGCCACCACAACAGTCGCAGGTGGTCGCAGCTAAAATGCTTTTGCTTATTTACAAGAAGGATTAAAATATTTATCTACACAATTTTCAGCCCACCGGAAGCCGCCGATAAAAGTAAATTCATCAATATTTACCATTATATTTTTTCGTAATTATTTTTTTTTTATTTCAGATAGTTCTTAGTTTTGGTGAATTTTTAATTTTTAATTCCAGTGAAATATGTATGCTAGGTGTGGAAACCCCATCGGATATTACTTTTAATAAATTTAAGTTCCCATTATTGAACCTATGAATTAAAACTAAATTTTTAAGGGCACGTCTAAAAAAAGTAAAAACATAGTTGTGTAACGTTCTTGGCCTATTTTTGTTCATAAGCGATTTTTTTTTTCAAATATTTCTTATGGAGCACGTTACTATATCTCAAGGAATAAGTAATTACACATGAAATATTTTCTATTTCAAACTTTAAAATGGATATTTTTTTCACCCTTGAACCACTGTGCAGCGTAGCTATGGAGTCTGGCCCAATCATGTTAGTTAGAGTTAGTTAACAGGTTAGAATAAAATTAAAGCAAAAATTAAACAAATAAACTAAATTTAACTATAATTCATCTAACAAAATAAACTTACCTAAAAAATGAAAATTTTTATAATTACCTAAATCTATAACCTATATAAAATAAAATATTATCCAAATTTTCTTAAATATACTTGTTGCCATTGTTGTCAAAAGGGTACCAAAATCTCTCTCTATATATATAAGAGGCTTTGTCCTGACTGACAGAATCAACGCAGAGCAAAAACTACTTATGATAGAAACTTGAAGTTTGGAATTTAGATTTTAAACGCGATGTAGGTAACCACTAAGAAAGGAATTTCAAAAATGTAACCCCTAAGGGGCTTAAATGGCGAAATTGTCGTTTAATTCTAACGGAAATATATTTTTGAGATTTTAAACCATATGTTTTTTATTTGAATATCGATTTAACGTTACAATATTATTAAAATAAACATTCACATAAAATATGGCTACTAATTATTTTATGGGGCTTAATGTTATGTGATTAAACACACTGTGTAACTAATAATTATTTATTTAACTCGACAAAGTAATAACATATAACAACATTCAAATTCAAATCTTTTTATCACTTTTTGGTAACCGTCTATATAATAACCTTCCTTCTATCTATTTTTGCAGTGTTGCCCGCCTAGCGATATATTGAGTATGTTGGAGAGGGGGCCCCCACAATTTAAATATTAGTGGCAATCAAATTATGCTCACTGTGATTCCCATAATTGGGGATGGTGCGTGTTTATTTCGATTTCTTCTTCATATATATAAGAGTTGTCCTGACTGATAGAATCAATGCAGAGCAAAAACTACTAATGATAAAGTTCGGAATTTAGATTTTAAACGCGATGTAGGTAACCGCTAAGAAAGGAATTTCAAAAATGTAACCCCTCAGGGGTTTAAATGGCGAAATTGTCGTTTAACTCTAACGGACACCTATTTTTGCACTTCGAGAACAATCGAGAATATCTAATTTGGACTCATTTTAAAGATCTTGATAAGACGAGTTTAACTCGAAGCACCTACGGGTCGTCGACAACCATGTTTTAAAGCCGAAAAATGAAGCGTTCACGACGAGTAAGCAATTTTTTGTTTAGGCGGTTTTAGTGAACTCTCTCCATTGGAGAGTCTCCCTCTCTTCTACCGAGCCGTAGCTTCCCCCTCCAACATTCCACCTACCGGAAGCTCCGATTCTACTAAATCTCCTTAACATTAGTTAACATATAATATTAAATCAAAACCAAGATATGATCACAGAATTGATTTGAAAGGCTCGCGGGCAAAGCCGCGACGGGGAATGCTAGTATAAAATAAAATATTATCCAAAATTTCTTAAATATACATTTCTTTTAGTAACAATGATGCATGCACTTGTTGCCATTGTTGTCAAAAGGGTACCAAAATATGCACTTCATTTATATAAAACTCAAGCATACGGATAATTAAAAAGATATTTTATAATTATGGGTTTGCAGGTAAATTACCAGAGTTAAAAATATTAAATGATGACGTAATAAAGTAAAACACATTGTCCGAGTGCTCTAGGCTTTAAATATCTAGAATTCTCATCAGTGATAAGTCATCCGAGCCCGCATTGATATATTTGTCGAGATATCTCGTTCTATAGATCTCAAAAAATAAACACTCTAGGACCAATTGCTTTAGAGGGTTAGTGATTAGGAGGCCGCACCACTTATAGACTTCTTCAGCCTTTAGAAGATGAGAAATATTCCCATGGTACAGCGCCAGGCGGTCTTCACTCGAAACTCTCAGGTGACTCACGGTTCGAAGCTTTCAGAAAAAGGTTATGAATTTCAGGTAGTTTTGAGGTTCTGGGTGATTAAAGCAACAGATCCGCCAATAGATGTGGATATAGTTTGAATTAAATGCACGTTCAATGTCTTTAGAGAGTAAGTTATTAGATACACATTACAAAATGTTTTTTTTTTTTTTTTTTGTTCCTAATTAATGTTTTTGGATCGGAAAAGTTGTTGAAGTGCTCTTGAACAAAATTGGAAGCCGCTAAATTTTTAATTTGTGATATCCAATTAAATTCGAGATTAGGCTGCCTAGTGTCCAGAGCCACAAGCTTCTGCAAACACTTTTTAGGAAGTCGATCGTCTGGCAATGAAGATATTTTTAATAAGTTGGAATCCTACAAAACTGAAGCGACGAGAAACTGCTCGATAATATCAGCTCTTTCAACCTTATAATAAATCGTTCAAAGCTCCGAATAATTTACTAAAGTTTTACGATGGGATGATTAATAGTCAAGATTTTCAGTTAAACATTAAACAGACCTTTCACAAAGTCTCGTTGTATGATAATGGCGGCTTAGTTTTTGAAGATAGTAGAAGTTTTCAAATTCGATGATGCATGGGGAGTGGGATTTACAGCTTATGAGAAAACTATTACATCTCAAACCTTTTTTATGAGGGTCAATCGTTATATTAATACAGTCGTAGATTGTGAAAAAAAAATATATTCAAAATATTAATAGATATTTTGTATGGTTACCTCTCCAAACATTTAAACTTATGGATATCTTTGAAATGATGGTCTATTGTTATGTTTTCGTAGGAGAGATTGTAAATGTTTTATATTCATTGGCGGGGACTAATAATCCATAGTATAAGTCCATACCTATCCATTCACGGATACTCGGATTTCAGTCACTGAGGGATTCAAGTAAAGGATCCTAATACAAAAGTATCTGCAACTTGTATCCGCCAATCCTTTTTTACTCGGATAGTGTACAACACTGCCATTAAATAATAGTAGACAACCTAATCACTAATTTTAATGAAATCCGTAGATGTTAAATTACTGGTAATCCTAGCGCCCCTTCCCCCTCGTCGAAATTAAAAATGCATTATATTTTCGGATCCTATGTATTCGGAAACATAAGAATGCACCTTCATTTCAGTGAGATCCGTAAATGCTAAATTAATGATAATCGGTCGCCCCCCCCCCCCCCCATTGCCATAACTTCCTATTCGGCATTAAACATCCTTAGAAATTAAAAATATTATTACAGAAACCATAAAAAGTTACTTTAAAGTGGAAGAAATTCTCTCCTGTGCTGTACTTGATTACCGGAGTACTCAGAGTAAAAAATAGTTGAGTACTTTTGATATACTTCCATTATCAAAAGTACTCAACTATTTTTATCGTGGTGTTGATAACTCCTTGTGAGTACTCGTTACTCAAATTACATTTTGCCCATCTGGTAATAGGTTTGCCCACTCTCTAAGTGACAGTAATATTTGAAGCATTTGTTATCAAAACCAGCTCATTCCATATTTTTCTGAAATCCGCTTTTTTGCATATTTTGAAAGTTTAGAGAGTCCTTCATAACCTGACGAAAGGATATAGTTCAAATCCAGCTCATTCCAGGAAGGAAGGACAGCAGAAGAAACTGTTCCGTTTAGCGTTGTACTTTATGACTTTTTCCACATTGTACCACAGTTTACGTCTCAACTGTTAAATTTCAGATCATTCGAAAAAGTTAAGTGGATGTCATTTATATGAAACGCGTAAAGACACAAATATCAAATGGTAAACTAGAAAAAACCAATTTCACATAACTTAATTGAACAAAAAACTAAAAAAAAAAAAACATGAAAAATCGTGTTTTTGCATCAAAATCGGCTCATTTCAACCTAATTAGTGTAATTACGCCTAAGGTAATGCACCAGGAATGGTGGACGTGAGAAGTTTTTTGTCTCTCCTGTAAAATTTCCAAAAATGGAATGAGCTGGTTTTGATTTGATAGCAAACGCCTCATTTTTTTTTATTAAATATTTTATTTTTAAAAAATTCTTAAGAGGTGATAGGAACGTAAGATTGATCCAACAATGCTAAGATAACAATGGCGTCGAGGAAACCTATATTTAGGAAGCCGATGGCCTTTGGCATAACACGACTCTCACTGAGGTCACGATGTCGTTACAAAAAAATAACTGTATATAGCTGTTACTGTTACTTTGACAATTATAAACAACGACAGTGTGGCGCGACAGGACTGAACATGTGACCGCATTGTGATCTGTGCTAATTGAAGGACATAAATATTTAAATATCAGACAGTAGGAATAATATCTCTTGTCATTCTGCGTAGTGGATCTTGAAATTATGGAGAAAAAGAAATTGCCAAAAATAAAATAGAAACGTTTTGTACCATTAACCCTTTAATAATAGAAACAATTTTCGCTTTTACATTTAGAATAAGTATTATTTAACCCTTTGCACTCGAGGTCTCCGGAGCGTAGCCATTTAAAATTTGTCTTCAAACTCGAGGGCTCCGCTACGGAGACAATGCAAATAATTTTCAGATTTTACGTATAAGGACATAACAAATCGTAAAAACTATTTATGGGATATTTCGCTTTTGGTGATAAATGACAGTCGCGGCTCGCGGTGTTTTTCATTATTTTTATAGGACGTTAATCTTTTAACATCGGCTATCTTTTGTGGTTTTAATTCATCTTTTATTTCAATTGTACAATAATTTAGTTCCGGGCACCAAATAATCCCTTTACAAAGTATATCCACCAAGACGATCTCTAATAAAATTTTATTTTCTTATTATGTATAATACAAGGAGCTTTCGGCGTCCTGCGCCATATTCATCTAAAATATAATTAACAATCATTCAAAAACACTATTAAAAATTTTATAAAAATAACATGTTAACATAATATAGTTTTGTCATTCTACATAATATAAAATAAACCTTACCCTTTAATTCCCCTGAAATAGGGTCGTCAGTGCATATTGGAATTCAACAATTTTGAACACCATGTCGTCTGACCCATCGTCTTTTGAAGGGTTCTGCGGGCCTACTGGCTTAAGGTCGACGCGAGCGCGTTCTATTGTAATGTATTATGTGCGAATAGTGCTTAGGGATGTGGGCTGCTTCCTGTTTAGTATTTAATATTCTGTCTTGATTTATTGCAATGTATATGGATTCAATTATTTTTTGTTTTGGCCGGGAGGTGGATTTGTGTAGAATTTTTACGTTATCAAAATCTATTTCGTGTCTGGTTTGTTTAGCGTGGTTAGATAATGATGTGGCTGTTTTTGAATTTGGTTTGAGTGTGCTTTTATGGTTATAGATTCTAGTTTTGAGGTCGGTTGAAGTTGTGCCTATGTATGATTTGTTACAGTTTTTGCAGGGAATGTTGTATATTAGGTTTCTTTGATTTTCTATTGGTGTGGGGTCTTTTGTTTTCGTGAGAAGTTTACGTATTGGGTGAGGGGGTTTGATTTAATCCCTTTACTTTGATTTAATTTTCCACGTGCTTCTACTTTAGGCCCGGTGCACATGAGCTGCAAGGCACGCTTGACGCTAAGAAGCTTTTCCAGGAAGGCGCAAACCTTCATAAAAAAGGGTCAGTGCACATGAGGAGATAGGACGACGCGTCACTTCAAAATTACCACTCCGATACCCAGTTTTTTGTTCGTTTTGTCTTTATTTTATTTTATTTTTCTTCATTTTAGCCGTGTCGAAGATCCTCATGTTTGGACCCAAATGTAGGCTGTCCAAATAATGAATATTCGACAGAAAATCCTGATAACCAATCATCCTACAGAAGACAGTTGACCATTACACACGTCTAAATTACTTAAATAAATAAAATCAGTTATAACATATTAAAGATTAAATCTCAAATTACATATATTATTAATTCCACATTGATATTGATACAAAATCATCAATCTAATTAATAATAATTTCAAAGATTAATTTTAATTGGTTATCTAATAACATAACACCTAATAACAAGTTAAATTAGTAATACAAATGAAATTAATAATTACATTACTAAAACTTAACCTGTATTAAAGAGGAAGATAGGAAAAAACGCAACGGCTCATGTGCACTGCCCCATTGAAAACAAGGTACTTGTGGACCGCAAAAGCGTCGAGTAGCCGCCCGATACGAGGAGAAACAAGCGTCAGCTCCTGAGCCTATCGGACTAATCCGGAACATCCGGTCGTCACGTACCGTCCATGTGCATTGCCCCTATATACCCAGAGTATGTCTGCCTATCAGCGTAACATTACGCCTAGCGGTTATAACAAGGGAGTTGTGACAAACCGGACTGACTCCCTTGTCTATCAATAATATAACTATGGATTGGATGGGAAAAAGAGTTGCAAAATGCCAATTATGTAATGAGTATTTGCAAGATAATAAATATGTTTTTATAACATTTCACATTTTAGGAACTTTTCTGATTGGATATCTGAGAAAACTTCAACTAAAAGGGTCCAATCTCGTAATTTTTTAAGTGTTTTTACTATTTTCCTTGTTTTGAGTAAAAGAAATTTTAAAATTCAATCAAATCTTGAAATATTACTGCAGTGAATAGTAACAATGTTTCTGTAGTAACTGTTACTTTAGTAAATCAGGAATGAGTTACCTTTGTATTTTACTTTTATTTATATAAAGATTCTCCAGAAATCAATTTTCATGAACTATCTTTTCAAAAGTTTGTGGCTTGGAACTTTTTTAACTCAGCAAAATTAACAATTTGTTAGATTCGAGGTTGAACTTTTCTGATTGGATATCTGAGAAAACTTCAACTAAAAGGGTCCAATCTCGTAATTTTTTAAGTGTTTTTACTTCTCCAATTAGATTTTTTATGCTTTTATATATAAGGAACGGCGAAACCTCTGTGAAATCTAAGGGATTTCCATCGTTATCCGCTCCGATTCTCTTAATTATCGAAAATTTAAAACAATTTTTTGGTCTATTTTCGGTATTTCTAGTATGTATATTTTATAATATATTTATATTATGTTTTATAATATTAATAATATTCAGTCAACTCATAAAACACGTTGAGCCCACGCATGCGTAGTACGCGTTTAATGACAGACCATTGTTATTTTCAACAAGTACATAGAGAATCATAAAATCAGACGACTTAAAGTATTATGCTTGCATTGCCGACTTATCACAAGTAAAAACTTTTATTGAAATATAAAAGAAATTAGTGTTTTTTATAGAGCAAATTAAAACAAAAATAAGAAATGAATGTGGATAAATGTGTAACTTTGAGAAGTGGCATTAACAAAACGCATTAATTTCTAATCTTAGTAAGTTGGTAAGTGAAAGTTGTGTGTTGTGCGCACGCACCAGATTTTTTACATAAATTTATACTTGAATTCAATTAAAAGAAACATACAATTTTTCGTTTTTATCTTGGTATTATCTATTAAGATTGTATGTTTAAATTGAAAAATATCTAACCAAACATAGTATGCATGAGACATTGTCTGAAACGTCATGGAATGCGATTGGTCCACAATGCCAAGGTCAGAAGTACAATGTAACGCAACACAGCTGACATAGGGGACCTCAATGACGTAGTTCTTTTGTTCTATAAAGTTATATTTAGTTGTTAGCCTATCGTCACGAGTGCAATGCAGATACGATTATTGGAACGCTTGAATCCCGATCTTAAGCGGGGTAGTAATCTTTTATGATGTATAAAAAGAAACTAGATGAACAGATGTTACAACTATCTGTTGATAAGGCAGCAGAAGTTTCGCGAAAAGTCTCAGCTTCGATAGATCACATATGCCAAAAGAATCAGATATTTGCTTCAGAAATTATTTTTTGGTTAAACATTATGGAATATAATTTTCTGTATCGAAAGAGACCAAATGAGCTGTTGATTTAAAAAAAAAAAAAAACCTGGACCAGTACAACCCATGAAGGGTCTTGGGTGCAGTACTGCTTCATGTTTTCTTGGTCAGCGGTCGTGCAAGAAGGTGATTTGACCGTGATCACGCTCAACCGCCAGGCCTCCCTTGATTATAAATTAATAGAGTAATTATCAATTACCCACTTAATAGAGGCTGAAGCTCCAGAATGGTCTCTCAGCCACCAAGACGATTTGTTTATGCTATATTATTCTTTTATTACCCTTAGGTATGTACCAATGTAAAATTAATTATGTTTTCTTATGTAGAAGGGGTGGAGGCACAATGAAACACGGGGCGCAATGAAACAGTCGGTGCACTGAGCTAACCAAAAAGTATTGAGAGCAACCAAATTCAGGCAGCGAGCGGTAAGGGTGGCTCCAAACAAAGTCAGCATTCGACTTGTTTCGTGACAGATTCCACGTGCTGTAGTGCGGTTTTGTGTGGCAAAACTAAAATTTTTGTCAAACGGATTTTTGTCTCTAGGTATGAGTATTATTTTATTCAATCTGCTCTTGCAACTATTTCATTATGAACCTATCTCTTAAGAGTTGGCCTGACTTGGGCTTTTCTACCTCTTCACGTTCATCGTAGGAAGTTAAAGACATCGTAATGGCTTGTATGGGCTTCCTTGAAACAAGGGTGTTCGGGGCACAATGAAACACATCATGGAGTCCCACGATTGTTTCGTAGTGCCCCATGTGTTTTTCATTGTGCTATAAGCAGTCCGTTTTTTTCATTTTCTTACACATTGGTGCGAAATTGAGAGCGGAACAACAAAAAACTATTAATTTATGACATCTTTCTTCCAAAGTCAAACTTTCCTCTTTCCTGAAGAATTTCGTGGCTATCCTAAAGAACGAAGAAAAACCGACTGGAAGCCGAATAAAGTTTTTTGTTAATTATGGTGATATTTTTATATCACCATATTATTTAGTTGTTTCATTGTACCCCGGACATGGGGCAAAGTGAAATTTTTCTTTTTTTGGAAAATAGCTGCTCGCGGTCAGACATGATGCATAAAATAATGTTTAACGCATTTTTTATATAGATTAGATCCTAAGTTAACATGGAAATAATAAAAAATTGAAAATACAGTCTCAGGTGGGGGTGCTATGGGTAAAAGAAACTTTTGTGTTTCATTGTGCCCTACCTCCCCCTATGTTATTTATTTATTAGTAGCTGTGTGGCCGGCTTCGGTCCAGTAGTTGTGTCGTAGTTTAAATAAAAGAAAAACTTTAAAATGAAAGGAAATAGAGAACAAAATTAGCACCTTCTTGAAAGTTCATTTTTTTTTTTTTTATATCAATATTAAGATTCGAGATCTGCAGAGCGGTTTCTGCTACTATTAAAAAGTGAAAACCAAAACTTCATGAAGGCACAATTTTCTCACCATATTTCTTTTTATCCTGAACTATGAGGGATGATAAAAAATTATTGAAAAATTGCTGTCATTTTGTCAACTGGAATGCTCATCATACATAGTAATCAAACAAACTTCTTTTTCATAATTACAATAAGAACATTTCAAACTTTTTATTTTCGATTTATATTCAGTTAATTTATCTCTTCTTTTTTTATGTCTGATTTTATTCACTCACTGACAACAACAAACTAATTATTTTCGCTTAATTTTTTTAGTAATTTAAAAAGAACAGCTTAAAAAATATATAACATTTACAAACTGAACTGAATGAATGAACAATTAACATTGAGTCAAAAGCACCCTAGCGCTTCCTGGTAGCCTTGAGCTCGAACTAAATTTTTCATTCATAAACTCGTATCTCAATCTCAGGTAGGCTAATTACATGGTGCGAGAGGCTTAAAATTCCAGTCCTCTTCTCTTCAATTTTACACCCTTAAGAGAAAAACGGAAATCTTCTTCTCCGTTAGGGGTTATATGGCTTCACGATGACATAACTTTCTTGATCGTATGTTGATTCGTTTATGAGTCTTATCGGCACGCACATCGTACACTTTGCTTTATAATATATATTGATTATTATTTTTTTTCTACAAGATGTAATATCTTAAAAGCAATAAAGTTTTTATCTATCTATCTATAATTTATGTACCTGAATATAATAACTACATTAAATATCTCAATAAAGATATATACGTACACAATATACATATATACACATATATACGTACACAATATACATATATATATATAGCTATATATAATATATAGCTATATATTATAGTGAATAGTAGAAGGAAGAAAGCGATATAGAAGGAATGCGAAGAGCGTTCCCGAACAGTTCATCTTGATTAAAGGCCAGCGAGGAATCTCAAGGATCTTCTCATCTCGCTTCTAACCGTTAGTCGATTAGTCCTATATTAGCTCTTTGGGATAATAATCGATATGTATCAGTTCCATTTTGTATTTCAAAATAATTGGTGAGTACAAGCGAAGGACGCTGGATTACGAAATGTCCAGAAATATCCCTGGCTCATCTTCTGATTCCCAAGCAGACAAAAAAACGCAGTCTGCAAATTACATTCTCCAAAAGTATTATTCGTCAATCAAGCCATTTTTTTCATTTCATACTTTACGAGTTTCGGAGAGGTCGCCTATAGTATAGTGGTTGGCATAGCAACCTACAATATTAAAGGTCGCAGCTTCGGGTCCCGCGGTGTAAGTAAATTATCTTTGGCTATGCCTTCACCTGTATACGGCGTAAAATGGAGGTACCCAGCCTGTGCGATGTCAGTAACTCGTTAAAGATGCTATCCTCATTATACCTGGAGAGGCGAAATTTAGGACTCCCACTGTAGCATCGTCCTTAGTGGCATAAAGTTATGTTAAACAAACAAACAAAACGAGTTTCGGAAACCTCTGAAATTTAAAAAAATTAATAAAATAACGCTGTTCTACACGAAAATCTTCCCTTCATCAAAAATGTTTTGAGGTACAGTGAACACGATACAAAAGAAAGAAAAACTCTATCAAGCACCATTTTATGTAAAATTTGTGTTTTAGGTAAAAAAAATGAGGCATTTTTCGACATTTTGATATCATTGAAAAGATCTATTTGATTTTGAAGCTATTACTGTTAAAATTGCGAATGCTCAAGATTTAAATTTTTTTGTCTTTCAGAATAAAAAAAACAAAACACGTTTTTTGCAGATATTTATTTATTATGTTGGTTTTATAATTTTAACGTCCTTTTATGCTACTAAGGCTAATCGGACGGTTCTACATCGGGAATCCTAAATTTTGCCTATCCAGGTATAATTAGGATAGGGATCTATAACGAGTACCTGACATCATACATCATTTTTCGTCCTATCCAAAGGGACGGAATAGCCAAGGATTTTTTACTCCCTTTAAAAAATTCAAGCGCCATCATTATACCACAGATGATACCTATTATAATTTTATAGATATATATGTATGTAAGAAAATGAATAGAAAGGACACCGGCAGGGAGGAATATGACGACGATATGTTCAATAAAATGAGCAAATTGCTCGATAAAAAACTGAAAGATTTATCTACTAAATCAGACATAGCCGTATTAGAACAAAAATTAGCACAATATATTGAGGAAAATACACTATTAAAGAAAGAAATGGATTTATTAAGACATGAAAATCAGGAAATACACAGAAGATTACATTTTCTTGAAATTAAAGAAAAAGAAAAAAATCTAATTATAAAGGGTATACCAGAAATTAACCAGGATAACCTAATTGAAACCGTCCATGAATTTTGTGAAAAGGCTTTAGGGATAAAAGACTTGCAAATACCAGATGCTTATGTACCAAAATGGAATAAGGAAAAAGAAAAATGCCAAATCATGGTAAAATTTAATACGCGGATTTTAAGCGTATTTAATAAAATCCGTACTAAACAATGCCTATAAATTAAAGAATACTGGAATATGGATTAACAGAGATTTAACGTATAATAAAAGAAAGGTCAGGAAGAAATTATTAGAGGTAAAAAGTTTGATTAAAGAGATAGACAAAAACGGAATCGTACAGACAAGGCGAAATTATTTAATATATAAGAATAAGAAATTTTTCTGGGATGATAAAGATGGTCTGCTAACTGAAAACTTAAGTGACATAGAAATTATGGAATCACTGTCCATACCTATTTTCATTAAAGTAAAAGAAGGGCAAAAAAACTAGCAAGGGAACTAGAACAAAAAAACCAAGACAAGAAAGAAAAAACTCAGCCATCATTATACCACAGATGATACCTATTATTATTATATAGATATATATGTATATATATATATATATATTTATATATGTATATAATAAAAAGAAAATTATTTCACCTTTGATTTTTAAGTTTAGCTTTATTTTTTATACTGTTGGTAAAAAAACAAACGTCGATAATAAATTTAAACTTTTGCCATTCCACTCAATGTGTGTTGAAGCGGGTGTTCAGCTTCCTACAGGTCACCACACCACACAATGCCTCTATAATCGGTCCCTTTTCAGGCCTGAGGTCGGAAGGTTGATCACAAAGGCAGTGGCCTACCGTGCGAAATAACCTCTCTAGAATAAAAAATAGGAATCGATTATTGTGTCTAGCAGGCCGTGTAAGACAATGGAACAATAGAACGGCTCTCACCGGAATAATTTTATAGTTAATTGGGAAGTCTACAATCTGCTGTAACATGGTCTGTGGTATTTTCTTTTTCTAAAATAGCGGAGGAGGAAGTGTTTACAGGATGATAACAATGAAAAGAATAATGAGATTGCTATCGTAGTTTTTTCCTTATTTTTTAACCTTTAATCACACCTGTCAACAATTATATTAAAAAACATGAAATGATATATATAGATTAGAATTTTTAATTACAGGCATTTTTTTTTTTTTTATCGTTTTGTAAGGGTGTGAAGTTTGGAATTCGTCTATTTATAACAGCAAACCCTTCAAATATTTGGAATCAATATTTGATTTCACTGTAAACTTCATCTAGATTTTTACTTTCACTTACGTATATATGAAATTATTGTAAGGGAAAATATGGTGATCTTGCGAAATTTCGACTTCCGGTTTTCAACGGAAATACACGTTTTGGAGTCCAAATAACCAAGTCCCCCGAAATGTGTGTATGCGTGTGAACAGACTAGCTCAAAAACTATAAACCATACGAACTTTAGATTGGGTATTTGGTGTATGTATGTGCCCGCGATGAGACACCAAAATTTCATATGTATGTATGTGCATGCAATGTGACAGCCAAAATTTCATCAAAATTGGTCAACCGGAGGGGGTACTTTACATAAAGAATTTTGTCTCATTTTCACGTGTTTTTTTTTTATTTATTCAAAAATGGCTTTAACGATTTTGATAAAACTAGGTATTTGATGTATGCATGTAACAGTCAAAATTTCATTCGACTGTTGATGAAATTAGGTCCCTGAAGAAAAGAAATAAGCGATAATAAATACAGAAAAGTACTAAGAACTTTCAAGTTTTGCATTATAGATACATAATAACTTATGAATATATATACACATATAAGGATATAAATGTGGAAAAGTGTGGAGTTTACAATTTATCGAAACACGTCGATTTCTAATCTAAGTAAGTTCGTAGGGGAAAGTGGTGTATTGCGCGCATCGCACCAAAATTTTTATTACTTTTTACTTTTACTTATATAGGGGAGAGTGGGGAACAATTAGACGGTTTTTTTTTTTTTTCAAGTTGTCAAAAATAACCAAAAAACTTTAGTTGGAGTTCTAAAATTTATGTTGTACATCTCACTACAATGGATCATTGTTCGTAACCAAACATTGCATCGCTATTTGACCGCCAGGGGTCATCACAATGGACCAAACTGATCTGTTTACCTTCTTCTATACGTGTACACCTCCAATCTTGGAAGGTGGTGGTAGAAACTCGAAGACAGGTGGGCTCTGGAAATCGGTGCAGGTAGGAGGACCAGGTGTCTAGTGGTGCAGCTGCTCTCTGGCCTGTGGCCAGGTGTAGTGGCGTGGGGCACGATCCTTGATTTTAACTCTTCAGCAGGTATAACCGACACTCGATTTAAAAATAGAAAAATATTTACCATTCCTCCACCACAAACAAAAATAAAACATTTGTTTCCGAACTTCATTTACAAGAAGAAAACAAAATATAATACGTCGCTTGGGCGATGAAAAATCAGTCGGTGATGAATGTATTAATTTTTTTATTATTATTTTAATAATTATTACAGGTTTACCTATGAATTTTTGGTAAGAATCGAATAAAAAGGTAAAAAGTAACGATTTCAAGACTAGTCACATACAACCGCCCGCAGCACGGGCGTGTATCGGATCTGACCAATGTAAAGGCAACAGAATAGGAAACAGAGGATAGCCATTTATAGAAAGTAGATGTAGATGTAGGAGGCAGAGCAAAGGAGAGAAATGCCTCTTATAGTTTTTATTTATTGATTTAGGAAGCCTTGGCAAGTCATTGATATAGTTCGTTTGCATAGCCTTTCTTGATTGGCATTACTACAAACATGACTTCTCCAACTGATAATTACGTTTCGCAGGCTGCCTACATTCTCCTGATACTGGCTTATTTTCTGATACTCCACCTATAACGGTACTTTCTATGTACTAGATATACTATAGATATATTGGTGACACTATAAACTATTAGGACAGGACAAAATAATAATTAATTATTTGTGATAGTCACTGGATAAATTTATCAACTTTTCGATCCCACTTGAGGATCTTCATTAGGGCTTCAGAGTCCAGAGTAATATGGGGAAGGTTAATTATTAGTCATTTATCGACTAAATTTGAATTACTGTTAGTCCAAATTTCAAATAGAAATAAAGTATATTAATTTCTTATGTTTTTAAGCGTAGGTAATGTTGGGCAGAAGGATTAAAGGTCTGGTCACACATAATCGCAACGCAGCACGGGGGTGTATCGGATCTGATTCATTTACGAAGGATAACCGTTGACCCAGTGTCGGGCATGTGTGACCGGTTACTATCTGCACGCAAAATTATTGAAAAAACAACCTGGATACTCCTAAACGACATTTATTTATTTATTCCTCCTACCTTGCCTGCTACGGCAATACGGATTTTTGCAGCAGTGAGATGATCCTGAGAACGCTAGACCCCACATTTCAAAACTTACCGTGTATAAATTGAAAGAACTGGGGTACAAAGTTCTTCCGCATCACCGTATTCTCCCGACTTGTCACCTTTTCAGGAGTTTAGACAACTTCGACAGGGGAAAATTTTTTTGAAAGTGATGCTGAAGTCCAAAGTGCGTTTTCAGATTTAGTTTCACTTCAAAGCTCGGCGTTTTTCAGTTCCAGGATGTCATGACATGACAGTGGCACTTGATGTCACGTTGGGAAATCTGTGTAGAAAAAGGGGGTAAATTTCTCGAATAAAATTATATTGTTTTCATATTGTATTTTTACAAATACCCAATACTTCTCGTTGGAAAGAAGAGGAGCTGAACCAGGATGAGAGCACAGTTTCTGAAAAATGCTGGAATTGTTTTACTAATATCAGCTGGTTGCTAACCAGGAATATCAGGCCGTTGGCTGATCCTGGGGGCGAGGGGGGGGAGATGGTCTGTAGCGCCCCTTTGAAAAGTTTTTTGTCATTTAATAAATAGATTTTAACTTAACTAAAAATAAGGAAGTAAGGTAAAGAACAAATGATATACTCAATAAGTAGGATGTTAGTACTGGGAAGGGATCATAACGGTAAAAAATCTGGTGCGTGCGCGCAACACACAACTTTCACTTACCCACTTACTTAGATTAGAAATTAATGCGTTGTGTTAATGCCACTTCTCAAAGTTACACATTTTTCCACATACCTTTCTTACCTGATATTAAAGAGCACCTAATTTTCATTAAACGTGACGAATTTGATGAAAATCGTTAAAGCCGTTTCGGAGATAATCGAAAAAGAGGTAAAAATCCGAAAAAAAAGTTATGAAATAAAGTGCCCCCCTTCGTTTGACCAATTTTGATGAAATGTTGGCTATCACATCTTTAGCATATACATACATCAAATACCCAGTTTGATCAAAATCGTTAAAGACGTTTTTGAGTAAATAAAAAAAACACGTGAAAATGATGGAAAAATGTATTAAGTAAAGTCCCCTCCCCGGTTAATCAATTTTGATGAAATGTTGGCTATCACATCTTTGGCATATAAATACATCAAATATCCAGTTTAATTAAAATCGTATAAACCGTTTTTGAGTAAATAAAAAAAACACGTGAAAATGATACAAAATTTATTAAGTAAAGTCCCCTCTCCGGTTGATCAATTTTGATGAAACTTTTACAGTCGAATCTCGGGTATATAAGTAGATCAAATACACAGTTTAATTAAAATCGTTAGAGCCGTTTTTGAGAAAATCGGAAAAAAACTTAAAAAGTTATTAAATAAAGTACCCCCTCCCTTTGAGCAATTTTGATGAAATTTTCGCTGTCACATCGCGGGCATATACATACACTAAATACCCAATTTCAGGTTCGCACGGTTTATAGTTTTTGGGCTAGTCTGTTCACACACACACACACACACACACACACACACACACACACACACACACACACACACACACAGAGACCATTTCGCGGGACTTGGTTATTTGGACTCAGGGGACCCCAAAATGTGTATTTCCGTTGAAAACCGGAAGTCGAAATTTTTCACGATCGCAATACTTCCACTTACTATATATTTCATATTTAGGTAAGTGAAAGTAAAAAGTAAAAAAGCAGATTGGCAGATCGATGGGAAGGGCTTAGGGACAGCCCCTTCGGTTACAACCGGCTGGATCCGCACATGTCTCAGGCACTGTAGTATGGCAATAAATAAATGGGTTGCATTGGTAATGGGGAGAGGGTGGGGGAACAATACTCGGCATTAATCCTCCACCCTCTCCCGTGGCCCGGGAAACCCCGTATAGCCTAAACGGCGAGGAAGGGGTGGACCTTAAAAAAAAAAAAAGTTGCATTGGTAAAGTTTTTAATTCTATTTTGTACTAGTGTAGGTGGATAGCTATAGAGCAATGGTCACTGCCTATATAGAGAGGTCGGGAGAGAGAGAATAAATCTGAACACTAGCTATTAGGGATTCAAGTGGAGCCAATCCAGGACTATTACATCCCACTGCGTAGTAATAAAGCCGCGCTGACTTCCTTATACAGGACCAGTCCTCAATTCTTAACATCCTCTTCGTCTGTCTGGTTTATCAGGGCAGATCTTGGATTGATATTCTACGCCTCGTCTCTCTATGTAACTGTTCTTTCCTCAGTCATTTTCTCAATTGGAGTTGCTAATAAAATATTAAGCAGTAGGGGGAGATATTGAACAGACAGGAATCTGTGTTAACTAGCCGGCCCCAGTATGCATTGCGATTTCTCTTGTTTATTTAAAATTAATATGGGTTAGTAAAGAGGTCCGTTAAGGTCCGTGGGTCTTAATTATCTAAATAATAGGGACAAACAGAATTACGCAGTGGAAGTATATTCTAATTGGTAATAATATATACATACATAGAGATAAAGAAATATATCAAATTAATATATACAGGCCTTGGCAAAGGAGTGAGGTTTTGGCCGGAGCAAGGGCACAATATGTCTATTTGGCAGCAGATTCTAACTAAGACTGATAGTTTTTGGAGTGGACATTCTCAGTACTAGGGCGATAAGGAGGGCTTAGGGTACAAAGTTTGGCCCTATATTATTACTTAGCATATTTATATAACTAACATACTATTTGGGCACCTAATTAAACTAATTATAGTCATCCTCATATGAACTCATATGTAATCGTCCTCATAAAATATAGTATAATAACAATTAATATACATAATATTTATATAATAGCCCTCTTACTATAATATAAATATTATAAAGCAAAGTGTACAATGTGCGTGCCGAAAAGGCTCAAAAACGACTCCACGTAGGATTAAGGAAGTTATGTCGTCGTTTAGCCCTAACGGAGAAGAAGGTTTCCGCTTTTCTCTTAAGGGTGTAAAATTGAAGAGGAAAGGATTGGAATTTTAAGCCTCTCGCACCAGGAGGCGCTAGGGTGCGTTTCACTCAATGTTTGTTCATTCATTCAGTTCATTTGTAAAGGTTATATATTTGTTCAGCAGTTCTTTTTAAATTACTAAAAAATAAAGCGAAAATAATTAGTTTCTCCTTTGCTTTCAAAATAAAATAATGATTTTACATCTCTGCAATCAATTAGAAACCCAACTGGATTCCTTAAAAAATTAGTTTTCTCATAAGAAGGCTAATAATATATGATCAGCACATTACATTTAATCTATATGTAACATAAACTTAAATAAATTTAATGCAATACGAGTGAACATTTCTTAGTAGTACAGTGAGCGAATAAAATCAGACATAAAAAAGAGATGAATTGACTGAATATAAATCGAAAATAAAAAGTTTGAAGTGTTCTTATTGTATTTATGAAAAAAAAGTTGGTTTGGCTACTTCGTATGATGAGCATTCCAGTTGACAAAACGACTAACTCCAATAACAGCATTCAAGATTTTATCATCCCTCATAGTTCAAGATAAAAAGAAATATGATGAAAAAATTGTGCCTTCAAGAAATTTTGGTTTTCACTTTGTAATTGTAGTAAGATTCAAGATATGCAGAAACAGTCCAAATTACGGGGGGATATCTTAAGGGAGGTTGAAATGGAAGATAGGTCTTAAAAAAAGTTTCTATGAATATTCGGTTTCGTTTCTATACTTCTGGATCAAATAGGACCATCATAGTAGTCGGCGCTTAAGTTTTACTCGAAATATAATTTTTTTAACTGAGATACCAGATTTTTCAAATATAATCTAATAACTTATTATATGCTGATTACTTGGAATGGGCTTATAGGATTCAGAATCACAGAAACCATCAAAAACAATGCATAACTTTACAAAGTTGCAGCAAAATTAATTGTTCATTTACCAATTTCAACCCTGTAAATTATACAGGGTTCCTTATTTGGGCGGACTCGGCAGATCTCAAGTCTGCAGAATATTGATACCAAGTTGAACCGAATTTTCAAGAAGGTACTAATTTTGTTCTCTATTTCCTTTAATTTTAAAATTTGTCTTGTATTAAAAATACCACAATACTACCGGAGCGAAGCCGGGCACCCTAGCTAGTAACAAAATAATTATGTGTGTGGGTCACATCACAGCATTATACATATATAGATCAGAGGTCCAGATACCTGAGATAAATACTTTATTCAAAAGCAATGTTTTGTTTTTTTGGGACTTTAAGGCTTTCACTTGAAGCCCTATACTGCCCATACTAACACCCATGGCACTGGGTGATACTTCTCCTACGAAAGAAAAGCACCACCCAGGCCGGGACTCGAACCCGCAGCTCCGGCATGGGAGGACGGCGAAAAGCAATGTTATATACCAAATGTAGGTACATGTTGTACCAGATTAAACGGCTGAACAGTCTTAAATATTCTAAAACTTATGTGAGTTAACAATTTTTATAAAAAAAAAAAAAATATCAATTTTCAATGCCAAACAAATTATGATAACACAACTAATTGAACAGGTTACAAAAAATTTTAATCCATAAAACAGGAATCATCTGTTGATGATGACTAGCGCTTCAGAACAAGACTAACTCTCCAGTCCATTGCTCCTTATATAGTACAGTCGTAAGAGGATGGGCGGGGGGGGGGGGGGGATTTTGGCCCGGCGTAGATGGTACTCGAACATTGTTTGTCATCCAATTGAACATTGTTATGAAACAAAAATAAAATTAGCATAAAGTTGTTAGTTTGCTATTTGTTTAGTCTCCACATCTTCAACATCTTTTTTTCTTTTAATGATATTTTTCTTCATTCACATTCGGAAAAAGAAGAAAGAAATCTTAATATCTTCAAAAAAAGACTCATAACCGTTGATCCACAATGCGCTACAATTGATTCTGGTCCGCACCAGTTCAAATAAAATTGCAGCTGCTGTCATTTATAATCAATTTGAATATTACGTCTTGATGTAGTTACACAATGTAGTGCACTTTGTACGCTTCGAAGCCTTACAACTGTTTCAAGTTATCAAGATTGCCCATAAATTTTGTATTTCTTCGTATTTTTATTAAGTTATCCCCCTGCTTTTTATGACAGGTTCCCCCCTTTTTTTTATCAGCCCTTAAGGGAGCGGAATGTTAAATTTTTTTTTTCAATTTAAAGAGGAAAGATTAGACGACGGCCGGGAATCGAACCCAAGTTCTCTGCATCTCCGTTGCGGCGCTCTTACCACTGATCTAACTAATCCTGGGCTAATCCTAGCCCAGTCGATCATAAACATGCCCGTAAACCTGAGAAACAGATAATCCCCGAACTTTCCTTTTAGTCGTACTACGAGCAGCCATATTGTTCTATTTGCATTGAAATGTGAAGATAAGCGAACTTAAGATGGCTGGTCGGACCTACACACCTTAGTAAACTAGACAGTTTACGATAGGATAATAAATAGTCAGGATTTTAAGTTTAATTTTTATTATATTTTGAAAAGCCAATGTTAAGACTGAGTGGACTCTTTGTCCAGTTGCATACATCCGATAGCCACAATTATGGCTACACAAGCTTTCTTTCGATTGTACATGTTCAAACACTCAATATCACGAAAAATCGCTTAGAAAATCCTTTTCTGAATGGTGGAAAAAAAACCTGAGATGATTTATTGATATAACTAGCTAGGGTGCCCGGCTTCGCTCCGGTAGTTGTGTGGTAGTTTTAATAACAGAAAAACTTTAAAATTAAAGGAAATATAGAACAAAATTAGCACTTTCTTGAAACTTTTAACATCGTATCAATATTAAGATTCGATATCTGCAGAGTCCGCCCAAATAAGGAACCCTATATACTTCAAAGGGGGTTGAAAATGGTGAATGAACAATTAATTTTGCTGCAACTTTGTCGAGTCATCCATCGTTTTTGATGGTTTCTGTGATTCTGAATTCTATAAGCCCATTCCAAGCACTCAGCAGATAATAAGTAGTAATAATTATTAGATTATGGTTGAAAAATCTATTAGTTAAAAAACTATATTTCGATTACAACTTAAGCGCCGACTGCTGTGATGGTCCTATTAGATCCAGAAGTTAATAAAATACCGAAGATTCATAGAAACTTTTTTTTTAAGACCTTTCTTCCAGTTCATTCTCCCTTAAGATATCCCCCCCGTAATTTGGCCGGACACTGCACCTACTATTACAAAGTGAAAACCAAAATATCATAAGGGCATAATTTTTTCATCATATTTCTTTTTATATTTGAAAAAATGCTGCAATTTTTACCTTTTTTTCGATGATATCAAAAACGGCTTTAACGATTTTTATCAAATTCGTCATGTTTAATGAAAATTATGTGTTCTTTAATATCAGGAAAGCTTTATCATTATTAAAATGTTCTGAGGGGGCTTTTTTTTTTTGGGGGGGGGGGGCCTTTTTTGTTTGTTTGTTTCTATAAAGTACCTTTGTTTTCGTTTATATGGAGAAATTAACTGTCTCTCGTTGCGCCTAAAAATAAGAAATGGCTAAATATGAGATATGATAATAATAAAGAAAACATAAAGAGGAGAAAAAAAGAAAAATATTCAGTCAACTCATAAAACTCGTTGAGTCCACGCATGCGGAGTACGCCTTTAATGACAGACCATTGTTCATGATTAAAGCCGTTCTGTTCATTTGAGAAGTGGCAATTAACAAAACGCATTAATTTCTAATCTAACAAGGGGAGGCTACGGACGTGGGGTCACCGATTACAATGAAACTTTTTTTCGAGTTTCTAAATTTAAAAATATTAGATACGTGTCCAAGGGTTCTTGCCAATGGGCCTTCTGAGCCGAGAAAAAAAATTTCTTAGGAACGAAAATAGCCAAAAATTGCATCAACAAAGTAGCCGCTGCTCAAAGCTCCTTCAACCAATTTCAATGAAATTTTCAGGCATGTCAGAGTATTGAAAAATATTAGACACGTGTATAGGGAATTAGCGAAATTAGCCTCTGGAAGCCCAGAATAAATCATTCAATTTTGTGTTATATTCGCGATCTCGGTAACGTTAAATCAATTCCATTACTTTGTAAATTGAATAAACTACGTTTTTTCAGCTACTTCAAAAACTAAATATTTATATTTAAAAACAAATTATTTTGAGACGAAGTTTTTATTTTCTTTTTTTTATCTTCTAAATTTATATTTAAATATTATAAATATTTAACAGGAAATATTTTTCATAACAAAATTTCCTTGCTTGGATTGAAGAGATTGTCACCAAAAAATTTACGCTCGTAAAATAGTAGTATCTATATTTAAATGTAATGTGATAAATTTTTGAAAAATTAAAATTAAAAACTTTTTTGTCCAAAAACATATTTTTGTCAGGAAAATGTTTCAGACTTTTCCTGGACTACATAAACATTATAAAATACCAAATTATCCTAAAATACTAACTAGGAAATTAAAAATATGCGTTTACACCCCACACTCGTTTGGGTGATATTTATAAAAAAAACAGCTAAAACATAAGTTTTTTCGGCAATGAGAGCATTTAATAAAAGGTACACCTTTGCAGTTGCAGTTTCCTTCCTTTTTCATTCCATCAGGAAAACATATTTGATCGACATTTTCAAATATTGCTCTCATTGGAATTAACTTGGATGCAAACCAAGCATATTTTACCATATCAACAAATAATGGAGATGATAATTGGTGATGAATTAAGGAATGAATTTTCAGAGCATCTTCCCTTGAACTAATTTCCTGACGACCATCACTCTATATTTCAGGGCAATTTCGTATTTTTTTAATGAAGTTTTTTACTTGTCGAAAAAAATAAACATCACGTGGTAGACAATATGCTGTATTTTGTAATTAGAAGTTCATACTGTGTTTATAACTGCAATCCCTTAATTCAATAAAAACAGTCGTCGTCTTCCAAAGATTTATCATCCTTAATTTTTAACAAACGTTTTCAATCATAAAATAATTCCTTAATTCTTTGGGCAAGGGAAAACAACAATGGAAATACTTTCAGATTCAAAATTCAAACTTTCGAATTAAATTTTTCGCAAAATTATCTTAAATATTTTTTTAAGTAACTATGAAATTGTGCTTTTTACATAAAAACTGGAACATATTTCAAATAGTAATTTTTTTTTTTTTTGGTTGAAAATTTTTCTTCAGTCTAAGCAAAAATGCTTTTTCATGAAAAATATTTCCTGTTAAATATTTAATAATATTTAAATACAAATATTTAGTTTTTGACGTAAAAAGCTGAAAAACGTAATTTATTCAATTTACAAAGTAATGGAATTGATTTTTAACGTTTCCCAGAGAGCACGAATATACCACAATATTGAATGATTTATTCTGGGCTTCCAGAGGCTAATTTCGCCAATCCCCTATACACGTGTCTAATATTTTTCAATACTCTGACATGCCTGAAAATTTCATTGAAATTGGTTGAAGGAGCTTTGAGCAGCGGCAACTTTGTTGATGCAATTTTTGGCTATTTTCGTTCCTAAGAAATTTTTTTTCTCGGCTCAGAAGGCCCATTGGCAAGAACCCTCGGACACGTGTCTAATATTTTTGGATATAGAAACTCGAAAAAAAGTTTCATTGTAATCGGTGACCCCACGTCCGTAGCCTCCTCTTGTAAGTAAGTTGGTAATTGAAAGTTGTGTTTTGCGAGCACGCACCAAATTTTTCTGTTTCTCAGTTGCTCAAGTAGTTATTTTTTCTACAGATATTCATGTTTCCAAAGCAGTAGAATTTCTGAAAATTATGAAAGTCTAAATGGCCTGGGAGATTGATAGCATAATTATCAAACAGCAAAAGATGGACGGTGTGTGATGCTACACCTCTTTTCACTATCGCCTCTGCTTTCGACAGTATATGGTAGCCTAGAGTGCTTCAGCAGTTGCAGAGATACAATACTCCCAGCAACTTAAGTTTCTTTTTTAAGATTCCATGTCCAGAACAGGCTTGTGAAGATTAGAAAAAGCTACTGTGAGATTGAAGCTTCCATAGACTAGAAATGTTCATTGGGTTAATTATTCAGTTGGTAAAGGTTTAAAACTGACGCCTCGTTTGGAATACAAGGCAGATAGGGTGGTCCAAAACAATGATTGGTCTAAGTCGAGGGGGGAGGGAGGTCGTGCATTCTGAGGCCTTAGCTACCCAGCCACGTTTACTATTATAAAGCCGCTGTTGTATCCTAAGGTATGCATCTCCCTTCTGGTTCTCGAACCTTATCGCGAAGAGTAGAATAGGCTGGCATGCTCTCAAAGGACAGCTCTGGTTAACCTATACAGAGTATTGGTCGGTCCTAGCAGGGATAGTTCCTTGCAACCTACTCCTGCCCGAATAAGTGAGTAAACGTACAAGTCTGAAGGCTCAACAGGAATCTCACAGAATCAACTTCGAGTTTTTATTTAAATTAGCCGAACAGTGCCCGAGACTGTTTGTGGGCTAAGTTCGACGCGGTGTGGATCCACCGTAATATGCCTATTACCATTGCAGAGATGTCTTGCCACTTAAACTTTAATTGTTTAATATGATTCAGCTTTATTTTGTTCTTAATGGTAATACATTGCATTTTGACCTTTTTACTTTCACTTACCTATATTTGAAATATATATTAAGTGGAAGTATTGCGATCGTGAAAATTTTCGACTTCCGGTTTTCAACGGAAATACACGTTTTGAGATCCCCTGAGTCAAAATAACCAAGTCCCGCGAAATGGTCTGTGTGTGTGTGTGTCTGTCTGTGTGTCTGTGTGTGTGTGTGTGAACAGACTAGCTCAAAAACTATAAACCGTGCGAACCTGAAATTGGGTATTTAGAGTATGTATAAGCCCGCGATATGACAGCAAAAATTTCATCAAATTTGCTCAAAGGGAGGGGGTACTTTATTTAATAACTTTTTAAGTTTTTTTCGATCTTCTCAAAAACGGCTCTAACGATTTTGATTAAACTGAGTATTTGATCTATTTATATGCCTGAAATATGACTGTAAAAATTTCATCAAAATTGATCAACCGGGGGGACTTAACTTAATAAATTTTATATCATTTTCACATGTTTTTTTTATTTACTCAAAAACGGTTTTAACGATTTTGATCAAACTTGGTATTTGATGTATTTATATGCCAGAGATGTGATAACCAACATTTCATCACAATTGGTCAACCGGAGGGGGGACTTTACTTAATAAATTTTGTATCATTTTCACGTGTTTTTTTTATTTACTCAAAAACGGTTTTAACGATTTTGATCAAACTTGGTATTTGATGTATTTATATGCCCGAGATATGACTGTAAAAATTTCATCAAAATTGATCTACTGGAGGGGGGACTTTACCTAATAAATTTAGTATCATTTTCACGTGTTTTATTTATTTACTCAAAAACGGTTTTAACGATTTTGATCAAACTTGGTATTTGATGTACTTATATGCCCGAGATATGACTGTAAAAATTTCATCAAAATTGATTTACGGGAGGGGGGACTTTACTTCATAAATTTTGTATCATTTTCACGGGGTTTTTTTATTTACTCAAAAACGGCTTTAACGATTAACAAAAATAAGATATGAATGTAGAAAAATGTGTGACTTTGGGAAATGATATTTAGCAAAACACGTCAATTACTAATCTAAGTAAGTTGGTAAGTGAAAGTTGTGTGTTGCGCGCACGCACCAGATTTTTTATTACGTTACTAGCTATGGTGCCCGGCTTCGCTCCGGTACTTGTGTGGCAGTTTCAATAAAAGAAAAACTTTAAAATTAAAGGAAATATAGAACAAAATTAGCACCTTCTTGAAAATTTAACATTGTATCAATATTAAGATTCGAGATCTGCGGTGTCAGCCCAAATAAGGAACCCTATATACTTTATAGGGTGTTGAAAATGGTGAATGAACAATTAATTTTGTTGCAACTTTGTCGAGTCATGCATCGTTTTTTATGGTTTCTGTGATTATGAACCTGTAAGCCCATTCCAAGCAGTCAGCAGATAATAAGTTATTAGATTATTAGTTAAAAAAACTATATTTGGAGTAAAACTTAAGCGCCGACTACTGTGATGGTCCCATTAGATCCAGGAGTTTAGAAAATACCGAAGATTCATAGAAACTTTTTTTTTAAGACCTTTCTTCCAGTTCAACCTCCCTTAATATATCCACCCTACCCTAACTTACTACTGTTACTAAGCGAAAACCAACATATCATGAGGGCACAATTTTTTCATCATATTTCTTTTTATCCTGATCTATGAGCGGTGATAAAATCTTATTGAAAAAATGTATTATTGGAGTCAATTCATCGTTTTGTCAACTGGAATGCTCATCAAACATAGTAATAAAACCATTTTTCATACTTACATACAATAAGAACACTTCAAACTTGTTATTTTTGGTTTATAATCAGCTCTTCTTTTTTGTTTTATGTCTGTTTTTATTCGCTCACTCATATTGCATTAAATTTCCTTAAGTATATGTTAGATATTGATTAAATGTAATGTGTTAATCAATTAACCTTCTTATGAGAAAATTAATTTTGTAAAGTATCCAGTCGGTTTTCTCATTGATTGCAGATATGTAAAATCATTAATTTATTTTAAAAGAAAAGGTGAAACTAATTATTTTCGCTTGATTTTTTAGTAATTTAAAAAGAACAGCTGACAAAATATATATCCTTTACAAATATAACGGAATGAATCTAACAATAAACATTGAGTGAAACACATCATAGCGCTTCCTGGTGGTCTGTAGCACGAACTAAATTTTTCATTCATAAACTCTCAGGTAGGCTAATTACATATTGCGAGAGGCTTAAAATTCCAGTCCTTTTCTCTTCAATTTCACACCCTTAAGAGAAAAACGGAAACCTTCTTCTCCGTTAGGGGACATTCAGTTACACGCTGACATAAATTTCTTAATCGTATGTGGAGTCGTTTCTGAGCCTTTTCGGCACGCACATTGTACACTTTGCTTTATAATATATATTGATTACGTTTATAGTGCTTCTTTCTAGCGAATTTTGCCACATTCTGATATTATTCTCCTGGCGAATAAATTGATGGAACAGGTTTGGCTTCCAAAGGAAATTCGAAACCTCTTCTTTGAATTCGCGTTTAGTATTACAACAATAACAGGCATTTTAATATTTAAAAAGCCCTGAAGCACTACAACGGGAAGCCAAGCTATCCATCCAACCAAGGTGAAGCCAAACAGTGTGTGTGGGAATATAACGCATCAAAGATAATTGTCGGGGAGAATTCACACACATTCTATTGTTCACGGTCAGCAATCAGATTAATGGACGCAGCTAAGGGCCTTAGTTAGATTTAAATAAAATTCCAACAATATGTTAAATATTAGGTATATTGTAGCACTTATGTGGGTTACACAATTTTTATCAAACGAAAATAAAATTTTTCCAATGCCACACAAACTAATCTGTGGTCATCTGTGGTATAGTGGTTAGCATGGCAACCTTCATTACTAAAGGTCGCAGGTTCGCGTATCGTGGTGGCCCTAGGATTTTTTAAAGGGAGAAAAAAATCCTTAGCTATGCCGTCCCTCGGATAGACGCAAAATGGAGGTCCCAAGCCTGTAGGATATCAGGTACTCGTTAAATATCCCTATCCTAATTATACCTGGAAAGGCAAAATTTAGGACTCCCACTGAACTCCGATTAGCCTTTGTGGTATCTTTATGCCATGACGTTAAACAAACAAATAAACAAAAATAATTAAACAGGTTACAAAAAGTATCACTTTGTAACTACACAATAACTCAAACATAACCATATGATTCGATCTTCAGAACAAGACTATACTAACTAATAACTATACTGTCCTCCCCTCCTTACATTTAGTAGAAAGAAGAACTGTCTGGAAGGTTCTCTAACTCGAACAAAGTAGTCACAAACATGTAAGAGAACAGTTTGTTCCCACTGTTCCAACATTCCCAAGTCTAGAACTATTAAAATTATATGTTTTGTTTTGTTTTACTTTACATTACTTAAGCTGACTTAATATTAAGTTTATTACCTAGTTTGATCGTGAACAATTTCAACTTCCGGTTTTCAACGGAAATACATGTTTTAAGGACCCTTTAGTCAAAATAATCAACGGTCTGCGTATGGGTGAACAGACTAGCTCAAATACTATAAACCGTACGAACCTATAATTGAATATCTGCTGCATGCATATGCCCGCGATGTGACAGCAAAAATTTCATCAAAATTGGTCAAACGGAGGGGTAACTTTATTTAATAAATTTTGTCTCATTTTCACATTTTTTTTTTTTGTTTTATCAAAAAAAACTGTAACTATTCGTACTTTCACTTCCGTCGTTTAAAAAAAAAAAAAAAGCCATCCCTCAGGGGGGACATTGGGAATTGACACCCCCCCCCCCCCCCGTTTGATTGATATTGGTGGGAATTCATTTGCTTTTGGAATCGAAGGAAAAGAATAGGGAAATTAGAGGATTATTTACCAGCTGTTTACTCTTCCATTGATGTCATGCGCAAAGCTGTGTACAAATTATTTACCAGTTCACCTTGGCAAGCATTGGTTGAATTTTCAGTTTTACCTTCGTCAACTTCTTGATGTCATAAGACGTATATTTATATTTTTACTGTTAACACTCTCCGAAATTGGGGTTTCTGGCAGCTAGGACATGTCATTCATCTTATATTTTTACTTTCACTTACCTTTTTTTTTTTTTTTTCCACCCCTTCCTCGCCGTGTAGGCTATACGGAGTTTCCCGGGTCAGGTGAGAGGGTGGGGAAGTAATGCCGAGTATTATTAAATTTCCCCTGGCTCCGGGTTTTGAACTTGCTATCTTCTCTTATTTAGCCACTCGGCCAACCCGCCACCCTACTTTCACTTTTTCACTTACCTATATATGAAATAGTAAAGGAATCTATTGCGATCGTCAAAAGTGTTGACTTCCGTTTTTCAACGGAAGTACACGTTTTGGGGTCCCCGAGTCCAAATAAGTCCTGCGAAATGGTCTGTGTGAACAGATTAGCTCAAAAACGATTAACTGTACGAACCTGAAATTTGGTATTTGATGTATGTATATGCCCACGATGTGACAGCAAAAGGTTCTCTTTAAAGATCCCTATCCTAACAACATTATACCAGGAGGCAAAAATTAGGACTCCCACTGCAGCATCGCCAGATTAGCCTTAGTAGCCTAAGGTGAAGTTAATAGAACAAAGAAATTGTGATGGGACCCACACATAATTATCTGTAATTGTTATTATATTATATTTGGGCTACTAAATATGTATGTAGATATTAACAGAATTATTATAATTATTGTATTTAGGTGCCCAAAGGAATCCCAAAGGAGTTTATATAACATAGGGCCGAACTTTGTACCGTAAGCCCTCCTAATCGCCCCACTCCAAAAAGCAACCAGAGACCAGTCTCTAAGAGAATCTTGATCCAGATAGACGTATTGTTGCCCCTAGATCCGGCCAACCTCACTCCTTGTATAAATCATGCTGTATTATTTAAAAAAGGAAGTTACATTTCTTACAAGTATATACAGTACCAGTAAAAAGTTTAGACTCACCCTTAGATTTTGTAAAATAAATAAATAACAACATTGTATTTATTGAACAACATAACAACTATAACTTTATTTTTAATTTATTTATAACTAGCTTTAATATACCGGTTTCACCCACGGAATTTTGAAAACAATGAGAAAAGCCGTGGGTCCAGAAAAGTTCGTTAGGAAAGAAATGAGATTTTTTTTTACTCCAACGGTTGATTTCGTAAAAATCTAATGTAAAGCGAGATCATAACGATTTTTATAACAATAAAGAATATACCCAAAGATTGGCTGAAGTTAAGCAATTTTAATATGGACTGGTGTTCGCACCTGGTATGAAAGAACCACTAAGCGAAATATGGAGAATTTAGGACAAACGATATGGATTTCTATAAAGAACAAACAAACAAACAGAATTTCATCTTTATTTACATAGATTGTATTCGAAACAATCATATAATTTTTGAAATGTTATCTCTTGATTTACAATTATTTTTTTAAACTTGAAGATTGTAAATTAAATAGAAGTGAATCTAAACTTTTGACTGGTACTGTATATGTATATATTATCACCAATAATAATTTACTTCCACTGCGTAATTCTGTGTTTTTGCTTGTCCCAATAGTTTGATATTACTAAGATCCACGGACCTTAACGGACCTTTTTTAATTGACCCTAATATAATTAATTTAGATAAACAAGGGACATCGCAAAATATATCACAGTACTCTGAGATCCAGCTACAATTTCCATTGTTACGACTGCACAACTACGTCCTAGACTTCCGTCAACTACCCAGACGACGAAGAAAGAACGAGGTTATGTAAGAGCTCCGCCGCGAATATCAAACAGCTCAGCAAGGAACATTATCAAGTCGGCATTGCTAAGATATGAAGGTGTGAGTCAGGTAAGCCGGCAGGTGTGTACAGCTCATTCATTCAAGTAATTGTTCCCAGAACTCGAGAGGAATGTGGTTAATGATTCACCTTTATTACTACTCATTCATTTATTAATAACTTACGTATTCACTTAATAGCAAAACCTTCCGCCAAGAAGGAATTTCGTCAATGTAGATATAAACATGGTCGTTACAAGTACAATATTATGGGGGGGGGTCTTGATATTCTTGTAGGTAGAAATGGATAAAAGTTAAAATAATAATGCCTAAGAACAACTGTAATAGTATTGAATACCTCCTCCAACGATATATTTTAAAGATATTTATAGGCTCTTAAAACTTGTGTATTACCTATGTGTAAATTATGTCTCAGAATATAATAGGTAGTTACTAAGGCTTCATGTTGAATGGTGTGGGCCGAATTTTCTTGATTGAATTATATCCAAGTTCTCTTTCTGTTCCTGATCCTGCTAATTTCATTGTTTTCCATCACTTCTAAAAGCTTCATCGAGTGGATGAAAAGTTGGTCAAAGCTGCTTGGTTAAAAAAAAAAATTAATTAATTAATAGAGTATACTGTAATCAAGTAATCTATATAAATAAAGATAAAATTCTGTGTGTTTGTTCTTTATAGAAATCTTTAGCTGATATTCTTCGTTGTTATAAAAATCGTGATGATCTCGCTTTAAGAAGTCGACCGTTTCATTAGAAAAATTAAATTCCCCAGGTGAAACTAGTGTTTGTTCTTCGTTGAAAATTGCATAACTTCAGCCGATCTTCAGCTGATATTTTTACTTTCACTTACATATATATGAAATATATAGTAAGTGGAAGTATTGCGATCGTGAAAAATTTCGACTTCCGGTTTTCAACGGAAATACACGTTTTGGGGTCCCCTGAGTCCAATTAACCAAGTCCCGCGAAATGGTCTGTGTGTGTGTGTGTGTGTCTGTGTGTGTGTGTGTGTGTGTGTGTGTGTGTGAACAGACTAGCTCAAAAACTATAAACCGTGCGAACCTGAGATTGGGTATTTAGTGTATGTATATGTCCGCCATGTGACAGCGTAAATTTTATCAAAATTAGTTAAAGGGAGGGGGTACTTTACTTAATAACTTTTTAGGTTTTTTTCGATTTTCTCAAAAACGGCTCTAACGATTTTGATTAAACTGAGTATTTGATTTATTTATATGCCCGAGATATGACTGTAAAAATTTCATCGAAATTGATTAACCGGAGGGGGGACTTTTCTTAATAAATTTTGTATCATTTTCAAGTGTTCTTTTTTATTTACTCAAAAACGGCTCTCACGATTTTGATCAAACTGGGTATTTGATGTATGTATATGCCAAAGATGTGATAGCCAACATTTCATCAAAATTGATCAACCGGAGGGGGCACTTTACTTAATAAATTTTGTATTATTTTCATGTGTTTTTTTTTATTTACTCAAAAACAGTTTTCACGATTTTGATCAAACTGGGTATTTGATGTATGTATATGCCAAAGATGTGATAGCCAACATTTCATCAAGATTGTTCAACCGAAGGAGACACTTTATTTCATAACTTTTTTTCTAATTTTTAGATTACCTCAAAAACGGCTTTAACGATTTTCTTCATATTCGTCATGTTTAATGAAAATTGAGTGTTATTTAATTTTTATTTATTTTATTTTTTTTTATTTTAATACTTTTATTCAACATAAAATTTACATAGAAAATAATACTGATTAATCACAATATAAAGTATATACTGACATAGCGCGAAGGCTGTCTGTCAGGAGCGCTGAATATTTATTTATATTTAAAATTACCAAGTAAATAAATAATTAAATTACATAAATAAGTAAAGTTACATAACAAATTTCATACATATAAGTAATTATAAATTTCATATAAATACTTTCAATAGTTAAAGTTCCGAACAAGAAATGAGCGATAGATATAGGCCTCTTTTACGTAATTCGCTAAGGCTGACCAATCATGACCATTTAAATAAATTAACATTTGGGCCTCGGATAGGGTGGTTATACCAAAATGCTTCTTTCTCATGCCTTCGAATGCTTTACATCGGCCTAAATGATGGAAAACAGTCTCGACTTCCTGCATGCTACATATGGAACAATTATAATTTCTTCCTTCTATAAAAGGTTTATAGTTTAAATCTATTAATTCCCCTCTTACTTTAAATATTATTCCCATATCAAAAACATCCAGGCTTGAAGAGACATAGTTGACCTCGAAAGATAGTCGCTTATAAATTGGGTGATGGACCCCATTCCTGGCTTTTTCTCTAAAACTAATATCATAATATTTGGTGAGCCCTGCTTTCAATAATTTTAACTCTTTCCTCCATTGTTCAGTAGAGATAAATTTTTCGCTAAATTCACATTCCACTTTTCTAGCCCAATCTATCCAATCCTTGAACCATAACACCTTCTTCCCAATAACTTCTTCTGTAACCAGTTTAGTTAGACGAAACCCTGTATGATTTAAAGTTTTTAAAATATATTTAAATTGAAGTTCAAAAGTGAACACATGAATCGGTGTCAGTTTGGACTCTATATAAATCATATAATTTGGTGTGATTTTAGGTAATTTAAATAATTTCTTAATGAATGTTCTCTGGACACTTTCTAACTTATCAAAGTATTGGTTTCCCCAGACTTGACTCCCATATGTAAGTAAAGATCTAGTTACAGATTTGAAGATGTCTTGTTTCGCTGAGATTGGGATGTGCTTATTTATAAACAGGTTGCTCCAAACGCTATTGAGACCTAAGAGAGCATTACTAGCAGTTTTATTGAAATGTGCGGTGAGAGACAATGATGGAGTTAGTACGATGCCTAAATATTTATAACGATTCACAACAGTAATGGGCTGGTTGTTAAATTTCCATGATTCAGATCTAGCTAATCTACCTCCACCCTTTCTGAACACCATAACATTTGACTTACATAAATTAACAGTCAAATCCCACCTTGCGACGTATTCCTCGAGCTGGTGAATCATTTTTTGTAACATAACAGCATTATCCGTTAGGAACACAATATCATCTGCGAATAGTAGAAGCTTAATTCTGTAACCATTCAGCCATAGTCCACCAGTTATGCTTTCCTTGAGATCATTTAAAAACAGAGTAAAGAGCAGAGGACTTAGATTACAACCCTGTTGTACGCCAGAAAGCGTTGGAAAAGGGGAAGATTGGCCATTCCTACTCCAGACAGATAGACTAGTATTCCTATAGAGACCAGCTATAGCTCTGATGAATTTAGAGGAGACGCCCAATTGTGACAGTTTGAATAAGAGAGCATTTCTGTTAACGGAATCGAAGGCAGATTTTAAATCAATAAAAAAACAATAGATCTTTTTTATACCTTTTCTCCATTTTAGCTCAATAAGGTTGGTAAGAACAAATATATTGTCCATGGTCGAGTAGCCCTCCCTAAATCCAGCTTGTTCTTCACAGAGCAGTTGCTTCTCTTGCACCCATAACTTTAATCTTGCAGCAAGCAGACTAGTGTATATTTTTTTGATCGTATCTTGTAATACTATACCCCTGTAATTACACGCCAGATTGATATTACCTTTTTTAAACAGTGGCAGTACAATTGCTTCATTCATGCTATCTGGCACTGAGCCTTCTTCAAAAAAATCATTAATTACTTTTAATAACAACATTAAGAATACTCTTGGAGCAAATTTATAAAACTCATATGCAATACCATCCATTCCTGGTGCTTTTCCATTCTTTAATCTGCTCAATGTATTGATTAGCTCATTATAACTGAAAGAACTATCAAGATAATCATCTTCTACTAACGGAAAGGCACAGTGGATTTGAGAAACAACTTGCGACGGATTATAAAGCTGACGAAAATGATTAACCCATTCATTTGTTCCAATATCACCTCTACATTTTAAACTATTTCTTTTAAATTTATTTATTTGAGTCCAAAATTCACTTGTATTTTTAACATTTTTTATAGATGAAGCCGCTTCTAGGTAATAATTAATACGTTTTTGCTCACAAAAATTAATATAAATTCTTTTCTCCAGAGCGTATTTCTCTTGGACAAGTTTAGACCCCGTTTTTCGAAGTAGATTTAATAATTTAAACAGTTTGTTCCTCTTATTAAAACATGCCCGATCAAACCATGGCTGAACAGAACTAAAAGGCTTACCTTGACACTGCATAGATCTTGCACTCTCTCTTATTAACTCTTTGATATCACTTAAATTCACAGTTTCATTATAGCCCATAGCCTTCCTCTCTATTTTTTTCATATAATCTGCACATTTAGAATGATTCCAATTTAATTTAGGCATATTGGGTGTAAGCTCCTGCTCCTTTTCTAAATACTCTAATTGTAATTTTATATCAATCGCCATATGATCTGACCACATTACACTTTTCACTAGAAAATCTTTAACTAATTTAATACAGTTGATCGATATAACAGCTAAATCTATTACTGAGCACCCCCTGGGGCCTAAATATGTGAATTCCCCGAATTCATCACTTATGGATCTTCCATTTAATATAAGAAAACCATGTTCATCGCAAAATTCCAGAATAAGCTTACCTTCTGAATTTAATTTACTGTCTTTCGAATGTCTCAATGCCGAAAAGCAACCCAGATCTATTGTTTCTTCATCAATATTCTGACCATCCCCCACTCTACCGTTCCAATCTCCCAACAATAAAAACTGTAAATTATTATTATCATTAATAAACTCATCAAGCACACAAAAGCTCTCTTTCCAAATATTCGGGCCTAAATAAATTGGTAATAAATACAGACATTCACTCGTATTAATTCTTATTTCTAATAAGTCAGTATTATTTATATTTCTAAATTTACAAATACCTTTGATAATTAATTCAGATCTACAACAAATCAATATACCACCAATAGCCCGACCAAACTTTGCCATTCTAGAGGCAGGAACCCATAATAATGAAAAATTATTAAAATAATTTGAATAAAATTTCTCATTATTCACCTCAACAAATGTTTCGCATAAACAAACAATATCATAACAATTCAAAAAATCTACAAAAAATTTATCTTTAACTTTGTTTTTAAGTCCACAAACATTATAACTTAAAATATTTAGAACTTTTGAACTATTATTAGAAACATTATTTTTTAATTTCGATTGACAGACAGCCATTACCTGCTATTTATTCCGATCATGTGTATTGCTATGTTTGGTGACGTCAGATGTGGTGGTGGCAGCAGTACTTCCTAGATTATCTTCTCTTCTTACTTCCGGTCTAGATCTTGAAACTCTTGCTTCTTTCTCCTTCACACACTTTTCATTATCATCCCAATAGAAAGCTTTGTCGTCCATGATTAAGGTATCATTTTTGATAATTATCTTCTTATTTTTATCTTTTTGATACATTTCCCTCCGAAAATGAAAGAGCATTCTTCGCCTTAGTCTCACAGAGTACGAGTAATCTTTATTAACATAGAAGCCGGTGCCTTTCAGTTTGTTAATATTCTTTAAAATATTGCTAATAGAATCATAGCTAGAGAATGTAGCCTTAATTAAAGTCTAATAATGTGAAGTTTCATTAAATTCTATGCAGCCGTTTTCTCGTTTTAACAACACGTGATTTATAGTAGTGTAAAGCCGGAACAGTGATAAAGGGGAGTTATTGTGCTGGGAAGTAAATATTATTGTTCCTGATTGTTGCTTGAGACATCGAACGTATTAGCTTATTTGTTTTTTGTTTTGTTTTTTTGTTTTTTTTTTTTGTTATAATTCAGTGTTTTAAAAAAGAAGATGATTTTCTTATAATTATCTCTCTGAAATACCTTTATTTTCTTATTGATGTCTAAATCAGTAGATTATCTTCTGAGAACAAAATCTACTCCTTCCAAATCGCAATCTAAGAGACGTCTTTCATCACCAGAAGAGTTAGAGGTTAGAAATAAAGTTAAGAAAACAAGCGTTGAAAGTGAAAAAGAACAAGAAATGGATAATGAACAGGAGGTCGGTAAGATAACAATGAAAGATTTATTAACTCAATTTAGTGCTTTAATAGATTCAAAACAGTTGGCAAAAAAAGAAGATGTAGATGAATTAAAAGGTCAAATTGGAGTTTTGCAGGCTGAAAATAATTGCTTAAAGGTGTTATTTAATATCAGGTAAGCGTTATCATTATTAAAATGTTCTGAGGGGTTTATAGAGCAAATGAAAACAAAAATAAGAAATGAATGTGGAAAATGTGTAACTTTGAGAAGTGGCATTAACAAAACGCATTAATTTCTTATCTAAGTAAGTTGGTAAGTGAAAGTTGTGTGTTGCGCGCACGCACCAGATTTTTAATCCTAAGTTTTGGCCTGATATAATAACATATGATGATATAATTCTCTAAGAACGAGATATCTCGACAAATATATCATTGCGGGCTCGGATGACTTATCACTGATGAGGGTTCTAGATATTAAAAGCCTAGAACACTTGGACAATGCGTTTTACTTTATTATGTCATCATTTAATATTTTTAACTCTGGTAATTTACCTATATTTATACCTATATACCTGTATTTATAAAAATTTTCATTTTTCAGGAAGTTTATCTTGAGTATGAGTATCAGTAAGATGAACTATAGTTAAATATAGTTTATTTGTTTAATTTTGGTTTTGCTTTCATTTTATTCTAACCTGTTAACTAACTCTAACTTACATTGATTGAGCCAGACTCCATGGCTATGCTGTCTTATAAGCCAATAAATAAATAATATGTTCTCTGATTTCTTATTAACTATTTTAGACTGTTTATAATACATAGGTTTAAGTTTATTATTTTTTTTTGCACATGTTAATATTGTGTTTTGTAACATAACTTTTGAATCGAGGAAACTTCGACTTGAATTATTTTAGGTCTTCTCCTACAAGTAATCGCGGCCTAACGATAGTAATCGTTCAGTACGATAGTAATAGCATATAACGATAGTTCAACTACTGCGCATGTCACGTTTTCTGAAGGGAAACACTCTTCCCCCAATTTTATGAATGTTTTAACGAGACTGGATTTGGATATACTGACTTTTTGTTGTTTGATTTAACCATCTTAACCATGAAAAAATGATGATTGCGCATGCCTGGAGTTATGTGGAGGGGGTAATAGATTTCCTCTTCAAAATGGGGTTCGGCTCTTTTTGAAAAATTGAGTCTAGGCGTTCTGCGCATGTGAAAGAGTTGTGAACGTGGTTGGATTGACCTTTGTTTCGAAAATATTTAAATTTATCATGATATTATTCCTTTTTTTTTTTACATAATTATTTCACGATTTTCAATCGTTCTTATTTTTTCTGTTGATATGGAGATGTTTCTTGCTATAACTTCAATATAATTATCGTTTCAGAGAGGTTCAGCCTGAGGTAATTCAATCTAAGCTCGCCATCTTGTTGGGATTAGCAATCACGACATTAGCTAATTTAGCCAAAACATAACAGTGGCTAATTAGCCAAGTTGATTATATTCTAATGAGGCCGAGCTTTTAGTGAACTCTATTTCATGTTTACTAAGCTTCAACTTTTAAAAAAATATTAAACAAAAAACAAAATTTTCATATTGAAAAAAAGAGTCATCTTATCTATATGAATCTATTAAAAAAAAAATCTGGTGCGTGCGCGCAACACACAACTTTCACTTACCAACTTACTTAGATTAGAAATCAATGCGTTTTCTTAACTGCCACTTCTCAAATGAACAGAACATCTTTAATTATAACGCATTGATTTGTCATTAAAGGCGTACGGCGCATGCGTGAGCTCAAGGTGTTTCATGAGTTGACTGAAATTTTTTCTTTTTTTCTCCTGTATATGTTTACTTGATTTTCTTCATATATCATATTTAGCCATTTCTTATTTTTAGGCGTGATGAGAGACAGTTAATTTCTCAATATAAACTAAAACAAAGGTACTTTATAGGAAAACAAAAAAGGCCCCTTCCCCATTTAAGCCCCCTCAGAACATTTTAATAATGATAAAAACTTACCTGATATTAAATAACAACTAATTTTCATTAAACGTAACGAATTTGATAAAAATCGTTAAACCCGTTTTTGAGATAATCGATCAAAAAGGTAAAAATTGAAAAAAAATTATGAAATAAAGTGCCCCCTCCGTTTGACCAATTTTGATGAAATGTTGGCTATCACATCTTTGGCATATACGTACATCAAATACCAAGTTTGATCAAAATCGTTAAAACCGTTTTTGAGTAAATAAAAAAAAACACGTGAAAATGATACAAAATTTATTAAGTAAACTCCCCCGTAGGGTTGATCAATTTTGATGAAATTTTTACAGTCATATCTCGGGCATATAAATAGATCAAATACTCAGTTTAATCAAAATCGTTAGAGCCGTTTTTGAGAAAATCGAAAAAAACCTAAAAAGTTATTCAATAAAGTACCCCCTCCCTTTAAGCAAATTTGATGAAATTTTTGCTGTCACATCGCGGGCTTATACATACTCTAAATACCCAATTTCAGGTTCGCACGGTTTATAGTTTTTGAGCTAGTCTGTTCACACACACACACACACACACACACACACACACACACACAGACACACACACACACAGACCATTTCGCGGGACTTGGTTATTTTGACTCAGGGGACCCCAAAACGTGTATTTCCGTTGAAAACCGGAAGTCGAAAATTTTCACGATCGCAATACTTCCACTTACTATATATTTCATATATAGGTAAGTGAAAGTAAAAATCTGGTGCGTGCGCGCAACACACAACTTTCACTTACCAACTTACTGAGATAAGAAATTGACGTGTTTTGTTAAATATCATTTACCAAAGTCACACATTTTTCTACATTCATATCTTATTTTTATTAATCGTTAAAGCCGTTTTTGAGTAAATAAAAAACCTCGTGAAAATGATACAAAATTTATTAAGTAAAGTCCCCCCTTCGGTTGATCAATTTTGATGAAATGTTGGCTATCACATATTTGGCATATACATACATCAAATACCCAGTTTGGTCACAATCGTGAAAGCCGTTTTTCAGTAAATAAAAAAAGCACGTAAAAATGATACAAAATTTATTAAGTAAAGTGCCCCCTGCGGTTGATCAATTTTGATGAAATTTTTACAGTCATATCTCGGGCATATAAATACATCAAATACCCAGTTTGATCAAAATCGTTAAAGCCGATTTAGAGTAAATAAAAAAAACATGTGAAAATGTTACAAAATGTATTAAGTAAAGTCCCCCCTCCGGTTAATCGATTTTGATGAAATTTTTACAGTCATATCTCGGGCATATAAATAGATGAAATACTCAGTTTAATCAAAATCGTTAGAGCCGTTTTAGAGAATATCAAAAAAAACCTAAAAAGTTATTAAGTAAAGTACCCCCTCCCTTTAAGTAATTTTGATGAAATTTATGCTGTCACATCGCGGGCATATACCTACACTAAATACCCAATTTCAGGATCGCACGGTTTATAGTTTTTGAGCTAGTCTGTTCACATACACACACACACACACACACAGACCATTTCGCGGGACTTGGTTATTTCGACTCAGGGGGTCCCAAAACGTGTATTTCCGGAAGACGAAATTTTTCACGATCGCAATACTTCCACTTACTATGTATTTCATATATAGGTAAGTGAAAGTAAAAAGACAAATATATGAGTATCTGTGATGGAATATGACCATTATAACAAGAATGCTTGTATATATTTTTTTAAGTAATTTTGATGAAATTTATGCTGTCACATCGCGGGCATATACCTACACTAAATACCCAATTTCAGGATCGCACGGTTTATAGTTTTTGAGCTAGTCTGTTCACACACACACACACACACACACAGACACACACACAGACACACACACACACAGACCATTTCGCCGGACTTGGTCATTTCGACTCAGGGGACCCTAAAACGTGTATTTCCGTTGAAAACCGGAAGTCGAATTTTTTCACGATCGCAATACTTCCACTTACTATATATTTCATATATAGGTAAGTGAAAGTAAAAAATCCACCACGGGACGCCCGACTGATGTGAAGCAACGAAATTTGTAATCTTACAATCCATGTGTTTTTCTTATTATTCTAATAATTATAATTTAGAGCTACCAATTAATTAATAATTACATAATAAACATTTAATTATCACCTTCTAGCTAGATACTTTACATGCTGCTCATATATTCGTCATTTTAGGCCTGATGAAGATTCAAAAATGTTGGGATCGAAACTTTGGCTTTTCAAAACCTGACTTTTAATCATCCTACCGTAAAGAAAAACAGTTGACTATTACAGACCTCTAATTTTTTTTTAAATTAATTTTTAATTTTTTTTTCCTATCCTCAAATAATTTAAATTTATGTGTTTTTGTTCTCTGCCAATTTTTTTATATGACTGTGTTTTATAATTATTTCTTAAGTTATAAGGGCAATGTTTTTTTTTTTTTTTCTCTCTGATAAAAATGCTGTGATTTGTTTTCCCACAAAAATGTCTTGGTGAAGAAAAAAACATAAAATATTGAAATTAAAAAAATAAAAAAAACCGATTTTGAATGTAATTATTAATAATTACATTATAAGCATTTGCTGTTTGTTTATATTATAACGTCCCATTATGCTACTAAGGCTAATCGGACGATCCTACAGTGGGAGTCCTAAATTTTGCCTATCCAGGTATATAATTAGGATAGGGAACTTCAACGAGTACCTGACAACGCACAGGCTCGGGACCATTTTACGTACTATCCAAAGGATTTTTTACACCCTTTAAAAATCCTAGTGCCTCCGTGGGACGTGAACCTGCGACCCTCTGGAGTAGTGTAGGCTGCTATGGTAACCACTACACCACAGATGACCCCGATATACATTAAATTGTCATTATTTTATTGTCTTTATTTATTTTTTTTATTGATAGAGAAATAATACAATCTGCCACACTTAAGGACATTTAATATTAGTGCTCAAAAGATACATTCACACAAGCTAAACAAAATAATAGTTAGAAACGAAAAATAGAAACTAAAATATATATAACCAAAATAGAAACTAAAATATATATATCCTAAAACTAAAATAAACTAAAAGTAAAATATCCTTTTAAATAAAAATAGAAAAAAATATATACAAGCATTCTTGTTATAATGGTCATATTCCATCACAGATACTCATATATTTGTCTTTTTACTTTCACTTACCTATATATGAAATACATAGTAAGTGGAAGTATTGCGATCGTGAAAAATTTCGTCTTCCGGAAATACACGTTTTGGGACCCCCTGAGTCGAAATAACCAAGTCCCGCGAAATGGTCTGTGTGTGTGTGTGTGTGTGTATGTGAACAGACTAGCTCAAAAACTATAAACCTTGGGAACCGGAAATTGGGTATTAAGTGTAGGTATATGCCCGCGATGTGACAGCAAAAATTTCATCAAAATTGCTCAAAGGGAGGGGGGGGGGGGTACTTTATTTAATAACTTTTTACGTTTTTTTCGATTTTCTCAAAAACGGCTCTAACGATTTTGATTAAACTGAGTATTTGATCTATTTATATGCCCGAGATATGACTGTAAAAATTTCATCAAAATTGATCAACCGGAGGGGGGACTTTACTTAATAAATTTTTATCATTTTTACGTGTTTTTTTTTATTTACTCAAAAGCGGCTTTTACGATTTTGATCAAACTGGGTATATGATGTATGTGTTTGCCCGAGATACAAGTGTAAAAATTTCATCAAAATTGATCAACCGGAGGGGGACTTTACTTAATAAATTTTGTACCAATTTCACGTGTACATATTTTTTATTTACTCAAAAACGGCTTTAACGATTTTGAAGAAACTGGGTATTTGATGTATGTATATACCAAATATGTAAAAGCCAACATTTCATCAAAATTGGTCCAACTGAGGGGGCACTTTATTTCATGACTTTTTTTCCAAGTTTTACCTTTTTTTTGGATTATCTCAAAAACGGCTTTAACGATTTTTATCAAATTCGTCATGTTTAATGAAAATTAAGTTTCGTTTAATATCAGGTAAGCTTTATCATTATTAAAATGATCTGAGGGGGCTTTTTTTTGGGCGTGGGGGCCTTTTTTGTTTGTTTGTTTCTTTCTGATAAAGTACCTTTGTTTTTGTTTACATGGAGAAATAGAATGCCTCTCGTTACGCCTAAAAATAAGAAATGACTAAATATGAGATATGATAAAAATAAAGAAAACATAAAGAGGAGAAAAAAATTCAGTCAACTCATAAAACTCGTTGAGCCCACGCATGCGGAGTACGCCTTTAATGACAGACCATTGTTCATAATTAAAGCCGTTCTGTTCATTTGAGAAGTGGCAATTAACAAAACGCATTAATTTCTAATCTAAGTAAGTTAGTAAGTGAAAGTTGTGTGTTGCGAGCACGCACCAGATTTTTTATTCTCCAAATTACGCTCAGTGGTTCTTTGATACCAGGTGCGAACACCTGTCCATATTAAAATTGCACAACTTCAGCCAATCTCTGGGTATATTCTTTATTGTTATAAAAATCGTTTTGATCTCGCTTTACATTGGTTTTTATAAAATCGACCGTTTGAGTCGATAAAAGTCTCACTTTATAGATTTAAAAAATGAAATTCTCCGGGTGAAACCGGTATGTACAGCTAGTATTTTATATTTATATTGTATTAAACTTCTGAGGATTTATTTTAAAACAACTAAAAATAATTACAGGAGGTTTTCATCTAAGAAAAAAATATTTTAATGTTTAAAAAAAAATATGACTGATAAGTTCTAGACTTGTAACAGCACTTCAACCTCATGTCAACAAAGAGGAGGTTACACCAAGCAGTGTTGCCCGGCCATAGGAGGTTAACCAGTGTTGCCCAGATATATTAATTGAACATTACTAACGATATGCAAGGCAGTAATCAGGGTAACCTAACGTTACCTTGTTATAGTCGTTAAAGCCGGTGGTGAATGTTGTTTTTTTGTGCAGTGATTCAATTCAGTTGTGTGGACAAGCTAAAAACCTTTTATTTCTTTTTAAAGTGACTTTTTATTTATTTATAGGCGGGCGTAAGCGACGGTGCTGCTACTTTACAGAAACTAGAGAAGCGGGGATAGAAGCCGGGCCATTACCTGGGATTCATAGGGTTTTTGGCGTTCAAAAAATCATTTGAAAAATGTCTATTGCTATTGCCTCTATGCCTATTGCTCGGTCCCTGAGGGTTCAATTAAAAAATCAAAAGACGTGTCATTCCATTTATTTCCAAAAAATGAAAAGCTTCTTAAAGAGTGTATTGTAAAATTAAGAATAGATAAGCCTCTTTCGAAACATATGACGATATGTAATCTTCATTTTAAAGAAAGTGACTATATTTATCCAGGTAAATATTAGTATTTGACATTTTATTATTCCTAAATGTTAATTTCATGCAAATAACATTGAGACTATAATGTCTTATTTGTTTTCCTTTTTTAATTTTCCCCATTTTTGTCTTACATCCGTTGTTCTTAATTGTTCCAGTAAAAATAAAATAAATAAATAATATGACAAAGAATCTAAGCTGTCATAAAAATGATTGAATGGATAGGTAATTAATGTTATTACTAACCGAAAAACGTAAAGTTACAATGAAGTGTTTGCATTTACCAGAACTACCAGCTTTACACGTACAATGACAAGAAAATTGCTTATTATTATTAATAAATTTGATTTCCACTTTTATTTGATGGGGCAGTCCTTTTAAGTTTGCTAGTTTAAAGGCACGAGGCTTGCAAAATAACTGTTTTTATACTTTTAGATATTATTCCACATGTTATGTTGTTTGCATCAAGGATAGCCTGCCCTTCAATTAATGGTCTTTTAAAATTACCAACTATCTCTATCACATCAACTGTCTATCCCCGTTCTTTCCGACATTTTGCGAAACTACTAGCGCACCCTATAGTCGATTGCGCCCGCCTATTTATTGTTACAAGCTAGAAGATACTTTTATTTTTGTTTCAGTATTATTTTTTCTTTAGTTACTTTGGAGTTTCAATGTAGCGTTCTCTTTTCAATTTGCTTTTATTCTTTTTATTTTTCCTACAAACACTAAAGATTTTTTGTTGGAACAAACTGTTCTAGTAGAACTTTGTTACTGTCCGAGATTGTTGTGAACGTTGTGAACCTTCTTGAATGTTCTAATTCAGACTAAATATAAGAAGAAATGGACTGGAGAGTTAGACTTGCTCTCATTGTGTTACTGTATCGTTACAAGTTCATAATTTTTGTAACATTCTTAGTTATTTCAGTTTTTATTGGTTATCAGACATTTAAATTTAAACCCGTATCGGTGTTAAAATATAATGATCTCTTTTTTTTTTATATTAGATAAAACGTTTTGGAGTTACAATATTTAAATTATTAAAATAAAAAGTCTTTTGTATTTGTGTAATTAAGTTGAAGCCTTGTCTTTTATCTACCCCTTTTAATGTAAAGATAACTCTTATTTCTCAAGTAAAATAGAAAACAGATTATTTTTTTTTTTTTTTAAACTGACTGAAAGTAAAAGATGGTGACCCAATAACCTTGAGGCGGGGCTGGCGGAGGAGAAAGTTAAGAAAGTTAGGACTAGCTTGCTTGCTCTTCCACTTCTAAATATAAATCGAAGCAGAAAACATCGATATTTATTGACTCCTAATTCGATATTAATCTATACACTGCTATCGAATGCCATACCATGAGGGACATTTCCTCCGTAATGACGCGTAGAAATCCATTAATTAATATACCAAGAAAATATGAAAATTTAAATATTTCATATTTATTCATTAGTTCAAGAATTAAAAATAAGTCAGTTTTATATTATAGCGACCTCCTGCCTAATAAAATGTTCAATCTCTTCTGAATAAATGTTATTCTATTTGGCGATATTTGTTAATGATGGTGATGAGTTTGTTTGTCATTGTCGGTTATAATTTTTTTTAAACCCTCTTAAGTATTGCACTATATTTTTACTTTCACTTACCTATATATGAAATATATAGTAAGTATGGAAGTATTGCGATCGTGAAAAATTTCGACTTCCGGTTTTCAACGGAAATACACGTTTTGGGGTCCCCTGAGTCTAAATGACCAAGTCCCGCGAAATGGTCTGTGTGTGCGTGTGGCGTGTCTGTGTGTCTGTGTGTGAACAGACTAGCTCAAAAACTATAAACCGTGCTATCCTGAAATTGGGTATTTAGTTAGGTATATGCCCGAGATGTGACAGCATAAATTTCATCAAAATTACTTAAAGGGAGGGGGTACTTTACTTAATAACTTTTTAGGTTTTTTTCGATTTTCTCAAAAACGGCTCTAACGATTTTGATTAAACTGAGTATTTGATGTATTAATATGCCCGAGATATGACTGTAAAAATTTCATCAAAATTGATTAACCGGAGGGGGGACTTTACTTAATAATTTTGTAACATTTTCACGTGTTTTTTTTTTTATTTACTCTAAATCGGTTTTAACAATTTTGATCAAACTGGGTATTTGATGTATTTATATGCCCGAGATATGACTGTTAAAATTTCATCAAAATTGATCAACCGGAGGGGGGGACTTTACTTAATGAATTTTGTATCATTTTCACGTGTTTTTTTTTATTTACTCTAAATCGGTTTTAACAATTTTGATCAAACTGGGTATTTGATGTATTTATATGCCCGAGATATGACTGTTAAAATTTCATCAAAATAGATCAACCGGAGGGGGGTACTTTACTTAATAACTTTTTAGGTTTTTTTCGATTTTCTCAAAAACGGCTCTAACGATTTTGATTAAACTGAGTATTTGGAGTATTAATATGCCCGAGATATGACTGTAAAAATTTCATCAAAATTGATTAACCGGAGGGGGGACTTTACTTAATAATTTTGTAACATTTTCACGTGTTTTTTTTTATTTACTCTAAATCGGTTTTAACAATTTTGATCAAACTGGGTATTTGATGTATTTATATGCCAAATATGTGATACCCAACATTTCATCAAAATTGATCAACCGAAGGGGGGACTTTACTTAATAAATTTTGTATCATTTTCACGTGTTTTTTTATTTACTCAAAAACGGCTTTAACGATTAACAAAAATAAGATATGAATGTAGAAAAATGTCTGACTTTGGGAAATGTTATTTAGCAAAACACGTCAATTTCTAATCTAAGTAAGTTGGTAAGGGAAAGTTGTGTGTTGCGCGCACGCAACAGATTTTTAAAAAAAATTTCATATTTTTATTTGCTCTTTAAAGTACACTATATTTTTTTAATTATTCAATAAAAGTTTTTACTTGTGATAATTCGGCAATGCAAGCATAATACTTCATCGCGTCTGATTTTATTATTCTCTATTTAATTGTTGAAAATTTCATATAGTTACCATGAAGCAAATAATTTCTGTTGAATGAACAGAATATCTTTATAATGAACAGAAATTATAAACAATGGTCTGTCATTAAAGGAGTTCTGCGCAAGCGTGCGGTCAACGTGTTCTATGAGTTGACGGAATATTTTTTTTTTCCTGTAAATGTAAACTTTATTTGTTTAATATGTCATATTTTGCCATTTCTTATTTTAAGGCGAAACGAGAAACAGATAATTTCTCCATATAAACCAAAACAAAGGTACAAAAAAAAAAACAAAAACAAATGCCCCCTCAGAACATTTTAATAATGATAAAACTTACCAAATATTAAAGAATACTTGATTCTCATTAAACCTGACGAGTTTAATCAAAACAGTAAGAGCTATTTTTGAGAAAATTGAGAAAAAAACCCGTAAAAATGGAAGAAAGTAATGAAATAAAGTGCTCCTCCGTTAGATCAATTTTGATGAAATTTTTACGGTCATATCGCGGGCATATACATAGACAAAATATCCAATTTCACGTTCGTACAGTTTATAGTTTTTGAGCTGGTCTGTTCACAAAAACACAGACCATTTCGCGGGACTTGCTTCTTTGGACTCGGAAGACCCCAAAACGTGTATATCCGTTGAAAACCGGAAGTCGAAATTTTTCACGATCGTAATACTTTCCTTTACTATATATTAAATATATAGGTAAGTAAAAGTAAAAATATAATATGTTTAATATGTCCTATCTGACAGAAATCCTAGTTCCGGGTGAGTATTAAGAGTAAAAATATAAATATAAGTATTATGACATCAATAAGCTGACGAAGGGAAAACTGAATATTCAAGAAGCACTTGCCAAGGTAAACCGGTAAATAATTTGTACACAGCTTTGCTCATGACATCAATGGAAACGTAAACAGCTGGTAAATAATCCAGTAATTACCTTATCCCTCTTCGTCTATTCCAAAGGCAAATGAATTCTGACCAATATCAATCAGACGAGGGGGGGGGGGGTCAATCCCCAATATCCCCCCTGGGATGGCTCCTTATCCTAGTCTTAAAATCGATGAAAATGAAAGTATGATTGAATTAATCGCTTGAAAAAATCTACATGTCTGAAGAAATCGATTTGCGTTTTTTTTTATTGGACTACTCCCATGCCGAGACATCAAATTCAAGAGAGGGGTCACCTGTGGTGTAGTGGTTAGCATAGCAACATACAAAAATAAAGGTTGCAGGCTTGCGTCCCGCGGCGGCCCTAGAATTTTTTAAATGGAGTCAAAAATCCTTGGTTCCTATGCCGTTCCTTGGATAGGATGTAAAATGGAGGTCCCGGGATTGTACGATGTCAGGTACTCGTTAAAGATCCTAATTATACTTGGATAGGCAAAATTTAGGTACCATCGTCGGATTAGCTTTAGTAGCAAAAGGGAAGTTAAACAATCAAACAAATTCAAGAGATACCAGACAACCCCAGCTGATATATCGGTTTTTATAGACCTTTCAAATAATCGTTGTCAGGAGAAACTCCAAAAATCCGGGGCATTATCTCAAATATCTTCCTTTAACAAAAGCAGTAATTAGGGTTTCGAGTAATATTTTGCTTGGCCTGTCATAGTCTAAGAACCTATAGATGATTTGAATGAAGTACCACAAATTTGAATCTTGCCCATTTCGACCTTAGACATTTAGACTTTTAGTTATTTTTATTTATTAGACAGCATATGTAAGTTTGGAAATGTTTTGTACAGGGTGTCCAAAAAGAGTATTCGGGGGTTGAAAGTAGAATAAAATCTCAAATATATAATATCAAGTAGGATGTTTACGTTTTATTAAAACACAATGAACAGGAAATTTATTTAGAAAAAACAATATTGTCTAGGTGTCCACCATAACGCTGCTGGCACTCCTAGAATCTCAAACGCAGATTTCTAAAAACGCGTTGACACATTGTTCCTGAGATTGCTGTCATTTCTGTTCTGACATTTTGCTTCAATTGCGTTAGTTCGTCGGTTTCTTTTCGTATATCCTACTTTTCAGGTATCCCCACAGAAAGAAGTCAAGAGGACTGAGATCGGGACTCCTGCGAGGCCAGCTACGATAAATCACTTTATTTTGGAATAATTCGTTTACCGCAGCAATTGATAAGTCTGAAGTATGGCAAGTGGCCCCGTCTTGCTGAAACCATGTTCTACAGTTATATCCTTTGAACTCTTGAAGTTCTTGGGCCAAAAAACCTCTTATCATTTCACTGTAACGCTCACTATTTACAGTAGGGGAGAGCGGGGTTGGTTGCCAACAGTTTTCACTTTTTTGATTGTTGAGTCGTTCCTGTTAATATAATCTCAATAGGGCTGATACCACTAGAGTACTTCAATTATTTTTTTCAACACATAATATTTAATACTAAGATCATAGAAAATTGGAGAATTCGTCATTCCAGAGTATGCCAATTAACCCCCTAAGTGGGGCCTTTCCTAGAAGGTGGGATTGTTTACCCATCTCATTCAAGTACTGCTTGACACGTATCATTGTTATTAAAAGATGCACAATAATGGTATGATAATTTTGAATCGGTTTTTAACAGCTTATAAGGGAAACTTGAATGACAATAGAAGAAGATAGAAGTTTAGACTGTCGTCACCTTCTGCATAAAAAAAAATTGCTCTCACCCTCCTTGCTGGAACTAAAGACAATTGGTAGTTTCACCTTTGTTTATGTTTACCTTGCTTTTGTGGATTGCTACTGTGCTAACAAACCCTAGCTGAAGAAAGCCAACTAACCCCACAGAAGAGATCATATGAAAGATGGCTGCCGGGACAGGGGAGAACAATCAAACAAGAAACTGGTTAGTCGAAAGGTTAGGTTTTTCAAAGGAGTTTGGGGCTAGGTGAACAGAATCGGAGTCAAATGTTTCGCCATCCCTTTAAACCAAATTTACAGAAAATATAAAAATTTACTTACATGTTGTAAAATCAATCTATGAAGCACACTCTTCTCTACACTGTCAGCATCGGATTGAAAACTCAGGACAAGACTCCTGAGGTCGAGCGGGTCACATGGTACAATGGTGGGGCCTTCATAATAGGTATGACGGATACTATAAGCTAATGGCCAACCTACCCTTTATGCCAACCAACCCCGCTCTCCCCTACTATTTACTGCGTTTGAGATTCAAGGAGTGCCATAAGCGATATGGTAGACACCTAGACAATATTGTTTTTTCTAAATAAATTTCCAGTTCATTGTGTTTAAATAAAACGTAAACATCCTACTTGATTTTATTAAACTTTCAAACCCCGAATACTCTTTTCGGACACCCTGTATAATAATTTCCATAAGATTTGGTTTGCAACAATCGTTTGTCTTAAAAACCCGAGAGACCCTTAAAAAAAAAAACACAATTGTCAGATCTATCAAATGAACATAGATTTATCAAATCATGAAAAATGTATTCTAAGTAGGAATATGTGTCGGATAAAATAATTTAAGTTAAGAAATTCTCTTATTTCAAAAGTAGAAACTTTTTTTTTCAATAACCTGAATTTGTGGAAATGTCGCGTTTCTCAAACTGATTTAATTATAAAGATTTTAGTTTATCTGCAATAACACTTCTCGTTTGCTGGTCTATATTTTTTCTTATTCCTTGATTAGAAATTTGCCTCAAAATAAAATTTCACCAAAATGATATTTCTCTACCTTATCTAATCTAATCATTACTCCCCCCCCCAAAAAAAAATCTGGTGCGTGCGCACAACACACAACTTTCACTTACCAACTTACTTAGATTAGAAATTGACGTGTTTTGCTAATATTCATTTCCCAAAGTCACACATTTTTCTACATTCATATCTTATTTTTGTTAATCGTTAAAGCCGTTTTTGAGTAAATAAAAAAACCTGTGAAAATGATACAAAATTTATTAAGTAAAGTCCCCCCTCCCGTAGATCAATTTTGATGAAATTTTTACAGTCATATCTCGAGCATATAAATACATCAAATACCAAGTTTGATCAAAATCGTTAAAACCGTTTTTGAGTAAATAAAAAAAACACGTGAAAATGATACAAAATTTATTAAGTCAAGTCCCCCCTCCGGTTAATCAATTTTGATGAAATTTTTACAGTCATATTTCGGGCATATAAATCGATCAAATACTCAGTTTAATCAAAATCGTTAGAGCCGTTTTTGAGAAAATCGAAAAAAACGTAAAAAGTTACTAAATAAAGTACCCCCTCCCTTTGAGCAATTTTGATGAAATTTTTGCTGTCACATCGCGGGCATATACCTACACTAAATACCCAATTTCAGGATCCCACGGTTTATAGTTTTTGAGCTAGTCTGTTCACATACACACACACACACACACAGACCATTTCGCGGGACTTGGTTATTTCGACTCAGGGGGTCCCAAAACGTGTATTTCCGTTGAAAACCGGAAGTCGAAAATTTTCACGATCGCAATACTTCCACTTACTATATATTTCATATATAGGTAAGTGAAAGTAAAAAATGTTTAACTATGACTTTGCGCCATTCTACCTCACCTGGACCCAGCTCAATAATAAGGTGAACTTTGTAAAGTGTTGTCAGGTGAGGTCGGTTGCTTTGAGTTACCGAAGACACCTACGCCCACACTCTCTTAAAGGTCAAACCGCACAGACCGCTTCAAAGCAAACAAACACTGCCTTAACGTGCCTTTACACAGTGCGAACCTCACTTACGTATAGATAGTCCGACGAACCATGCCATACCGGCTTACATCGAAGAGCTATTTACACTTAAACGTGAAGTCGAGCGAACAATTATGTCTGACCGCACCTATAGCACCTCAATACAATAATTTTCAATACAAAGACGGCTGACTTGGAACTAACGGCTGTTCTGGCTTTTGTTCTAACTTATTATATATGAAAGAAACGACAGAAAAGATACTAAAAGAAAGTCTTGAAGCTTATTTTAAATAATAGAAAAGCTACACTAGCGCTATAGGCGGGCGCAATCGACTATAGGGTGCGCTAGTAGTTTTGCAAAAGGAAAGAACGGGGATAGACATAGTTGATGTGATCGAGATGGATGGTAATTTTAAAAGACCATTAATTGAATGGCAGGCAATCCTTGATGCAAACCACATAATTACATGTGGAATAATATCTAGAAGTAAAAAAACAGTTATTTTACAAGCCTCGTGCCTTCAAACTAGCAATCTTAAAGGACTGCCCCATCAAATAAAAGTGGAAATCAAATTTATTAATAATAATAAACAATTTTCTTGTCATTGTACGTGTAAAGCTGGTAGTTCTGGTAAATGCAAACACATCATTGTAACTTTACTCTACGTTTTTCGGTTAGTAATAACATTAATTACCTATTCATACAATCATTGTTATGACAGCTTAGATTCTTTATCATATTATTTATTTGTCAAAACTTTCAGGCTTCGCATTGAAAATTAGGAACAATTAAGCACAACGGATGTAAGACAAAAATGGGGAACATTAAAAAAGAAAAACAAACATGACACTATGGTCCCAATGTTATTTGCATAAAGCTAACATTTTGGAATAATAAAATGTCAAATACTAATATTTACCTGGATAAATATAGTCTGTTTTTTTAAAATAAAGACTACATATCGTCATATGTTTCGAAACAGGCATATCTATTCTTAATTTTACAATAAACTCTTTAAGAAGCTTTTTATTTTTTGGAAATAAATGGAATGACACGTCTTTTGATTTTTTAATTGAACACTGAGGAACCGAACAATACCTAATAGACATTTTTCAAATGATTTTTGCTCAATCGGGTTTTAATTATGGAAAAATGAATTAAAAACGCCAAAAAACCCAATGAATCCCAGGTAATGGCCCCGCTTCTATCCCCGTTTCTCTAGTTCCTGAAAAGAGGCAGCACCGTCGCTTGCGCCCGCCTATCTCCGAACACACAGGCGAAACGATACAGTACTTGTTCGCGTTCGTGTCTTACTTAGATACTGACTGTTCCAGGTTGAGGATCGCACACTGTAAAGACACATTAAAGGTCTGGCCACACATGTCCGCACCTCAGCAATAATATAGGTTATGTTCAGAATATTTTTAATTTAACTTACACATTACTTTTAGTTATGCCTAAAGGTCAGGCCACACATGTCAGACACAGGCCACTTTAGGCATAACTAAAGGTAATATGTAAGTTAGATTAAAAATATTCTGAACATAACCTATATTATAGCTGCGGTGCGGACATGTGTAGCCAGACCCTTAGAGGGTGTGCTCGTCCTTATATATATAAAAATCTCGTGTCCTTATGTTTGCCGGAGGTAAACTCAGAAACTACTCAACCGATTTAAATGAAATTTGGCTCAATGTGTGTAGTTTTGTCCAACTTAAAAGATAGGATAGTTACCTTATCTTTATAATTACCTTATCTTGATTATTGACCACAATATTTCTTTTATAGAAAATACAGTAGGTCGTGTTTCGATTTATTAACTTGGCGCCATATGTCGAATTCATAACCTTTTTGTTTATAAGCATGCTATTGTAATACAGGCTATCATTTTTTTATCATACCATTTTTACTTTTACCTATTATAATTTTGTATTGTGTTATATGATTGCAGTTATTTGTTCGTTAAAAAAATAAATATTGAAAAAATAGTAATATAAATCTTTGTATTTATTGTTAATTTTCATAAACTAACAAGATAAAGCCATAATTAATCAAGATAAGGTTATAATAAATTCTCGCAGGTGAAGGCATTTTTTGCTTCCTTTTCATTTTTTATTTGTATTTCATTTCAATTACTAGCTAAACGCTGAACACTTTGCTGTGGTCCACCCTAGTATCAACTTTTAGTAAATACACTTTAATAATTTATTAAATTTATTAATTTTATTTATTAATTACTTTAATTAATTTAAAATAGGCTTTATTCGGAATAATCCTCAAATATATAAAAAATCTCCTGTTACTATGGTAAAATCAGATACTTCTCAACCGATCTTGATACAATTTTGCTCATTGTGTGTAGTTGTGTCCAACATAAGGATAGGATAGTTTTTATCTCGATTATTGACCTCAGTATTTTGTGTTAATACTCGTCAAATCGTGTGCAAAATATTTTCGAGACTCATAATTTATAGGATTTGCATAACTAAAGGTAATATGTATGTTAAATTAAAAATATTCTGAACATACAATTTACTAGAAATATATGTTACATTTTTTATATCCATTTACTATTTACTCTCTAGGCACGTTACAATACCACATAAGTATCTATATTCCTTTTGATTAGATAATTTCCCTAAAGTATCTATAATCTTTATCTTTGAAAGAAAATTATAGATACTTTTCAATACCGATACTAAATTGATATATTTTAACCATTAGAGGTTATACATAGGTTCATTGCCATTTATTTCAGTCGTAAGTATTAAAGAATATGTATGAAGGAATAAATTTCAGCGAGGAAATGATTTTAATATTTATTTATATTGTGAGGTCACCTGTAGTGTAGTGGTAAGCATAGCAGCCTACAGTACTAAAATCCGAGAGTTCGCAGCCCCACCAGGTTACTCTAAGGAGCTTTTAAAGGGAGTAAAAAATCCTTGTCCAAGCAGTCATTCAGAGGGATCTGGAGGACCCGAGCCTGTACAAAGTCAGGTTCTCCTTAAAGATCCCTATTGTAATTATACATGGATAGGCTAAATTTAGGACTAACACTGTAGCATATTCCGGTTAGCCTTAGCCGCACAAAGGGACCTAAAAAAATAACAACAAAACAATTTATATTGTAACGTGAAACAAAAAGAAAACATATAATTGAAAAGAGTTCTATACCTTCGCTAGGAACAGACTGTTCTAGTCATTGGCGGATCCAGGGGGGGGGGGGGCTGTGGGGGCTGCAGCCCCTCCCTTTGGAAACTTTTTCGTCATTTAAAGATAGAATTTGACCTTCCTTAATGTAAGGAAGCAAGTTAAAGAACAAATAATGTGCAGAACAAGTAGAATTTTAGTTGTGGGAAAGGAATATAAAGGTAAAAAAGCTGATTAGCAGGTCCAAAGGAAGGGTTGTGGGGCTGCAGCCCCCCCCCCCCCCCCTTTAGGACTGCAGCCCCCCCTTTACGATCGGCTGGATCCGCCCATGGTTCTAGTACATGTTTGTGACTGTTCGAGAATTTTCTACGCTATTCGGGAACCTTCTGAATTGTTCTAATTCAGACTAAATATAAAGAGCGATAGGCTGGTGAGATAGTTTTGCTTTGAAGATGGAATCATATGGTAAGTTTTCTGTTCCAATTTCGTTACAAGTTGATACTTTTTGTAACCTCGTTAGTTATTTGGATTTTCTATTGTTTTTCTGGCATTGTCAATTATTATATTCGTCAAATTAAAAATTATTTTAACCCACATAAGCGTTGCAATAAAACAGATTTTTTTTTTTTGTATTATAAATTATTTTGTCCTATTAGCTGGTAAGATATAAGAACTAATTTGAGGAGCATATCTTGGCACGGTTATTGTGCGTGATTCTCCTTTTCTGTTGGCTGGTAAGATTCGTCATTCAGATTATAATCTACTCATTGCAAATCCTATAAATTATGAGTCTCGAAAATATTTTACACACGACTTGCCAAGTATTAAGACTTAATATTGAGGTCAATAATCGAGATTAAAACTATTCTATTTTTTAAATAGGACAAAACTCCACACAATGAGCCAAATTTTATCAAGATCGGTTGATTAGTATCTGATTTTACCATCGTAACAGGACATTTTTTATATATATGAAGATTATTCCAAATAAAGCCTATTTTAAATTATTAAAATGTATTTATTAAAGTTATATTAGGTAAGTGTTCAGCAAAGTGTTCAACGATTAGCTAGTAATTGAAATGAAATACAAATAAAAAATGAAAAGGAAGCAAAAAATGCCTTCATCTTCGATAATTTATTATAACCTTATCTTGATTAATCTATTAGCTTATGAAAATTAACAATAAATACAAATATTTTTATTACTATTTTTCCGTGGAAAATAATATTGTATCGAACAATAACTGCACTCATGTAACACAATGCAAAATTATAATAAATGAAAGTAAAAATGGTATGATAAAAAAATGATAGCCTGTATTTAAAAAGCATGCTTATAAACAAAAAGGTTATGAATTCGACATGTGGCGCCAAGTTAATAAATCGAAACACGACTTACTGTATTTGCAATAATTTTCTATAAAAGAAATATTGTGGTCGATAATCAAGATAAAAACTATTCTATCTTTTAAGTTGGACAAAACTACACACATTGAGCCGAATTTCATTTAAATCGGTTGAGTTGTTTCTGAGTTTACCTCCGAAAATCATCGGCACACGAGATTTTTACATAAGGATAAGGACGAGCACACCCTCTAATGCGTTGCTGTCGCTGAGTAGCTATAATGCGTTGAATTAATTATATCCAATACTTTTTAATACAGCCAAATCAAAATTCACTGATAAAGATAAAAACGTTTCAGCTAATCTAAAAAACAAATAGGGGATTTAAAATATAACTTCACGCCAAATTTAAAATTGTTTGGTAATGAATTTAGAAGGGTTAATGCTTTTATTTTTTACATCTTATATTTGACTACAGTAGGTATTAATGATCCATTCATTTAGCACTTAATGGATTATTTCAGCAGAGGCAAGATTAAATATAAGTAACACATGTAAAAGGAACTAACAAAGAATATAATTAGAGTAGGGTATATTACAATCATAATAGGCAGCCCAAGTGTACCATATTAATCTTTTGCCATAATACATATCAATTCAATTCAGAATATAACACAGATGATATTAGACATGGTATCAGTAGGTTCTACCTAAAACAGGATATTAAATGGGTAAAACACGGATTTTCATAGTCAGAGCCGGAAATATACTCGTAGATTAGCTACTGGATGCTTACCCACACTAATTATCGAGAAAAAAAATAATAAAATGTGTCAAAAAATCAACTTATACTGCCATCTGTTGGAAATTTATAGAACTTACAAATAATTACAATCAATTGTAGTACAGTAAACTCACGATTATCCGCTGGCGGATTATCCACTTTGCGGATCATCAGCGGTCATTCTAGATTTTTTTTTTATTCTGGCGATAGATGAGTTAAATGTTAAGACGAAAAAAAGTTTATTAAACAAGCAATTTCCGTTAATTTACATCTCTACAATCGCTTTTACACTTTCCCGTGAGGTGAAACATGAACAAGCCTCTAACTGAGACAAATAAAAATTCAGTTTCCCCTACAAAAACAGAAATTTCTTGTGTAATAATTAAATATTTAACTAAGAGTGGTTACCTCACTATCCAAATCATTTTTTAATTAGAAAAAAGCTCGTTTACTAATGTGTACCCACCGTATAAAACCCGAAAAGTGCATGAGTCACCACTCTCAGAACAGACCGTTTGTTTACTAAAGTGTCCCAGCCAATAAGTGTAATACCCGAAGACTAAAAGTCACTTTTTCCTTTCATCATTTCATTTTCTCGTTCACGTCAGTTATGTCGACCTGGCCTTAGCAGTTACATAGCTTGTTTGTGATTGTTGTTCGTGATTTTATTTTACAATGAGTGATAAAACTTTATAAATTACATAATTATTTATGTGCATGTATATATGTAATATCTATGAATAAAAATTTTGCTTTGATTTGAATTGTTTTGTTGACCTTTTGAAAATTTTGCGGATTATCCGTGGAATGGTTTATCCGCGGTTGCCGTGCCACCCAATACCACGGATAATCGGGAGTCTGCTGTATAAAAATAATTAATTTGAAATATAAAAAACATTGAGGTCAATAATCGAGATAAAAACCACTCTATCTTTTAAGTTGGACAAAACTATACACAACGAGCCAAATTTTATAAAGATCAGTTGAATAGTTTCTGATTTTATTCCAGACAAACCTCTTGGACACGAGATTTTTATAAAGACCTACTTCGGACACATTATCACATTCGATCCAGTATTATGAAGCTCAGACTGGATTGATCCTAGGACCTATCTCTCTCCTTTCGAGATCAACTCTCACCTGCTATGAGAGTCTTGAAGCTTCTTCTAAGCTCTTTGTGGTTTGAGGTGTGCTTCTCGAAAGTCATTCCAGAAAATGGCTGAAAGTGATGTTCCGTTCCTAGAGATCTCACTTTTTTTTTGTTACTGCTCGAATATGTGTAAGTTGCTGGAAGCCAAGACCTCAATTAGACAGATTCAGGAATTATAACTATTATAATTATATTAAGTATATTATATTATTATGTGGGTTATAAACATTTATTTAACAGAAATATACAGTTATCAATGCCAACCAATTGTTACAACTTAAAGATTAATGCAGGTTACAAAATTGATAACGTTATAACACACAATCATATGAATTGAACTTCACTGTCAAGACACAGACTTCTACTAAAGGTCAGGACACACATGTCCGCACCGCATCCGCATCCGCAGCACGGATCTGATTCATTTACGAAGGATAGATTGTAACCGTTCACACACGCGGATGCGGATGTGGTGCGGACATGTGTGGCCTGACCTTTAGGCATAACTAAAGACATGGGCGGATCCAGCCGATCGTAATGGAGGGGGCTGCAGCCCCACATCCCTTCATTTGGATCTGCTAATCAGCTTTTTAACCTTTATGTTCCTTTCCACAAATGAAATTCAAATTGTTCTGCACATTATTTCTTCTTTAACTTGCTTCCTTACATTAAGGAAAGTCTAATTCTATCTTTAAATGATGAAAAAATTTCCAAAGGGAGGGGCTGCAGCCCCCCTCTGGATTCGCCAATGACTTAAGATAATTTGTAAGTTAAATTTAAAAAATTCGGAACATAACCTATATTAGTGCGGTCATGTTTGGCCTGGCCCTAACTCGTTCAGTCACTGCTCCTCATATATAATCGTAAATAGTCAGTCCTGGAATGTTCCAGAACTATGTGGACAGTTCTACGCCAGTGTGGACTCGACGAAAGATCTATACCCAAACAGTTCGTTTCAACCGCTTATTTTGTTCCAACAAACAGTTTAGGATTTGATATCATGTTTTTTTTTATTTAACGATTTAACGTTACAATATTAAGAATATTATCTGTATATCTAATTCACGTTTTATAGATTAGGGAGGGGGTTCGCAGGATCGCGCCCAGCGGTGGCCCTAGTATTATTTAATGGGAGTAAAAAATACATAGCCATGCCGTCCCTCGGATAGGTCGTAAATTGGAGGTCCCGAGCCTGTACGATGTCAGGTACTCGTTAAAGATCCCTATCCTAATTATACCTGGATAGGCAAAATTTAGGACTCCCATTGTAGCATCGTCCGATTAGCATTAGTGGCATAAAGTGACGTTAAACAAACAATTATACAGATTACTAATGTTGAAGCCTGTGTCTCTTTTAAATCATTTGCTTTATGTTTTTTTTTTTGTTTTTTTGTTTTTTTAGAATGATTAAAAACTATAAGTAATACGAATTAAAATAAATCAAAAACTACTTCGGAAATTTCAAAACTGATTTAAATGTAGAACTGTCATGTGAGCTGGAGCTATCAGAAAGGTCAATGGTATCAAGATCACTCTGATATAACTATCGTGTGGCATTTCGATTATGTGATAAGAAATCGATTCCTTAATTATATCTAATGGCGTTGAGGCAATCCAATTACACTTTATCTTCACATTTTTATGTTTGTTTTACTTTCTCGTTATTGCCTTAAAGTTTATTGATAAAGTTTTTTTTTCCTTTCAATTTATCGCACGAAGGCATGATTGTGCCTTATGCGAACGGAAGTTTTAATACTATTGTGACTATATTGTGGCATTGTAGGTTTTGACAATCTGATTCCAACGGTATGCATAACAAAAAATTGATCTATTTAGGTAAATATTTTTTTAGGGGCCACCTTTTGGCAAGGGCGTCACCAGCACCAAATTATTGGGGGGGACGGCTCAATATTTTCCCAGATAAGGTATGTAGAAATTCGAGGGGCTAAAATTTAATAACTAACTAATACCGCCTAAAAACAACTGTTGGGGCATTTAAATTCATCCTCCAACGCTGTATTTTAAAGGTATTTATAGTCTCTTAAAAGTTGTCAATTTATCCCTCAGTTATACGTTAAAAAAGGGAATTGTTAAGGCTTAATGTTGAAGGATGTGGGCCAAAATTTCTTGATTGAATTTCATCCAAGTTTTTCTTCTGATTCTGATCCCACTAATTTCATTGCTTTCCAAGAACTTCTACAAGCAAAGTGATAGAAAGTAGGATCAAGCTGCTTGGTTTAAAAAAGAAATGTAGAGCAATAAAACAAAACAGTCTGAGCTGAAATAAAAAATACATAATTCAACAAATATACAAGCCTGAATAGCTTTTAACAATAGAGTGTGCTGAAATAAACTAATATTTTATATTTATTTTTATTGGATAAATTCGTAAAATTTATAATTTTTTTACATTGGGCCTCTCCTGCCAAAATATAGGGGGGGACAGTCCCCTCCTGTCAAAATATTTGGGGGGAGGGGGGGGGGACGCGACCCCCCTGTCCCCCCCGGCGGTGACGCCCGTGCCTTTTGGTTAGCACGGCAATCTATAATTCTAAAGGTCGCGGGTTCGCCCTCGCGATGGCCCTAGGATTTTGTAAAATGAGTCAAACATCCTTGGATATGTCGTTCTTCAAATAGGACGTAAAATGGAGGTCCCGAGCCTGTACTATGTCAGGTACTCCTTAAAGATCCCTATCCTAATTATACCTGGATAGGCAAAATTTAGGACTCCCATTTTAGCATCGTCCGATTAGCCTTAGCGGCATAAAGTGAAGTTAACGCGCTCACGCCGGGACAGTTTAATGCTGTTCGCTTTATCGGGCAGGAGCTATTCCAGGGCGTTATACAGTATTGGCAACCAAACAGCAATAGTATAAATAAAAAATACTATCCTACTAGTTATGTTTCTAATATGATATTAATTATAATTGTTATTAAATAATAAATGTTTTACGTTTATAAGTATATTAATATAAGTAAATACAAATAGGTAAATATAAAAATAAATGAATTTACGTTAAAGTTATATAGGAATATAGAAATTATTTCTACTTTCTTAACACTTTGGCTGCCATGTCACCTTAAATCGAGTAACTGTTCTCTTGTCAGAGAATTAAATATTAAAATTGGGTAGAAACCAGAGCATAACTCTCAGGTATTCTTTTTCGGCAGTCAAAGTGTTAAAGATCTAATTATGTATCTTGGCAGAGGTGGTATTCGAGCGTGCGCCCCAGGTGGTGCACGCCGCCCGATGAAGCAGTCAAGTGTGAGCCACCGGTGGTACACGCCGGCGTGAACGTGTTAAACAAACAAACCATCTTATTGCCGTCTCGCGATATAAATTCAGAAGAAGAAACAGTTGTCTTGCATTGATAATTTATTATATAATCAAGCAAGGTTAATGAGTGAAATGCAACAGTTTTAATCCCAAGATTGATCATCATGCGGTTTCCACGACTTATTGGAACAAACCATATAAATTTATTTATATGTCTTTTTAAATTTAAGTATGTTTTTTAGTTAATAAAATCCCAATAAATGAATGCTGAATATTCTTAATTGATACAATATATTTCCAAGTTGAAGACTTCGATTATTACTCAGAATTTATGTTTAATTTATTAAAATTAAAACGGTGATTCAGCTAAAATCAACAGACTGATAGCTACACTCCACATATATCGAAATCTCACATCCTCAACAGTTTTTAGATTAGTTTTATCAATGCAATGAACAAAGAGAACTCTGACATCAATGCCAAGGTTCCGATAGCGAATAGAAGATAGCAGCACCACGTCTTCAAACAAAAGAATGAAGAATTATTGTGATCAAAGTGCGACAGAGTTACTATGTAACGATATTAATATACTCTTCAAAGATAATACTTCAATAGGAATCTTGAAAGACTTATTTTTTAACTATTAATACAGAAACTACAGAACTAAATAGTTCCAGCATTTGGGCGGGATAGACATCGAGCATTTGGGCCAAGTCTTTGTACCAAGTTTTTTGCATGTGTATGCCATTTTCATGAATTTCTGTAATCAATTTATCATTTATACTATTTAAAAATATATTACATCATAAAAAAATATGAAAACGTTGATAACAGTCGGTAAAGAATTTAGTCTAGAAATAAATTTGGATACAACGAAATATATGGTTAGAAACAGGGACGGTTAAATTAATAATAGGGAAGATTTCACAATTAAATCCACAGGGTGTCAATAACTAGTTTTTGCACTCTTAACAATAAATATTGCCATATGGTAAAACTAAAGAGGAGCTGTAGGAAGTTTCAATTTGATCGCTTCATAAAAATTTCTTTTTTTTTAATTTCACCACAGAAATGTAGTCTTAAAGGTGTCAATAACTGTACGGTTTACCCTACGAAACTAATTTCCTTCCGACGTCTCCTTTTCGGATGCGAAACGTGGCCGCGGACATTGAGGGATGAGCAACGGCTTAGAGTTTTTGAAAATAAAGTACTGCGTAGAATATTTGGACTGAAGAGGGGTGAACTAATAGTTAGACGCTTTTACACAACGCTGAAACTGAGTGAACTGTACCCGGTAAATATAATTGCCGTGATAGCTACGATACGAATAAAATGGGCGTGTAAAATTGCAAAACGTAGTAGAGGACGAATTCCGAAAAGATTAATAAGTATGGTGCCGAATAGGAAACGTCCGAGACAGAGGTGGAAGAATTGCGTTAAGGCAGATCTTTCGAAGTTGAGTCTGAATGGCGATCGGTGGATGGAGGTGTGCAGGGAGCGAGTTGTAGTGTCGGTATCGAACCTTCGGGTTCGTTACGCCTTCATTGTTATTAATACAGAAATTAGATTCCTAGACCGTCTGATGTTCTTCGCTGAATAATTTTTGAGGCACCCATTTCCGAAAAATTGAAGTTTTCTGCAGCCAAAATTTGGTTTTTAACTTTTATTATCAAGCCTTCCTGTCCAGAGCAACTTCATCAGTGATACCGTATCCTACAATGTCTTCCTGAACCTTTTTATTTTCGGATCATTGGCCTTGCGAGTGTCACAGAGAGGTTTATATTACTTGAGTGATCACCGAAAGCTTACAGTGGGCAGTCTGCCAATAATTTCATAACTGATCCCATTGGGGCCAATTTGGCAGCCTTTCCCACGGCGTGACCTCTCTCGGGTTCAAGGACATTGACATATTAGTCTATGACCATGGGATATGGCTAATCAGAGTCAGCTGGCACACAGGGATCAAAGCAGACAATTTATGGCCCAAACCTTCGAACGGCAGTTTCATCAGTCAGTAAATGGTAACCTGCCCAAGTACTAACCACAAGTGGACCAAATACAAGTGCTAACATTTAATGATAACCTAAGTGCTACCTAAGCCCACTAGGCCGCCATGGCCGCAAATTTGATGAATTCAGTCAATTATTATTCGGCCTTTTCTTCCTTCAGTGCTCCTGGGGCACTCATATGTGTCTATCATTCTCCTAATATGACCAAATAACTCCAGTCGCATGAAGGCATTGGAGGATCCAGGGGGAGTGATGTGGGGCCTTTAGCCTCCCCCCCCCCTTTTTAATAATGTTTGTCATTAAAAGATAGAATTTAACTTTATTAAAAGTAAGGAATTAACGTAAATAACAAATAATATATAACTTGTTATATTATATATAATATACTAGCTAGGGTGCACGGCTTCGCTTCGGTAGTCTTAATAACAGAAAAACTTTAAAATTAAAGGAAATATTGAACCAAATTAGCACTTTCTTGAGACTTTTAACATGGTATCAATATTAAGATTCTATATCTGCAGACTCCCCCCAAATAAGGAACCCTATATACTTTAAAGGGGGTTGAAAATGGTGAATGAACAATTAATTTTGCTGCAACTTTGTCGAGTCATGCATCGTTTTGATGGTTTCTGTGATTCTGAATTCTATAAGCCCATTCCAAGCATTCAGCAGATAATAAGTTATTAGATTATGGTTGAAAAATATATTAGTTAAAAAACTATATTTCGATTACAACTTAAGCCCCGATTACTGTGATGGTCCTATTAGATCCAGAAGTTTAGAAATCTACCGAAGATTTATAGAAACTTTTTTTTAAGACCTTTCTTCCGTTTCAACCTCCATTAAGATATCCCCCCCGTAATTTGGCCGGACTCTGCACCTTCTATTACTGAGTGAAAACCAAAATATCAAGAGGGCACAATTTTTTCATCATATTTCTGTTTATCCTGAACTATGAGGGGTTCAAAATCTTATTGAAAAAATTATGTAATTGGAGTTAGTCATTTTGTCAACTGTAATGCTCATCATACATAGTAATAAAACAATTTTTCATAATTACATACAGTAAGAACACTTTAAACATTTTATTTTCTATTTATAATCAGTCAATTCAGCTCTTCTTTTTTGTTTTATGTATGTTTTTATTCGCTCACTGTACTACTAAAAAATGTCCACTCATATTGCATTAAATTTACTTACGTATATATTGTATATTGATTAAATATAATGTGTTAATCAATTAACCTTCTTATGAGGCGGTTTTATAATTGATTGCAGAGATGTAAAATCATAATTTTATTTTGAAAGCAAAGGAGAAACTAATTATTTTCGCTTGATGTTTTAGTAATTTAAAAAGAACAGCTGTAAAATATATACCTAACCTTTACAATTTGAACGGAATGAACGAACAATATACATTGAGTGAAACGCACCCTAGCGCTTCCTGGTAGCCTGGAGCTCGAACTAAATTTTTCATTCATAAACTCGCATGTAATCTTCAGGTAGGCTAGTTAAATGTTGCGAGAGGCTTAAAATTCCAGTCCTTTTCTCTTCAATTTTACACCCTTAAGAGAAAAACGGAAACCTTCTTCTCCGTTAGGGGTTCTATAGCAACACGCTGACATAACTTTACTAAACGTATGTTGAGTCGTTTTTGAGCCTTATCGGCACGCACATTGTACACTTTGCTTTATAATATATATTGATTAATACATAGTTATAAGTATAATATATACCTACTTTTTATATTATTATATAATATGTATAATAGTATAACAACTAGAATCTTTTTCGTTGGAAAGTAACTTAAATGTAAAAAAGCTGATTGGCAGATCCAGGGGAACGGCTGTGGAGCTGCAGCCCCCGTTTGCAACTGGCTGGATCCGCCGATGATTGAAGGTGATCGTTGTGTACATATCCACGCTACTTTCCACCAGAAGTCCATTCAGTAATCAATATTATTTTCCCTATTTCAATGTTTCATATCTACTCAACATTATTGACGGAGAGCCAGTAAAAAATCTATATTTTCTGATGAAAGTTCTAATAGTGTTTTTAAAATACTTATATTTTATATTAATTTAACCATTATTGTGGGTAACCACCTATCTTTTAAATTATTTTAAATAATTTATTTTTGAAGAGAAAAGATTTGGCTTCGCCGGGAATCGAACCCGGGTCTTCCGCGTGACATGCGATGTATGCTAACCATTACACCACGGAGTCGCTTCCAAACGGTGCCAAATCCTTCCTCTTCACTGACACCTCTCCCAAGATCTCGCAAGTTTTGCGATTATTTACGGGAGATGGACAATTTTTGTCCAATTTTGGGCATTTTATATTAATTTAACCATTATTGTGGGTTACCATCTATTTTATTTATTTAATCTATCTAATTTATTTTTGAAGAGAAAAGAATTGGCTCCGTCGGGAATCGAACGCGGATCTTCCGCGTGACATGCTAACCATTACACCTCGGAGTCGCTTCCAAACGGTGCCAAATCCTTCCTCTTCAGTTCCCAAAATTGGTCTAAAATTGTCCATCTCCCGTAAATACTCGCAAAACTTGCGAGATCGTGGGAGAGGTGTCAGTGAAGAGGAAGGATTTGTCACCGTTTGGAAGCGACTCCGTAGTGTAATGGTTAGCATACCGCGCATGTCACGCGGAAGACCCGGGCTCGATTCCCGGCGGAGCCAAATCTTTTCTCTTCAAAAATAAATTATTTTAATAAAATAATATTCTAACCATCCCTATATGGTAGTAGTACATAGTATCCCTATAGTAATGGCAAAAAAAAAAAAATCTGCCATTCAAATCACGCTACCTATACCAATGGGGGGTCACATGTGGTATAGTGGTTAGCATGGCAACCTACAATACTAAAGGTCGCATGTTCGCGTCCAGCGGTGGCCCTAGGATTTTTTAATGGGAGGAAAAAATACTTAGCCATGCCGTCCCTCGGATAGGAGATAAAATGGAGGTCCAGATCCTGTGTGATGTCAGGGACTCGTTAAAGATCCATATCCTAATTATACCTGGTTAGGCAAAATTTAGGAATCCCTCATTAGCATTGCCCAATTAGCCTTAGTGGCATATAGTGACGTTAAAACAAACAAACCTATACCAATGGCAGCCCCCTAAAATAAAAACTGTCAGCCTGTTTTCAGTTTTTTTGCTTGTAATGCCAAAAAAAAAAAAAAAAAAAAAAAATGTATCACATAAATAAGAAAATAATGTAAAAAATAAAAAAAGATTCCTGGACTGTCACCTCACTGCTCTATACATCCAACTTTAGGTAATCCCCTGAACATAGTGGCCCTTTTGCTTATTAAATTAAATTGAGTCTAGAAATAACAAAACTTACATTATTTCTAACCTAAGCCAAAGCGAAATGAATAGATTTCTGGCTAAATAGGATTTGGTTAAAATCTTGAAGCCAAAAACAAAAATTGAGTTTTAGTATAACAATACAAATATTTGAAATTATTATTGCTTTTATCTATATATAATATAAAAAAAGAAATAAAATAATAAAAGATTTTCTCAATATTTCTGTCAAATACATTCATAGACTACAATACAAGGAGATAAAATTATATATATTTTTTTACATTGATGTTTTGCCTTTCAATATATTGTCTATTTTATTATATAACAACACACTCTTTGGATAGTCAATTATATTTAATCCAAAATATTGCTCAAATAGGAAATGCTTAAAACCAATCATAGTAATAAGCAGGTAAGAATTCTTTTAAAATGTAGAATATAGATATGATATTAAAAGTTAATGCTTTGTATCTTTAAAGAAAATAAGCAAAGCTCTTAATGGATAAAAGGTATTTTATTTTATTTATTTTTTTTGTAAATTATTTGTTTAATGAATCCATTCAACCATCGTTGATGAATATCAATACATAATATTGTAACGCGAAATACAAAACAAATGATTTTAAAAAGTTCTAGACTTTTTGTTGGAACAAACTGTTCTAGTACATGTTTGTGACTACGATGTTCGAGTACCATCTATGCTGGTCTAGAACCTTCTAGACTGCTCTGATTCAGACTAAATATAAGGAGCATTAGACTGGAGAGTTAGTCTTGCTCTGAAGCTCGAATCATATGGTTATTTTTGTGTTACTGTGTCGTTACAAGTTGATACTTTTTGTAACTTTGTTAATTATTTGTTTCTATAATTTTTTTCATATGTGTTTCAGTAAAAATGTGGCATTGAAATAAAAACTCTCTAAAATTTGAAATATGCCATAAAATGTAACAAGTAATAAGGATAGACATAAGTATTCATATACTGTTTAAAAAAATATAAGATGACAAATGGCTAAGGTGAAAAAAAGAAGTTTCTTAGGATAAGATAACCCCAGAGGATGAGCCAATAGCTCGAAACGTTGGGAAAAAAAAATAAACTTCAAATGCGGAAGAGACTCCTTCATTAAAAAATCCTATTAATTATTTGTGTTTTTATGTTTGTCTGGGGAGCGGGGTAGCCCACTGGTAAGGCAGTGGACTGCTGTGCTTAAGGTCCCGAGTTCGAATCTGACATGGCTTATGATATCTTTATTATTCGCCACAGTTCGTCTCGTGGGCCGAGAGACCCTCCTGGGGCAAACCCAGCCTCTATAAAGTGGGTACCCTTAATTGAAAAATTAAGGGGAAAGAACCTCACGGTCAAATCACCTCCTTGCACGACCGCTGACCAAGAAACAGTACTCTTCCTTACATAGTACTGCACCCAAGACCCTTTATGGGTTGTAGTGGTACAGGTTTATTTTTTTTTTTATGTTTGTCTGACATTTTGAATTGTTATTTTCATTAAAAAAAAAATTATTTTTCACATCCTTAACATTTTGATGTTTTTGTTTTATTATAACTTTAATCATTCTGTATTTTTAACGATTCCGAAATTTATATGTGTTGTTTGATTCTCGGTTTTATTTATATTTTTTAATAATATCGAATTCAAGGAAAACAAACAAAGGTCCAAGTAATAAATATCAAGGCAATCTTTAAAGGAAAAGATTAATTCTACAGAAAGATAAAGATTAAAATAGCAATGGTTAAAAACACTTGGAGTACAAATTAATAGATGATTTAATGAAATCATGCACTACAGGCATTCATTTCTTATTAATATGATATGAAAAAGTGACACATAATGTAAATTGAGAAGTAGGAATTTTTTTTTTTTTTTTTTTTTTTATGCAATAACACACACACACAAAAAACAAAAAATTAGTACATATGCGTTACTTTTAATAATGAATTATTTTCTGTACTATAATTTTAAATTCATTGATATAAAATAAGCGGACTTTGAAAATATTGAAATGGAGACCATATAAAAAATCAATAATTATGCGAATAATCACATTATATTATTTTATTTATTTATTTGGCAGTACATTCATTTATATATATATACACCTTATAAGACCAACTATCCATTTATATTTCTCAATATATATATCCATTTATTAGAAATATATATCTTAATCAAAACTTTGGTCAGTTAGGTATATGAAATTACAACCAATCTTTTCTCTTCAAATATAAATTAAAAAAAAAAAAAATGTAAAATTGGATTAAGTGGTTTCTCACCAGAAAATGATTAAATTAATATTCAAATGTGTACATGTTATGAAAAAATTAAATGCCCTGTATTTTATATACAGTTTCTTGATCCACTAAAATCATTTCTTATTTCAAATAATAAACCAAGACAAGTGCAATAAATTCAATTTGTTGTTACTTCCCGCTATCATAATAGTCTTTTCCCTTATAACTGTTGATAATATAAGTTTTATTATAATAATTCAAAATGGCTTATTATATTTAATAATGGAAAATTGAAAGCTGACTACAATGAGACAGAAGTAAGAGATAATTTATGTAGAAATGTTTATACAATTTTTGTTTTATTTTAATATATAATAATTTATCACTTCTGTTATTGATGATTACTTATATGATTAAGTTATTAAGGTTAAAAGAAAATTTTGAAGATGGAAGTAATTCCGAAATGTAGTAGTAAAAATAATAAGAATTGGCTTGGTTTTTAATAAACATATAAAAAATAAGGAGTATTTGATCTCGCCACTCAATTATTTGAATACAATAGTGTCGATCCTCCTAAAAACAACTTGAAATACATATCAAAATATAAAATATAATAGAGGTGATAAATAGTTAACTGTTATTCTTTATGATAGGTTGATTCATGGTCAGGATTTTCAGTAAAAAATATTTTTATTTTGAAATGCCAACGTTTCGATCCCTATTTGGATCTTCATCATGGCTTCTGAGTCCAGTGCAATACAGAGAACAGATGAGTATCTTTATTTTATTTTTTTTTTTTTTATTTTTTTTTTTGAGGTGATGGAACCCTTCTTATTAAGAACATTTAATTTAATTTAATTTGGTCACCAGATACGGTTTTTAGTTTTATGCAAATTATATTTTCAAATGCTCAATTATTTTTCTAACTTTTACTTCTTAAATCCAGTCTTCTTGCGAAGGTTGGTGACCCTACTGAGTGTATTTTGTTCATAGCTAATCTAATTGGTTTGATGTACAGTTAAAATAATATTATAAATAATGCAGCTATAATGATTAGGCATTTTTTTCTGGCTATTTTAGTTTCATAATTGGGTTTGATTACTTAATTAGCATACACCTTTAAAAAGTAATACATAAATATTATAATATAAATAATATTTATAATCAGTTATTAATTTAAAACTAATTTTCTTGAGATTCTTCAATTTATTTAAATTGAATTTATTTAAATCAGGGCGACCATTAAATCTCAACACTCTTATTACAAAAATTTATTTCAGCAGATGTTTCGGCCGTTCGGCCATCATCAATGCTGAAATGTGACTGACATTCCTAATTCTATAAGTCAAAGCATTTTTAAAAACTCCACAATTAGTGGAGTGTCATTAAATGGTTAAATATAGGTATTTAATACCCCAGTACCTGTAACACTTCATTTCATATTGTTGCTAAGTTTAAACTCAAGTTTAAAATCAAATTAAGTTTTAAAATCAAACTAAGTTTAAAATCAAATACTCCTTATTTTTTATATGTTTATTAAAAAAAAAGGCCAAATCTTATCATTTTTTACTCCTACATTTCGGAATTACTTCCATCTTCAAGATTTTCTTTTAACCTTAATAAAAATTGCATAATATAAGTAATGAACAATAACAGAAGTAATAAATTATTATATATTAAAATAAAACAAAAATTGTATAAACATTTCTACATAAATTATCTCTTACTTTTGTCTCACTGTAGTCAGCTTTCTATTTTCCATCATTAAATATAATAGGCCATTTTGAATTATTATAATAAAACTTATATTATCAACAGTTATAAGGGAAAAGACTATTATGATAGCGGGAAGTAACAACAAATTGAATTTATTGCACTTGTCTTGGTTTATTATTTGAAATAAGAAATGATTTTAGTGGATCAAGAAACTGTATATAAAATACAGGGCATTTACTTTTCCATAACATGTATACATTTGAATATTAATTTAATCATTTTCTGGTGAGAAACGACTTAATCAAATTTTACATTATTTTTAGTGGTGTTAGTACTACATTACATTATATGTAGTAGAATTAGTGGTGTGTCATTAAATGGTTAAAATATAGGTATTTACTACCCCAGTCCCTGTTATACTTCATTTCATATTGGTGCTAAATTTAACAAGGACTGGGGTAATAAATACCTATATTTTAACCATTTAATGAAAAACCTCTAATTTTGGAGTTTTTAAAAATGTTTTGACTTATAGAATAAGGAATGTCAGTGACATTGCAGCATTGATGATGACCAAACCGCCGAAACGTCTGCTGAAATAAATTTTTTTTGAAAAAGTGTTGAGATCTAATGGTCGCCCTGATTATCAATTTAAATAAATATTTATAATATTATATATGATATTATGAATATAATGGTTATTTTATCTGATATAGTAATATTAAATATAACTTAGCCAAACTTAGCTGATACATAACATGTGAAAACAATGACTGTTTTCTATGATAAGGTCCATGGTCCCTAACAGTGTCTATTAAGACCAGAACACAAAAGATAATGATTAATTAAGGTGTTGCAGTATTATCTAACCATATTAAAAAAAAAAATAATAGCTTCTTCATAACAAAACCTTCTGAAGTTGTCAATATTTTACATTGTATTCTTCTCAGAAACTCCTCCCCTTAACTGAGGCAATCTGCTAATTACTACTTATATTATTATATATATATTAGTAGTAATTAATATATAATCCATATAGTTGTATATCATATTATACATATAGTAGTAATTATATTATCATATATATAATATATATGTAGTAGTAAGAAAAAGCTTGAAAAAAAACTTTTGAGGATTAGAAAACATAATTTGCATAAAACTAAAAAACTTATCAGACTTATGTTGGATTATGTTCATATTAAGGAGGTTTCCATTACCTCAATAAAAAAAAAAAAAAAAAAAAAAAAAAAAAAAAAAAAAAAAAAATTTAATTCAAATTATTATATTCTATAAAAATGTAAAATATAATTATTTGCATTAAATTGCAGAAACCCCTCCCCTTAACGGAGGTAAATAGGATGATAAATTATCAGGATTTTCAGTCAAAAGTTTTTTATTTGAATATGCTTTTCGATCCAAACATGTGGATCTTCATGGAAGACAAATAATGAACAACATGTAAAGTATCATTGCTAAAAGGTGAGATTGATTGCAGACAGTAACAAAATCCATCTGATGGTATGTTTACATGACTTAGGTACTTGTGAAATCTAATAATTATATAAAAGAAAGTAAAAATAAATGAATAATTTGCTGGTTAACATGATAAAATAAAATCTGATATTTACCTTGTTGAGTCCAGAGTAATACAGAGACTGAGGGAAAAATTATAAGGAGAGAGGTGGTAGGGGTTAGTTCGCCGACTTCAAAAGGTTAATTTGAGGAAAACCAAAGCTTTTGAAGTGTATAATTTTTGTGGGTAATTGACAATAATTTCATTTCTTAGCAATGGCATTTTAACCCTTAGGTAGTGGTTTTAATTTAAAAATTATAAGTAATACATAAAGTTAAAAGTAATGTGGTGTAAAATAACTAACTTTTTTTTTTAAAACTTAGACAACTTTCATAATTATGGGCGTGTATGGTCACCAGTCTCTTTTTACTTTTACTTACTATATATGAAATACACTACTACTATATATGTACTACTAATATACTATGAAATATACTACTATATATGACATATATAGTAAGGGAAAGTATTGCAATCGTGAAAAATTTCGACTTCCGGTTTTCAACGAAAATGCATGTTTTGGGTCCCCTGAGTCCAAATAAGTTGTGTGTGTGAGTGTTGACAGGCTAGTTTTAAAACTATAAACCGTACAAACCTGAAATTGGGTATTTAGAATATGCATATGCGCGCAATGTGACAGCAAAAATTTCATCAAAATTGATCAAACGAAGGAGGCACTTTATTTTATAACCTTTTTTCCATTTTCTCAAACATAGCTTTAACAATTTTGATTAAACTCGCCATGTTTAATGAGAATCAATTCAATTCTTTAATATCAGTTAAGGTTTATCATTATTAAAATGTTCTGAAGGGGCCTTCTTTGTTTTCCTGTAAAGTACCTTTGTTTTTGTTTATATGGAGAAATTATCTGTCTCTCGTTTCGTCTAAAAATAAGAAATGGCTAAATATGAAATATGAAAAAAATCAAGCAGACAGGAGAAAAAAATAAAAATATTCCGTCAACCCATAAAACACGTTGAGCCCACGCATGTGCAGTACGCCTTTAATGACAGACGATGTTTATAATTAAAGATGTTCTGTTCACTTAATGGAAATTATTTGCTTCATGGTAACTATATGAAGTTTTCAACAACTACATATAGAAAATTGTGAAATCAGACGACTTGGAGTTTTATTTAATAATAAAAAATGAATGTGGAAAAATGGCATTCAACAAAACACGTCGATTTCTAATCAAAGTAAGTTGTTAAGGGAAAGTTGTGTGTTGAGCGCATCGCACCAGATTTATAAAAATTATAATAGTAGGTGTCACTTGAGGTGTGGTGGTTAGCGTGACAACTTACTATGCCCAGGGTCTTGGATTCCCGCCCATAATTTCAAGCCGCTCCCCCTTAGAAAGTTCCAGAACCCAAAACTACAAATTAAATAAATGCGTATTCGTTTACCATACTTTTAAAGCATTATATAAACAAATAGTTCAACTTTAAAATATCGCTTTTAAGTTTTATTTGCCTTCCAAGATAAAAATATCTCGAATACTTCTCCCCGCACCCCTAGACGATAATTTTACCAGTCTGTCTCCCTAGACGAAATCTAGCGGACCAATATAAAATTTAATCCCTTGATTCAGCAATGTTCCCTAACTCACTGTAAATATCACTCCCCATATTTCTCACCTAGGAATAGTCACAAGATATGCACACATAATTATTTAGTTCATTCAAACACACATGTGTCATAGTTAAATAGCATTATTTGTTCATTTTCTTGATTTTTTGTAAGTTAAAAAGATTTCTTAATAGAAGTACTTGATTGACCCTAGAAGTTTATGTGATGGTTGGGGGTGCGGTCAAATAGAACAACACTACATGCGCAATTATATACATTGTGCCATTGTAACATGTATTTTGCCAACTATATCTTATTGCACACATAGTGTTGTTTTTTTAGGCCGCAAAAATTAAAAAAATTTAATTTTCAATAAACATGAAATTCGCCTAAAATTTTCGAATTCCTAACACGAAACTTGTCGATTTATAAAATGAAAAACTCCGTTGGAATAATAATTGTATAGCCTAGTTCTTATTTGCATTTCCTCTCACAGTCGACTCGATCAGAATATGGATATTGTCGTGGCCGTGGAGGACATTCGGGCACAATGTAACACTCCGACACCCGGATTAATGGCTACATCCGGTTCCATTGTGCTTACACAGGGTCGAGGAACCCGCTTTTCCGTTCGCCTTCAGAAAGTTTAACAATTCCGTGTCCGCCTAGAAACAAGCGACAAGTGCCTTAACTTTCGTCAGAAGGAACCGCGTTTCGAAAAATTCACCAAACATTTTGGTACGTTGGGTTGGGGGGGAGGAGATTTCCGACTCCACCACGGACTACCCCGACTTTGTCCCCGAGTTAGCTGTCGCACACGTAAACTTTCAAACCGTTATTATTATGGTTTTTTATGGTGTTATCATTTTTAAATTTTTAAAAATATATTACATGATACGATTTGATTTAGAATATACTAGCATCCACATAGTCCCCTTTTTTTAAATTATTGTTTGTTTGTTTAACGTCCATTTATGCTTCTTATGGCTAATCGAACGATGCTACAGTGGAAGTCCTAATTTTTGCCTGTCCAGGTATAATTGGTATAGGGATCTTTAACGAGTAGCTGACAGCTTACTGGCTCGGGATCTCCATTTTACGTCCTATCCGAGGGACGGCATAGCCAATGATTTTTTTACTCCCATTAAAAAATCCTATGGCCACTGCGGTATGCGAACCCGCGACCTTTAGTATTGTATGCTGCCATGCTAACAACTACACCACAGTGGATCCCATTTTTTTTTTTTTTTTTTAAATAATTTTCGTATCGTTAGATAACAGAAAGTCGTCCCATTTTAATAATAGTATATATTTGATCCAGTTCTTGGATCTGTCTGGCATCCCTAACTAATGGCGACTGACCAACACAGATTAGGCAGGACCGGGGTAGATTAAGAAAGTTTTAATGGTAACAATAATGAAGGTTTAACGAACCCGAAGGTTCGATGCCAACACTACAACTCACTCCCTGCACACCTCTACCCACCTAACGCAATCATCCCACCTCCGTCTCGGCCTGCCCCTCGGACGTTTCCCAGTCGGCCCCGTGCTTATTAATCTTTTCAGAATTCGTTCACTACTAAGTTTCGCAATTTTAGATGCCCATTTTATTCGTCTCGCTGCTATCAGGTCAATTATATTTACCGGGTACAGTGCACTCAGTAACGGAGTTGTGTAAGCGTCTAAGTGCTCCGGTTAGTTCATCCTTCTTGGGTCCGACTTTAAGCCATCCGCTGTAAGGAAGTTTTAGTATATACATATATTTTTCTGGTTAAATTTAAAATAAACGTTCCAACAGGATGGGTGTCCGGCCCACTATTCCATTAGAGCTAGGAACGTTATAAATCACATGTTTGCCAATAGATGCATTGGAAGGGGTCTGCGTATAAATTGGCCAGCAAGATCTCCGGACAACAATTTTAGATTATTTCTTTTGGGGAAGATTGAAAGATCTCGTCTACACGAATAGACCGTCGACAGTAGAAGAAATGAGGGCAGAAATACAAAATGGGATTCTTTCCAATCCACCGGAAGAAATACAAGCTCAGCCAGACTTCTTTTCTACACTTTTGTTATGCATAAATGAAGAAGGCCGTCACTTAGAACACATAAAATAGTATTTTTATGTAAATAAACAAATATTTGTTAATAATATTATTAACCCAATTGCATTTTCAAATAAGGTAATATTTACTTAATTAGTAAAATTAAATTTCCTTCAGAACCCATAATTAACTTTTCATCTAAAAAACCAGTAGTTCCAGGGTCCCTTTCAAATAAGAGAATTAGACTGTTATCGATGTAAGGGTGCATCTGATTGAAAAAGTAACCGATACAAAACAGTTTTAGAATTCGACTCACCATCAGAATCCATCATAAAAACCAGTCACTTATGGTGAAATTTCCAGTACTGGAGCCATTCCTGCAATACTGGAGAAATTCTGGAAGGGTTGAATATCTTCAAAAGGTAACTAATATGACGCAATATAAGATCCCTGATTTTCGCCTAGAAATTCCAAAGACTCTGGGTTTTATTAGCCTGACACAACATTCGTGGGACACCCTGTATATGTTTCTGGTTAAATTTAAAATAAAATTCTGATTAATACAATTTTAAAAATACATTAAATGTTACTATCTATATAAATAAAGATGAAATCCTGTTAGTTTGTTCTTTATAGAAATCCGTACCGTTTGTCCTAAATTCTCCAAATTTCGCTCAGTGGTTCTTTCATACCAGGTGCGAACAAATGTCCATATTAAATTTGCATAACATCAGCCGATCTTCAGCTGATATTCTTTGTTGTTATAAAAATCGTTATGATCTCGCTTTACAATGGTTCTTTACGAAATCGACCGTTTCATTAGAAAAATGAAATTCCCCAGGTGAAACCGGTATATGCAGCTGTAATCTATCTAAATAAAGATGAAATTCTGTTTGTTCTTTATAGAAATCCATACCAGGTGCGAACACCTGTCCATATTAAAATTGCTTATCCTCAGCCGAGCTTCAGCTGTTATTTTTTATTGTTATAAAAATCGTAATGATCTCGCTTTACAGCTTTACATTGGTTTTTTACATTAGAAAAATGAAATTCCCCGGGTGAAACCGGGAAATAAAGATGAAATTCTGCTTGTTCTTTATAAAAATCCCTACCATTTGTCCTAAATTCTCCCAATTTCGCTCAGTGGTTCTTTGATACCAGGTGCGAACACCTGTCCATATTAAAATTAATATGGCATAACCTCAGTCGAGCTTCAGCTGATATTTTTTATTATTATAAAAATCGTAATGATCTCGCTTTACAGCTTTACATTGGTTTTTTACATTAGAAAATTGAAATTCCCCGGGTGAAACCGGGAAATAGAGATGAAATTCTTTATAGAAATCCATACCGTTTGTCCTAAATTCTCCAAATTTCGCTCAGTGGTTCTTTGATACAGGTGCGAACACCTGTCCATATTAAAATTAATATGGCATAACCTCAGCCGAGCTTCAGCTGATATTTTTATTGTTATAAAAATCGTAATGATCTCGCTTTACAGCTTTACATTGGTTTTTTACATTAGAAAAATGAAATTCCCCGGGTGAAACCGGGAAATAAAGATGAAATTCTGCTTGTTCTTTATAAAAATCCCTACCGTTTGTCCTAAATTCTCCCAATTTCGCTCAGTGGTTCTTTGATACCAGGTGCGAACACCTGTCCATATTAAAATTGCATAATTTAAATTTGTTAACTTTACATTGGTTTTTACGAAATCGACCGTTTGAGTCGATAAAAGTCTTACTTTATACATTTTATAGATTAAAAAATTGAAAGTCTCCGGGTGGAACCGGTATATACAGCTAGTCTAATATATTTTTAAAATTGTATAAATGATGTATTGACATTGACACATAGAAGCCGAAACGTTGATATAAACGCTTTCTGATAAGAAAAAAGCACAATTTTAGTGACCTACGGCCTGTACATATCCTTAACTAATGTAAATAACATACAGAGGAGTTTACTTCATTCATAAATTACTTTGAATTCATAAACAAAATGAAAGGGAAAGTACGACCACGGCAACTGAGCTCTGCAACTTTAGCATTTATGTTTATTATTATTATTTTTTATACTATTTAAACTATGATTTAGCATAGATAATAGATGGGCCAAGGTCTAAGAATGGGTACATGGAATCAGTTATGAACGAAGCCAGACGGACTGCGATCGATAGAGCTGAAGCATGCGCTACGAAGCCCCAACCTGTTAGTGGAGCCATGGCTGCTGCCTCTAAGCTAAGGCTCTCCGTCCTCCTCCTTTTCCTCCAGCTCTTGTTCTACCTCTATGTCCTCCCGAGGGGGAACGGCGCCTCCAGGCAGGAAGACCCAGGAGGCGGCTACCTCTTGTCCAGGGCCTGCCGTCAATCCTATCCTTCGGAGGCGAGCAGTCCTTCAGGGAGGACGTTCTTCCTCCGGCTGAGCGAGAACTGTGGGATACGACTCCAGAAACCGGAGAGGCCGCCTCCACCTCCACCGCCACCTCCTGTAGTGGAAGAAGTGACGGAACCACCCCTACCTGATCCTGTCGTACTCCCACCACCCCCGGCCTGTCAGCAACCCGAACCGGAAGTGCAGAGGCCTCCGGTCCTGAGGGATCCCCAGGAAGAGGATGGCAACCGATCCGGGAACCTGATCTACCAGATCATCATGGTCCTTCTGTTCCTCTCTGTGAGCTTCGCTCTCGCGGACTGCTTCCAGGAGCGGGCCAAGAAAAGGGCGAACCCTGTAAGTCAGCAATAGTTTACCCCTTCAATCCTATCTTCTCGATGTAGATGGATATTTAGGGTATCGAGCACATCTTCTTCCTTGTCTCTTTTTTCCTAGTCAGTGGTTCACAGTCTTTTAAAATAAACAAATAAACCCAAAGCTGTCAAAATATAAAAATCAAAAGGACTTTCTGTATTACTCTGTACTCAACAAGCTCAGGTGATGATCCAATGTTTGGATCGAAACGTAGGCTCGAGTAAGAAATGTTTTGACTGAAAATCCTGATAATCAATCATCCTATCTTAAAGAAACAGTTCAACATTACACACCTCTGAACATTCTCATAGTTTGTTTAGTTCTATAAACGATCTGGGTTTCAAAATTAGTTTAAATCGGCTAAACCAGTAAAAATTTACGAATTTAATCCTTAAAGAACTAATCCTTTAAATAAATAAAAATTAGGCCAATTTTCACCAAAAAAAATAGAAGTTTTTTTATGCAGCATTTTTTTTTTTTTTTAGATGTTAGAATGACGCCTCCAGCAACCGGTTTTTATTTTACACCGTAAAAATAGTTTTATTTCAAATCCCTATATGAACAATCTCAAATATGATGCCTGGTAGGTACATAATATCAAATGGCAAAATCTTATGAAAGAAAAAATGTCTATATAATATAAATTTATAAATTTATATTTTATGAAAAAGCTTACAGGCTTGAAAATGGCTCTACAAGCCGAAACCTCGCCTAAATAAACTTCTATTGTTTTTGGTGAATAGTGGCCTTATTTTTATTTATTTAATTTATATTATCACTAAACTTGAAAAAGATGATTAGAGAACTAATCCTTTAACTATATAAAAACTTATCTACAGTAACATTTGTGTGGAATTAGCCTTCATTTTTGGCCTATGAACTATTAACAAATTAAATATTCAATTTAACATTTACTGTACTTTATAGTTTTGCATAAGTAAATAGATGTGTATTAAATAATTTATGTTTGAAGAGAAAAGATTTGGCTCCGCCGGGAATCGAACCCGGGTCTTCCGCGTGACATGCGCGGTATGCTAACCATTGCACCACGGAATGGTGCAATGGTTCCGTGGTGCAATAGTTAGCATACCGCGCATGTCACGCGGAAGACCCGGGTTCGATTCCCGGCGGAGCCAAATCTTGTCTCTTCAAAAAATAAATTATTTAAAATAATTTAAAAACAAGAGTGGTTACCCACAATAATGATTAAATTAATATAAATAGACGCATAGTTTTACTCAATTTATTTTCTTAACATTCTCAGAAGTGAGTTGCTGCTTTTTTTGAGAAATTAATATTCTTATAGAGAAACATTGACAAATCTGTCTTTTAAACAACTAGTGTGTCTTAAATTCTTTGTAACTGCCACGTTAAAATAACTCAAAGAACGAGTAAGTGACCTTTTGCTCCTCCATGTCATGTTGCTAAGTTCCTCTCTTGGTCTAAATATAAATGATTTTCGGTGCAATGTGAATCGTTCGTTAGATTTTGCTGTTGCTGTACTAAAGGTCGCGGGATCGCGTGGATTTTTTAATGGGAGTAAAAAATCTTTGGCTAGGTCGTCCCTCGGATAGGACGTAAAATTCAAAATTCAAAAATCCCTATCCTAATTATACCTGGATAGGAAAAATTTAGGACTCCCACTGTAGCATCGTCCGGTTAGCCTTAGTGGCATAAAGTGACCACAACAAACAAAGACGTACCTATAACATCGATCGTCAGTGTCTTCTTTCTTTTGTTTAATAGTAATCAATATATATATTATAAAGCAAAGTGTGCAATGTGCGTGCCGATAAGGCTCAAAAACGACTCCACGTACGATTAAGTAAGTTATGTCGTCGTTTGGCCATATAACTCCTAACGGAGAAGAAGGTTTCCGTTTTTCTCTGAAGGGAGTAAAATTATAGAGAAAAGGACTGGAATTTTAAGCCTCTCGCACCATCTAATTAGCCTAGCTAAGAATGACATACGAGTTTATGAATGAAAAATTTAGTTCGAGCTCCAGCCTACCAGGAAGCGCTAGGGTGCGTTTCACTCAATGTTTAATGTTCATTCATCCAGTTAAGTTTGTATAGGTTAGGTATATATTTTTTCAGCTGTTATTTTTAAATTACTAAAATATTAAGCGATAATAATTAGTTTATCCTTTTCTTTCAAAATAAATTAATGCTTTTACATATCTGCAATCAATTAGAAAACCGACTGGATACTTTACAAAATTAATTTTCTCATAAGATAGTTAATTGATTAACACATTACATTTAATCAATATCTAACATATACTTAAGTAAATTTAATGCAATATGAGTGAGCGAATAAAAGGGACATATATTAAGGGAGGTTGAACTGGAAGAAAGGTCTTACAAAAAAAGTTTCTATGAATCTTCGGTATTTTCTAAACTTCTGGATCCAATGGGACCATCACAGTAGTCGGCGCTTAAGTTGTACTCCAAATATAGTTTTTTAACTAATAATCTAATAACTTATTATCTGCTGATTGCTTGGAATGGGCTAATAGGATTCATAATCACAGAAACCATCAAAAACGATGCATGACTCGACAAAGTTGCAGCAAAATTAATTGTTCATTCACCATTGTTCATTCAACACCCTATAAAGTATATAGGGTTCCTTATTTGGGCAGACACTGCAGATCTCGAATCTTAATATTGATACAATGTTAAAATTTTCAAGAAAGTGCTAATTTTGTTCTATATTTCCTTTAATTTTAAAGTTTTTCTGTTATTGAAACTGCCATACAACTACCGGAGCGAAGCCGGGCACACTAGCTAGTTTTTTATAAAAATTGTTCATAATATGATGTTTTGACCGCACGATATACATAGTTTTTTTATCTGGCACGTCTGCAAGAAGATGGTTACAACTCAAAAGTCTGTTTTGTTTAGTTATAATAATCGCATGTGAAGTTTCGACTACATCCTCAATTTTACTATGTACCAACAAGCAACTACTAGGGAAAATAGTCTTTGATCTCAAATAGTCTACCATTGGAGCAGTTAGTAGCACTCCTACTGACTGTAACTCAAAAGTAGCCCTTTTAGGGCGGATTCACACTATCGCTCCGCTCCCGCTCCACTCCCGGTCCGCTCAAATATTCTAAAGAGAAATAGACAGAGAATTCCACTATCGGTACCGCTCCGGTCTCGCTCCACTCCCGGTCCGCTCTCACTCTACCCCATTCACACTAGCGCTCCGCTCCCGCTCCGTTCCAGGTCCGGTCTCACTGGCAAAATATTCTAAAGAGGAATAGAGAGAGGTTTATCACAATATTGGCACAGGTCCGGCCTCGCTCCGCTCCCGCTCCACTCTCCTAAAGCCTTTTCATATTCACATTTCATACACCGTTCACGATTGAAGCCATTAATAATCGAAACCGTCTGTATTTGGATTTTAATTAATAATTAACTTTCAGTTATTAAAGTATTTATTTATTCATCAATTTTACGGCCAAAAAAGTTCAACTTTAAAATATATATATAATTATAAATTAATTTAATTAATGGTGAAGAAATAATTTAAATTTTTTCCGAATGTATTCGAATACGCTTGAAATGATAAAAAAAAAAAAAAAAAAAAAAAAAAAAAATCACCAACAATACGCGCGGTTTTTCGACATGAAAAATTCATGTCATGTTTGAGATATATTTTGCTATGAATTAATGTACTCGTAAAAAATGGTCACCGATTTATTTATTGACTACATACTCATTGCTATTATAAAATAACGTTTAATTTGAAACGAATAAAAATGCAGTATATTATGAAAAATGTCAGATCATTAACAAAAAAATATATTAAAGCAAAAAATAATTAAAATATTAATCAGGAAAAGAAGAGAACACAATCGGTAAATTTGTAGCACTTACCGATTTCAACTTGAAATTTTCAAGCGTATTCGAATACATTCCGAAAAAAATTTAAATTATTTCTTCACCATTAATTAAATTAATTTATAATTATTGCTACAACAGTTTCACATGCAAGCTAGAAACAAGGTTTCTAGTTTATAATTATCATTAATAATTATCATTGTGTTGCAATATATTCTTCTTATTATATTTATTGATAATATTATCTTCTTCATCAAGAAAAGTACACATATCAGCTATTTCTACAAACGAAAAATTGATTTTTTTTTTGGCCGTAAAATTGAAGAATAAATGAATACTTAAATAACTGAAAGTTAATCATTAATTAAAATCCGAATACAGACAACTTCGATTATAAATGGCTTTAATAGCTTAAACCTTTCAAAATTGAACGGTGTAAAATTATATAGTGTGAATATGGTAAGACATTAGGAGAGCGGACCGGGAGTGGAGCGGGAGCGGAGCGCTAGTGTGAATGGGGTAGAGCGAGAGCGGACCGGGAGCGGAGCGAGAGTGGAGCGGGCGCGAAACCGATAGTGTGAATAGGCCCTTAACCCTACCTGCGTTAAAACCATCATCCCCTCCATAAAATAATATGGTAAATAGCGCCTTACGCGAATGGAACTATTAATACTGTTGTGACTATATTCTGGCATTGAATGTGTTGTCATTCTGATTCATATTTATATACATATAAATGATATACATAACTCAAATGTGATATATTTTGAGGTGTATCCATCCTCTTGCCAGCGTGTGATATACATTGTGTGAAATTAACTAAATTTAGACCCGTGTAGTATTTCAGTTTTAGTTTTGGCCTCAATTTTGTTTCTTAAATTCTTGGGGACAAGTTCCTTTCAGGAAATTTCATGTCGATCAGAACCTAATTCCCTATTTTCACAAGAAGGAGATTCCTCCAAGTGTAAACGCATAAATTAAGGTGAGTTAAAACACTGTATACGACTTCACGACTTTATGCCGGCCTAACAAACATAAAACCTTTTCAATACTCATTAAACGAGGATAAAGAAGATATTTTGAATGATTTAAAAAATCATCGCAATCCACCGCTGCTTTGAGTCGGAAAGAATGGATCAATAAGAGTGTATTCAATTTTGTGTGAGGATTACAAAAAGTTATGCAATAAATCCTACTTTAGTAAAATTCAAATTTTCTTATGAAATCTAACTAACCTAAATTGAAAATGTTTTATCTTCGTGAACTACACTAACAGGTATCGTACATACTGCCATATATTATTATAAACCATGAATAGAGGCATGGCGTGATCCCAAATTTTTGTGTTACACGAAAAGAATTTTTTTTTTTTAATGGATCATATCTTTGTAATAAACATATTAAAGTTAAAGAAGTTCAGTGTAATATTGAAATGGGGGGGGCTAATCAAACCGATTATATACACCTAATTGTTAATTTACAATAGAACAATTGAAGCGTAGAAATGCAAATGGGTCGAAGTGACAAAGAAATAAAACAATTTTTTTTGCCAAATTGTTATGTATACCAAAGCCATTCTTCAGAAATGGGTATCAGTAATGTTTTGTTGTTAGAAAAGAGTTCATTGCAATAGCGGATCCAGGAGAGGATCCATTAAATTTGCGCAATACGAGGACTACATAATAATTTAACATTATTGATTGATAAAAACTTTAAAATCCATAAAAATACTAGTCATAATTACTTAATAATCTTTGAATAAAATATTTAGTAATAAGCGATTCAATAGATATCCATTTAATTTTTAATGAAGCATTCAAGGACTGATCCATTCATAAATCCTGAATGAATGACATTGTATTGTGAAAGTTGAAAATTCAATTAACTAAAGTGACGCATTCCCACTCAAATATTTTAGCTATTTCAATTTTTCTTTTGTATTTTTTAAGGATCCTTCTTAATACAAGGTAATAATCTCATACAAAAATGGTGCTATCAGCCACATCCTATATCCGAACCTGCTCATTCCGTATTGTAAAGTTTATTGCTAAAATATTTAAGTAACATTTCATAAAATTAAAACAATAAGTACTTTGATTAATTTCCTTTCGCTGCAACAAAGAAACATTATGGGCTTATAGAAAAGAAATATTTGCATTATTCATAAGATTTATTAAATGTTAACTATTTTTTACGAGGCAAAAATTTTACTTTATTTTTTTTTTTTTTTAATGACAACTATACATAGTTTTTTTTTCGTTAATTATGATAAATTAATAAATTTTGTGGTATTATTTATTAATTTGTTCTTTATAGTATCTCCGGTACGCAACAAAAAGTTATGAAGTAAATTAATAACTTTTTTTTCTGTGGAATCAAAAAATTTTTTACTTCGTTACATAATAAGAATGTTTTTCGCTTTTCAATCTACATGCTATAGTATTTTTTCATCGATAAAGATAACTTAGAAATTCATAAAAACGTATTTTAAAAAATTTGCACAATAAAAAAAACTTATTCTTAATTATATCCAATATATAATTGGTTTCTTAATTTCCTGGGATATTTATATTATGGGTATAGTGGCTGTTAACCTTATTGGAGCAATCACCAGGACAATCTCAACTTTACCATTTATTGCTTATTTTCAACGTTTCGGCTATGTCGCCATTTTCAAGTCTCAATCTGAACCAGGATGTAATTTATCCAGCTTTAAACAATGCCTTCATCAATTCAACATAAACATTCCTTTTTTTATAAATTAAATATATATAAACCATTAACTGGTGTCGTCATGCTGAAAGACTTAAATAGTGTGATGGTTCAGATTGAGACTTGAAAATGGCGACATAGCCGAAACGTTGAAAATAAGCAATAAATGGTAAAGTTGAGATTGTCCTGGTGATTGCTCCAATAAGGTTAACAGCCACTATACCCATAATAAAAAAAAAAAAACTTAGTTGCTTTTTGCCCAAAAAATTATATTTTATAAATATTCAAAAATAAAAAAAAATTAAAATTTTAATGTTTGGCAGACATAATTTAAGGAAGGGTCAATCTACGTCCACTGTGTCTAAATTTTAATTTTACATTTAATTTTAGAAAATTTCGGTGTTATAATTAGCGTATATCTTTTATATATAATAAATATATTTTTTTGAATTATAAGAATAAGATTTCACCCACGAAAAGATATTTAAAAGGAAGTGATTTAGAGAAAAGTTGATTAAGCTATAAGTAATTATTAAAGTGTTTTTTAAAATATATCAAAATTTTTAACAAACAATTAAATTATAAATATAAAAACAAATAAATGAATTCAAAGCCGTCAGGTAGTCCTAGGATTTTTTATAAAGAGAGACTTCAAAAGGAGGTCCCGAGCCTGTACTATGTCAGGTATTCATTAAAGATCCCTATCCTAATCACACCTGGATAGGCAAAATTTAGGAATCCCAATGTAGCATCGTCCGATTAGCCTTAGGGGCATAAAGTGATGTTAAAATAAAGGATTAAACAAATAATTCAATTTTTACTTTCACTTACCTATATATGAAATATATAGTAAGTGGAAGTATTGCGATCGTGAAAATTTTCGACTTCCGGTTTTCAACGGAAATACACGTTTTAGGGTCTCCTGAGTCCAAATGACCAAGTCCCGCGAAATGGTCTGTGTGTGTGTGTGTGTGTGTCTGTGTGTGTGTGTGTGTGTGTGTGTGTGTGTGAACAGACTAGCTCAAAAACTATAAACCGTGCGAACCTGAAATTGGGTATTTAGAGTATGTATATGCCTGCGATGTGACAGCAAAAATGCCATCAAATTTGCTCAAAGGGAGGGGGTACTTTATTTAATAACTTTTTAAGTTTTTTTCGATTTTCTCAAAAACGGCTCTAACGATTTTGATTAAACTTAGTATTTGATTTATTTATATGCCCCAGATATGACTGTAAAAATTTCATCAAAATTGATCAACCGGAGGGGGGACTTTACTTAATAAATTTTGTATCATTTTCACGTTTTTTTTTTATTTACTCAAAAACGGTTTTAACGATTTTGATCAAACTTGGTATTTGATGTATTTATATGCCAGAGATATGACTGTAAAAATTTCATAAAAATTGATCAACCGGAGGGGGGACTTTACTTAATAAATTTTGTATCATTTTCACGTATTTTTTTATTTACTCAAAAACGGTTTTAACGATTTTGATCAAACTTGGCATTTGATGTATATAAAAATGCCAAAGATGTGATAGTCAACATTCATCAAAATTGGTCAAACGGAGGGGACACTTTATTTCATAATTTTTTTTCAATTTTTACCTTTTTGATCGATGATCTCAAAAACGGCTTTAACGATTTTTATCAAATTCGTTATGTTTAATGAAAATTAGTTGTTATTTATTACCAGGTAAGCTTTATCATTATTAAAATGTTCTGAGAGGGCTTAAATGGGGAAGGGGCCTTTTTTGTTTTCCTATAAAGTACCTTTGTTTTAGTTTATATTGAGAAATTAACTGTCTGTCATCACACCTAAAAATAAGAAATAGCTAAATATGATATATGAAGAAAATCAAGTAAACATATACAGGAGAAAAAAAGAAAAATAATCCGTCAACTCATAAAACATCTTGAGCTCACGCATGCGCCGTACGCCTTTAATGACAAACCAATGCTTTATTATTACCTATAGATGTTCTGTTCATTTGAGAAGTGGCAATTAACAAAACGCATTAAGTTCTAATCTAAGTAAGTTGGTAAGTGAAAGTTGTGTGTTGCGCGCACGCACCAGATTTTTATTAAGAAAGATCTATAAATGGTGCTTATTTTCCTCTGTGAACCACTACACTTGTTCTTCATTATATTCAATTATTGACTACACACCAAAGTTACAATAAATAAATTATTAATTTAATATATAAGGCTGTGCTTAAAAATCGTTTTTATCCTTTACCATAAGAGATATAATATAAATGAAATATTTATTTTGTGAAGATAATTTAAAATTTAAAAAAATGTTAATATTATTGGAATATTTTTTGTATTAATTATTGAAATTTTAAGCGATATATTTGTTGTTACAGTATTGTTATTATTATTAATATAAATAAAGATTCATTAATTTATTCTTGAGTTTCCTTTTTCCGACAAATTTTCCTATTTATATTTATTTAATTAACACGTTAAGGTGCCTTTACACCTTACGAACTTTACCTTCGAACACCACCCTCGAACAACCTTCGTGAAGCCTTCACGTCGACTGTTCGGGTGTTCTAGGTACTTCATCTGTTCGCCTGGGTTCGGGGGTAGCGCTAGTGTCACTTTTGATTTGGGTTTTTCCTAAGTGACCGGAGTTGTTTTTGATACTAGTGTAATTTGTGGAACGTTGTAAATCGTCTCCTATTTTTTTATTTTTCAGATAATATAAAATATATTGATAATGGAGATTTTTTCTTTATTATATGCTAGCTTTGGGTGCGTCAGCCATATTGGTTCGCTTAACGTCACGTGAAGTATAAATGGCTGTTCGCTTCACGTCGGTACGGCTAGGTTCGAAGGAGAACTTGTTCGAAGGTGAGGTTCGTAAGGTGTAAAGGCACCTTAACACGTTAGGTGCGGCGGCGTATTTTAGGGGTATCCTGAATTGGACGGTATCGGTCCCCGGGGTCCGACTGCTGGGATGAGCCACAGACGATATCGGACGTCGGTGTCCGATGGGAATACTTTGACGAAAGCGTTATCTTTTGATTAAAAGGGAATTAAATGAGCGTTTCAAGGGCATTATCTCTTGGTAAGAATGGGAACTAGACATAATAGGCGCAGGACAGGCCGAAACAGGATTTAGGCCATTCTTTATCGAAAATCGGACCTCGGAGTCCGATTCTAAAAAAACAACATAATTTCAGCTGTTAGCAACATTTTCTGCACTAAAATGCGATAATCTCATTAAAAATTGACTAAATTGAGTATTTGAAGTGTTCGGCCTTTCGGACATTTTCATGTGAAAATCAGCTGTTAAGAAGAAAGAAGTTGTTACCTAGAACAACTTAAAAAAAGAAAAAAATTGGATCAAAAGTAAAATAGATTTTCTTCTTTTTTTTTTTTTTACAAAAATGAATATGATAATTTGCATATCATGTTTATTATAAGTTTAGCGATTAATTGACAATAATAAATCTTAACCAAAAAAAGTGGCATTAAGTGAAGTTAAACAAACAACAAAAATATCAAGATCTATGGAAATGTTTGTACAGAAAACAGATCATATTTCCGAATTACGCAGACAACAAGGTTTTAGGAATTATTCCAATGGTTTCCTAAACTAGTCCAATCTAGTCTTTTATTTTTTTCGACGTTAGAATGAACTACAGTCTCTATTGAGAGTGTATAATTCTTGGAATTTGGGTGGCAACATGAGCATGCAATAATCTAATCTTTAGATGTCATTTTAGCCTGCAGTGTTTTACGAGTACCCAAAGAAATATTATGAGTTATTACTTTCACTTACCTATATATGAAATATATAGTAAGTGAAAGTATTGCGATCGTGAAAAATTTCGACTTCCGGTTTTCAACGGAAATACACGTTTTGGGGTCCCCTGAGTCAAAATAACCAAGTCCCGCGAAATGGTCTGTGTGTGTGTGTGTGTGTGTGTGAACAGACTAGCTCAAAAACTATAAACCGCGCGAACCTGAAATTGGGTATTTAGAGTATGTATAAGCCCGCGATGTGACAGCAAAAATTTCATCAAATTTGCTCAAAGGGAGGGGGTACTTTATTTAATAACTTTTTAAGTTTTTTTCGATTTTCTCAAAAACGGCTCAAACGATTTTGATTAAACTGAGTATTTGATCTATTTATATGCCTGAAATATGACTGTAAAAATTGCATCAAAATTGATCAACCGGAGGGGAGACTTTACTTAATAAATTTTGTATCATTTTCACTTTTTTTTTTTATTTACTCAAAAACGGTTTTAACGATTTTGATCAAACTTGGTATTTCATGTATTTATATGCCCGAGATATGACTGTAAAAATTTCATCAAAATTGATCTACGGGAGGGGGGACTTTACTTAATAAATTTTGTATCATTTTCACGGGGTTTTTTTATTTACTCAAAAACGGCTTTAACGATTAACAAAAATAAGATATGAATGTAGAAAAATGTGTGACTTTGGGAAATGATATTTAGCAAAACACGTCAATTTCTAATCTAAGTAAGTTGGTAAGTGAAAGTTGTGTGTTGCGCGCACGCACCAGATTTTTTTTTATTCAGGTACAGCAGATTCTTGGCGATAAAAGAAAGAAGAAGTACCAAGGGTCTTTCATTAACTGCAAGGCTTGACTTAGCCTGTTGCATTTCCCCAACCCTTACCTAATCCTTTGCATCTTCAGTTAAGGATCTCTTTGCGTTGATGACTCTTTAAGATGTAAGGTAAAGTAAGGCAAGACCATTAGTCAGTTATTTCTTATTATCAACTGCCTTCAGAGGTATCAAGTGCGAACTATAGCACTCTATTGCGAGATATGTCACAATTGTTGAATTAGATTAGATTTAAAGTTGAAGGAGTTAAATATTATCAAAGTCCATTGCTTCTGTAAACACATTCAATAATAAAAGACACGAGGGTAAACAGCCAAAGCAAGGAGAATTTAATAATAGAGGAACAAGTAATTGAGAGGGGTGACAAATTTCGTTATCTAGGAAGTGTAGTTAGTCAGAGTTTTATAAAGTTATCGAATATTCTTGGAGTTTGGTGGCCTCAAACTATCTCTAATTTATGGGCACAAACTGGACAGACATCTATTTCATATATATAAAAACTAGCATTCCCCGTCGCGGCTTTGCCCGCGAGCCTTCAAAATCAATTATGTGATCAGTATCTTGGTATTGATTTAATATAATATGTTAACAAAATCAATTTAAAAATACATTGTTCCAACTGACCGAAAAGTTAATTTTTAGCATTAACTTCCTATTAACGCGTCTAATTCGAAGTGAGCGAAGGGGGAGAGGGATCGGAGCTTCCGGTAGGTGGAATGTTGGAGGGGGGGAGCAGCCTGCTCGGTAGAAGAGAGGAAGGCGCGCAATGGAGAGAGGTCACTAAAACCGCCGAAACAAAAAAATGCTTACTCGTCGTGAACGCTTAATTTTTCGTCTTTAAAACATGGCTATCGACGCTCCATAGGTCTTTCGAGTTAAACTCGTCGTATCAAGACTTTAAAATGAGTCAAAATTACATATTTTTTCACGAAGTGCAAAAATAGGTGTCCGTTAGAGTTAAACAACAATTTCGCCATTTAAACCCCTTAGGCGTTACATTTTTGAAATTCCTCTCATAGTGGTTACCTACATCGCGTTTAAAATCTAAATTCCGAACTTCAAGTTTCTATCATTAGTAGTTTTTGCTCTGCGTTGATTCTGTCAGTCAGGACAAAGCCTCTTATATATATAGAAATCTCGGGTCCCGATGTTTGTCGGGGGTAAAATCAGAAACTACTCAACCGATTTTTATGAAATTTGGCTCATTGTAGTCAAGTTTCGTCCAACTTAAAAAATTTGATTGTTTTTATATCGATTATTGGCCTCAATATTTCTTTTATTGCAAATTAAATGTTTTTTATACTACGAGTGTTATTATTTGTAGTTTGTCAAATTTCCAACAGATGGAGGTGTAAGTTGATTTATTGACACAACACTTAATTTTCTTTCGATATTTAGGTGTGTTTTCCCATTGGACAATTATGTGTCGCCTTTTCACGTGTAGGGAAAACATCGAATCTATCTGTTTTAGCAAAAGACAGATTAGCCAAAATCATAGTGCACCTATTAGTATAACCTCCTAACACGATATCTCATATCATCATGTGTTATATTCTGAATTTAATTAATATGTATTATGGCAAAAGATTAATTTGGTACATTTTTGCTAACTGTCTATTGTGATTGTACTAAACCCCGTTCCAATCATATTCTTTGTTAGTTTCTTTTACATGTGTCACTCATTAACACATTATGGTCAAATATAAGATGTAAACAATAAAGGCTTTAACCCATCTAAATTATTTACCAGACAATTTTAAATTTGGCGTAAAGATCTATTTTAAATAGATCTAAATAATCTAGATTTAAACCGTCAGGTTTTCCCCCTTAATTTTCCAATTAAGGGTACCCACTTTATAGAGGCTGGGTTAGCATGTACTAGTAATTTAGTGTTTTGAAAGAGGAACAAACTTGCCTCGTTGTGACATACTGCTTGGAAGAGTAAGATAACCTTACACATACAGGATAACAGTTAGGGAGGTTGCCTCCAAAATTGACCCAGACCCGCCCAGGGACACCCCCTCCCGCCCGGTTACAAGCTCAAGGTCCATGCGATGTTTAGCCGTTTTGAGGCAGCAAGTTTGTACCTCTTTGTGACATACTGCTTTTTAAGAGTAACATATGATACTAAGAGAGTGTTGGGAGGGAGTAGCAGCCAATCAGCTTCGAGGATTCTCATAGAGTCGCTGACATATATACTCGTAGTAGCTTCAGCTTTCACTAAGGTAACATCTGCGCTCCTTGAAATCACGATTTAGAATTTTCTCAAGTGTTCTTCTTCTTACTATTTTTCATATATCAGTTATTCGGGTGAGTAGTTAAGGGCTAAAAGAGTAACATAACCTTACACCTGCTGTTTTAATAGAGTATCAAACTAACCTCATTGTGACCTACTGCTTTATAAGAGTCTACTTTACTATACATCTACTATTTTAAATGAGTAACAAACTTATCTCTTTGTAACGTACTGCTTTGTAAGTAACATAACCTTACACATATTGGATAACAGTCAGGGAGGTTGCCACCAAATTAGTCCAGAACCGCCCAAGGACACCCCTCGTCCTAGTACAACACACTATACTAGAACGGACAATGACCTCAGGGTCACACACACCCTACTACGGCACGCTCAAGGTCAAGCCATGCGATGTTTAGCTGTTTTAAAAAGTAACAAACTTACCTCTTTGGGATGTACTGCTTTGGAAGAGTAACATAACCTTACACATACAGGATAACAGTCAGGGAGGTTGCCTCCAAAGTGGCTCAGAACTAGACGTGCGCGCCGCCGCCGCCGGAAGATTTTAACTGCGCCGAGCCGCCGCCGATGAAGGTGGCGCGCCGCATGTACAACACTCTCAGAGCAGGGTGTTTTTGTGCTTGGCGTTGATATTATTGGCAACAGAGTTTTTCTTTAAGGCCTATTTGCAGACCTTCATAAAGCTACGAGAAAAATTGATCAGCGGATATGAAACGTTGTTAGGACATATCAAGTCATTCCTCAACCGCCGCATCGTACCAGCAAGAATTGGTTGCAACAAGTTGTTTCTATTTTTCTGCGGTATAATTACCCTAATCGAATTACTACCATACCAGTCCTTGTTATTGTTTAAAGGACTGATAAAGAATTCCATTATTTCTTTTATCCTCATTCATTTTCCCCCTCAAAATATAGTAAAACTTTGATTTTATTTATTATTAATTTTTTAACGATTGTTACCACTTATTATGCTTTCTACTTAAACAATCTTTCTATTTCATCAGTGCTGTTGTATTCCATCTCAGTGATCCAGTATGTTTCAGATGAATCCTATAATACTCCACCATTTAACCACTTCCCTTCTTTCCCCCACTTCCCTTTCCCCGCACATTGAATACCTGTTTGCTGAAATATCCACCTCCCCACATCCGTACTCTTTGGTTTCATCTACCTGCCTCCGAAAGTTACCTTTGATGAAACATTCGAAGCCATCCATTACAACACGATCCCTTCATATTCCAACAATGTTCTCTCCGGAGACCTCAATAACAATCTCCAGATACCTTCTCCGAACCATCCCTCTCTTTCAGATATCCCCTATTCCCTTAATTTATTTATAGTCCCTTACGAACCGATTCTTAACACCCAGCATTCCATCACTTGGCTTGACCTTTATGTTCTAGATTCACCTAAAAAACTCCTTGCCTCCTCACAGCACCCGGTTCCTTTCCTGTCTTCCCACGACCTCATACAAATATCCTATAATCTTCCCATCCTGCTGTATTCCCCCACAACTAAATCCTTTCGAAACCTTGATTCCCTATCACCTGCAATCCTAGCGCCTGATCTTGAGATGATCCAATGGGACCCCATATACACCTCAAACGCCATTGACTCCATGGTGGGAACCTTACCACTTAACTTAAGACCGTCACGCTCTTCTCAAGTTCAAGACAGTTAAGCATCATCGAGCACCCTGGCTAACACCTACGCTAAGGAATTTTATGAAACTAAGAGACGCAGCTAGAATAAGATTTTAGGGCACCTGACTTTCTGAAGATTACTATCAAGCTCCTCCGAAATAGCACTCAATCCTTCATATACCGCGCCAAATCCAACTACTTCCAGCAATCCTTATCCAGTACCCCCGACTCCAAAGCAAAATAGGTAATTCTCAGCAAACTGTCAATAGGTAAACCCACTCAAAACCAATCAATTCCATTTTCAGCCGATGCACTCAATTTGTCTCTAACATCTCCAATCTAAAGGTGTTCCTCTTTGTCCCCCACGCTTTTTTCTATCTGTATCAATGAACTTCCATCCTCCACCCATCGCTGTCAATACCATCTGTATGCCGATGACGCCCAGCTTTATCTCTCCTTTGCCCCGCTGATTCCTCCTACGATATCCTAAAATTATAGGAAGATATCGACAGAATATGTGCTTGGGCAAACCTCAACGAATTTACTCTGAACGCGAAGCAGACGAAAGCCACCTTGATTGGATCTCCCTTTCTCCTCAAATCAACTCCTGTCGCTCAAAATCTAGTCCTAAACAACTCATCTATCTCATTCCACAATTCTGTCAAAAACCTTGGCGTTACCTTCGATCAATCCCCCTCTTGGAAACCACATATCTCACAAATTTCCCGTCGCACTATCTCAACCCGGAAACAGTTCAACCGTCCTCTCTCATCTCTCCCCACTTTGACTACGGCTGTATGGTGTACAGCGGACTGTCTGAAGCACTCGAAGCCAGACTTAAACGCCTAATGAAATATTCAATACGTTTTGTCTTTAGGATCCCAAGAGATACGCATAAAACCCAGTACTATGCCGAGATGAAGTGGCTCTGCCAGTCCTACCGCTGTCGGTATGGTCCTGGCTTTCTTCTTATTCTAGACCATCAGAACTCAACGACCCTCCTATATCTCACAGAACCTACAATTTAAATCCTCCATCCAATCCCGCCAAACCAGATCCCGTACGTCCGATATTTATCCTCCACCCCATCGAACTTATACATGAACAAATCCTTCATAATGCAAGCAACATCCCTCTGGAACTCTATTCTCTCAGTTTTTCGACACGCTCCATTAACTTCCACTTTCAAATCACTCCTCTTCGAGATCCTATTCAACTTTCAATTCAACTGATCACTGAAGGAACACGATGGATCTTTAGAAGTACGAGGGTGGTAAAGAAAGTTCTAAGCCTGATATACATATATATAAAAATATATTTTCAACTTACATATTTTTATTTTTCAATATAGTCCCCTACAACAGCAACGCACTTATTCCACCGCTTCCCTAACATCTGTAACCCGGCATAAAATTTTATTTTCGAAACCTTCCAAAACGACTTTGAGAGCTGAGATCACCTCGAAAACACTCTCCCACACAAATGTTTTTTCATATTAGGGAAGAGGTAGAAGTCTGAGGGGGCCAGGTCTGGCGAGTAGGGTGGGTGCGGGAGCAGCTTGGCCGTCTCCGTGGTAACTCTTGATTTGTGGAGGGGAGTGTTGTCCTGCAGTAGCAGCACACCTTTGGTGATCTTTCCTCGGCGTTTCTCTTTGATGGCCTCTCGCAGTTTCACGAGAAGGTCTGCGTAGTATTGCCCTGTTATTGTCATGCCATGCTGCAGAAATCGACCAGCAAAACTCCTTCCGAGACTAACGTCACCCAGATCGGTCATCATCTTCGAGGTTTCCTCGGCCAGCTTTGAAGAGTGCGGTCCAACTTTTGATAGTGGCATACGATGGGGCAGAGTCCCACAAAGTTGCAAATATGTCGGCCCCATCCCATTTTTTACAAAATATTTTATCACTGCACGGTGATCAAAATTAGACATTTTTAAATCGACCAATAACTCACAACAGTCGGAAAGAAACTGACCTGAATTGAAAGGTGGAATTAGAGAGATAAGAACTTGTTATAAGTAAACAATGACCTTTAACCCCATTCAGCTTATCTGTTTTCATTTCAAAAACTAGTTATCTATGTCACAAGACTGTAAAGTATGTTTTTTACAAGTGAAACTCCTTTAATGTACGGCCTTAACATTAACAATCCAATTCAACAAATAAAATAATAAACGAGTACTTCCAGGTGCGTCCGCAGGATTTCCTCTGGGGGGAGGGCAGGCTGATAAAATTTTCGAAAGGATCAAGGTATTCTGACCTTGTAAGGCTCAATTGATTGTCAAAATAAAACTTACTGATATTTAAATGTTACTATAAGTGTTTATGTAATGCTTTATAAACATATTAAATGAATACGAATTTATTTATTGGTTGTTTTTGTTTCTCAAAATTTGTAGAGGGGGCAGCTGCGTACGCCCATGATACAAAAATCTCGCGAGCATCGGCGCGCCGGTATGCGCCGCCGCCGCCGGTTAAAAATCATCGGCGGCCCGCCGCCGAAGATTTTTCTGTGGCGCGCATGTCTACTCAGAACCGGCATTTATAACCTACTCCCGTTGGTTTTTAGATTAGCTGAAAAGTTTTTATCTTTATCAGTGAATTTTGATTTGACTATAAAAAAGAACAGGATATATTATTACAGGATTATAGCTACTCAGCCACAGCAACGCGTGGTAGGGTCTGCTCGTAGGAACTAGATATGGCTAGGACATACTTTTCAGAATGATCACACCAATATAGTTTAGCAGAGTTTGGAATGTAATCCTCGGGGAAGGAGGTAGGAAGAGCAGGGTAGACATGTCATGGAGCTCACAGATGATAGAGATGGATGGTGGGATATTGTGAATTATTCCCTGTCTCCTAGTAGAGGGAGGGTGGCGGGATGGCCGAGTGGCTAAAAGCGTTAGAAAATACGCGTTGCCACTGACAACCGGACAGATGATTTGAGAACCAGAACATAGCAAGTTCAAAACCCGGAGCCAGGGGAAATTTAATAATACTCGGCATTAATCCCTCACCCTCTCCCCTGGCCCGGGAAACCCCGTATAGCCTAAACGGCGAAGAAGGGCTGGACCCAAAAAAAAAAAAAAAAAAAAAAAATATGTCTCCTAATAGATCTAAGCATTTAATGAATAATCAATGGCACAAGGGCCCCAAAAATGACAAATCAGTATTATTTTTTTCATCCATATTTTATCTTTTGCATTAAATGGAATTCGTTTATGTCCTTAACCCGGCATTGGTCGCTAGACCAACTTTAACATGGATGGTCGCACGTGAGAATTTCTCTAACACAGATTTTTTTTTCATTTTCTTCGTGCGTTAGTTTGAATTTGAACAATAAAGCTGTACTTAGAAAAGGGTCAATTATTGGTAAAAATTATGAAATCTTGAAAAAAACAATTTTTTATCAAGAGGATAAAACAACTATAGTCATCCTACAAAACTACTGTCTAAAATTGATTAAAATCGATTTCTAAATTTTGGATATTACATCTTATTATTTAGTATGGTTTTATCAGTTTGAATGCAAGTGCCTTTGCATAATTTTTTCTCTCGAGTTTTTGGCCAGTGTTAGCATAATAAATAATTTGGCTGTTTATCACCCCAATGTTCATAAGCGAAAAGAAAATTGTAAGTGGCCATTTGCAACTTATTCTATATACATTGTAATATGATTTTAGGTCTACCACGTCTCCCCTTTTTGTAAGGTTGTAAAAAGTAACTAATTCCGGTTGCTCCACGGTTTTCAGCAACATTGTCCAAATCTGCTGTTTGACTCAGGTTGTACCATCCAAACGTAATTTTCTAAAAATGAAACAAATATGTAAGGTATGCAGAATGAATCGTATCTTACAACCACTACTTTACAAAAGAAAGGGAAAACGGAGAAGAAAAAAAACTTATCTAATATTGAAATCGATATCTTCCAGCCTCGGGTAATTCTTTCCCTTTTAAAGAAAACATTTTGGAAGTTGACGCACGTGAGAGAAACACTCAGTTGCACGTCACACTGACAGTCGCGCGTGAGAGAATCTCTCATGAAATCGGACTAAGGGGAGTTGAAGGAAGTTGGAGCGTGTATTTCTCACGCAGCGACCAATGGCGGGTTTATGAACATAAAGAATGAAACATTTAATAAAAATAATCAATGGCACAAGGGCCCCAAAAATGACAAATCAGTATTATTTTTTTCATCCATATTTTATCTTTTGCATTAAATGGAATTCGTTTATGTCCTTAACCCGGCATTGGTCGCTAGACCAACTTTAACATGGATGGTCGCACGTGAGAATTTCTCTAACACAGATTTTTTTTTCATTTTCTTCGTGCGTTAGTTTGAATTTGAACAATAAAGCTGTACTTAGAAAAGGGTCAATTATTGGTAAAAATTATGAAATCTTGAAAAAAACAATTTTTTATCAAGAGGATAAAACAACTATAGTCATCCTACAAAACTACTGTCTAAAATTGATTAAAATCGATTTCTAAATTTTGGATATTACATCTTATTATTTAGTATGGTTTTATCAGTTTGAATGCAAGTGCCTTTGCATAATTTTTTCTCTCGAGTTTTTGGCCAGTGTTAGCATAATAAATAATTTGGCTGTTTATCACCCCAATGTTCATAAGCGAAAAGAAAATTGTAAGTGGCCATTTGCAACTTATTCTATATACATTGTAATATGATTTTAGGTCTACCACGTCTCCCCTTTTTGTAAGGTTGTAAAAAGTAACTAATTCCGGTTGCTCCACGGTTTTCAGCAACATTGTCCAAATCTGCTGTTTGACTCAGGTTGTACCATCCAAACGTAATTTTCTAAAAATGAAACAAATATGTAAGGTATGCAGAATGAATCGTATCTTACAACCACTACTTTACAAAAGAAAGGGAAAACGGAGAAGAAAAAAAACTTATCTAATATTGAAATCGATATCTTCCAGCCTCGGGTAATTCTTTCCCTTTTAAAGAAAACATTTTGGAAGTTGACGCACGTGAGAGAAACACTCAGTTGCACGTCACACTGACAGTCGCGCGTGAGAGAATCTCTCATGAAATCGGACTAAGGGGAGTTGAAGGAAGTTGGAGCGTGTATTTCTCACGCAGCGACCAATGGCGGGTTTATGAACATAAAGAATGAAACATTTAAATAAAACTTTAAGAAACTGCATTCTATCTATTGTGAGTTCATGGAATTACGACTTACACTGAGTTCTGGATTCCTTAACCCTTTAACAGCTAAGCACTCGGAACGAAAGTTGCACTGAGAAGCTAAGCGGGTCTGCCTGCTTTTACCTTCCCCAAGCTAAGGCGTGTAGGCCACTCTCCGCCGATGACTGACTCAACTTCTTCAACTCCTCTTAACCTTCTCCGACTGTTTTTTTTTTTTTTTTAATGTTTTATTTATTTTTTATGATTCTATAACACCTTTATCATTATTTCAATAAATTAAAATGCTAGATTATCGATTGCAATAACAGATTACGTGAGTGCGAAATAAAACAGTAAATATCACCAAAAAACACCGAGGACTATCGCATAGAGCGTCTAGAACTCGAAATGAATAATGGTAAATATGTCCTTCAAGACCCGTGACGGTAGCCGGAGGAGGGATAAGGGACAGAAAAAAAAATTAGCAGGAAAAAAAGGGGTGAGACGGGCTTCCCCGTCGGAGACGATACGAATTAATGAACTGAAAACAGTGAAGCTTAGTAAAAAGACTTTTATTTAGTACAGAATTACAACATGAACATTATACTTAGAGTTTACTAACTAGCCCTTATATATCTAAAGAGCAGAAGTGGGGATGAGGAAATTTTGTGAGGAGAGGGGGTAAAATCTTTGTCCGAGTCTGCTGGTATGCCGGCGGGGGGGGGGGGGGGGCGTTGAACATCAAGATAAATGATACCATAAATGCGACCCGCTGTTGCACGCTCGAGCCGAACGGCGGCGGTTCGAATCCGCCCTGGGAGGGTTGACTTTTATTTCGTGGAGGCTCCACGGAATAAATCTCGACCCTCCCACCATGGTTAGAATAGGTTGGTTACACCTCTAGAGTAACCCCCCGTATGCCACACATGGCCAGGTAGGGGTACCGAACAAAAAAAAAAAAAAAAAAAAAAAAAAAAAAAGATACCATAAATGAGCCATATTTATGATACCATAAATAAAGATAAATTAGGACCCATAAATCTGAGGACGGCATGCTAAAGGAAGGATGCAGCAGGGGCAAGTGTTCTAGGAAAAAGGGTTGGGCTGGACCTCTGGCAGAAGGCCCTAAGGTGGTGTAAACCGTGTGGGTGACATAACCCAATGCAAGTAGACGTGGGAACTGGACCTTAGGGATGGTTAAGGCGGAAATAATGACCTGGGACCATTCACTAATGTTAATGTTATTGTGTTCAGCTGAGGTTAACTGAGGCTACTATTGTGGATATATAGTTCTCGTGTTATATTGAGTTTATTAAGTTATTGTCATTAGTTTTTTCATGTTTATCGTTTGTTCATAGTTGTTTATTACTTTCTTGTTATTATGTGTTGTATTTTTTGGATTTTGTTTGTTATAAATTATTTTTTGTAAATATTGCGTATATTGTGAGGTTAGGAGTAAGACATTTTAACTCCTTACGGAGCGTTCTCAGTGGACTACTTCGGAGTGTACTATCCTATCGGAAGATTTGAAGTTAAAAAACTGCAGCGAAATTAGTAAGTATTAAATTCTTAACTCGTTAAAGTTCTTAGGTTATAGATAACGTTATCGTATTATACATAACCTACCTATTCGATTGCTATGGACCTTTTACCAATGGAAGAGGAACAAGAAGACGGTAAGTCGTCCCGAGCATCGGCCAAAAGGCCTAGGAGGGGATCCTCTGATTCTCCCCAACAATTGATAGGTATAACAAAGAATAATACTAATGTTAAACAAGCAAAAACTTTACAGGAAAGTATAAGATTAAATCTTGAAAATAGTGGAAAAAAACTAAGTGCTAGCATTCGAGATCAGATAAACAATGAGGTCCAATGCCTTGTTAATATGATTGAAAAACGCGAAGATGAGAGAGAACAAATTGAAGCCATTACAGCTATTGTTCAAAATGCAGTTGTTGAAACGCTTTCATCAAAGAAAGTACGCGAATTGTTCACTCAAATCATAGCATCTGCACCATCATCTTGTGGGTTGCCATGTAGGACTCAAGCTAAGGTTGAAACCTCGTGTGAACTTCAACCACAGGCTGGATCCTCTGGAGAACCACATGCACCGGCGGAAACAGCTGCTAATCAGACGCAACCTTCGTCGCCCACCGAAACCTTTTCGGTGGTTATGAGTAAAAGGAGTAAGAGGAAAGCTCAAAAAATGAAATCAAAAGCTGAAAATATTATAAACAATAAAAACGCTGGCATTGAAACATCAGCTACCAAAAGTAAACAGAAATCGATTGCGGAGATAGTGAAATCACTACCATCCAAACCGACCCACACTCCTCGGCCTACTTATGTAACAATAAGCGGGAACGGAAAAACCCCGGCAGATATCATTAATGGGTTACCATCCCCCGCTGAAATAGGTGTAAAGGCATCTATAGTTCGTGCAACCAAGGGGGGTTCCATCTTAGTTCGCATGGATGATAGGTCCGAAGCAACTAAAGTAATTGGGTGGCAGGAACTACGTGCAAGAGGACTGCAAGCCAAACTTGCACTGAAAAAGAAGCCAAAGCTGGAGGTGAGAGGAGTGCCCCACTCCTGGAACTCGTCGCAGTTAGTGGAATTTTTGTGGGGAAGATTACCCGAGAAGTCGGGCCCCACACCACTGGTTGTTGATGACCTTCGGCCACTGTTCTCTACGGTGTCAAGAACTGGATTTACCAAGAATTGGATTCTAGAAGTACATCCGACAGTAAGATTTTTATTACTAGAAATGGGAAGCGTAGATGGAGGATGGTGGTCCTTAACCTTCAGAGACTATATTGACGCTCCACGGTGTACAAAATGTCAGGGATACGGACACACCAGGGCAACATGTTCAGTTGATGGAGTCGTTTGCATATGGTGTTCTTCAATTGGGCACATACTTAAGGATTGCCCCAAGAAAAAAGAACTCGCAGACCCATCCTGCATTAACTGCAAGCGAGAGAACGTGCCATCCAGCCAAATGAAGCATAAAGCGTGCAGCAGGGGATGCCCTGTGCACATAAAGTGGGCTGATGAGATGGCGAAAAAAACGTTTTATGAATAGGATCACCATCCTCCAATTGAATATGGGCCGCCGGCGTATCGTAGCTGATGAGCTTCGTGCTCTCTTACACAGATACGACATAATGGCGGTCCAAGAACCGTGCTGCCGTGGGAACATGGTCACGGGGTTTGGCCTCACATCGAGAGTTATAGCCCTGGGCAGTGGAGAGAGGAGGCCCAGGTCTGCAATAGTGGTTAATAACCCGAACCTCGATGTGATGGATCTGAGGCAATATACCACGGCGGATACTGTTGCGTGCTATATCAGGTGGCGAAACCTTGCTTTTACAATTGTCTCGGCTTACCTACCTGATGGCAATGATATTGACGAAGACATATCCGCCTTGGAAACGATCACGGCTTCTTCTAGAAACGTGATCATATGCTCAGATACCAACTCCTGGAACACGGTCTGGGGATCCAATCGAAGTAACAGAAGGGGAGTTAAGCTTGGCGATTTTATAACAAGAAGCCAGCTAGTTGTGATGAACGATCCCTCTGCTACCCCAACGTTTTCTAGCGCTAGGGGGCAGAGTTGGATCGATGTGACACTAGCATCGCCGAATTTAGCAGGCCGCATTATCGATTGGACCCTCCGATCTGAGACGAGTTCCGACCATCAGGCGATTGTTTTTAGGCTTATAGAATATTCAGCAGAGATGAGTTCCCACGGCATAGAGAGGGGTTACAGTACTCGCAAAGGTAATTGGAATGCCTTCCGCTCTTCGCTGGAGGGAAAACTAGTCGATGACGAATGGGATGTGGCGGAAACGGATAATACAGAGGACTTGGATTACAAGGTATCTCGAATCACTGCTATTATCTGTGACGCCGCAGAGGAAACTCTCCAGCGACGGAGGGCGAGCGCTCGACCTGTTCCATGGTGGACGCCTGCATTGACAATAATGAAGAGAGAGCTCTACAAGGCACGGCGTTCGTACCAGAGGTGCATTTGTGATGATAGGCGCATTGCACTTCGGGAAGAGTACAAGTCCAAGGCCAGGGCATACCGAAACGAGTTGCGTTTAAGGAAACGGAAATCCTGGGACGAGTTCATAGTCCAGGAATCATCTAAGAACCCCTGGGGTATACCTTACAGAGTGGCCCTAGACAAACTGACCCCGCCACAAGTGATTGCCGACATAAGAAGTGGAAATGTCCAGGCAACCACTCTGGAAGAGACTGCAAAAATGTTTATTGCAGAAACCTACCCTAGGGATGATCCGTCCCAGGACAATGAGGATGAAGGATTTGTACGACGTACTACGGTATGCCCACCCGGTACAGACTTGTGCCCACCATGGGACATTTGGGACCTACGTGCTGCCGTGGATAGGCAAAAAGTTGGTCGGGCCCCAGGCATCGATAACATTGACGCGGCAATTCTGAAGTGTAGTATCCCCTACATTGAAAATAGGCTACTGCAAATCTTCAATGATTGCCTTGATAAGGGGTACTTCCCGAGAGAGTGGAAAATTGCCGATGTCAGGCTCATTTACTAAGGACGAGGAAAAGACAAGCAACAAGCCAAATCATACAGACCTATCTGCCTCCTTCCTGTATTGAGCAAAATTTTGGAAAACTTGATGGCCATGAGCCTGCAGCCTGTCTTCCGTAGAGCAAGCCATCCACGGCAGTACGGGTGTACCAAAGGTAGGGGAACCGTAGATGCCCTGCTGCGGGTGCGCCAAGACGTTGAAGAGAGGGCGGAAAAATATGTAATGTTACTCTTGTTTGACATAACTTCTGCCTTCGACAGCGTCTGGTGGCCTAGCGTGCTCCAGCAGTTGCAGAGGTATGAGGCTCCCAGCAACTTGTATTCCCTCGTGAACAGCTACTTACAGGACAGGACAATACGACTGAGAGGATGCTTCTATGAAGTAGAAGATTGTGTAGAGCGAGGGTGTCCTCAGGGCTCAGTCCTTGGTCCCGCCCTGTGGAAAATAGTTTTTGACGAGTTGCTGGGAGTACTTGAAGAAGAACGGTTCCCCGCAACTGCGTTCGTGGACGATTTGGCCACTGTAGTGGCATCGAACAGCAGAGCCAGGTTGAAAGAAGAAGCGGGGAGGTGCGCCAACCTGATCAGAAGATGGTGCGAGAGAAAGAAGCTGAAGATGGCTGCTGAAAAGACCCAGGCTATTCTCCTTAGAGGTAGGACTGATAGGGCTCACCCTATTAATATTAATATTCAAGGAACTAGAATACGTCCAAGTGAGGTGGTCACCTACCTTGGCGTTAGGATTGGAAGAAATTTCAATGTGACTCCTCACTTGGACTACCTCAGAAGTAGGGTGACCCTAACTCTAAACGGACTCAGCAGGATCGGAGGAGCCTTTTGGGGCCTGAAATACCCAGCGACTATGGCCATCTATAAAGGTGTAGTCCTGGGTATACTGAGGTATGCTTCCCCTGGCTGGAATAGGAATCTCTCGCACCGGCAAAAGAGCAGGTTGGCTACGATTCAACGAATGGCTCTGCTGCGAGTAACTAGGGCCTATAAGTCTCTGTCTCATGAAGCGGCACATGTCCTTGCGGGAGCAGTACCTATCGACCTCCTCCTGCAGGAAGACATTTTTAGATACACAATGATGAGGGAAGGGTCGGCGGTTTTACCGGAGTGTCTTAGTGCACGATCAATGAGGAACCACGCAGATGGAAGAATATCATTCACGAATATACCCTGGACCAATGGAATCAGAGATGGATAGCGACACCAAAGGGAGCTACGCTGAGAAAATATTTTCCAACCGTCAGCTCCAGGTTAGCAGCAAGATGGGTAGAACCTGATTATTGGGTCTCCCAGCTACTAACTGGACATGGTGGCTTCCGCACAAAACTCGTCCAGTATGGGAAGAATATTGATCCTCTGTGTCCTACCTGTGGAGTACCCGAAACGGCCGAACATATAGTCTTAGACTGTGCCACCTATGAGGCATTGAGGGCAAAAATGCTAAGGGAAACTGGTCTCTATGTTCTGACTGAAAGCCATTTCCCTCAGCTAATGGCACAAGAAAACTATCCGCACTTCAAGGCCTTCGTGACTGGATGGAAAAGGATTGCGGGTCCAACGCATTCTCATTGGGGAGGAGAGAAGGTCCTGTACCCGGAAGACCACCAGAGAGGGCAGAGGCTGAAGAAGGTGATTCATAAACTAGAAGAGCAGGCTGTCTGCACAGCTTATGAAAAATTATGTTATTGTTTTACTGGCAGCAGTTGGTTGCTATCCAGAAATGGATAGCATCCAACTACTGCCAAAACCCGTATTGCCTTTCAGGCACGGTAGGGATGGCAATAAATAAATAAATAAATATAAAAATGTTAATGTTATTGTTAATAACAAAGACTAATAAAAATAATTATTAGACTTGAGAATTATTAGTTAACTTACGGAAGACCCAGATGATACGCAGCTACCCTGTACAAATATTTCCGCAATAGACTCCCCTGCAGTCTAGCGGCCTCTAATTGTACTTATTAAGTCTCCATGGATCCGCTAGGAAGTGTCAGTCTGGACAAGTATATCTCATGTGAATCTGAGGACGATAAATAAGTGAAAAACGGATTGCGAGATATATCGTATTTAGCTACTGGGGACAGGCGGCCCACCACGAGTTATCTCGTCGCCCGCTTGTGGGTACCGACTTTTTTTGCGAGATACATTGTCCAGAGTCATGGAAGGGTTAATTAGCCTTCTCCTTTAAGTTCGTGGATTCCTAAGAGGCTTCTTGCATCCAGTACCATTCCATCTTGGTCATCTTGCCTAGGCCTGCCAAATCTGGTTTGATGAAAAGGAGTTCCTCCAACACTCTCCTTAGGATCTCAGGGTCTTAGACATCCTTAATAAAAGTTATTTTTATTCTAGAATCCAAGTACAAAGTCTAAATGACATTGTTAAGGTTATAATTATTTCAAACCTGTCCAGCCTTTAATGCAACATGAATCTATCTCTCCTCCCATAATCAGTCTCATTATAAACTTTTTCAGGTGAACTTGGAAGTTATATCCATATAATTCACCTCTCAGGTGAGCCGTGATCATTAATGTAAGGCAGGGACAAATGCCCTGGGAATATTCGCTGGTAAAAATCTTAAATTTGAAAATAGAAGGCTTTTCCCGAGGAAACTGACCAGAAGTCTAATTCACGTCTAATAGTCTAATTCTATACACATTCGGAGGGTAACTTCACAGAAGAGTTATGACCAGAATTAATCGAGTAAATTTTCAGGTGTGAAAAGATAATTTTGCGAGACTTGCAAAGAATCCGCTGGTGATAAAAAAAAAAAAAAAAACCAAAATACACACAAGTTCATGCTGGGGACATGTTAAGTATAACACAGTGCAATAATTGTTACAGTGGAAATAAATAATTAATTAATCATAACGATTCAAAGATAATCTATTTTTCTTATATATTTTATATTTCAAAATTTTTCATATATTTATATTTACATCCGATTAGCCTTAGTAGCATAAAGGGACATAAAACAAACAAACACACTATTTATATTTAAAGAAAATTTTTCAAAACCGAGAAATATCAAAAAAAGAGTCAACAAGGTGGTACTCCGACCAGTTGTGATGTATGTTAGCGAGGCATGAATCCATACAAACCAGTGGGAGAGAATTCTTAATGCACGGGAGAGAAAGATCCAGAGAAAAATATATTACCCAACCAGGATAGATACAAATAAGTTCCGAATAAAGACAAATAGGGAACTTAGGCACCTGAAAGAGGATCCAAACTTAGTTTCCTGTATCAAAAAAGGAAAAATAAGATGGTTGGAGCACATACAACGGATGGATCATGGAAGAACCCCAAAGCAAATAATGGAAGGACTCCTGGATGGTAAAAAAGAAAGAGGCAGACCGAGACTGCGATGGCAGGAAGATGTGGAGGGGGATCTTCGACTGATGAGGTATCAGTGAAGAGGAGAGATTGGCTCCGCTTGGAAGCTAGTTCGGTGGTTCAGTGGTTAGCATACCTCCCATGCCACGTGTAAGACCCGGGTTCGATTCCTGGGGAAGCCCAATCTTTTCTCTTCAAAAATAAAATATTTAAAAATAATATATAATATAATATAGACTTCCTTTTTGTATATCATTTTCTCTCTCTCATACAATCATTATTATCCTCAATACTCCTTACTCTGTTACCCGAATGCAATTCTGTCCAACCTTACTTCAATGTATGATAAACCCCCCCTTCAGCCCCCCTGGGGCAAATAAAAAATTTCTTCTAATTTAGAACTATTATTTGAAAGTTATGTCATTAAAGGTTTTTCTACCAGATATTATCCCTGTTTTTGGTTCATAATTACTTATTTCAGATTTCAATAAATATAAGAAAAATATTTTTTCTTCTCTACACAAATTTTTTCAAATAATATTAATTTTTAGGATCGACACGACGGCCTCAGCAGACGGATGTCACTAGCCGACCTGACTATGTCGAGACACGCGAGGAGGGAATCTCAGGCCTCATATAGGCCGATAGGTAAGCCAAGGTATGTGTCACCTCTATCTTTCTTTCTACTTCTCTATCGCCTTTTTAGGGCTAATATTTGTAATATAAATAATTTGATACTAAATCAAAGCTAAAATATTCTAGCTCTATCTCATGTTTCCATTTAAATTACACAATCAAAATCTTTCCAAAATTCATCTCTCATTACCGTATTGTATTATAATTTTATCCTCCAATATAATGGTGTTTACTGTATAATTATATATTTTTTATTTTCTCATTCATATATAAATATATACTTCAACCATCTAAAAAATTAATACAAATTAAATTATCTTAAAGTTTTACATTTATATAACTACGGGGGGAGGTCAAAAAGTCCTTGTCCTGACATAGTAGGAAATGAAATAAAAACACAAATCACATATATTACTTTTCGATGTAATGTCCCTCGATACTTATATATTTTCACATTTATTAAATTTTCTGGACCCCTCAAACCCCTCAACTTCAAATCACCTTCCCCTGAGCTCCTTTTTGGGGTTTGGGAATAGAAAGTAGTCAATAGGGGCTAGATCTGGGCTTTAGGGTGGATGGTTGATCACATCAAGGCCAAGGTGTCAATCGTGGCAATCACTTGATGAGAGGTGTGCACAGAATGCATTGTCAAGCAGCATTACTCCTCGGCTCAGCTTCCCCCTCCTCTTCTCCTTGATTCATTCTCTTAAACGGGTCAAAACTTTACAATAGTATTCTCCTGTGACTTTTACGCCTTTGTCTTTGTAATCAATCATCAGGATTCCTTCTGAATCCCAAACGGCCATGATTTTTTCGGCCGAGGGTGTGACTTTAAACTTGACAGGTAGCTTTTCACACTGCTATAGCAAAGGGGAAGGGTCCCTATAGACATTCTTCAGACATTCAAAAATTTCTAAAGGCTTTATTCCTCCTTCAACTAAATACTTCATCACAGCTCTGTACTCAATGTTATTCTATTCATTTTAATGGCAAGAACAAACTGGTAGAACTAAAAGTATTATAAATAATAGATAAGAGGCAGTAGGATTATCAAAGTGTGTGTGCATATACAGTAGGGTTCCGATTAACCATTAACCGAGGTCCCGATTAACCGAGGTGCCAAGTCTGAGGGGGGGGGGGGTATGTGTATTTATATAAAGATGTGCCCTTGGCCATGACGGGAACTTCAATCTCAATTCTCAGAAGAAATACAACACTAAAAACTTAGGATGGAAGCAAGTATTGCGCACAAGAACCCTCTGGTTAATTTCTTTCCCAGACTTCCACTAGTTCCCTACGCTTCCTGTTTGAAACCTTTTCTAGTAGCAGATTAATGAGGTAATAAAGTCACATCCCGAAGAAGATCTTGAAGAAGACATGGAAACTATCCCCCACAAAAAAATAAGCCATGAGGAGGGTTTCAATCTGCTTGACAGATCGCTTCTCTGTTTAGATAGCAGAGGCGATGTTCCTCCAAATGATAGCTGCTGCCGATAGAAGAAGTTCATTTAAACCACGCACTACAATAGATTTCTTTTTAAAAAAATAGTTTCATAATATCGGTTATTATTATTGTTATTATGCAATATTATTATTAAATATTTATTTTTAAGCATATATGTAGTTTTTATTTAAAAATAACCTACATTTTCAGTTGGTATTAGTATGGTTCCGATTAACCCATTATTTCGATTACCCGAGGTAACCTTGGTCCCCATCGACTCGGTTAATCGGAACCCTCCTATACTTGAATTGAATAGGTAAACATGATAAGTGATTAGTCCTTTATATTAATTCCCTCCTTCAATGTCAGGCCGAGAACTTTTTGGTCTGCCCTCGTATATATTAATATCAATATTTAAAAAAAAAAAAAGGCATAAATTATATATGTTTAAATTTAATTCAATAATTATCAAAACAAAAAGTCTAGAGTCTGTAAAATGCTGTTAAACCAAACCATTTCAGAAACTCTATGCTTTTTTTTATTGTCTTAAACTTACATTTATTTATTTAGGTTTATACTTACCAAAATGATGTTATTGATATTTTCCCACTGTTTATTGATTTTACTTTTGAATGTCATGGTGTATGGCGCTCGAAGGCCTGAAGACGACAGATTTAAGGGCTGTCGAATGCATGGTAGCATCAAAGCTAAATCAATCTGGAGGTTAGAATGTTTCTTCAAACCCCTATATGAGCCTGTTGGTCACCCTTATCAACAAATCAAACTACCCAAATCCATTGAATGTTTTTTATCCGAAAAATTCCTCATTTTAAAATTTCAATTTTGATCCCTGATTTTATTCTTACTTATAACTGTCCAGTCAATCGCTCCCTATATGTATTCGTAAGGAGAAGGGTCTAGAACCTCATAGTACGTCTTGGATGGGACTTGACCTTTGTAGTCACAAATACGTGCTACGACATTTTGTTCCATCTGTTAATTTGTACCAACAAAAGGACTTTTAAATCACATCATGTTTTTTTTTTAACGTTGGAATACTTTGGGGATAATATTTTCTGATTTTTATCAATTTTTCTGCTAATATTTATGTACAATCATACTAATTCTTCTACTTTTCTGTTCATCTTAATATCTAATTTTTAATAGGATTATCCATATCTCAAAGGAGAGACTGTGAAATCTTACAAACGGCTACTTTACATTTATCTCTTAGTGTATTAATTCTTATTATATAAAAAAAATAATAATAAATTCTATTACCAGTTTTTTATTCAGGTATAAAATATACCAGTATAGGATTGATTTTTAACCTAAACATGACATTGAAAATTACATATAATTAAATTAATTAGAATTAAATATATGAAAAATTATTTGTCATGTTATTAATTACAATTAGAAAACTTGTTTGCAGCGATCATAACAATTCATTTGGCTACCGATTGTAAGTAACATGTCAACAAATATTAGCCTATTATATTTAATTATAATTATATTTTTATAATTTCTTCTAGCTTTTTGTAATAATTCTACTTTGCCAACATAATTTTTCAAGTCTGCATTTTTGAATGCTTGAAACTTTTGCGTGTCTCACATTTCATAAGAGGATATTTCAAAATTTTCTCCCATTTTGAAAAATAAAGAATATATAATTACTGTGATTGGATTTTTTTTTTATCAACGAGGATGTAAATAATTTTTTACTTTCACTTAACTATATATGAAATATATAGTAAGGGAAAGTATCGCGATCGTGAAAAATTTTGACTTCCGGTTTTAAAAAATTCTGGCAAGCACAGTCTTGATTCTAAATACATAGCATACTACTTATGGTTTGGTACTCAATAATAACTTTTCATCAGATAGCGCTGATTTTACTTTTTCTTTTAAGTTTTATAATTTATCGTTCAATACAAAAAATATTCTAAATGTATTGGTAATTAATTAGGGTATTTGGTGTATTCAATTAATTCCCTCTTATCAAAAATGTTTTATATTTTTACAAAACTTATATAAACACAAGGCTAAATCGTAATTCTATAATTTGGATTGGTATTGAAAAAGTGCGTTAAAAGAAAAATGAGAAAATTAAAAATTTATATGGGAAGAGAGGGTCAAGATAAGAAAAAATAGTTAACAAATAAATAAAATTATTACAACTTAAAAAATATGAGAATTAGTAGAAGATTCTTTTCCGTGCCGTGATTTGTCTAATATGGTTCTAGATGGACGGTTAAGCATTGTCTCAAAATATTCCCTTAATACCTTCAAATGTATATTGTGAATTCCAAGTAATTACACATTAAAAATATGTACAGATCTATTTTTTATTTAAAGCTTGAAATATTTCTCAATATTCAAAGTTTTACATAAATGAATAATAAATACTTTTCTTATGAATTCGTATTTATTTTAGAAAACACTTTACGTTATGCATTTTATCAAATACTTATATAATGATTCAAATCTGACATATCAAAAATTTGAGTTTTTAATTTATTATAATTTTTCCACACTTCATGAATCGAACGCATCCAGAAATTTTGGAACGTCCTTCCAACATAAACATTACTATATCTTTTATATTTATGCTTGATTTTTTCTCTATCACAATTTTAATTTTATATTTTAAAAGGATTATTACTTCTTATCGTTACTCTGATGACTAAATTAGTAAGCTTTTGATTTACTTACTTTTATGTACACTTTTTTTTCTTACACTGCACTTATTTTTAACAAGATAATTAATATGATTGCTCTGAAACATATTCATTTATTTTATTTTATTTTATTTTATGCACGAAAACCTATTTCTGTAAATTTCTTGTATTTTAGCTCTGTATATTCCCCCTGTATATTAATATAATTTTATTAAACTTGTTTTTTTTCTTTCATGCAGGTAATCTCATTTATTTTAAAATATAATTAACAACCTTTTTCTAATAAGAATTTCTGTGTATATATAAAGCTTATTTAAGAATATCTGAGGAGTGGAGATGCAAAAGGGGATAAATCCAAATTTTTTTTGCATCTCCACACCTCATATTTTCAAATGTTTTCTTTTTCAGATAATAAAAAAATTAGTTAGGTATTAATAATACAGCTCTGCAGAAAACAAAATTTTTTTTTGGTGCCTAGAATCTTACAGCTGATTTTAACTATGTTTGGTACGCTGATTCCACTAATGCAATCAGATTTTTTCTATCAGCTCAACTTTTTTAGCTTCAGCATACCTTAACAGTGTGATAGATAACACAATCCAAAATAGATGTGTAAATGAATTATTTCAGCACACTTTTCTCCTTATTCTAGAATATTAAATTATTAGCTAGCTGTATATAATGTTTGTAAGAATTAAAAAATAATAATGTCTAGTAATGATTTGTAACAACGCCTTTTAGTATGATTTTACCCACCGACAAATCATTTTAATTACTTTTTGTTATGGTATACTTTTGAAATGCTCAACTGGATCATGGGATACCCACATGATGGCAGATTACTGCTGGAACCTAAAACGAGACTGAAGAAGCATTCAAGAAAGTCACACAAAAGAAGCTTCCGAAGTGTGAAATAGAGGCTCTTTGAAATGTAATTGGATTAGTTACAAAGTGATTATGTAAATAATGAGTGTGTTTATATGGTTTTAGCCGATTTAAAATGTTTTATGTAAAGAATTTTAATATAATTGTTTTTTTTTTAACCTGCATATATATTCGATTAATTATGTTTTAAGAGTTAAGTCACGCCATTTATATATCTCAACAACTAGAGCTGATAGAGGAAAACTAATAGCAAATTTGGATTCAGCGCACCAATTATACTCAGAATCAGATATAAAACTCTCGGCACCACCACTTTAGACCTGTCTAATAATTAAAGCAAAATAAATATTCGACTAATTATTAATCAGTCAACTTTTTAAATACTATTATGTTATTTGTAGGAGCGCTTTCATATAAGAAAAATGTTCATAATTTTGTTCATTAAAACTAAATCAATATATTATATAACTAACGGGTGCGGCAGTGAATCGGGCAATTATGAAAACATCGAAAGTAATTTAAAAAAGGGAGATTTATTAATTTTAAATATACCAAATGAAACTTACACAATTACAATTATTTAAAAATAACATCCCTAAGATGTCCTCCATTTTGTTCGACACATTCCAGCAATCTTGTGCGAAGGTTATTCATCACATTTGTAAGTGTTGCTGCATCAATTTGTGTGATTTCTTCGCGAATCCGACAGTGTGGTGTGCAATCTCATCAAGGGGTATTTTAGGACCATATTTTTTTGAGGACGAAAATGAACGTAAAGTTACAGTGAATACTCTGCGCTATGCTAACATGTTAGAAAAATATCTTCAACCTCAATTAGCTCGTAATCCTCTTTACCAAAACATGTTTTTCCAACAAGATGGTGCTACCTGCCACATCGTCCAGAGATTCACTTACTGTTCTTCGACGGTTATTTCCCAATCACGTAATTTCCAAGAATGGGGACATTTCGTGGCCAGCGAGATCACCAGATCTCTCTGCATGTGATTACTTTCTCTGGGGATACTTGAAATCACATGTTTTTCAATCACCACCACCTCAAAATTGCCGGGAACTTAAAGAAAGGATTCGCAAAGAAATCACACGAATTGATGCAGCAACACTTACAAATGTGATGAATAACCTTCGCACAAGATTGCTGGAATGTGTCGAACAAAATGGAGGACATCTTAGGGATGTTATTTTTAAATAATTGTAATTGTGTAAGTTTCATTTGGTATATTTAAAATTAATAAATCTCCCTTTTTTAAATTACTTTCGATGTTTTCATAATCACCCGATTCACTGCCGCACCCGTTACTTTTTAGAACTAATTCTGATTTTTACAACTTAAGCAATGAAATACATTTGTGGCATTTGTGAATACAGTAAAAAGTGCAGTACTGTATTTGATTTTATTTTGATTCATTCACTACCAACTTGATTATTTTTTCCACTTTCTTTGCATTTACTGATTAATATGACTAAAGATTTATAATCTATATTTACATATAATTATATTATATATAATATATCATATAAAGCCATATTATAACATACAGAACTAAAAAATTATGAAATTGCACTTTACCAACTACTCACAAGTGCCATATTATCATATTCATTTTATAAACACCTTATTAAAAAGTAGAAATTAATATTGGGTGATTATGGTTTTTATTCCATTTAAGAATTGATATTTCAAAATGTTAAATTTTAGTAAACATTTAATGTTATTGATAAGGCTTAGATTTTGATAGAAGTTTATTTAGTGTGGATTTTATTCGAAGTTGACTTTGACTTCAAAGAGAATTTATTTCAGCTTGATCGGAACAGCTGTTCAGGGATGCATGGATAATCAGAGTTTTAGTGGTATAATTTTACCTCCTTGGTTTTTGATAACAATTTAAAAAGGTTTTCTTTTATACAAAAGAGTTTAATGTCATTAAATTTAAATAATTTTTTCTTCAGATTAATGAATAAACTACTTTTTTTCATAGTTCTAGAGAACAAAAATCTTTCAAATATGATGATAAAATATATTTGGAAGATTAGATAGCATTGGATTCAGTACAGAATTAAGTAAATTGAAAATACTATATAATTTGTCTCTTTCACATTATTATCCGAAATCATCTATTCTTACGTAACTTATGTAAAATAGGTGAGAAATATCATGGGAAAAAATTGGGTGTGCAGACAGATCTTGACAATCATGTTGGTATAATATAAATAAAACTTTTTTTCTATTATATTTATTATTATTAAGACAGAATTTTTTTCAATTTTATGAACCATTTATAAAATATATTTTTTTAATTAATATTGCCTTACAACTTAACCCATTTCAGCCCAGGGTAAATAACAATATGGATTTCAGATTTATAATATTTATATACTATTGGGTTGTAAAAAAAGTTCGTAGCGTTTTTCATTATTTTAATTTAATCCTTTCTGTGTTTGTTAATCCTGTTTACATGGTCAATAATGTTTACATATCCTAAAAAGGGATTAGATAACGTTCTTTTATGCATCAGTTTCAACCAGGATCTTCTATTGTTCAAGTGTATTGTGTTAGCCCAAAATGCAGGAGGAAAAAATTAATTTTCGCCATATAATGCTATTTTATTTCCGAAAAGGAAAATCCGCTGCACAGACGGTCAACAAAATTTGCAGCGTGTATGGAGATGAGGGGAAAGCACCGTCCGTAAGTGGTTTGCTCGGTTCAGAACCAGAAATTTTGAGTTGGAAGACGCCAAGCGCTCTGGTCGTCCTTCAACTGTTGATGACGAACAAATTCAACAATTAGTGACCGATAACCCTCACTATACGACCCGGGATATCGCAAAAACACTTGGCATATTACATACAAGTGTTTCAAATCATTTGGGAGCTGCGGGATATGTTTCTCGAAGCGATGTATGGGTTCCTCACATTTTGATTAAAGGCAGCGGTTGAGCAAAAGCGTCCAGCATTGGCTAATTGCAAAGTCATTGTTTTTCACCACGACAACGCCCGTCCTCACGTGTCTTTACAGACTCGGCAAAAATTGTTGGAGTTTGGCTGGGATGTGATAACCCACCCACCCTATTCACCAGATCTTGCCCCAACAGATTACTACTTATTCCGGTCTCTCCAAAACTCCCTCAACGGGAAACAATATAACTCGCTCGAGGACTGTAAAAAGCACATAGACGAGATCATCGCACAGAAAACTGAACAGTTCTGGGAGGACGGAATTACAAAATTACCTGAAAGATGGAAACAAGTTATAGATCAAAATGGGTCATATATCATTGATTAAAAATATTTACATGTATCTTAAATATATTCTTAAAAAACGCTACAAATTTTTTTTACAACCCAATATAATATTAATACACATCAAAATAGTATTTTCGATTAATTTAAAAATTATTGCCATACAGAAACTTTTTTTTTTTGCTGTTAAACCCACCATTGCCAACCCTTTTTCGGCTTTTTTCCTACACTTTTGCCAACCACACGCCTCTAAGGGATACAGATGAAATATTGATGATTAAGTGAAGGTAGTGTTTGTTGAAATTATGCTTATTTAGGGGAATAGGTAAAAGAAAAGAAAACATTAAAAATTATTTTTTATTTCACCAACTGCAAAAATATACTGTATAAAATTAATTTATTATTTTTTTCTTCTTCAAATCTTGATTTTGACAATGTCACAACAAGCATTCTTATCTTAAATTATAAAATTACTGAGATAAATAGGGGTCACCTGTGGTGTAGTGGTTAGCATAGCAACTACAATACTAAAGGTCATGGGATTGCATCCCGCGGTGGCCCTAGGATTTTTTAAAGGGAGAAAAAATCCTTGGCTATGCCATCCCTCGGATAAGACGTAAAATGGAGGTCCTGAGCCTGTTCGATTTCAGGTACTCATTAAATATCCATATCCTATTTATACCAGGATAGGCAAAATTTAGGACTCCCACTGTAGCATCATCCGATTAGCCTTATTAGCATAAAGAGACGTTAAACAAACAAACAACAACTGAGATAAATTTATTTTTGAGTTGAAATAAAACAAGTGTCTATGGAAATAAGTTGAATTACCAATTCTACTCAGGGACATAGTGATTTTTTAAGAAAAAAGTAGGGGAGAGCAGGGTTAGTATGCATAGGGGTTAGGTTGGCCTTTGGCTTATAATTTCCGTCACACCTTTTGTAAAGGCCATCGGGAATCTTGTCCTGAAGTTTCAATCCGATGCTAACAGTGTAGATAAGAGTGTGCTTCATTGATTGATTTTACAACTTGTAAGTAAATTTTTATATGTTCAGAAAATTTGGTTTAAAGAAATGGCAAAACATTTGACTCCGACTCTGTTCACATAGCCCCAAACTCCTTTGAAAAACCCGACCTTTCAACTAACCAGTTTCTGGTTTGGTTGTTCTTCCCTGTCCTGACAGCCATCTTTCATATTATCTCTCCTGTGGGGTTAGTTGGCTATCTTCAACTGGGCTTTGTTGGCGCAGTAGCAAGTCACAAAAGTAAGGTAAACATAAAAAAAGGTGAAACTACCACTTGTTTTTAGTTCCAGCAAGGAGGAGGAGGGCTATCTTATTGATGAACTAGCCACACCTGGAAATCATGAAAATTAAACTAGTGCATTACAGTCTACAATTTTTGATGATGTGTTGAATTTGTTTTGTTTTATGAAAAATTTGTTTACATAGTTCTAACGCAATGATGCTTCTAAGCGATTACATTTTTTTAACTTCTGCTTGGCATACTGTGCATCTTAAATTTTCTATGATCATAGTGTTAAATATTATGTGTTGAAAAAAATACTTGAAGTATTCTAATACTTAGGGTTTACAGTGGTATCAGCCCTATTGGGACTATATTAACAGGAACGACTCAACAATAAAAAAAGTGAAAACTGTTGTCAACCAACCCCGCTCTCCCCTATGGTACTCACGTGTGAATAGAAACAACGTATTTCTTCTTTGTCAGCTTCTGGATAACTAAGTGAAGATAGCATATACAGATGGGTTGATAGCTGAGAAATGGAGGATTTTTGTGGAAGGTACGCCTCAGAGACGTGTGGTAGGCAAAGTAGGGTTAAACTTACTTCTAGAATTTTTTAAACATTGCGTTACAGTTTATAAAGATTTTAAATAGTGTAGTATCTGGACTACAAAATCATGAATTTCCTCATCAATAAAAATAAATCGTTTTTAAAGTTTCATTTCCATATCCTCATTATCTTCAGTGGAATATTGAATATCTGAATCATATTCACCTCAATTAGGCCGGAGGAAAGGCCATCTTGAGAGGATTAATATTTTTTTCGTCAATCAGTTTGTCTATGTTAGGGGTGTGGCTAATGTTAATTTGATGTAGTATTTTTTTTCATGTGGAAAATTTTTGCTAAAACATCAGACTGCTGCTTTCAATAATCCATAAATCCGATCCTAAGTTCTTTATACTACCATAATAATATATTTAAAAAGTATATATAAATATTATTGTTTCAAAAATACATTTCTGGGAAGAAATGGGTTAATTGATGAATATTTTTTTTCATGTGGAAAATTTTTGCTAAAACTGCTGCTTTCTCTCATTATATGTGCTAATTCATAGGTTGAATGTTATTCCATTCAGTTAGAGAAATAGGTAAAATATCATTAATTTAACTTGAAATTTATCTATCGTAATCACTTATTAAATATTAATGTTTAAGGAGTAAAACGACAGCCTTTGGTAAGCCGTAGTTGCAGTCACGATTTGCCTGTGAAAGCGAAACCTGTACTCCGACAAGCTTCTTGCCCCCTGTTGGAAGATGATGCGACAACCGAAAGAAGAAGAGTCCGGATGATTCAAAGGCATTAAAATCTTTTGATGTTCGAAAGGTCATAGCACAAATCCTTAAAAGGTTCTAGGCTCGGTTTAGAATTAATTATGTTTACTAGATTCATAAGCATTCAATTATTTTTTTAAATTTAATTTAAACATTGTTTAAATCAATATTTTCATTTCTTATAACTTTTTATCATTTTAAATACTGTTTAAACTTGATGTTATCCAAATTAACTAATAATAAGTTGCTTTAGAAAGGTCTGATATCTCATAAAAAAAATATATTTTGATATACTAATATATGAAGAGGTAGAGGCAAGGTATCAAAATTAACTTTCTCTGATAATCACAAGAAAAACATGATAATTTATTATCCCATAAAGGAAATTAATCATCAAGAACTAACACATTGCTCAAGAAAATTGTGATTTTTTTTTTTTTTTTTTTCATTTTCATATTCTAATTTTACACTTTTAAAATTATTTTAGGTTTAAAAATAATGGCAATCTTCAATTTCCTTATAAATCTAAAAAACAATCATAATTTAAACGATAAAGAAAAATACTGATTATAAATGTTTTATGAATGTCTTCCAGTTTTTGCAAGATGCTCAAATAAGTATGATCAATGAATCGAAAAAAAAATTAAATTATAATTAAAGATAATGTAGAAAATCTAATCAGTTATTTTATAAATTAAATAAGGCTTTAAAGCCATTCAAATTTGATTTAAAATGTCTGAATGAATGATGGAAACGATTAGAATAAAACAAGATTCGATAATAAGAAGGTTAGAGAAACTACAATGTTTCATAAAGCTAAAATGGTAGCAGACATTATAACCTCACAAACTAATCAATTCTGCTAATTTAATGAAATGTTTGATGAGAAAAAATTTAACTTTAATCGACTCATTAAAACTGTAAGAAGAATAACCAATGAAGATAAAAAAAAAATTTGAAAATTTGGAACTTCAATATAAATTTGAGCAAAAACAGCTGATTTTTTTTCTTTTTAAGTAATAGTTAAATTTTAGATTATTTTCTGTTAAAAAAGTTAACTTTTCATATTCCCAGATTTTGATAATCTTGTAAACGAAAAAATGTTTAAAATATTCTGTATAAAATGTTATACTTCTCGATTAAGTATAGCTTCATCTGAACTTAAAATATACTATTTTATACAAGATTATTTCCAATAGGAAAAATGTAGACAAATTATAATAATGTTGATTTCATTTGAAATAAAACTAAAGACTCCGATTATTTCTTCAGGTTAATCATACTTATGGAAATTTAATATTCTTAAGCTTTAAATTTTAAGCACACTATCTATATCTGTGCTTTAATGATAATTATATTTTATTTATAAATGAGTAACTCTGTTTCGCTCAGTACTGTTTTAATCTTTTTGAGGGTTAATGCATTTAATATATAACTGATCTACTATTTTGAATTACAGAAAGCTTTTTGTTATGTTATATTGATAAAATATATACCAAAATATTTTGAAAGGAATTCAGAATTTGTGCAATGACTATTTTTATATTGAAAAGGAGTTTCAATTGATGGAAATAAAAAGAAAGATAAATCTAGTTTAATTGAGAGTTTAGTGATACCAGGGATTATAAACAGGATTTCGTAATGGACAGTACTTTAATATCAATGCTTTTAGTATTAGATTATAATATTTTGACATATTGTATTTACGTCAAAAATAATATCAATAGTTCTTAATAAATTAATGTTGACTAATGCATTTAAGGGAGTAAAAATAGTTGGTTGTATTTAGATCAAGTTAAGATACTTATTTTATTAAGATATGTTAAGCATTATGCAGAAAAAACAAAAAACAAGCAACAAACATTGCATAACCCAATGGGACCAAATATTTTCCTTTTAATGTTCAAATTTTATTTTTTAAATTTATTTAAACTTGATACGCACATTGAATACTCAGACGATGAGCTAAATAAACTAATCTCAATTGCAATATATTTTTTTTCAACTAATTATTACTATTAATCTCCTATTTATATATTTAAATCATACATAGTAGCACAATTTTTTTTCAAATTAAAAAAAAAAACAGTTTGATTATACTAAGCATTATAAATTGGTGTTTATCAACATTGGTTTTATTTTTGATTTTTTTTTTTTAATTTATACTTCATTTTTTCTTTAGTACAAAAGCCTGCTTGTTTTAAAAGTTATAACTGTTAAAGTTATTACTGTTCGTTTTTTAAAAGTTATTTCTGTTTTTTTATTAAAAGTCATTATATTTGATGTAAACTTATTTTCTATATCACTTCAATTAATTTTCTTCATTTTAATTAACTACATTTTTTTTTGCTAGGGGGAATTGATATATTTTTCTTTAAGAATAAAAAAATTCACTCATTGATATTTTTAAAAATAAAATTTTATAAATAGTTAACTTAAAAATATTTTAAAATATGTATAAGCAAAAAATAAATCCATAATGAGAAGATTTAAAATTGTATTTTAGAAGAGTATTTTCTTGATCCAAAATTTATTAAAATAATTATGTCATAATTAATATTTATCAAATTTTCATTTGCTCAAAAGAAACTTTTTTTCTATTACCTAAGTCACCTATAAATCATTAAATAGTAAAATGTCTAATTATAGTAATCTTATTACAAGTTGTTTATAATAAATAAAACTTATCAAGATATTTATTTATCAGTAATATTTCTAGATAGGAAAAACAACGATATTATATACAAAAATTAATGGATCATTAAAAATTTGCTCTTGTATATTATTTTTAACAGATCTTTTTATCATACATTTATCTTCAATGTTATAAATGAATAAAACTTTACTTGGTGTTGTGATTTTGTTCTTAAATTATTTACCTCAATAGCTTATTAAGTTAACTGAATTGACATTTAAAAGTAATGTTAGAATATAACAAAATCCCTCAAAATTGAATTTTGAATCCATTAGCCAATTATGGCTTGGACTCGGAAAAGCCTTGTTTTTCCCGTAGGCAATGGCATATCTCCTGCTCATATGTTGGGAAACCATTGAATCTATTTGTGTTAGCAAAAGGCAGATTAACAAAAAACATTTTGCACCACTTCTTCTATAACTAGATTTTAAGAATTGTAATAATTCTAAAAAAATGTAAACTGAAGCATGGAAATGCATGAGGGTATAAGTGCCTTAGGAAATTTTTACAGAAATGATGTGACTTATACCCTAGGTACAGTGCTTACAAAACATTACTTATACCCATTTCTGAAGAATAGCTTTGGCACACATGGGTCATTATCTGAATATGCGTAGATTTCACTTGCTAAAATTTCACTATTGAAAAGTTATAATTTTGGTCCGCAAAAATTCATATGTACTCAGTGGTATATTACCTTCACTTTTTAAATAGGAGCCAGACAGGAGAACCTTTAATTGTTCTTTTAAAAAATTATGATAACAATTTCAAAGTGAGGGAGTGAAGGGTGAGTGAGGTTGTGAAAAAGTGTTAAGGTTGTAGTAAACTTTGAGAATTGAAAGCAAAAACGCGTATATTTTAAAGAAATACTATCTTAAAAAACAATAGAAATACAATAAAAACAATTTCAAATTCAAAAATATGAAATTCCAAATGCATATAGCGAAAAGTAAGCTTGATATTAGAGTTAGGTTAGGTTACAGTTACATACTTTTGGTCATAGTTTAGAAATCGTCACCTTAACATTCAAAAGCATTCTCAAAATCTTTTGAGAATTCAAAGAATGGAGGTATTCGCTCCCTCATTTAAGACATTTTTGGAAAAAGTGGGGGAGTGAAGTATGAGGGAGTGTATTTTCAAAGTTTTTATTATTTTTTAATCACTGTAAGTAGGTTAAAGTTGAAAAAGACTGCAGAATCGAAAACTATGACCATTTTCCATCAAAAAACAATAGTTGAGTGAAAAAATTGCTTGGAAATTCTCCAGTTTTTTTGAAGTGAGGGAGTGAAGTAGCTATTGACCACAGCGTAGATTTCCCTTAATAACCTAAATCTCACAGCGGAGGCAAGCCATCTCAGCCCCTGGTCGGCAGTCAAAACGATCCTAGGGTCTTCCCTGAACCGATTATTTCCATCCCGGGCTTTGAGCCATGTCCCCCTCAACGCTCAAAGCGTTGATCCAACACTTGAAGACCATCCAACACTTGATGTAAGGGAGTGAAGGAAAAACGTCTGGACATACCTTTTTTATTTTATTTATTGTTATTGGTAACAATCAATGACACCGCTTATTTTTTCATGGAATCTTGAAGTAATAACTGACTTAACCGATTGATCAATTCAATCAAACACTCACTTGTTGAAAGAATACGAATTTTTAAAGTGGCTTTCCTGAGAGTCGGACAAGGTGAGGGAGTGAAAAAACAATTACTTTTATTTTTTTTTAACCAATTATAAATTTAGTTTGGAGCTAAAACATAGCCTCTATAGAACAACAAAAGGAGTGAAATAGTTCCTATTTTTTTCTAGTAACTAGCTCTCATTTAAGAGGTTGAAAATGGACCGGTTGAAAATAACAATTTAGCAAAAAAAACTTTGTTCTATTTTTTTGGCACTTAGACCCTTATGCATTTCCACGCTTCAATTATTAAAAATTATAAATTGACTAAATCGCCTCATTCATAAAATTTAATTTGTATATGTTTTGATAAATAGTACTCAATGAATGAATCATTGATACATACTACAGTCAAATAAGAGATATTTTATTTATTTTTTTAATTTTATTTATATTTTACGTCATTTACACCTGAGATTAACTATTACACTCAGAACGCATCTAGCAAACTTGTGGAGAATCCAAAATTTATCTTCGATTTGCTTGATTTAAATGATGTGCTCGAGCATATCCCTCTGCCATTGTCTTTTTAATCGTCTTTGGACGGGTAATTGGGAGGAAGAAAGAGAAGAAACAAATGGGTTTGGAGGGTTATAAGTTGAACAGTGAAATGTAGTGAATTTGTCATGAATGTATGATTTTACTGTTGGAATGTCCATGTCTTTTTGTATTTTGTGTGTTGTTATTGTTAGAAATATACCATGGAGCATTTACAAATTTTCAAAGAATTTTTGACTGTGTGGTATGAATTTTGTTTAGGTGTACCTGTTTAGCTAGACCCAAAAGTTCTACTCCGTAGGTCCAAATAGGTTTTAGTATCGTGTTTTATATTAGTCTATAGTTTCATAAGTTAAGTGATGATCTGTAGTCTAGGAGGTGTGCCAGTAGTTTATACCATCTGGTCAATTCTAGTCTTTTATGAGATATAAAAATAGAAAAATTAACTCTACTGAATATTCTTTACCAATCATTTTTAAATTTGGCATAACGTCCTATTCTGACTCCCGTAGGTTTTTAGATGAGCTGCAATGTTTTTATGTTTATCAGACTAGGATATAATTAATGCAATGCATCACAGCTGATCAGGCTTAGCAACATGTGGCCTGGTCTGCTAAGAATATATATAAAAGGGTAGAAACTATTCCTTATTTGCTCAAGCTGATAAGTATTAGAAATATTAAAAACTTAAAAAGTTCAATAGTAGAGATGAGAAATGGTCAACTGTTCTTCAATTACGATAGGTTAAATGATGGTCAGGATTTTCAGTTTACAATGATATTATTATGGTAAGCCAACGTTTCGATCCAACTTGTGGATCTTCATCAGGGCTAAAAGAAAAAAAAATATATGAGTATCTATGCTAGATGGCGACAATAAATGGATACATTACAGAACTGATAATAATATAAAAGATGGTGTATACATGAATATTAAAATAAGAGGCTGGTTAACAAGATAAAATAGAATCTGATATTTACCTACTGAGACCAGGTGGATACTAAGACTAAAGGTAAAAATAAGGTAAAAGGAGGTGGTAGGGGGTTAGTTTGCCGACTTCAAAGGTTTATGACGGGGAAATCCAACGCTTTTAAATTGCAGGCACATGACAACTGAGTGAACAAAAATATTTAAAAACTAACAAAGTAGATGGTACTGTATACAAATAGTTGTGTCTGGACTCAATAGTAACATAAAAATGAGATAATACATAATGTAACAATGCATAAAAATTTGGAAAATATAAAGAAAGAAGCATACAATACAAAAAATAATAATAGTACAAGAGGTACAGAGATAATTGCAGGTACCTATGAAATCAAAACTAGGATTTGAGGATACGGAAGATGTTAGAATAAGTGGATGAAATTATCTATTGTCACCATCTAGCGTAGATACTCATATATTTGTTTTTTTTAGCCCTGATGAAGATCCACAAGTTGGATCGAAACGTTGGCTTACCATAATAATATCATTGTAAACTGAAAATCCTGACCATCTTTTAACCTATCTTAAAAAGTTCAATTTGAGTCAAATTTCTGAGCACCCAATCCAGTGAGGGAAAATTCCAATCATTTTTATATTACTTATAGTATAATTTAAAAGAAAATAAAGCCACTTAAAGACATAAACATTTAATTTAAGCATTGAAGAAAGGATTAAATCATTATTTCAGTGGTCACCACCTTGCAACTCTTTATGACTCTTATAAAGCATGGCTTTCTTGGAAATATCATCGGCAAACGGTAGGTGTTTAGTTTTGATACTCTTGTCAGGTTTCAAACCTAAGGCCTTTCGTAGACACATCACCTAACAAATATTTAAATATAATAATATAGATTGGGATACTTGGATGAATATTTAATTTTTATTAATATCTTAAAGATTATAGTATAGAATTACAATTGCAAAAAAAAAAAGAAAGCCAAAATATTGTTATAATATTCACTACTTTCGATCGAGAATCGAGAACAAACTACTTATTTTTTATTTTATTTTATTTCCTCCCTACCATGCCTCACGGGCAATACACCCGTATTGCTAATACCCATTAGCAGAAGTGGGATGTTACGCATGACTACGCAACAACATACAACTATTAGTTAACCATTTATTTTATTTTTCTTCCTCTCCAGCTGTACCCAAGAGCTGGAAGGTTGCTTCTGTTTCTATGGCTGTCTTCTCCGGGATCCTATGTTGAAGTGGACTGGACCCAACGCTATTTTCCATCCTTCAGTGAACTCCTTGAACTGTGGGAAATTCTCTACCTTCACCAGCTGATGGATCTCTTGCTCAGTGAGGACGAAAATTCCTGTGGTTCTCAGCATTCTGGCCCTTATTACATCAAATGCAGTGCAGGTGATGACCACATTCTCAACAGTCTCTGGAACTCCACAGGTGGAGGGAGCATTGGGGATCTATGTTCTGGCCGAATCGATGCAGACGGGCTCTAAAACCCCCATGCCCTGTAAGAAACTATGAAACCCAATAGTCTAGGAGGACCCATAGCCAATAGCTGGGATTTTACTGTAGGAAAGTATTTCTTGAGGGTGCTTCCTTTCTGGGAGGTATCCTCCTGGATTATCTGCTTCCTCTTGTTTGGGTTTTTAACAATCCTCACCCTTTCAGTGTCCGAAAGTCTACTGAGCCTTCCTTTTTGTAAATGTACTTCGTCACTTCTCCCTGCAGGAGGAGTTCCAGAGGAACCACTCTGACGAGAACAAATTACTTATCTACAAAACTATTTTGAAACCTATCTGGACCTATGGAATCAAACTTTGGCTAATAGCTAAACCTTCTATCATTAAAGGCATCCAAATCCTCCGGTCCAAAATCCTCCGAACGATAGTAAATGCTCCTTTCTATGTATCCAACAAAACCCTACACCATGACCTTGATATCCTGTTATATCAATTTAATTATCAAATTATATCAAGAACTAATTCCAAAAAATTCCCCCAATTTCACAGTAACGTTACCCATCATACTAATCCAACCGCTCAATCCCTATCTAGCTCCACTCATCCCTACAACCCTCCACTAAGGTTAAAGTGACATTGCCCTTTTATAAACATATTCCGGTTTTCTGGCAATGGCCAGATTCTCAACTCAAGTCAGGTGTCCTTGTGGCATTCAGCCTCAACTGGCTTAATAATGCTGATGCGGCAAAGAGAGTAACAGAGGGAACTCTTGAACCTTGCTTTTCCCTCCTCTTTGGTGAGAAAAGCTTGTCTCGGGGTTTTTCGGCCTGATTGTAAATGGAATATGAATGTGATTAAGATGCTTGTTTTTCTTTACTCAAGTTGTTTATTTTTTAACATTTATATTTTTTGTTAATAAAGTGTGAATGTGTTCAATCAGCTATATTACCACTTTCTCGAAATGAGACAGTTTGTAATTATATCAATAAAGATTTATATTCTAATTAAAAAAAAAAAAAAAAAAAAAAAAAAAATATATATATATATATATATATATATATAAACAGAAATTACAAAATATATAAAGTTATAGAATATATAACCGAAGAAATAAGAAATAATATATATATAAATATATATATATATAAGTTAGTTTGATGAAGAAGGATAAAATTCAGCTAATGTTTCTGTTATGTCTTAGGATTAGTAACAATGTTTATCATCAACTATTGTATCTATATATACCTGGATTTTATCATAATAAAGTCAGTTCTATTCTGGAAGTCGTGATGTTCATTTCCCCCACACCCACCTTTTTTTCAGTGTTAGTGTCAGAGTAATCGTAACTGGTGCCGAAACCCGGGACGTCCGGAAGCGCGGTCACGTGACGTGAGCAGATATCAAGTTTAAAAAATTCACAAGTGAAATTCGTTGCTTCAAGTTACGTGAATTAATATCGTGATGTCAGAAGGGCAAGTGGCGAAACTGGAGTACCAGCTGGCCCAGGTGACAGTAGAACGCTCAAAGTTGGAGGCCCAGCTATCTAAGGCAACAGAAACTCAGCAGATTGAATTGCTAAAGATAAGGACCCAGAACTCCGCATTTATCCACGAGGTGATAAGTCAATTAGAACCGTTCACGGGTATAGTGGGGGACCTTGAGCACTTCATCAAGGGAGGTGATCAGATTAAAAATTTGATTGTAACTCGACAAGAAGCAGGCACCTTGATGGAATCAGATGTAAAACTTCTGGAAGCCTCCCTCGTCGGCCGTATCTCGAGGCGAGTATTAAACGCCATCCAGGGTGACCTAACTCACACGTGGGAAACGCTTAAGGTGAGACTAAAAAAATTATATGGCGGAGGAAGATGGACTCCGGAGGAAGATGTGTTTTACCTATTCAAGGAGCGGAGGACACAAGGCCAGTCAGAAGGCGAGTTCGCCGAGAAACTTCTCGTACTGTATAATCGTCTAACAGAGAAAATGGTGGAGTCTTTTGGTCAAGCAGAGGGGAGCCAGAAGATGGAATTTTTAAGAGGAGTCTTGAAGGTTAATCACTATGTTGACCGCCCGGGTTCACTTCCCAGGGATAGAGACTTCATCGAGTGTGCTCATGACCTTATAGACGCCAAAGAAAGGAGTGAAACTCAATTTGAGAAACCCGAAATGGAGTGGGTGGAGGTGCGACCACCAAGGAAAAGATATGACAGAAGTTTTGAGAAGCGGCCAGCTAAGCGACAAGAAGAGAGGAGAAGGAAACCGGACCGCCGTTGCTACGAATGTAATAGAACTGGACATGTAGCAGCTCAATGCAGCCTCACGAGGTGTTTTGAGTGCGGCAGACGGGGCCACGTAGCGAGAGAATGCCCAAGACGGAACACTCGACCAGGCAGGAGAGACCTTCAACAGCCGGAACCTATGGAGGTTAACAACCAGGACTGGGACGTCAGGCAATCAGGCAGGAGGAACGGGAGACGCTACACCAGCGGAGAATCATCGGGAGAAGACAGTGCCCCTTCTGAGCGCAGCGGGCCGGTTACCAGGATTCACGAGGTAAGTGGTAGCAACTCTTCGCGGGCGGATTGAGGACACGGAAAGGGGCGGGGCAACCAATCAAGGGAATTAGTGATTAACAATAATGTGGAACCGAGACGGAAAACTAGGTTGCCCGTGGCGAGATTAGGGGAATCAGGGGTGAGGTTTTTGATCGACACTGGGAGTACTAACTCTTTAGTTAGTAGGAGGGTATCATTGCCGGACTATGCAATTAATAATTGTTACCGTTTAGGTAAAGGCCCAATATTGATGTCACTGAACAATAATATGGTCAAGCAGGAAATATTCAAAAAGCGAGAAGAACTGAGGGGAAAAAACATATATATAAATCATGATAAGACTCCAGAAGAGAGAGAAGAAGGTAAAAGAATTCACACCTCTCTTACAAAACTAAAATTAATAGACAGCAATGCAACCTACAAAAAAGGATTTTTCAAATTTAGAGGTAATTATTATAGGATGGATGAGGTTGAAAACATCATAAGCGAGTCACCTGGAAATGAACAACCTAACTTATCTATCTCACCTGCGATAATAAACGAACCCCACAAGAAAAGGAAAGCCACTGAGTTACTCGAGGAGTTTCGATTTCGCCCCCGAACCTCTTCACTGTCAACTTCTTCTCCTCTCTTACAAACAGACCACAAATCAACCGATCGGCAAGATAAACAATAATAATTTAGGTCCTCTGCTTAAACATAAACGTAAAAGTTTCACCCAATCTAAACAAAATAAAATCGAAATTATATTTTGTAACATAAGCGGCTACTCAAATATATTTAATACAACCCCCGAAGAAATAATTATCAGTCAAAACACTGTGGCACTATGCATTGTGGAAACATGGCTGAAGGACTCTAACTTTTGCATCCCGCCGTGGTTAAAAGATTATAACTCGTTTTCTTCTAATGCAATCAAAACCAAACGAACCGGAAGAGCGAGTGGTGGCATAATTACATTTATAAATAAAAATATAGCTGAAAATGCCCTCATGCTGGAGTCAAATCAGTATTTTAATGTTGTAAACTTCTCCATACACTATAAAAAGTTTATCCTGGGCAACATATACTTACCTCCAGATTGTGACATTGACGAATGCCTCGACTTATTTAACTATGCAATGTCTAATATTTTGATTAATTACCCAGACACTTATATAATCTTGTGCGGAGATTTTAATGGATATGTGGGCGCTCTAAACAACATTGATGAAAATGTACTTGAAGGCACCAATCTCTTTGCCACACGAATGGTAAAACATACGAATATTAATCGACGTGGTAAACTTATTGTGGAGACAATGGAAGCTCTCGGTTTTTATTTATGCAATGGTAGATGTTTATCAGACAGACCGGGAAAGTTTACACATATTTGTACAAGAGGTAAGAGTACAATTGACCTGATATGGGTTAATGAAAAATGTCTTCCAATAGTCCAAGACATGAAGGTATCTACATTCTCAGAAATAACGGATCATCTAGCTTGCACTATCCTCTTAAATAATATAGACCATAGTATACAGGGAAATCAAAACCAACCTCAGAAAGTATTAAAGTACACTAAGTGGGAACCAGATAGGACCAGGATCTTTCAAAATAACCTTACCTTATCGCAACGAATATATTTTAATTCAGATAATACTAACCATTTGTATGACAATTTTATAGCTGCAATGATTGAATCCTTAGTTGAAGCGGGTTTAATGGCGTATAGATACCAGGACAAAAGATACAAAACTAAATGGTATGATTTGGAATGCAAATATTTGAAAACACAAGTAAGGAAGAAATATCGAGAATTGTTAAAACGGAATTTCGCTCAGGGTCTCTTAGAAGAATATCTATCCACTAGAAATAATTATAGAAAACTAATAAGACAGAAGAAAGAAGAATATAGAAACACAATCATAAATAGACTAAAAGATGTTAAAAACAGCTCAGAATTTTGGAAAACTGTCAAATCTCTGAGACCAGATACATTTGCCACAAACGAAATAGACATCGTTACTTGGACACAATACTATAGATCTCTACATGCAGATAAATCTCCAGTTGACTCCCTATTCTTCTCCGTAACACATCCATTTCTGGACCGACCATTTTCTGCCGAAGAACTTCAGCATTGTATTAAGCTCAGCAAACGAAACAAATCCCCAGGACCTGATAAATTAACTTATGAAGTATTTAAAAACATGACGCCACAGTGGGAACACTACTTGTTGAACCTTTATAACTTGGTCATGGATACGGAAAACCTTCCACTCGCATGGTCAAGATCAGAACTAAAGCAGATCTACAAGAAAGGAAATAAAAAGGATCCAGGTAATTATAGGGGAATTTCGCTGAATAACAATATTACAAAACTTTTTACCCTTATCTTAGCAAATAGAATCCAGCTTTGGGCTGAAAATGAAAATATAATCCCTGATGAACAAGCAGGTTTCAGAGTGGGTAGGGGCTGTGTGGAACAAATATTCACACTCTATTCATTAATAAGCATAAATTTGCAGGCAAAAGGAAGTTATGTCTATGCTGTGTTCGTGGACTTTAGAAAAGCATTCGACTCTATAAACCAGAACCTTTTGTGGCAAAAGTTATTTTCATTGGGCATCAGCGGAAAAATAATTAGAATTGTAAAAAAATTATATGACGAAGCTACAGTACAAATTAATATCAATGGTAAATATTCTGAGGATATAGATATCGCAACGGGACTTCTACAGGGGGAAAGCCTTAGCCCTATCCTTTTTGTTCTGTTTATCTCAGATATAGTTAACTTCTTTTGGAACAGAGGAGCAACTGGTGTCCCGGTAAACAGCGAACGCGAAGTCTCGATGCTCTTACTTGCTGATGATATCGTCCTACTCAGCGAATCTTGGCACAGCGCACACAAAAAACTTAAAATACTAGAATTATATTGTAGACAAAATTCTTTAACCCTGAATCCGGAAAAGTCAAAAATCATAGCGTTCCACAAATCCCCAAGAAGCAAAAAACTGAAACCACTATACTGGAATAGCGTGCAGTTAGAATACGTCAAATCATATACCTATCTCGGAGTCCCTTTTCTATCTTCGGCAAAGTTCTCCCAAACGGCGGAACACTTTGTTCAACGGTCAACAGTGGCAAGCTCAAAGGTGAGAGAGATCCTACGACGGGGCAGAAGTGACACCTGGGAAACAAAACTAGCCCTCTTCGACGCCATTGTCTCCTCAACTCTCCTGTATGCTGCTGAGGTCTGGAGCTTGAGCCATTTTGAAGTTGTGGAAACTGCACAAACCAGGTTTTTCAAGTCCGTTTATCTCTGGCCTAAAACTACACCCAACTACATAGTACGCCTAGAAACAGGTCGTCTCCCGCTTGCTGTAATAGTTTTTAAGAAACTTCTAAATTTTTGCATAAAAATCATTTTGTTACCTGAGCATAGATTACCACGCCAATGCTTTAATAGACTTTTAACTATGGACACCAAAAAACAAGACCACAGATACAACTGGATATCACAAGTTAAGAGGATTGCTTCCATGAACAATGCACTGGAGTTTTTTACAGATCTATCCAACGAAAACCAATTGTTATCAAACAAAAGTATAATTATGGAAAAAGTAAAAAATAACGCCTTGTCTACAGACATAAACCGGGCAATGACCTCCATCCACAATCCAATCTATAGAAACATCTGCAACTTCACACATCCTCAACCAGAAGAATATCTATCATTCTGTTTAAGTATCGAAAAACATAGAGCCATAAGCCAATTGAGAATCTCAAGCGCTGCATACCTGCAGATTCCTTTACAAAATAAGCGCCTAGTCTTCAACCTTAGCGAGCCTTGTAAACTCTGCCAGAAACCTATGGAAGACACTCTTAAGCATTTTCTCTTGCGCTGCTCTTTTTGTAATCCATACAGAGAACATTTTCTAAAGGTGTATATAAATGAAAATGACGAACTATCTTCATTGGAAAACATCTTAAATTACGAGAATACAAATAAAATCAGACATGTATTCCTGTTCCTCACATCTGTATTCAATAATCTCCAATCTACCTCTGGTTAGCCGGCTCGATACTTCTTGATGAGGCCTCACGTCGTAACAATAAATTCTAACGATACTATTAATGGGAAAAAGGAAAAAGGAAGAAAAAAAAAAAAAAAAAAAAAAATGATAAACTTATGAACCAAGTATATCTATGTATTTTATATTTATTATTTGAATATTATTTATAAAAATTTATTATATTGTAAGTGTTTGTATATTTATTTGTATATAGGCATAAGTTGTAAATTTCTGAATATTTATCTGTTATAAGTGAAATGGTATCTTAATAATTAATATAATGTTTTGTTATCATAAATATTATTTATTGTAATGCCTTAACGGCCAATGTTAAGAAAATGTAACAAGCATGTATTGCTTTATACAATAAACAAATCTATCTATCTAGTTAGTAGGAGGGGGCGGAAAAATTAGGCATTTGGGACAAGCGCAAGCGATGTACATGCATGGTTTCTACAGTCAGTGGGAGATGCCAAACATTAGGGGAAGCTTTGTTAAGCCTCAACGAGTTATCGGGGCGCAAGGATTTCGTTGATTGATGCCGGGATACAATTTAATCGTGGGGTGTGACATCCTTCAACGCGCCGGATTGAGTATGAGGGTCAATCACAGAACCTGGCGTTATGATCTAGGAGATCGGAACTATTCGACCACAACAGGCGGGAAGTATTCGAATATAGAAATCGGGGGGCGGTAGAGTGTTCGAAGCGGGCAATAGAATACTTAATCGAGAGAAACAGGGGACTATTTTATAAAGACGGCGAATTTTTACCCACCACTGGAAGAACGGTGCATAGGATTAATCTGAAAACCGAGGCACCCGTGTATGTCAAAAATAGGAATGGAGAACTGACTTTAGACTTCTTCCTCGGGGGGTTGAAAGTCTTGACCCCCAAGACTGATCTTTGGCGTTATAATCTCCTCCTGCAATAAAACATCTACCAAGACATTTAATGAAATTACTAAACATCGTGGGTGACAGCACATACCTGGGAGGACAGTAAACTGCTGCAAAAGTAATGCAGTGGTGTTGTGTGTGGAAAGTGTGATAGCTGTAGCTTGTATGTCTGGTAATATTGGAATTGGCAAAGGATTATGTTTCAGTGTTATTTTGACAAGTATAGCCGTGCCTCCGTGTGCTGTTCCGTCTGGATGGTCAGTTCTGTAGATTTTTTAGCCCTGTATGTAAAATTTTGAATGTGGTGTTAGATGGGTTTCCGTTATTAGTGCAATGTCAATGCGTTTTTCGTGTAAGTATATGTCTAGTTCGGTGCTGTGCTGAGTCAGGCCTTTTGCGTTCCATAGTATGACTGACATGGAGCCAGTCATCTGATTAAGGGGCATATTGTTGGCTAAGGGCAAGTGTTACCTGAGATAATTGTTGTAGAAGGCCAAAGAGGGGATTGATGAGGTTATTCAACCCGTTAATTAAATTTATAATTTGGTCAGAGGAGTTTTCAGCCGGAGGGGCCGACGGGGTAATATTCCTACTCATACCTGTACATCTTTGACGTTGTCCTGGTGCAGGTTGGTGTCTATGTTGCTCCAGTCCCGGTATTTGTTGAGGCGGATGATGCTGTTGCGGCTGAGGGAGGTGCGGAAATTCACTGATGGTTGGTGGTGGTGGTGGAGCCTGCACTTTTGGTGGTCTCTGAAGAATATCATGAGCCCGGCGGATTTTCCGGAGCTCTTTCAGAATTTCGCACCCTCTGTAATTGGCTGGGTGCGGACCTCGACAGTTGGCACAAGTTGCAGCGGTGTCTCTCGTTTTGGTGCAGGATGTGCTTTCATGGCCCATACCACACCTTACGCACTTGGGCGGATGATTACAATATGTTTTGGTGTGGACATACTGCTGACAACGTAGGCATTGAGGGATCATCCGTTCCTTCCGGGGTTTTCGATCTTCACTTGAGTGTAATATAAAAACTCTATGTCAAAAATTTTTTCGTTAAAGGATGCCTTAGAAACATCAACGAAATACATAGGCAACAGTGTTTTATACCTGGAAATGACATTTACAACATTTGTTGCCTCGTAACCATGGTTAGCGAGCTCTTGTTTTATAGTTTCAGCTGGAGTAGCATGTTGTAAATTTTTTATAACAACCCGAGGGCATTTATCTTCTTTGAGTTGGTAGGTGTGGAAGTCGGCACGCCCTCTTCTAAGACTTGCCACTAGCCTGCGATATACTTCGGCATTCTCGGGATAGACGCTTACTCCTCTTATAGAGGTCTTTAGCCTGAAGCTGTTAGGGCCCCCTTCTTTGTGGAGGTAGTTTGCAAGAGCTGAATAGTCTTGAACGTCACTCAAATTTATGGGCGGTGGCTTAACATTGACTAATTCGTTATTTGATGGCTGTGGGTCACTATTTGAGCTTGATAACGGAGCCTATCTATTGCTAGTAGTAACAGAATTACTAACCTTCATTAGCTTGCGTGGGTCTCTATCGGACACTATTTGTCGCTTTCTACCTGATACAAGCTCCCAGGGAGTAGATTCGGACTGATTTTCATTAGAATTGTCCATTTCAATAGTTAGACCATTAGATTCTAACGAGTCCGTCATTGTTCAGCGGGTGAACCCTTACTCTATGTTCTCTCCCCTTACTTTCACACTAGTTCAACTTACCAATAGGGGGAAGAAAACAAGTATTAACACACAGTTTACACCATTAAAACATGTTAAAAAACTTTTAAAACACAGAGCAAAACAAAAACACGTCTATAACCATTAATCACCAACAGCTGTTTTCTGTTTATACATATTTAAATTATGCTTTGAAAAAATAAAATAATACTAAATTATATTAAAAAATGAGTTAGTGTGACTAATAACCACCACCAATTATAATAATCTCAAGATTATACTAATTATAATATTATACAAATAAAAAATATTATACATTATTATATAAGTATAAAGTTTCTTATGCATCTAATATAAGTTAGGTATTATATTATTATTACTTTATATTTTTTTCATACCTCTTTATACAATCCCATCGTTACAGATATCTGCATTTCTTTCTTCCTTATCCTATGTTCAAGTAACTCCATCATTTTTGAATCATTTTCTTTTTTATGGTTCCTTGACTCTTGTAGATCCCTTGCAGATATAATAATAATTCATTAGTTATTAATGTAAAAATAAATAAATAAAATTATAATATTTGAAGATATGGTGAAGGATGGCATTTATGGAAATTCCTTTTTGTTAAATACATACTTATTGAAAGCAAGGTATCAACAGACAATACATGTCTTAATCAGCACCAAATATATACAAAACTATGTAAAAAAATTAACATTATTATGTAAAAAAAAAGATAAACATTAGTAATTGTAGATAACTAACTGAATAGATGAAAGAAAAGTGAAATAAGGAAACAAAAAAGCAATAAAAATATTGTAATGTCAATCATAAACTGATTAAAATTTTTAAATACTTTAATAATATTGTGAATGTAACTAATAGTAAATATAGTATACCGACAAGCTGTTTTACAAGCTGTAAAAAAAATAAAGGTGGAAATATCCCCTCTATTTATCTATCTATTTTTATTTTTACCAGGATTTGTTGTTGTTGATCACATTTCTTAACATCATCCATAGTTCTTTTATTTTTCAGTAAATATGTTTAGAAAAAAATAGAAAAATTATCCAAAATTTTCAATTTTTGCTTTCTATTAGTAGGGTAAACCAGACAGTTATTGACACCCCAAACTTTAACTTAAAGAAATATGTAAACAAGTCCTAATTTTATTTCAAGATATAAATGAATCTAATGTTTCAAGGGTCCTCTAAGTCATCTATGAAATAAGTGTTTAGCAAACTAACCATAGGGAAGATTTTACAATTAAATTCAGATGGTGTCAATAATTAGTTTTTGCACTTTTTACAATAAATATTGCCTTATGGTGTCACTATTGAACTTTTGACCAAAAAAAACCGGATGGGAATCACTTTATAAAAAATAAATTGGTTGTACAATAGAAAGAAAAATCAATTAGAAACTTTTAAAAATAATCTTTTCTTGAAAGTCTATTATAATTTGATGTGAATAAAGTTTCTTTAAGTTAGATCAAAGTGGTAAATCTCTTAGTTTCTGTTCCAATGAAAAAAAAAAAGGATAGAGAGAGAGAAAAGAAATTGTATTTTTTGGGTCTTTATAAATTGAATCAAAATATTTCTCTGTGATAACAAGGAGATTAAAGACTTCCCTCAATGCTTTGTAAGTTAGTTTTTGTTTACCAAAAATTTGTGTTTGTTCATTTTTGCAATATTTAGTAAATGTGAAAAGATATTTTATAAAAGAACGTTCAACATCAGTAGCAGGAGAGTCCCCCCCCCCCTCCAGGGGGATGAAGAAACCCCCTTCTTGCTCTTTTTTCTTCTCTCCTTCAAAATGGTGCTATTGAAAGTATAATTTATAATATTGTATTTAATTTAAAAATTATAATTGTTTCTACTTTCCGCCATATTGCTCATGATAGTAAGTGAAACAAAAGTAAATTTTTTTAAAAGCCAGCAGCATTTTCTTCGATTTTTTTTTTCTCAACTAGATCATTAATTTAACCCCTTTGCAATACATTTAAAAACAATTATTACTAACTCCATCATCTTGGTCAATTCTTCATACAGTTCCAGGAATACAATCTTAAGAAGACCCATGTCGACAGGCTTCCTCTTGACGATTGGAGATGGCCTAAGGGTTACAGCTTTAACATCAGGGCTGTGGCACTGTACGTAGTTGTGCGTATAAACGCGTGGAAACCTGAAAAAATATATATATCAAAATAATGAATGGAACTATTCAAAAGCACAAAATAGCATTTGCCCAAATCATACAACTCACTGAGCTTTATAAGTCGGATTATTTTTCACTTTTTCTTGTTTTATAGCATTTAAGGTTTCTTGAATCTTCAAACCGATATTGTGGGTTTTGCTAATCGACTGACCGCACACGAAGGGAACAGCTTTGGTTTGAGAAGCATATCTGTAAAAATTATTTCCTAATTATATTAAAAATTACTAATACTTTAATTATTTTATTTAATGTAAATAAAATCAGAAAAATCACAAATGGACCTTTTCTTTTTTATGGTTTATTTCAAATCATATACTGCACAACGACACGAACCTACCGACAGTAAAATCTTATATACAAGACAAATACCAAACATTTCACTCTTCAACGCTACATCATCCTAACCCTCTCATCCATTCTCTTTCCTCCTAGAATTAGATCTGCTTCAGAAAAGGACAAATGTTATGATAAAATTTGTGAAGCCATTGGCCATTTTAGGTGATACCACTGCAGATGACATTTTCTTATATGTTTATTAAAAAATAAGTCCAAAATTTTTATAATTTTTTCTGACCTACATTTCGGAACTTTCTTCCATCTTCATTTAACATCTTACCTATTGTATCTCCAATTTCGTATTTTTCTATTTTGTTATATAATAGGTCTTTTTTTTTTATAATAAAAAATTATTATAACCAACTTCTATTTATGCTGTTATAAAAGAATAACAACATAATAAAATCTGTTATCCTTGTTATACACTATTTTTGTACTTTTCTATTTTATTCGTTCATTTCACCACTCAATTCTATGAAGATATCACACCTTCCGTGAAATGTTGTAACATCTCGAAAATCTAAACTTTTGGGAAATGGCGTTTAAAGTTTTTACTTTTTTCAGTTTGCCTTTTTTAATAATTGTTTTTTTTTTTCTGATTGTTGATTTTATTGGCTGAATTTGTTACTCAACTATTTTTCACTTTACCTGATTTGCGACCACTCATTTGCTGAAAAAATTTCCGTTTATTAATCCCCCACTTCCGTAAGTTCCGCCTCTCCTTGGCCAACTAAACAACTAAACTTATTACATTGGATAGATGATAGTTGACCGGATATAGAATTAGGTAGAAAATAGTCCGGGGAGGCGGTCAATAAAATACAAAATAGTATAAAACTATTTTATTGTTGCCGACGTTTCGACCCAACTATGCAGGTCTTCGTCAGGGCTAAATAAACAAGAAACAGACAACAACATGAGTAATTAGGACAAAGAATATGAACTGGCTAGATAAAATATAAAAAATATGAAAACAAAAAAAACAAAGAATATGTACTGACTATATAAGGTATAAATAACTGTAAACTATAAGGTTAAGCATATAATTTATATACACATGGTGTAATATGGTTATTGACACTGGAATTGTTAACACTGATGCTGTTGATACTGATAATATATGTGGTGTGATAAGATGGGGTAAGGCGCATAGTAGTGGATAAGTTATGAGAGTGGTGTAATATGGGTAGATATGGTGGCAAAATGGGGCAGAGTAGAAGAGGGATTAATATATGATGGATTATAAATATAGTAAATGAAGGAGCTTACCTTATGACAGGGATGGATGTCACGGCCAAAGTGAGGGCTGGAAGGGTCAAAACAAGGTAAGATTTGTAGGAGTGGGGATGTCCGCAAAAAGGTGTGGGAAGCAAGGAGGGTTAGGATTTAAGTAAACAAATTGTTTACTTAATAATAATAATATATTATTTTTTTAAATAATATATATATATATATATATATATATATATATGTTATAAAAATAGAAAAATATTTACGTATGAGCAGCATAGTTATTCCGCATGGGGACATAGTTATGCCGGACGCGTGGTATCCACGATTGATTTTTCTTCGATGAACTTTTACGTTTAATTGAACCTTCGTTCTTAGTTCCATGGCCTTTCTTCCCCTGTCCTTTGCTTTTCTTAGCTGTAATTAGTTAAAAATATCTCTGATGGAAGTGGAAAGAAAATAATATGAATTAAAAAATAATGTTAAAGAGTAGAGGTGATAACCAAAAGGTTTTAGGTCTTCAGTTCGTAAGTATCATGAGGGCAGCCTACCATTTACCCCATTACTCCTGTAGTTTACCCGGTCACTTTCAAATCACTGTCTATTTGTAATAGCTGTGGTTAGTGTGTCTCTTCTCACTTTTTTTATTAAAATTATTTCTGGAGAATAATTGTTATTTGGAAAATAAGTATTTTTTTGTTTTTTTCCTCATGTGTGTCAATAAATATCGACAATTTTTTTTTCATTTTGATTTAAGTATGTTTTATACCTTTTTACACATTTTTTTAAATTTTTATTATTGATTTATGTATCATTTTTAATTAATATTGATATAGATTGAACTTAATATTATAATAATATTTAATAATTATATAATATTTAATAATGGATTTATTTATGGTCTTTTGGTTAAATATTTATTTTATAATTTTTAAATTATTTTATTAGAAGATACAAGATTCGTCCACGGCTGGGAATAATATAAAGGGTACTCATGGTGAAGGAGAGTATATAACTCAGAAAAAGGTCTCCTATGTAGCAATGAAGACATCCAGGCTCCGCATGCGGAGGACCTGGGTTCGATTCCCGGCCGTGGTCGAATCTTTTATCTTCTAATAAAATAATTTAATAATATTTAATAGCTTGAAACAAATTTGGAAATTGCCTTCGCCTGAAGAAGATGCTGCGATATAATTCAAAATTTCTGAATAATTCCATCCAGGAAAGTCTGTACATAATGTTTATCATATGTCCATCCATCCGAATCCAAATGACATATCGCACTAGTATTTCCTAAAGTGACACAACTCAAAAATTGGTGTTCTTGAGTTATGACTATGAAATACATTGGTAAATATCTCCTTATTATATCATCAAAACTGTATCAACCTAGCTTCAGAGCTTGTCTGCCAGAAGGCACTTGTGTCACTCTTGCTGCTACAGTGGCTTGATTGAGACAGTGTGGTCAATGAAGGTGTGTTTTTCAATTGGCTATGGCTTTCGCGGCCATATTGTTTTCAACTCTACTGTTTACCTAATGCTATTCAGTCTATATTGTGTCTACTTTTGGACGATTTCAACCTTCTTTTTTTTATTGTTTTTAACAATATCTTGTGTTTTTCATAGTTTATAGATTTAACTAAAAATTTATAAAATATTTTTCGTTAGTTGTAGTACCTACGTATTTATTTTAGTGTAAACTGAAAAGTAAATTGTTCCTTAACGCTCCCTTAAATTTTTTTCCTGAATACCTATTTTATTTGTAATTTATTCATTTATGTTTATGTTTATGACCTTTGTAATTTATTTGACTAAACCTTGCAGTAAATTTAAACTATACTGGTAGTAAACTTTACTACCATTGATCTTCAATGATATGAAAACGATGCTAAATAATTATATTTATGAATTGGAAATACATAAAATAATTAAGAATTATTTATGTGTTAACAATAACAGAAAGAGATCATTAAGGCTTTATGCACAAAATATGGTTTTTAAATTTTTTTTTTTTTTTGCATTGTAAAATGTAAAATAAAAATTCTTATGTGTTTTTCTTTTATTTGATTTCTCAAATTTTTATTTATTGTTTTTGCAAAGATAAGAAATATATATCATAATTTGTTTTTGGATTAATGAAACATAAGGTCTGGTAATTTAATAAAATTATTAATTGGCGAGCTTCTGAATGGATATTGGTGTTAAAATATATCATTTATTGGGTCTTATCATCGTGTAAAATATGTGAATATTATTAGTAAACTAAAGTATTCATCACATGGAAAAATATGTAAATATTATCAATAAAACAAGGTCTTAAATATTATCTGTTTACTCAACAGCACACAAAAATTTGTTGTATTTACACCCCTTCTAGTGGATTGATTTAGACAAAAAAAAGTCTTTTTGCATTTTTAGGAATCAATTGAATTGATCCAAACAAAGAAGGACAATTTTGAGTCAAAAATGCTAGTTAAAATGTGGAAATTCGTTGTTGGGCTGGTAGAAGCATTTATTCATTTGAAAACAAGATGGCGGATACAGGAGGTTGACCACACTGTCTCTATCAAGCCACTGTATCTTGCTGCCTTAACGCTACTGCCCCTACACAGGCAAGAGTGACAAATTTTCATTTGTGTTAAATTTTGAGTTGTGTCACTTTAGAAATACTAGTGTGATATGTTATGCATCTAACAAAGCTTTGGTATTATCCTATTTCAATTTGCATCAGGTACTTAAGTAATTAAATGTAATTAGAATTTAGTGAAATAACTAGATGGCATAATTCATGTTAAGTTATAATGAAATACTCCCTCTGGTAAGTAAATGTGAACAACAACAGTTTGTTATTTAATGGGGTAGACCTTTAGAACAGCGGCTCCTGGGCATGAGCGGATCCAGCCGGTTGTAATGTGGGGATTCTACCTATTCTGCCTATTATTTCTTCTTTACCTGATTTCCTTACTTTTAGTAAAGTTGGATTATATATTTAAATGACAACAATTTTTTTTTGTAGTCTTGTTTTTTTTTATTTAGTGTTCTTTTGTATTTTGATATATATATATATATATATTGTTATATAGATAAAGTATTTTGAGCTTTATGGCCAGTGATAAAATCCGATTTAGCTAAATATTGATATGATGTTAGAATATCTCAACTTCTATTACATTTAATCACTACATTTACTTATTATAATAATAGTACATTAACTTTACTACTTATAAATACATTACTCATAGCTGGTTGCTGTGTCTTCATATCTACAGGATAATTGGTATCTTTTGTTCTCCTCATTGTATCGGATTCAACCTGAACAAAAAAAATAAATATATTTTTTTAAAAGAGATGCCACTAAGAAGTGAACAGTAGTGTTTCGCAAAATTGATTTTAAATAAATGTTATTATTGTAAAATCATCATTTATGTAAAAACGGTATCTAGATTTACGTTCCTGCATGAAGAGGATATGGTTGGGGATGCGGTCAGAATAAATAGCACTAATATGTAATAATCATATATTTTATCTTTGCCAACATTTCGACCCAAATTTTAGGTCCTCATCAGGGCTCCTAGGCTGATGGTAATACTTCGGTAAAAATCAATTTTGTGAGACACTGATAGTAAAACATTATTTGCCTAAATGAATATATTCCTGTTAATTTAAAAACAAACATTTTAAAAATTATTCAGCTTGATAATTTTTAATTTTCTGATTCTGTATTTACGACAATGGTTTACAAATTAGAAAATATAATTTTAAAAGAAAAAAAAATCAAAGGCTATTAATTTATGAAATAAAAAAAAAATAGCAATTATAATACTAATTTTACCATTCTTTATACACTGTTTTTTCTTTCCTTTTAAGTCTGTAGATTCCTTGATTGCTGGAAAACAATCATTGAAAGACTTTTATACTTTTAACTCTTAAATAATAATGGCTGAAAATATATATTATACGCTAAGTGTGTACTATAATAATTTACTCAACACTACAAACATATCATGTCACAGAATTTGATATAATTTTTTTATGAATATAAGAATTGTCCGGTCTGAATATAAGAATGGCGGTCAAAAAATCAACACATAGTATTAAACTATTTTATTGCAGCCAACATTTTGACTGATGAACAATGGAGGTCTTCTTCAGGGCAAGTGACGTTAGAGGTGTCAGAGGCTAAAATCAAGAAATAATCCTGTGGCATCTTGTAGCAAGAAAGAATTATGAAGCCTTCCATTCCAATATCACTTGTCCTGAAGAAGACTTGCATTGTTGGATCGAAGCGTAGGCTGCAATAAACAGTTTTAAACTATACATATACATTAATAAGAAAACTATTCGCGGGCGCAAGCGACGGTGCTGCTTCTTGACTGGAACTAAAGGAACGGGGATAAAAGCCGGGCCAGTACCTGAGATTCATAGGGTTTTTTGGCGTTTTTAATTAAAACCGGATTGAGCAAAAAATTATTTGAAAAATGTCTAATAGCTATTGCTCGGTCCCTCAGTGTACAATTAGAAAATCAAAAGACTTGTCATTCCATTTATTTCCAAAAAATAAAAAGCTTCTTAAAGAGTGGATTGTAAAATTAAGAATAGATAAGCCTGTTTCGAAACATATGACAATATGTAGTCTTCATTTTAAAGAAAGTGACTATATTTATCCTGGTAAATATTAGTATTTGACATTTTATTATTCAAAAATGCTTGTTTTATGCATATAACATTGGGACCATAGTGTCATATATTTGTTTTTTCTTTTTTAATTTTCCCCATTTTTTTATTACATCCATTGTGCTTAATTGTTCCAAGTTTTCAAAGCGATGCCTGAAAGTTTTGACAAATAAATAAATTATATGACAAAGAAACTAAGCTGTCATGAAAATGACAGCTGTCATTACAACGATTTAAGATTGTTTGTATGAAGGCACAAGGCTTGTAAAATAACTGTTTTTTTACTTCTAGATATTATTCCATATGTAACTATGTGGTTAGCATCAAGGATAGCCTGCCTCTCAATTAATGGTCTTTTAAAATTACCAATTATCTCTATCACATCAACTATGTCTATCCCCGTTCCTTCCGACATTTTGCAAAACTTCTAGCGCACCCTATAGTCGATTGCGCTCGCGAATGATTGAAAGGAAGCGTCTTTTTTACTTTAGGGGCGCCTGTTACTTTTCATAGTAACATGATCACTATTTGAGATAACAGTTCAGATTATTCGGCATAAAATTTACTTCCAATATCTCCTTGGTGATTACTTCCTTAGTTTTGTTGGTACTGGTTGAATAGCCTCCCCGCACTACTAGCGCTCCTAGCGGCAAAACATTATACTTGGTCGGGAGGTTCTATTGTGCTATAGTCTTATCTTGTCATCTGGTGTTTCTGTTGGCGTCATTTGGTGTTTTTCAATTCGTGTTGATTGTTGTTCATTTTTACGATTGTTGTTAATTTTTAAGATTGTTGTTAATTTTTAAGATTGTAATTAATTTTAAGTTACTTTTAGTTAATTAGTTGTAAATTTAAGTTAATTTTAAGTTACTTATAGTTAGTTGTTAATTTTTAGTCAGATTTTTGTCAAAATGGACGAATACAACTTACGAAAAATATTTAGAAAAGTATCTAATGATAAAGAAGCAGTGGAGTTTCAAAAGTTTTATATTATTCCAGGTGGAATGTTATGCCACAACAATCATGACATGAAATTACAATTTAATAATAATAATATTCGATGGCGGTGCCGAATTAGAACTTGCAATTCTGAAAAAGGTATAAGAAAAGGGACCTGGTTAGAGGGAACTAGAATACCTCTAATTTTTATTCATTATATATTTTTATTTCTATTTATCAAAAATTATATATGTTAACCAATTATACATTTTTATATTATATTACACCTTACATATATATATGTAACATTACATAGTTTTAAAAATTATACATATTTCTAAAATTATAAGCATATTTATCAAATGAACAGCATTTATTTGTCCTCTTTTCTTTCTATTTTTCAGTCCTGCATTTCTGTTATCATGTTGTTTGTTTATAACCTGACATTTTGATAGTAGTTAATAATAGTGCCGCTAGGAGCGCTAGTAGTGCGGGGAGGCTATCCAACCAGTACCCGTTAATGTTTATGTGGTAGGATACACTGAAAACTATTTTATTCAAAATTAAGCAAAGATGAATTTAATTCGACTTAGTGGTGCTCTTCAATCTGAAAAGACTGCATTTAAGGCTTTGTTATGTTGTTGTTCATCTTGTTTTGGTTTAGATCCCGGGGATGAGATACAAGCACTATCCAGTGAACCACAGCGAGCACTTCGTAGATCGTATGTGGGACAAAAAGAAGCCATCTTGACTCATATTTATGCGAGTTTGTATGGAGGAGGCGATATGAAAAAGATGACTTTTTCGAAAGGATGTTAAAATCAATCAAAACGTTTTGGCCGCCTTGTTAATTCTAGTTCCAGTTATCTTAGTGTGCAGAAGTATTTCCATCTTAATAAATGTTGTTTACGTTCTTAATTTTATATTTATCAAACATATGACATTGATAAATAATATAATATCCAAAATTATAGTTACTGGAAAAAGTAATTGGCGCCCCTAAGTAAAAAAGACCCGAAAGGAATATAAATATTAATCTATGAATGGTAAGTATATGGGATTATTTACGGAGATGTTTTTTGTTTCTGGTTTATGGCAAAACGTTGTATTTGGTTTTTTCTCTCTGTTAATTATTAAAGGAAGAGTTTGGAACAATGGAACAAGTCAACAGTTACCTTGGACTGTATGATAAACACCAATAAAAATCAGGCAACATAATAAGGACCAGGCCGAGTGGAGAAAGGCGCTTGCGGTAGGTAATCAATGTTAAGCAATGTCGAGCGTGGTTGGTACTTGGATGGGTGACCGCCCGCCGATGAAAGCCACGCAGTCCAAGCCTTACCCCACCCTGGTGTGTGCGAACCGTCAGTCTACCGGAGACGACTCAGGCCGACCGGGCGTGTATCTTATCGAAAATCATGGTGTGGTTTTCCAGGATGTCAGTAACCGCCCGGAGGTTTGGTACAAGGACGAAATTCCTCGGGGTCTGCTGACTCTGAGCTGCCATAATTCTTGGATCTAGACCAGTTTGTCATTGTCCTTGAACCCGAGAGAGACCTAAGACTATCGGTAGGAAGCACACTGCCAAAGTGGCCCCAATAGGATTGGTTAAGGAGCCTATGGAAAGTCTGCCATTGAACCATGGTGTACAAGGCTAGCAGCAATGTGAGGTATGGGCTACCCCCTTCAGGATGTCTGTGCTCCCGAAGGCAACATAAATGTCTGTAGGAAGACCGCATCGCGCGGCCAAAGGTCTCATTATGCCTACTGCGCCAACAGAAAAAAAAAATTAATAAATAAGGACCACATTATTATCGAAAGGTACACGAATTTCTCCATAAGCAATTGGGGCGTGGCAAAATAACAAGGATATACATCGCAAGCCTAACAAAGAGCCCGTGTATGGACTCTCTTTACATATGCTCGAGAATTAAGTAGAAGAATGACGCAAAACCCTGAATGATTATAGATTTACCCCTTAAACGCAGCAATTTTTCAGTCTCTCAAACAAGGAGATTCATTTTGATATTGACAGTGAGGCTAAAAACGCGAACAACTCTAACGTGGTTGTCAGTAAAAAAAAATATCATTTAATCCTTCTTTGCTGTGTGATGCCACTTTTAACCATACATCCTTGGCCACCACGAGCTGATACATGTAACAGTATATTAATAAACTGTAATAGTTTCAACTTTATTCGAAAATTTACAAAATTAAAAAACAGATAACGCAAATCAGATAAGATGAATATATAACGCACAGGTCATTCATTACTTACTGGTCTCGTCCAAAAGTAGTACTTCCAATTCTTGGGATTTGTGACCGTTTTCCAAAAGTTTTTCGTATTTTTTTTTTGTTTGAGAGAAATTTTGAAAATTAAATCTTTTAAACCTTAAATTTTCAACTAATCGTACACATGATTTGGTATTCACATGACAACAAATTTATTTCAGTTTTATACCTCAATGGTGAACTAGTACATGAGCCTTTCAATTGACAGAATTCCGATTTGAACATGTTTTAGAGAAGCACTTTTAACAATATTTCTCTTTGGAAAATTCATATCTTTTTATTTTGCAATAGTATTACAGAAATATTAAAACATTACAGTTTACTAAAATATATTTGTTTGTTTAACGTCCCTTTATGCTATTAAGGCTAATCGGACGATGCTACAGTGGTAGTCCTAAATTTTGCCAATCCACCTATAATTAGGATAGGGATCATTAAAGAGTACCTGACATCGTACAGGCTCGGGAACCTTCAATATTGTAGGTTGCTATGCAAACCTCTTAACCACAGGTGTTCCCAATCGTACCTTGTAATTTTTTATAATAAAGAGATATGAATTATCCAAAAGAAATGTTATTTATAAAGATCTTTACTACAAAATGTTGAAATTGGAGTTAGTCATCCAGTCAACTCAAAGGCTCTGTACAAAGTGTAATTAATTGATGAGCCATGGGCGGATTCAGCCGGTTGTAAGGGGGGGGGCTGCAGCCCAATAGCCCTTCCCCTGGATCAGCCAATCAGCTTGTTTACCTTTATGTTCCTTTCCCACAACTTAAATTCTAATTTTTCTGCATATTATTTGTAAATTAACGGGGGGTTACTATAGAGGTGTAACCAACCTATTCTAACCATGGTGGGTATGACGAGATTCATTCCGTGGGGCCTACATGAAATGGCATAAAGTGGCGCTAAACAAACATCCCCATACCTAATACAATAATTTAACAACTTATTTTTTGGTTAAATTTCCAAGGTCAAAAGTACAGCTTGGGCACGAAATAATGGGTTATGCTATAGGTTACAAACCCATTCATTAAGGTTGAGAATGTCAAGATTTTTCCAAGGTTGAGGAAAATAAAAATCAGCGGTTGGACCAAGCTACTAGAAACTATACTGAGATTTATTAAGTGCCGTTTCTTTTCTTCCGAGTTTATCATGGAAGGAAATATTTTAAACAATAATATTCATACACTCATCATCCTGTACTAGGAAAGGGTAGATAGAGAGAATGGTTGGTAACAAGATTCATTCATTCATGTTTAGTATTCATTGTTTCAGAAGCAGAAGTTTGGCTGAAAAAAATATTTAAAAAAAGGTTTTTTGGAAACTTGAAAAAGCAAATAGAACACAGTCGATATGCTGCACGAACTATAACTTTTATATTTCTTTATAATGCATTAGAAGTGAAAGCAATTGTAGTTTGTTTATTTGTTAATTAACGTCACTTTATACCACTGAGGCTAATCGGAGGATGGAACAAAGGGAGTCCTAAAATGTACGTAACCAGTTTATAATTAGGATGGGGATCTTTAGCAAGTACCCGAACAATCGTAGTAATATTATTATAGAAATTTATGTTCAGAAATTATGATTCTTTTCTTTTTCAATACAACTTTTCTTCAAAATCCATCGTTCCTGAGATTGGAATATTATATACAATGTAGATTGGACACTTAAAAATAAACCTCATTAGGAATCAGATAGAGTGGAATCGTTATAAATAACTGAAACATCAATAATATCTTCAAAAGCTTGAAGGGAATGTCCATAAAAACCAGGAAGAATTTACATATGGACGGAAACGTCATGTATTCAGCAGAATCACGGTTTGAACTGATAATCCCTTCAAATTTTTATGGTATTTTTAATACAAACTAGTCAGTGATATTCCTTATATTGACTTTTAATTTATATCCTAATCTTTTACTTGAATTACAATTTTTACTATTGATTCTCATTAATCAAAAGTTAAAATTTATGGCACAAGGAATGAGTTAATAACAAACTTCACTCTCCCCCTCCTTCGGTGTAGAATGTTTTGAATTGTTGTTGTATGTTATTAAATTATCGATGGGCAAATATTTATTTAATTTTGTAGCAAAATAAATTCAAAAATAATTTGGGGTTGATAAGATTTTGTATAATAATATTATATAATCTTTTAATTCGTGAACTTTTATGATGATGAAGTCGTGGCAACACTGATACTGGGAGTGAAAACACTTTTGAGAGTGGGTCTTTTCTTGTTTGTTGTAATCACTTTTCAAAATTGTCGTCTATCATTTACCCAAATTATTTCAAAATGAAGATGGCAGATGGGTCGACAATATTAAGAAGAAACCGTCCAGGGACTAAAGCCAAGGTTAGTTCGTAATTTTTACCTAAATTGTAGTGAACATGTTTACAATTCAGTCTTCTTGGTAATTAGGTGTTTTTTTTTTTAAACAATACCTTTCGTTCAATTTGATTCTATAATTATTTATTTTTTCTCACAAATTATATTATGTATTTCCAATGAGATTATTTACTACGAAAAAATATCGAAACAAATGTCATCTTGCTATTGTCTCAAATAATTAATCATTGTCCATTTTTAGAATTTTAATGGCTGGCCAGATGAACCGTTTGAAGAGATGGACAGCACATTAGCAGTACAACAATATATACAACAACAGATTCGGAAAGAACCATCGAACATAGAGTTGATTTTAACTCCTCCAGAAAGTCAAGACGAGGGAGTATGGAAATATGAGCACTTAAGGTAACTAAATTATATATTAATCATATTTCCCAAGTCAAGAGAAGATATGTAACATGGTTGATATTGTGGAATTTTTACTCAGTTTATTGACAATGCCAACAGACAGTTTTGCATGGAGCTGAATGGATTAGCTGTAAGGCTACAGGGAGAGTGCTTACCTGAAAATTGTACACAAATGACAGCCACCGAGCAATGGATTTTTCTTTGCGCTGCACACAAAACACCAAAAGAATGCCCCGCAATCGATTATACTAGGCATACATTAGACGGCGCGGCATGCCTATTGAATAGCAATAAATATTTTCCTAGCAGGTTAGATGACATTCAATTCAAATTCTTTTACTCCTATTTTTGTGATTTTTTTGTTTATCTTGTTATTTTCATTATTCTTTTCAGAGTTAGTATAAAAGATTCATCAGTGACCAAACTTGGATCTGTTTGTAGACGTGTTTATAGAATATTTTCTCATGCATACTTTCATCATAGGAATATTTTTGATGAATTTGAGGTAAATATGATATGATATTTAATAGACCTCCGTGTTGAGATGCTCATGCATTATGTCAGGTTATAATTTTTTCAATATGGCTAGTTGTTACTGTACTTTTGCTGCTTATTTGTAATTAATAAATCGGTTCTTTGGTTTAACAAGTCTCTAATGAAAGCATCAAACTTTTGAATATTCTTAAAGTTAACATTTAAATTTTTAAAAACAAGCCATACTTTCACTTACATACTTTAACTGACTGTGTCTGACCGCATTTTAACTTTATTTCATAGAAAATCTAAACTAAATATTTTTTCTTAAACAATTTTTAATATACCGCTGTTTGATGTATTTGGTGGCAACTTTCTGACATTTTTTTTAAAGAAACTTCATTAACACTTTTTATTAACATACTTCATTGAATTTTTTTTTATAAATGGTTTGTAGATAATTTTATCGTTTAAGAGGATATTTCCACCTCAGGGAAGTTTTCGAAGATGTAGTCTAAAAAGGCTTTTGTATGTTCTTTGTTCCATTTCGCAGCAACCATTTGCTTAATTTTTACAATTTCTTGTTCTTTAATTTTTTTTAAATGATAATAAGGCATGCATATTTCATTATATTTGACCAATTTAAACCCTAAAAAAGAAATTTAACTAACTTCTACTGCTCAGAATTCCAATTTTACAATTGGAGATAATTATAGAGCATGAATATGTGTAAATTATGTAAGCCAGGCTCAAACAATGTCTACAATATTTTGATCAGTTGATTATTTTGTACTAGAGATTCTTTTTAACAATGGGGTTTATACCAAAACATTCAAGAAATACTTTTGCTTTTATTAATATAAAATAAAATAAAACAATGTATTTTTGGATCCTGAATTGATGGAACTCTCTTTAAGAAATGCCACCAATGAATTAGTACATCAAATTTTTAAACTTTTTTTCTTCTTAGGCTATCTGTACCTTATTAGTAGCAAATTTGCAATCAAGAATTACTGTTTATATGATCAGAACGATTATTAGATCTAAAATAATTGCATTGTTTTTAGTGATAATAGTTAAAATCTATATCACAATTTGAGAGACTGAATTAGCGTTAAGATTCTGTTGAAGTAGAAACATCTGATTGTATTCAGTTTATACATTTTTTCTGTAATAACCCTTAACACCAAATTTTTACTGTATAACACTAAATACGAATGAAAACTTCAATGACTGTAGCCAGTTGATCATATCTGTAGCCTTTAGTTCATCACCTATCATAGCCGACACATCATCTTACTCTTCTGAGTAAAGTTAAAGGAGTATGAAGATTCATACCTGAACCTGTTTTTTTCTTCCGATTAATGGAACATAGGGACGGTTATCTATATCTATATTTTGGATCAACTTGTTAAATGTTTTTATTATATTTGCCTAAGTTTATTAGAAAATGAATTATCTAGTTTTTTTTTTTTTTTTTTTTAACACGAAACGGCCTCGAAGGACCATATCAATCAATCAATATCAAGAATATCATTTTAGTTTCTTCACACCCTCTGCCTTCTTCTTACTCCAATACTCTCTGATCCTCCTGGACTGTTCCCTTCGCTGTTCCTCAGTCCATTTTCTCCCTCGTCTCTCCTTCCTACCCACAAGAACCCCAACCCCTTTTAGTTTTCCCTAAAAAGCTCTCTATCTAAGCAATCCCTATCTGTAATCTTCAGCCTATCCAGTTCTTCTTTTATTTGCTTAACATAACCCTCCCATACTTTTATAGTTGCAGACTTTGTTAAAAATTGTCTTGTTTTGTCTCTCATTACTCATTCTGACCATGTGCCCCAAGAACTTCAGTCTTCTGATCCTTGCTTTTTTCATGTTGAGCTGCAAGGATCTTCGTCTCGTCGATCTCAAGTTAGAATCCGCCGATGGTTATTGTTTGTACCTCTTGGGCATCAAATTCTTTTAATTTTCTACCTCTTGGGTATAAAATTTATGATTATTTCAAAGTTTTCTCTTCAACCACCATTTTCCGCCATGGCCACAAAATTCAACAAAGACGAGCAACAGGTGAAAATTTCCTTCACCCTTAAACATTCCTTCAATATCTTTTACACGATTATCCTCATTTCACCCTTGTCTGAAATTCCGAATCAGCATACAGCGAAAGCTTGTTAAGATGCATTAAAGACTTATTACATTGTTTTTATTTTACAGTTCTTTTAATTGCTTGTTAGAGCTTACCAGAGCGAAATAATTTTTTTTATCCCGTTTTTTACGTTGGTGATTTTAATCAGATTAATTGTATTTTTCCCCCTTTTTTTTATCTTCACTAAAATTATCTTACATCAAAAGCTTGTTTTATTTTTCATTACTATCTGTTTTTTTATTACTTCAGGTTATTTATACATCCAACTTCTATTCAACTGTCCTTTTTATTTTTCATTTATAAGTACAGTACAATCTTGATAATCCGACACATATGGGACCAGACAACTGTCGGATTATCGGAAGTAAAATAAAAAAATATTAAAATGTAATATTGTAACATTTTTACTTTCACTTACCTATATATGAAATATATAATAAGTGGAAGTATTGCGATCGTGAAAATTTTCGACTTCCGGTTTTCAACGGAAATACACGTTTTGGGGTCCCCTGAGTCCAAATAAGCAAGTCCCGCGAAATGGTCTGTGTGTGTGTGTGTGTGTGTACAGACTAGCTCAAAAACTATAAACCGTCCGAACCTGAAATTGGGTATTTAGAGTATGTATATGCCCGCGATGTGACAGCAAAAATTTCATCAAATTTGCTCAAAGGGAGGGGGTACTTTATTTAATAATTTTTTAAGTTTTTTTTCGATTTTCTCAAAAACGGCTCTAACGATTTTGATTAAACTGAGTATTTGATCTATTTATATGCCCGAAATATGACTGTGAAAATTTCAATATAATTGATCAACCGGAGGGGGGACTTTACTTAATAAATTTTGTATCATTTTCACATGTTTTTTTTTATTTACTCAAAAACGGTTTTAACGATTTTGACCAAACTTGGTATTTGATGTACTTATATGCCCGAGATATGACTGTAAAAATTTCATCAAAATGGATCAACGGGAGGGGGGACTTTACTTAATAAATTTTGTATCATTTTCACGTGTTGTTTTATTTACTCTAGAACGGTTTTAACGATTTTGATCAAACTGGGTATTTGATGTATGTATATGTCAAAGATGTGATAGCCAATATTTCATCGAAATTGGTCAAACGGATGTGGCACTTTATTTCATAATTTTTTTTCAATTTTTACCTTTTTTATCGATTATCTCAATAACGGCTTTAACGATTTTTATCAAATTCGTCATGTTTAATGAAAATTAGTTGTTCTTTAATTATCATTAGTTAAGGTAAGTTTTATCATTATTAAAATGTTCTGAGGGGGCTTAAATGGGGAAGGGGCATATTTTGTTTTCCTATAAAGTACCTTTTTTTTTGTTTATATGGAGAAATTAACTATCTCTCGTTCCGCCTAAAAATAAGAAATGGCTAAATATGAGATATGATAAAAATAAAGAATTAAAAATAAATAAACATTCTGATGACAATTGTAGAGTTCAGCTAGTAAGGTACCTTCGTCGTAATTATCAATCACGTCTTTATAGTTTAAACAAGGCTAAGAGTATTGGCCAGATCTTTTGTTGAGTATTCCTGGAATTCGTATGAGATCTCTTTGTCCAAAGCCCGAGAAACACCCTTACACAAAAACTGAACCTCCCCCATGCGTAACAGTCGGGATAATACACTGAGGAATAAACTTTTCTGATGGTGTACATCGAATCATAATCCTGAGACTTGATCCAAATACCTGAAACTTTGATTCATCGGTCCACAGTACTTTTCTCCAATCCTCCATGGTAAAATCCTTATGAGCAAGAACCCATTGACACCTTTTCTTTTTATTAGCAGGACGTAAAAGTGGTTTCAGTGTACCGACACACCCCAACAACTTGGCTTCCCTGGGTCTCCTTGTTACAGTTGAAACAGAAATAGATTTTTGTTAATGGTATTAACCTCAGCTCTAATATGGGGGCCAGTGAGTCTTCTGTTCCTCTTGCTCTTCAAAAAATAAATTCATCTTCCTGGGTAGATGTTATTCTGGGACATCCTGATCGAGCTTTGTCATGATGAGTGTGACTCCTCGAAGCGAGCAATGGTGTTATAGATTCTTGTTTTTGAAATTTTTAGATGAGCGGCAATTTGGTGCTCAGACTTGTTTACTTTGTGTAGTGTGTAAATTGCACTATGCAGTTCAACCGAATATTCCTTCTTTTTACCTATTTTTGTAAGTGAAAACGGAAAAAACGAAACAGACAATTAAAATGTTCAAACTTTGTGGTCTGGGACACAACGAATTACACTTAAACAAACTGAAACACTGACAAATAACGAGAGAAACAAATTGTGAGATAGACCGGAATGTAAACATAACTCCAGACACAATAAACACATTGTTAATCCTTAATGATTAATAGGACGTTGTCATTGAAAGTGTTGTACAATTTTTTTTAATTAGAATCTTTATTTTTCTCGTTGTTTTTCTTACGTCTGATGTACAGAATTGACTGCAAATGCGTTTCTACAACCCTGTAGAATTCATTCTACGTGACCATTTACTTAAAATTAGACATTGTTTTAAATAATTTTAATTGAAATATAAAAGTGGTCCTAAACTTTTGACCAGCAGTGTATGTCGTATGATGGAAATGCCACCTAAATTTGACTATATAGAGCACTCTATAGTCATATTTAGGTGGCATTTCCTTCAAAGACATATAGTCCTGTGTAATATACAGCAGACTGCAGCTACAGATTATTTTTGTTAATAAAATGTTGCTTGGCACTATTTTGCCCCGACCCCTTCATTTGTTGTATTGAGGCTCATCTCTAATTCGCATCTAATATTTTTTCAGAACGAGACCTTCTTGTGCCGGAGGTTTACTCACTTCATAACCAAGTACAATTTAATGTCTAAGGATAACCTGATAGTCCCAATCGTCGAGGGTGATGCTGTCGGTAGCGGTGAATCGGAAGCCTGAGAAAAGCCTAAACCTCCTTTGCGTGTTCCACCCGTGACAAAATAATACTCGCTCTCTTTCGTATCCCCTCCCTCCCACGTCAGAAATACTGCCCTGGTCCCCCCCCCCCTCTCATGATCGAGGACTAACAAAAGAGTGCGACACGCAAAGGTAGGTTTATCTTTTATTCACTCAATGAGTGTATCTATAATCATATGCCCATGATATATATTGTATAGTATATAATCTATCTAGTGATCTATGTATTTAAATTATATATTGATTTCTATATCTATAGTATGTATATATATTTATGTATAAATGTTAATTTATTACTATTATTATTATTATTATTTTAATAAATCTAAATTAGTCATTTTAATACTATGTGTTTTTATTTTTTAATAAATGTTTCAAATATGATGTTGTATGACTTATGCAGTATTATTTTTAAATTAGTTTTGCAAATTTCTTTTCATTATGTGTCAATTAAATGAAAGGAATCACAAAAAAAAAAATTAAATGTTAGCGAAGTTGAAATAGCAATGCAATGTAACTGACCATATATATGAAATGAGCCCCTGTGATATTTACACTGTTTCATAAAAAAAATAAAATAAAAAATATATTCACTCAGATAAAAAAGAAATTTTTACTTGTCAAATTATGATCCATGTAAAATACATCACGATTTTGAAATTAGTATATATTGCCTCTTTTTTTTTTTTTTGTTGTTTAAAATCTATTTAATGAATATGTAGATAGTTGACCACATGCTGTCCAAGCAGTAAACTCAAAAATTTTTCGGGCGTTAAGCGAACAAATATGGCTGACACACCCAACACAAGCTTCTGATGAAGAAAAAATCTCCATTATCAATATATTTTATATTTTCTGAAAAATAAAAAAATAGGTGACAAATTACAAAGGCGCACTAATATCACAAACAACTCCTGTCACTTGGGAAAAACCCAAATCAAAAAAAATCTCATAGCTACCCCCCAACACAGGCGAACAGATGAAATACCTAGAACACCCGAACAACCTTCTTGAAGGCTGTTTGAGTTAGTAGAGTGTAAAGGCACCATAATGCTATCGTCGGATTCGTTATGAAATTTTCTATTTGATGCTCCATAAAAAAGCACTTAAAAGTCTAAATGGAAAGTTTTATCTAAAATAATCTGTTTACTGCTTTGCTAACGATTTTCGAATGGAGTGTTTCACAACGATACCATTATCACACAAGTTTTAAGTTACTGCTTTTCTCCTTGGCTGGGCAGTACGGTCTTTCAGGAAGGAAATGATCTGAGATTCATTTTAAAAAAAAATTATGATATTGTCGTTATGTATTGAGCTACGGGTACAGTAAAATAAACAACTGACACTAAAATTACAATTTATTAGCCTTATATTTACAATTGTGTCTACTGCCTTATTATTAACCCTTTAACAGCTAAGCACTCGGAATGAAAGTTGCACTGAGAAGCTAAGCGGGTCTGCCAGCTTTTACTCTCCCCAAGCTAAGGCTTGTAGGCCACTCTCCACCGCTGACTGCCTCAACTTCTTTAACTCCTCATAACCTTCACCGAATATTTCTTAATGTTTTATATATTTTTTATGATTCTATAATACCTTTATCATTATTTCAATAAATTAAAATGCTAGATTATCGATTGCAATAACAGATTAAGTGATTTAAGAAAGTAATAATGAACAGTAATATAATAATGTTATTACTTTATGTACATATTTTTTTAAATTTAATTAATTTTTAATAAGTAATATTTTAATAATGTACCAATGGTTAGATGGATTATAAACTTCCAATGGAATTTTTTTTAAATCTCCTTATCAGTGAACACTTTTCGTGACATACTAATACCAAAACTGGAGAAATAATAGCGAAATAAAACAGTGAATATCTCCAAAAAACACAGATGACCATCGCTCAAAGCGTCTAGAACTCAAAATGAATAATGGTAAATATGTCCTTCAAGACCCCTGACAGTAGCCGAGGGAGGGATAAGGGACAGGAAAAAAAATTAGCAGGTAAAAAAGGGGTGAGACGGGCTTCCCCGAACAGACGACGCAGATGACAGGTAGCTACCCGGCCGAAACAAATATTTCTGTAATAGAGACACCCATGCATCCTAGGTGCCACTAGATGTAACTTATTAAGTCTCTGAGGATCTGCTAGGATGTGCCACAGTCACGACAACATCTCATGTGAAGCTGAAGACGTTAAGTCAGTGAAAAACCGATTGCGAGATATACGGTCATTAGCTCCTGGGGACTGGCAGCCTGCGACGAGTTATCTCGTCGTTAGCTTGTGGGGACTGACTTTTTTTTTGTGAGATATATGGAGCAATGAAAGGGTTAAATACAGAATACATTGATTAATGATTATGTAGACACTAGTTACTTACGATAAATTACAATGGTTAAAAACTAGAGTCTTCAACAATATACACTCTCATCACAATGAAACTTATTACTTTGAACTGTAATCGATGGGTGTTTACGTAAGTCTGTCTGTCAAGATGGGCAGGACCAGGAATGGTAAGCCAGGAAAACGAAGGCAAGGAGGGTGACCACGAAGCCGATGGATAGGTGTCGAAAAAACTCTGGAAAGCTGGGAGTTGGAAGATGGAGGAAGTAAGCCCTAGACAGAGTGGAGTGGCAAAACATCCTATAACTATTGGGGGGACCGGAAGAGGAAGACAATGCTGGGGGTGCACACGGCCATCAGAATATATTACAGCTGGAACACTGCCCGCTTTTCTTTTTGGAACCCTTTGCTACGTTATGGCTGCCTGCTATATGTTACCATATAGTTACCAGGAACGGAATATATGAAATAAATTAATTGAATATGTATTAATGTGTATTGGATTCTTTTCCAAAAGTTACGTATTTACCGATTTTATTTATTTTAAGATAGGTTAAATGATAATCAGGATTTTCAGTTTGAAAAAAAATTTATTATCGAAAGCGAACGTTTCCATCCTACTTGTGGATCTTCATCAGGGCTAAAAGAAAACAAATATATGAGTATCTATACTAGTGGATGACAATAAATGCATATTTTACAGAACTGACAATAATATAAAAGATGGTAAGCATTATACCTTTGAAGTCGGCAAACTATCCCCTAACACTACCTCTTACCTTATTTTACCTTCAGTCTTTGTATGTGCCTTGACTCAGAAGGTAAATATCAGATTCTATTTTATCTTGCTAACCAGCTACTTATTTAACCCTTTAACTGCTACTAACACAGATATGTGCGGTGGGCAGGCGTGCCTCTGGTGCTACTAACACAAATCTGTGCGCTTAAGGGAGCGCGCCTCCAGTGCTACTATCACAGATTTGTGATTCTGAACGTCTGCTACTCACACATATTTCTGTGCCGCTGAAACGGCATCTAGCGGTCTCTAAATCAATCTGTGGACTCTTTGAATACCCAGTAGGTAGCGCAGGCATTCCCTTGTCATTCTATGCCAGGTCTGAGTGGCCAGACCTTTTTATACCTGATTTGGCTTAGGCCAACCTGTTCAAGTCCCTTATTCCCTTAAGTCTAATTACAGGTTTATGGCCCCAATAACTTACAAGGCGGTATTTCCTGGACCTTCAGGTAAAACACCATCGGGTTTGAGCCTATACTTATACAGTACTTTACATTTATCATTCTAAATTAGTAATCTAATTGAATTACCCTATCATGGCAGCATCCACAATACTCAGGACCTGTACCATCCATTTTAACTATTTCAACCCTCTTCTCCTCTGAATTGCGTTTTCTATTTATTTTTTTTTTTAATAGTTCAATAATGGTTTATCTCAAAAAGTGTAAATTATTACGGTTATTTAAATGCTCTGAAAGTGGAGTATATTTAACAAGAGTCTGTTCAAATTTTTTGTATTTATAATTCAGCTATCTATAACAATCTGCTGCATAGTCAACATTTGAATTATACAGGTTAATATCAGTTATTCAACTTTTAAACATTAGATAAAGTCCTGAAAAATTATGTTATGTGAAATATTTGCCCATGTACATTTAAAGTAAAGAGAAACAAAATCTTAATAATAATATATAGCTTGTATATGCTGAATTTTGGAAAGTTAATGAATTATTCAATTCTTAATTTTTAGATTTACAAATTCTCTCCATTACTTTCTGTTGGCAGTTAATAGTGCCCTCTCTACAAGGACAAAATAACCAATTCTATCATCAAAGGGAGTCTTGCAGGATTCAATGCCCTTTGGGGAGGATATTTTAGTAGTATCATTGTTTTACATAGCATAATGTATGTACTCGTTCAAGATCCCTATCCTGATTATACCTGGATAGGTAAAATTTAGGACTTCCACTGTAGCATCATCCGATTAGCCTTGGTAGCATAAAGGGATGCTAAAGAAGCAATGTATTGGATTGTCCGGAAAGTTCGTAGAGAAATTTGGAACCAACGGTTTGGAAGGTCCATTACCCCTTTTTTCCAAAAATCACTGTCCTAACTCCTGAAGAACAATAAAAGGTCCATTTTGATATCATCTTCTCAAGAGTAGGATTTCCCTTGTAGAAAATTTTCGAGAAAACGGATAAGATGGAAATCCGCAGGAGCAATGTCAGGAGAGTACGGCAGGTGAGAGCTAAAACCTCCCATCTGAAGCTTAAAATCTTTTGCCGAGTCCTTAAAAGACACATGGGGCCTAGCGTTGTCTTGGTGGAATAGCACTCCTTTCCGATTTTCCAACTGCAACGGTCGATTTGCAGGCTCTTAACTCCTCAGCTATCTCAAGGACAGTAATTCGTGGATTGTTTGCGATGACCGTCATAATATCCTAGATGTCAAGAGTTGTACTACGGCCAGCCCGGGGTTGGTCTTCCAAATTGAAATCTCCTGATCTAAACTGCGAAAACCACTTCTGAATCGTGCTATCAGCAATTGAATCGCTGCCATACACGGCAATAATCTCTCTTGCAGTTTGCGCAGCATTTTTCCCTTTTTTAAAAAAGAACAGCATAATATGCCAAAAATGAACTGAATCGTCACTCATGATGGTTTGCAATACTGAGCCTTAATAAAGACGAATTCAGTGTGTAAAAATAGTTAATTACATGAGGATTAAAGGCATATAAATAAACATTAGCTTTGTGATTCATTTTTAGTAGAAAAAATAAAAGGTAAATTTTATTTTAAAAATCTCTATGAACTTTTCGGACAACCCAATTAATAAGGTAGATAAAAAAAGTTAGTAAAATTAGTATATAAAAAAAGTAGTATACAATTAATAGGGTAGATAAAAAAAGTTAAGCTGCACATCGTTTGCTCATAATTCTAAAAATATGTATTTGAGGAAACAGTATGACTAAAAATAACAGTATACACACATATGTTTCTATAATATATACACTGTACAAGTCACAGAACTCTTTTTTAAAAGAAATATTTACTGTACACAATAAAATATATAAAATTTAAGATTCATCTTTTTTGGGTGGAATGTTCTTTTTGGGTTTTCCTTTGTTGTAGCCGAGCCCTGCCTTCTCGACTTGCTGACTGATGTTGGGCTTCGAGTGCTTCTTCGGCCTGTTCTGTCTACCGCTACCCCTTGGCTTGGTCTCTTTATTTGGTCCTTGATAACTGAGAAAAAAAATCTAGTAAATAATTGTTTTCCCTAATAATTACTTAAAAATTTTAAAACTAATTAATTAGAAGATAAAAGATTCAAAAATGGCCGGGAATCGAACCCAGGTCCTCTGCATCTATGTCGCAGCTCTCTTACCACTGAGCTAACCGTGGGGCCGTACCAGCCGTGATCGAATCTTTCTCTACTGTGATCTGATACTCCCACCAGGTCTCGCCACTTCTATTTATATTATATCTATTTTATATCTTCTAATTAATTAGTTTAATAATTATAAATTAATTATCTAACGATAACAAATAACTAGATAACAACGTACAATTTATAACTTGACTTATGTCAATTAGATCCCGTCTGTCTGGACAATTTTTCAGCCCTCCGGCACTTCGCTACAATGTGACGAGACCTGGTGGTGTGTGCGATCGCAGAAGAGAAAGATTCGATCATGGCTGGTACGGCCCCACGGTTAGCTCAGTGGTCAGAGAGCTGTGATGTAGATGCAGAGGCCTGGGTTCTATTCCCGGCCGAGGTCAAATCTTTTATCTTCTAATTAATTAGTTTAAAAATTATAAATTAATTATCTAACGATAACTAATAACTAAATAACAACTTACTTAAAACCATTGATGAAAGCCGATAAGGAAGTAGGGATAGAATAAATAAGGAGAAGACAAAATGCATGGTTAGCTGTAGAAACTATAACTTGATAACTTAAAGCAAAAGTCAGAACAGCCCCTAGCTCCAAGTCAGCTCTTTTTTGACGAAAAATATTATGTCAAAGTACAAAGGTGCGGTCAGACATCGTTGTTAGCCGGCATAATTTATTAGCTGACACTCTCTCATAACAACTAGCTTCTTGAGGAATTTGATGGCCCGGTGGTGGCTCAAAGACCAATTACATTCCTCCATATAGATAGATCATTGAATGTCTTATAGATGAGGGTTTTTGTAATAGTTTAAGAATTTTTACTGTTTGTAAGTGTTGAAGCAGTTTTGTTAAGTTTGAATTTATCGGGAAGATATTGTCATATACTAAAATTATTTTTAAAACACTGCCATTTCTTTATACTTAGATATGAGGGGTCACCGGTGGTGTAGTTGTTAGCACGGCAACCTACAATACTAAAGGTCGCGGGTTCGTGCCCCGTGGTGGCCCTAGGATTTTTTTAAGGGAGTAAAAAATCCTGAGCTATACTCTCCCTCGGATAGGACGTAAATTGTACGATGTCAGATACTCATAAAGATCCCTGTCCTAATTATAACTGGATAGGCAAAATTTAGGACTCTCACTGTAGCATCGTCCGATTAGCCTTAGTGGCATAAAGTGAAGTTAAAGAAACAAACAAACAAACAATAATACCTGATAAACGCTTAGCCTACTGGAAAAGGTCCGAGGGGTAGGCCTAGGCGAAGGTGGGTGGATTCCGTAAGGAGTGATCTTGTGGAGTTGGGATTGGACAGGGGGAGGTGGATGGAGCTGTGTAGGCAGCCATTGCTGGTGTCGGCATCAAACCTTTACGTTCGTTGAGCCTTTATTCTAAATCCTAATAAATTAGTCTGCCAGGGGTGGCGGGATGGCTGAGTGGGCAAACACGTAAAAAATACGCGTTGCCCATGGCAACGTATGATTGAGAACCGAAAGATAGCAAGTTCAAAACCCGGAGCCAGGGGAAAATTTAGTAATACTCGGCATTAATCCCGCACCCCCTCCTCTGGCCCGGGACACCCCGTATAGCCTACAAGGCGAGGAAGGAGAGGACCAATAAAAAAAAAAAAAAAAAAAAAAAAAAAAAAAATTAGTTTGCCAGGCCATACAAATGAATAACAGATCAGTGTGATAATAATGAGCTGCTCAGAGGGATAAATTACTCTGCTTTGAATCGTTGACTTTAATATTCCATAAGAAGTATTATTATTTGAACAAAGCACTGTCTCTCCTTTCCTAGTCTTTTTGATATCTTCTTCTTCTTCTTCTTTCACTAGCTCTTATGTGCCTTTCAGCGTAGAGCTCGGTTTGCCTCAGCCCACTTCATCCAACCGTCTCTGTCCATAGCCATTCGCTTCATCTGGGTCATTGACATCCCCCGATCTTTGCCTATCTTTTCTATATATTCACTGAATGTGATTCGTGGCCTTCCAACTGGTCTGCTTCCTTCTGGCCTCATCTCCATGTACCATTTGACTTTCCTTTCTTCTGGCATTCTGCATATGTGCCCAAACCACTTTAGTTGCCGCTCCTCAACCCTTAACTTCATGGATGGTACCTTGAGCTCTTCTTGGACAATTTCATTTCGGACACAATCCCTTCTTGTTTTCCCCACTACTCTTCTAAGGAACCTCATTTCCGCAGTAGTGAGCCTTTTAATGTGTTTATCAAGGGCAGTCCAGTGTTCGGCTCCGTACAAGAGGACTGGGAGGAATAAGGTCTTGAAAACAGTTAGTTTTGTGTTCCGGGCAATTTCTTTTTTACCGACTATGGTACTGTTGATTTGGAGGTACACACTGTTCGCTTTCCTCACTCGATTCCCGATTTCTGGGTCCAGCCTTCCATCCCTGCTTACCAGAGTGCCAAGATATTGGTAGGTATCCACGCATTCTAGAGGTTCCCCATTGCAAGTAATGTTTACTTCCTCTTTCGTCCGTCCTACCTGCATCACCTTACTCTTGGTAGTATTTATTTCCATGCCCTTTCTGTGCAGTTCCTCTCTCCACTACACTACGGCCTTCTGGAGATTCTCCTGTGAGTCAGCTATTAGGACGATATCGTCGGCAAATATGAAGAATTGGGCCAATACTGGGTATAGGTTTCGATAACCTACTACTGCTCTAGGTGATCTTCTTTTGCATATTTTGGCGATCTCGTCCATAAATGCGACAAAGAGAAGGGGACTGAGGCTGTCACCCTGCTTTACACCCTTCATAAACTTAAACGGCTTTGATTCCCTTCCATTCAGGCGAACAATTCCTTTTGGATCTTGGTAAACAGCTTGTATCGCCAGTATAAGTTTATTAGGGACTTTTTTGTTGCGAAGGGATATCCATATTTCCTCTCTTGGGACGGTATCGAAAGCTGCTCCAAGATCCAGAAAGGCCAAGTAGACACTCTTCCCTCTATCCCAGGCCTTCTCCAAAATCATTCGGAGGGAGAATATATGATCTGCGGTTTGTCGCTGGGGTCTAAATGCTGCTTGTTCTTCTCCGATTGATTTTTGATATCAATGATTTATTTATTTATTTTTTTTGCTTTTGGGAAATTTTCGAAATAAGGTTGTTGTTCGTGGGATATGATGTAATGAATAATACATTGCTGATTATTTTTGTATAATTTTGTAATATTGATTAAAAGAAACAAAAAAAAAAAAGAAAACATCTGGTTTAGAATGGTTCTAGAGCTTTTGTTGGAACGAATTGACAGTTGGAACAAACTGTCATGGTACATGTTTGTGACTACGATGTTCGAGTACAATCTACACTGGCCCCGAGGGTTCAGGATTGTTTTCCTAATGACTATAAATAAAGAGTAATAGACTGGAGAGTTAGACTGGTTCTGAAGCTCAAGTCATGTGGTTATTTCTATGTTTAACAAAGTGATAATTTTTGTAACCTGTTTAAATATTTGTGCGGCAATGAACATTGTTATTTTTCTTTGAATAAAAATTGTTTAACCCACGTAAGAGTTACAATATAAACATATGTATCGATTTCCTACTGAACGGCTACTTGTGGAAGAAGGTTTATGTAGGTTATAAACTTACTAGCTAGGGTGCCCGGCTTCGCTCCGGTAGTTGTGTGGCAGTTTTAATAACAGAAAAACTTTAAAATTAAAGGAAATATAGAACAAAATTAGCACTTTCTTGAAAATTTTAACATTTCAAAGATTTTAACATTGCAGATTCGAGATCTGCAGTGTCCGCCCAAATAAGGAACCCTATATACTTTATAGGGTGTTAAAAATGGTGGATGAACAATTCATTTTGCTGCAACTTTGTCGAGTCATGCATCGTTTTTGATGGTTTCTGTGATTATGAATCCTATAAGCCCATATCAAGCAGTCAGCAGATAGTAAGTTATTAGATTATTAGTTAAAAAAACTATATTTGGAGTACCACTTACGCCGACTACTGTGATGGTCCCATTAGATCCAGAAGTTTAGAAAATACCGAAGATTCATAGAAACTTTTTTTGTAAGACCTTTCTTCCAGTTCAACCTCCCTTAATATATCCCCCCCCCCCCCACGCTAATTTGGCTGACCTCTGCACTTCTCCAATCTTACTACTGTTACTAAGTGAAAACCAAAATATCATGAGGGCACAATGTTTTCATCATATTTCTTTTTATCCTGAACTATGAGCGGTGATAAAATCTTATTAAAAAAATTGTATTATTGGAGTCAATTCATCATTTTGTCAACTGGAATGCTCATCATACATAGTAATAAAACCATTTTTTCATAACTACATACAATAAGAACACTTCAAACTTGTTATTATCGGTTTATAATCAGTTTATTCAGCTCTTCTTTTTTGTTTTATGTCTGTTTTTATTCGCTCACTCATATTGCATTAAATTTACTTAAGTATATGTTAGATATTGATTAAATGTAATGTGTTTATCAATTAATCTTCTTATGAGAAAATTAATTTTGTAAAGTATCCAGTCGGTTTTCCAATTGATTGCAGATATGTAAAATCATTAATTTATTTATTAATTTCATTAATTTATAATTTAATTTATTTAAAAGAAAAGGTGAAACTAATTATTTTCACTTGATTTTTAAGTAATTTAAAAAGAACAGCTGACAAAATACATAACCTTTACAAATATAACGGAATGAATGAACAATAAACATTGAGTGAAACACACCCTAGCGCTTCCTGGTGGTCTGCAGCTCGAACTAAATTTTTCATTCATAAACTCGTATCTCAATCTCAGAGAGGCTAATTACATGTTGCGAGAGGCATAAAATTCCAATCCTTTTCTCTTCAATTTCACACCCTTAAGAGAAAAACGGAAACCTTCTTCTCCGTTAGGGGACATTCAGTTAAACGCTGACATAAATTTCTTAATTGTATGTGGAGTCGTTTCCGAGCCTTTTCGGCACGCACATTGTACACTTTGCTTTATAATATATATTGATTAAACCCCGGAAACTTTACCCCTCTCCCCTGACTACAGCGACCAACTTTGTCAATGCGAGCTTTAGTTAGTTCTCGCGAACTTAAATTTTCAAACACATCATTAATGGTGTAAAAACTGATTTAATTAACAGCATAGGTAAATGTAATTGAAATAGTCTCTCACTTTGAGCGGATAGTATAATTTAAGCGCCTGGCATGTCAAGTTTGTTCAGAACTTAACAACGTTACAAAATCTTAAGAATTTGAAACTAGTAATGATAGGTATACTATCCAAAGCAATGAACACTGAACAGACTAATGTGAAATACTTTTCTTATAATTGAAAAAATGACAAATTAACTTTTTTATTAATATTAAGAGGTTCAATCATGTCTTTGAGAATCATAAGATGTTTTTTGAGAATGGAGACACTGACCCGAAATGTCTTTATAGCATGTTATAATAATATAAAAAATACATGCTAGAAGAGTAACTCAAACTATGTATCCAAATAGAAATTTGAAACTTGCAGTATCATTTAAGTATTAAAGATTGAGTAAATACTCATGTAATATTGTAATAATTTTTTTTTAAAATTAATTATATATAATTTTTATCCTAAACGAATAGATATTTTAGATTTAATAATTGAGAGTTGCAGATTTTATAATTATATAATGAATAAATTTAAAAAACAATGAAAGAGCAAGGCAGAAGGAGGAGCTGAAGATTGAATGGTTACATAAACCTTAAAGGTTTCTGTAGGTTTATTGCCTATTTGTATATAATTACGTTTTTGTTTTTAAGCTTATAAATGTATTATTACTTACAAGGGGAGGCTACTGACGTGGGGTCACCGATTACAATGAAACTTTTTTTCGAGTTTCTATATCCAAAAATATTAGATACGTGTCCGAGGGTTCTTGCCAATGGGCCTTCTGAGCCGAGAAAAAAAATTTCTTAGGAACGAAAATAGCCAAAAATTGCATCAACAAAGTTCCCGCTGCTCAAAGCTCCTTCAACCAATTTCGATGAAATTTTCAGGCATGTCAGTGTATTGAAAAATATTAGACACATGTATAGGGGATTGGCGAAATTAGCCTCTGGAAGCCCAGAATAAATCATTCAATATTGTGGTATATTCGTGCTCTGGGTAACGTTTAAAATTAATTCCATTACTTTGTAAATTGAATAAATTACGTTTTTCTGCTTTTTACGTCAAAAACTAAATATTTGTATTTAAATATTATTAAATATTTAACAGGAAATATTTTTCATGAAAAAGCATTTTTTGCTTAGACTGAAGAAAAATTTTCAACCAAAAAAAAAAAATTACTATTTGAAATATGTTCCAGTTTTTATGTAAAAAGCACAATTTCATAGTTACTTAAAAAAATATTTAAGATAACTTTGCGAAAAATTGAATTCGAAAGTTTTTTGAATCTGAAAGTATTTCCATTGTTGTTTTCCATTGCCCAAAGAATTGAGGAATTATTTTATGATTGAAAACGTTTGTTAAAAATTAAGAATAATAAATCTTTGGAAGACGACAACTGTTTTTATTGAATTAAGGGATTGCAGTTATAAACACAAAATGAACTTCTAAATACAAAAAACAGGGTCAATGACATGTAATATAAATAAACATGACAAACTGATTAGGTAGGTAATTCCTTCTCTCAGGTTTGTGGAAAATAACTTCACTCTCCCATTGGCATTCGTCCCGTACGTATCTACTGCGAAAAGTTTGTTCTTAAACATATTAATTGGATTATCTAGCTTTTGATTTATTTGGCATCTCTTGGGCATCTTTTTTGGATTTTCATTAATCGACATTTCTCTGTCACTAATTAAATCTTCTTTTTTTTCATTGTTAAAAAATATGAACGGTCAAAATTTGGACGACTGTTTTAGTCGTCTTTGTTATGATAAGAACATCGTGAAACAAGGTCTTAAATATTTTTGGGGAATCAACAAAAAATTTTTTTGTGACAATCTCCTCCAAGCAAGGAAATTTTGTTATGAAAAATATTTCCTGTTAAATATTTATAATATTCAAATATAAATTTAGAAGATAAAAAAAATAAAAAAAAGAGAAAAAAAAACTTCGTCTCAAAATAATTTGTTTTTAAATATAAATATTTAGTTTTTGAAGTACGAAGCTGAAAAAACGTAGTTTATTCAATTTACAAAGTAATGGAATTGATTTTTAACGTTGCCGAGAGCGCGAATATAACACAAAATTGAATGATTTATTCTGGGCTTCCAGAGGCTAATTTCGCCAATCCCCTATACATGTGTCTAATATTTTTCAATACTCTGACATGCCTGAAAATTTCATCGAAATTGGTTGAAGGAGCTTTGAGCAGCGGCAACTTTGTTGATGCAATTTTTGGCTATTTTCGTTCCTAAGAAATTTTTTTTCTCGGCTCAGAAGGCACATTGGCAGGAACCCTCGGACACATATCTAATATTTTTGGATATAGAAACTCGAAAAAAAGTTTCATTGTAATCGGTGACCCCACGTCCGTAGCCTCCCCTTGTTAGATATAACTATGGCAGTTTCCTGTTATATTAATCTTCTATCACACTCAGATATGAACCAATGTAAATTTTTTTTACTTTCTCTTACCTATATATGAAATATATAGTAAGTGGAAGTATTGCGATCGTGAAAAATTTCGACTTCCGGTTTTCAACGGAAATACACGTTTTGGGGTCCCCTGAGTCGAAATGACCAAGTCCCGCGAAATGGTCTGTGTGTGTGTGTGGTGTGTGTGTGTGTGTGTGTGTGTGTGTGCGTGTGCGTGTGCGTGTGCGTGTGCGTGTGAGAACAGACTAGCTCAAAAACTATAAACCGTGCGATCCTGAAATTGGGTATTTAGTGTAGGTATATGCCCGCGATGTGACAGCAAAAATTTCATCAAAATTACTTAAAGGGAGGGGGTACTTTACTTAATAACTTTTTAGGTTTTTTTTTCGATTTTCTCAAAAACGGCTCTAACGATTTTGATTAAACTGAGTATTTGATGTATTAATATGCCCGAGATATGACTGTAAAAATTTCATCAAAATTGATTAACCGGAGGGGGGACTTTACTCAAAAACGGCTTTAAAGATTTTGATCAAACTGGGTATTTGATGAATGTATATGCCAAATATTTGATAGCCAACATTTCATCAAAATTGATCAACCGAAGGGGGGACTTTACTTAATAAATTTTGTATCATTTTCACTGGGTTTTTTATTTACTCAAAAACGGCTTTACGATTAATGTTGACGCATTTGATACAAAAAAATATTAGAAGATCTATTTATTTATTTTTTTTTGTATCTTCCCCTTTTTTAATATTTTTTTTCAAATACTGATTAGTATGTAAAAAATTGTTTTATTTTTAATAATTACGCGCGGACCGCTGTATGCGCGGCCGCCGGCAATAAACAAAGGGAGCCGTACTTTGTACTCTCGTATAGGGTACGAGCGGCCCTGCCGTCAGTAGTAGCCTGATGCAACAACAAGCCACACCAGGGCATTTCTCCAGGACCTTTCCTTTCTTTAGTAAGACTACGTTCCATGAACAAGGGCCCACGGCCACCAGTCGCTAAAGGGAACTACGTCCTACGGCCCAGCCGCCTAACAAGTGAAAATTCAGCTCCCAGAGTAGCGAATTAACGGGGGGGTACCAGGTACCATCCGTCCACTTCAATGTTCTTCAAAACTGTAAGTGAACATTTTCAGTTAACTCTTAAGTGGTTGCATATGTGCATAATATTCAACTTCATAGTGCAATACGACAGTTGGAGTAGCGCATTACTCATTATTAATTCTGGCTTATATCAGCTTCAGTGGCTAGACCGTTAAGTGCCAGCTTCTGAGTAAAATTATTAGAGTTCAAAACTCATCTTACAGTGAAAACTTTTTTTTATGAAACACTCAGTGCATATAATTAATTTTTTTTTTGGGAAGAATTATTTTATTTTGTTATTTGTTTTATAAATAGAATATAAATTATGTTAAGCTATTGCGAAATTAATTTAGTAATTGATGTATATATGTATAAATATTTTTTTTCTTTTCTATTCTGTTCTCTTGCACTATTCTATTCAAGTAAAATTTTATTCATCATTTTATCTGGTGCATAACATAATATTTTACATTTTACTTGATATTTTGTTAGCTGTTCTATAGTATATATATCATTTCTATAATTATTTTTATTTTTAAGAATTTATTTCTTTACTTACATTTAAGAATTTCATGCTTTTAATTTTTATTTTAATGCTAATATGTTTTGGTCATTTTTATCTATAATAAATAAGGTTATTATTTTGTTTAAATAATTTTCCTGTTTATTCTTAATACCCAGTTGCACGTCAGTCTCAACATATTAACGATTGTAAATAGGAAAGTCTTCTTGTGAAACTCTATTACATTCGTAACATTTTTTGGTCCAGTCCGGGCCGGATAGTTTTTTTGGAATACTAATTTAAATCATTTTTTGGTCCTCCGCTTGGACGTGCAGCCTGGTATCAAGTTATAATTTTTTTTGGCCTTGTTTATTTTTATATATGACCTTCATAAATTTATTTTTATAAATTTATCATTTTTTCTCGATTGTAACGTCAATATCTCGCCTTTAAAATTTATTATCATTAGAATTCGTCATATTCTATTATTATTTTTTTTTCTCTCCTTTAACGCATTAGCTCACTAGGTAACAATATGGAGAACCTTCCCGCCGCTAAACAAGCGAACTTTAAGATTCTTAAGGCAAAACTTCAGAGCCTTGGACCTAAGATCAAGACCATTGTTGAGCAAGGTCGTTCTATAGCAAATGATACTTCACAACTTTTTCTCTTTAAGGGCATGTTTAAGGAACTTAAACCATATTTTGATGCCTTTACTATCACATGGGATAAACTAACTGAGTTTGTTATTAGCGAATCCTTGTCAAAGGATATATTCCCAACCGAAAGCGATAGTATTTTGCAAAAGAATATTGAACGCTACTATTTTGAAGCATGCGCTATTTACGAACAGCACATGAATCCTACCCCTCAGTTGGCTTCCACCACAGTAAATCCAAACACTCACACTAGTATCCTTAATGAATCTCGTACAGTTAGAGCTAGGTTGCCCCAAATCAATCTGCCCTCATTCAGTGGAATTCAAGTCGAATGGCCATTATTCAGGGATACCTATCGTTCATTGGTGCACGATGAAGAATCCTTATCCAATATTGAAAAATTCCTCTTCCTAGTTTCTTGTCTCAAGGGCCCACCACTTGCCTTGCTAAAGGGCATTGAATTACAAGAAGGGAATTATAATCAGGCGTGGAAGCTTCTAAATGATACATATGATGACAAACGGAGGTTAGCAAATAGTTATCTAAAAAACATACTAGAATTCAGCCCCCTCAAAGGCCGACCATCTTCTGCTTGTTTAAAACATTTACTTACCACTGTTGGTGAGAGCATAGAGTCCTTTAAACAACTCAATATTCCCAATTCTGAGGATTTTATATTATTCTGCCTCGTTTTACGTTGTTTAGATTCAGACACCCGGAGAGCATTTGAAAAACAACACTCCAAGATTGAATTTCCAACTTGCAAAAATCTCATTGATTTCATCAAGGTGGAATGGAGGTCTTTAGAACTGACCAATGAGGAAGTCAGTGTAACTCACAATAAAACACACCATCCTCAAGGCCAAAGGCAACAATCCTTCATTAAGGAAAATCGAAATAAGACCACTCTTTTGGCTGATCTTGATGCACCAAACACTTCAAAACATCAAAATGGGACGATGGAAAGTTCAAGAAAATTTACTCTGCCTCCTTGCGTTGTTTGTAAGGGTCGGCACAATCTGTATCAGTGCACTCAATTCCGAAAAGCGACACCTTCACAGAAACTCAGTCTCTTAAGGAATTGGAATGGTTGCACCAATTGTCTTTCACAAAGACACCCTCTCAGTAAATGCACTTCACAAAGGAGATGCCAATTATGCTCCAGGAATCATCACACTTGGTTACACATCCAACGAACACAAGAAGATGTTAATAAACCTATTCCTGCAACGTCTGACGTGGTACTTGGGACCCTCAGTCATCAAGGTGAGGTCCTATTGGGTACAACCATAATAGAAGTAAAAGATGCAAATGGTGGTTACCAAAAGGTTCGAGCTGTAACCGATAGTGGCAGTCAACACTCCTTTATGACTGAAAGCTGCGCAGCCAGATTAGGCTTAGCTGTTGAACAATGCACTCAAAAGGTGTCCGGTATCGGTCAGTCACCACTTACGGGTATGGTAGGAAAGACTAACTGCTGCATTCGTTCTATGATTACTTCTGAACTACATAATGATCTTTGGGTGGAGCCTATTGTAGTTCATCGAATCACAGGTGATCTTCCTCATACCCCTTTACCTACAGCCATCAAATCACTTTATAAATCTTATGTGCTTGCAGACGACGAATTCTGGAAACCTAGCCCAATAGAATTTCTATTAGGTGGAGATTTATATTATGAAATAATAACTGGGCGCCCAATCACAGTTGCTCCAGAGTTACCAAAACTGCTTCCCACAATATTTGGGCATATCATAGGAGGTCCCATGACAAGTATGCCTGCATCAAGGAGATCATCTAGCCTGTTCGTGAACTCAACAGATAGCATAGAGGAAATAATGTCCAAGTTTTGGGAGGTTGAAGAGGTGTCTGGTAAACCGGTTATCACCAAAGAAGAAAGAGCCTGCGAAGAACATTTCTTAGCTACTCATCAAAGATTGCCCTCTGGGCGTTATATCGTCTCCCTGCCTCTGAAGGAATCTATAAAAAACTTAACAAACCCTAGGCAACAAGCATTCAATCGCCTTTTGAACTTGGAATTTAAGCTAAGTAAGGATCCTGCTCTCAAAGAGGAATACCACAAGTTCATGCAGGAGTACTTATCTTTAGGTCACATGAAAGTCGCACCGCCCAACACATCAGCCTACACTATTCCGCATCACGCAGTCTTTAAGTCTCAAAATGGTGAAAGAAAATTGAGAGTTGTGTTTGACGCATCCTGCAATACTAAATCAGGTTCCCTCAATGATCACATGAATACAGGTCCTAAACTGCAACTGGATATTGCAGATGTTATCTCAAATTTCCGAGTACACCAGTTTGTTTTAACAGCAGATATCGTCAAAATGTATAGACAGATATTGGTAAACCCATCTGATAGGAAATACCAACACATCCTCTGGCGTTTCAACTCTGCAGACGTTGTTCAAGACTTCGAGTTATGCACTGTTACATATGGAGAAAGGGCCTCTGCATTCCTTGCCCAAAGAACTATTAAACAGCTCATAATCGATGAGGGTGCTCCTTACCCTTTAGCAGCTAAAGCCTTGTTGGAAGATATTTATGTAGACGATATAGCTACCGGAGCACAAACTGTTAAAGAATGTTTGCAACTGAAGGAAGAATTAATAGCATTATTGGCCAAAGGGGGATTTCAATTGAGTAAATGGTCCAGTAATTGCCCTGAAATCTTAAGTACAATCTCTGAAGGCGAACTTGGTGGTTCTTGTGTGACTCTAACTGACGAAACAGACACCAGAATAAAAGTATTGGGGATTCAATGGAACCCCAGGGAAGACATTTTTTCCTATGAAATATGCACACCTTCTTCGAACTCCAGTAAGAGGGCGATACTTTCTGCCATCGCTCGCATCTATGACCCCATGGGTTATTTAGCTCCCGTGGTTCTTTATGCAAAGGTGATCCTGCAGCAAATGTGGAAAGCGAAGATAGCCTGGGATGATCCTGCACCAGTTGATATTTGTAGAAAATGGCTATCTTTCCTATCTCAACTCTGCCATTTAAGCGAAGTCAAAATTCCTCGCCGGCTTACTAAGTTGGAAGGAGCTTCTTACCATATAATCGGCTTCAGTGATGCATCTCAGCAAGGGTATTCTGCCGTACTATATCTGCAAGCAATCACCCCATCAGATTGTGAAGTTTCATTGATTAAAGCCAAGACTAAGCTTGCCCCAATCAAACCATTGACTATACCTCGTTTAGAGCTCTCCGGAGCACTGTTACTAAGTCGGCTGTTTCGATCTTGTAAGGCACTTAGGGAAAAGTTAAATATCTCCTCAGCTAGTTTTTTCACGGACTCTCAAGTAGTACTGGGCTGGCTATCCACACCACCCGAATGTCTCAGCGTATTTGTTGCTCACAGAGTGGTGGAAATTTTAGAGCATACAGGAAAGAATCAATGGAGTTTTACTTCATCTGAAGATAACCCTGCGGATTGCGCCTCCAGAGGAATTCTTCCGTCTGAACTTCCAAGACATCCACTATGGTGGAAGGGACCTAAGTGGATTTCATCTCCGTTACCTCATCAACCCTTATTTGAGGTAAACGACTGTATCAACCTGCCTGAAGTGAAACAAAACAAAGCGACCTGTCTTGTTGCAATCGACAACTCTACTCTATTTTCTGACTGGATGAAAAGATTCAGTTCATACCCAAAATTAGTACGCAGTAACGCTTACATACTCAGATTCATTGAGATATTGAAGGGCAGAACTTCTTCTCATGGTCCCATTTCAGCAACTGAGTACAGAAAATCTGAAAAAATTCTGTTGAAATTGGTGCAGAGTTGTTACAAAACAGCAAACAGCACTATAACAGCCAGCAAACCCATCCAATCGCTTCGTCCTTTCATTGATACAGAAGGATTTGTGAGGGTGGGCGGCCGCCTGCATCAGGCTCAGCTACTATACGATGCCAAGCATCCATACCTATTACCTGGAGATAGTCATTTCACTAAACTATTGATAGATCATTACCATCTGGCATACCTACATTTAGGACCAACGCCTCTTAGAGCCATGCTACAAGCCAAATATTGGATAATTGGAGCCAGAGGAGTGATCCGTCAAAGAATATTCAATTGCATCAAATGCTACAAGTTCAGACAATCTCCTAGGATACCGATAATGGGAAATTTACCTTCTTCTCGTTTGGAAGGCGGCAGTGTGTTCACCCGTGTAGGAGTCGACCTAGCTGGACCTTTCTACATTAGAGAGTCCCCAAGAAGAAAGGCTGCTTTAGGCAAATGCTATTTGTGCCTGTTTGTGTGCATGGCCACCAAGGCGGTGCATTTGGAATTGGTTTCAAAATGCTCCACAGATGCATTCCTTGCCGCGTTAACTCGTTTCACAGCCAGAAGAGGAAAACCGACGCACATGTATTCCGACTGCGGAACAAACTTTGTTGGAGCAGCCAACAGATTAAAGGAAATACTACAATGCCTTCGCTCTGACGAATCGCAGGAGAAAATTGTGCAGCATCTTGCACCACAAGGTATTCAGTGGTCCTTTAATCCTCCCTCAGCGCCACATTTTGGAGGGTTGTGGGAAGCTGGTGTAAAATCCTGCAAGTCAATTCTTTACAAGATCATTGGAGAATCCGCACTCACCTTCGAGGAACTGGCCACATTGTTCTGCAAAATTGAAGGCATCCTAAATTCCAGGCCATTAGCCCCATTGGGATCCGATCCGGACAGTGTGGACTGTCTGACTCCTGGTCATTTTTTAATCGGTAGGCCTATAACCGCGATTCCTGAAGAGCAACAGCCAGACAATTTAAGCTCATTGCAACGCTGGAGACTAGTGCAACAGAAGGCTCAACATTTTTGGTCCCGTTGGCGCTTAGAATACCTCAACACCTTGCAGCAAAGGAAGAAATGGAATAAGGAATCTTCTAGTCTGAAGCCCGGAGATTTAGTGATTATCAAGGAGCCCAACTCACCATTAAAGTCATGGCCCTTAGCTCGAATCATTGAAACACACCCTGGCAAGGACAATATTGTTAGAGTGGTCACCATCAGGACATCTTCAGGTGTTTATAAACGACCTGTAACAAAGCTCGTACCCCTAGATCCCATCAACGATTAATGTGTTCCCAGACAAATATAACTTTAAAATTTCTTGCACGAAATTTTGGTGGGCGGGATGTTGACGCATTTGATACAAAAAAATATTAGAAGATCTATTTATTTATTTTTTTTTGTATCTTCCCCTTTTTTAATATTTTTTTTCAAATACTGATTAGTATGTAAAAAATTGTTTTATTTTTAATAATTACGCGCGGACCGCTGTATGCGCGGCCGCCGGCAATAAACAAAGGGAGCCGTACTTTGTACTCTCGTATAGGGTACGAGCGGCCCTGCCGTCAGTAGTAGCCTGATGCAACAACAAGCCACACCAGGGCATTTCTCCAGGACCTTTCCTTTCTTTAGTAAGACTACGTTCCATGAACAAGGGCCCACGGCCACCAGTCGCTAAAGGGAACTACGTCCTACGGCCCAGCCGCCTAACAAGTGAAAATTCAGCTCCCAGAGTAGCGAATTAACGGGGGGGTACCAGGTACCATCCGTCCACTTCAATGTTCTTCAAAACTGTAAGTGAACATTTTCAGTTAACTCTTAAGTGGTTGCATATGTGCATAATATTCAACTTCATAGTGCAATACGACAGTTGGAGTAGCGCATTACTCATTATTAATTCTGGCTTATATCAGCTTCAGTGGCTAGACCGTTAAGTGCCAGCTTCTGAGTAAAATTATTAGAGTTCAAAACTCATCTTACAGTGAAAACTTTTTTTTATGAAACACTCAGTGCATATAATTAATTTTTTTTTTGGGAAGAATTATTTTATTTTGTTATTTGTTTTATAAATAGAATATAAATTATGTTAAGCTATTGCGAAATTAATTTAGTAATTGATGTATATATGTATAAATATTTTTTTTCTTTTCTATTCTGTTCTCTTGCACTATTCTATTCAAGTAAAATTTTATTCATCATTTTATCTGGTGCATAACATAATATTTTACATTTTACTTGATATTTTGTTAGCTGTTCTATAGTATATATATCATTTCTATAATTATTTTTATTTTTAAGAATTTATTTCTTTACTTACATTTAAGAATTTCATGCTTTTAATTTTTATTTTAATGCTAATATGTTTTGGTCATTTTTATCTATAATAAATAAGGTTATTATTTTGTTTAAATAATTTTCCTGTTTATTCTTAATACCCAGTTGCACGTCAGTCTCAACATATTAACGATTGTAAATAGGAAAGTCTTCTTGTGAAACTCTATTACATTCGTAACAATTAACAAAAATAAGATATGGATGTAGAAAAATGTGTGACTTTGGGAAATGATATTTAGCAAAACACGTCAATTTCTAATCTAAGTAAGTTGGTAAGTGAAAGTTGTGTGTTGTGCGCATGCACCAGATTTTTTTTTTTTTTAATATACAAAGGGTACTAAAAAAGTTTTGCAATGTAACTTAACAGAAAGACCCAGGAGGCTGAAAGTTACTGTGTGTTCAGACCTATCCATGCCTGCTTACTAGCCGCCAGTATCACACCTCTGGGCTCAGTTGTTCATTACCAGTGACAGATTAAAGTGCGTATTATGGCATCGTGGTCACGTAGTGAAATAGGGCAGTTTTGCGATATAATTTGGTGCGTGGTTTAATCATAGATCAATGCTTAGAAGAAATGAAGATTGCATTGAATAATGATTGTCCACCTCGTACGACTATATTTAGATGGTAAAGAGAATTCGAAAGGGGCAATTTCACTCTGGAGGACGCTGAGAGAGAAGGAAGGCCGCGAACGTCTGTAACAGAGGAAAACATTTCTGCTGTGAGGAAAATGCTTGATGAAGACCGTCGAGTGACATATCAACAGATAGAGGAGATATAATGCCTTCATGCACCAGCAATTCATTCAATTCTGAGAGACCATTTAATGATAGAAAAACTTTGTTGTCTTTGGGTGCCCCATAGTCTAACAGAAGAGGAAATGACTCATCGTGTGACTTGGTGCTGAAAGATGCTGAAACTATTTGATAAGGGACATTCTACATATGTGAACAGCACCGTGACGGTAACGAAACTTGGCTATACTATTATGATGTTCCGACCAAGGCTCAAAACAAAGTTTGAGTAATTGACGATGAGGATACACCTGTAGAGGTAGAACAACTGAACCAGAAGTCCCCGACATGGATGACACCATAGAAGAGGAAGAAATCGAAGCAGCCATTGCTAAAGTTAAGATGGGAAAAGCGGCTGGGCCAGATGGGATTGCACCAGAATTTATAAGATATGGGGGAAATGAGCTGGTCAAGTGTCTCCAAACACTATTCCAAAAGGTTTGGGATCTCAAAAGGATAACAATTGAATGGGAAAACAACATCATTATCCCAAACCATAAGAATGAAAGTCAAAGCATATGTGATAATTACCGCCCCATATGTCTGTCATCGGTGGTATACAAAGTATACACCAGGATCTTGGAACAAAGACTACGGAAATTGGTTGAAGAAGAACTGGAAGAAGAACAGGCAGGTTTTAGGCCCGGTAGGCAGACACAGGACCATATCTTCTCCCTGAGAATGATTGTAGAGAAGGCATGGGACAGATCTAAAGCAGTATACCTAGCTTTCCTAGATCTTCGGGCGGCTTTTGACCACGTCTTCAGACAGGAAATATGGAATGCATTGGAAGATAGGAAAATCCCAGGAAATCTCTTAAGTGCCATAAAGTCAGTTTATTAAGCACCAAAGGGAATAATAAGGCTAGCCGGCACTGAGTCCGGGCCATTCCATTTTTATAGGGGAGTTAAACAGGGGGATAGCCTGAGCCCTCTACTGTTTATAATATTCATGGATGCCATATGGAAATTTTGTAAAAGGAGGACACCCAGAGCAATCGTGGGATACTGGAATATGACTCCAGTGTTGGCACAGGCACTTTTGTATGCGGATGATGTGGTATTGGTTGCGGATACTGCTGAATCTCTTCAAGTTGCTGTGGATGAGTGGCAGGAAGAACTGAAACTCAGAGGAATGCAGATCAATGCCTCCAAAAGCAAGGTTATGTATGCAGGACGAAGGAATGAGCAACTTAAAATCACTTGCAATGGAGATACTCTTGAGCAAACCGATACCTACTGCTACCTGGGAACAATGATCAGCAAGGATGGAAGAATAGACCAGGAGGTCCTGAATAGAGTCCAAAAGGCCAATGGAATATTCTACCAAATATCCATGACACTCATTGGAAAGATGGAATTGAGTAGGAAAGCGAAGATCCTGCTATTCAAATCAGTTTTTCTCCCAGTTTTACTATATGGATCGGAAAGCTGGACACTCTTGGACCGCTGTGCCAGCAAGGTTGTGGCTGCGGAAATGAGATTCCTACGGAAAGTATTGGGAAAAACCAGGCGAGACCGAATTAGGAATGAAAGAGTGCGTGAAGAACTAGGAGTTAGATCCGTCCTAGAGACGATTGAAGAGAGACAGCTGAAGTGGTTCGGGCACGTTAATAGAATGGGGGATGACCGTAAGGCTAGGTGGTTTCTAGAAGCAAGACCGGGAGGAAGGCGTCCTCAAGGCAGGCCAAGGCTCATGTATGCAGACCTGATCGAGAGAATTGGCACAGCAATAGGGAGCACCATGCCGGAGATGAAAAGGCTTACAAAGGACAGGGACCGTGGGACAAGATGGTCAGAGGCGACTACTCCACGCTTAACAGCAAATAGGAGATAGTGAAAAAAGAAGAAGAAGGATACACCTGTAACTGTCAGAAAATCTCGATCTGTAAAAAAAAAAGATTGCTGTATTTTTCAGATCAAGCGGAAGTGTAGAGCGTGTTGTTTTGGAGACACAGAAGACAGTCACTGCTCAGTGGTACACTGAGCACTGCCTGCCTAAAGTCATAGAATCTGAAAAACCTGAGACCAAACTCAAGAATGGACACCTGGTACCTCCACCAAGATAACGCACCAGCTCACCGTGCCAGAGCCTGCACCGAGTAATTGGCCACTACTGGACTGAAACTTCTTGAGCACCCTCGTTACAGTCCCGACATCGCTCCCTGTGACTTTGCGCTGTTCCCATATGTGAAAATGAAGCTGAAAGGAAAACGTTTTTCAAGCGACAATGACCTTCTGAGGGCTTGTGACAACAAATGTGCCTCAATCCCAGATGAAACTTGGCAGAGCTGGTTTAATGACTCGTTTCGACGTATGGAGAAGTGTATTAAATGTGCTGGAAATTACTTTGAGAAAATTAAATAACTAAAGCTGTAATACAAAACTTTTGTATAATTTAAGCCTGGAGAACTCCTAACTCAAGATTTAAAACCTTAAAAGCAATAAAGTTTCTATTTATATTAGAATACGGAGACTTACATTTTAAAATAATAAATAGGGCTCATTACTGACTAAGGTAACGTTATTTTATTATAAAATAAATAAAAACTATTACCCAGGAAGGTCTGCGTTGATAGCTTCATGGCTGAGGAGGATGTGAATCATCGGGACGTCCCTGTTAACAACCAGCTGATCGAGGCCTTCTAGTTTAGGATCCCAATATTCTTCACACCTTAAAAATTATCAGTTGTTATTATATCTTAACTTATGATACAATGGGAGTCCTAAATATTGCCTATATCAATAACCAGGATATTGATCTTTAACAAGTACCTGACATCATTCAGGCTCGGAACCTCCATGTTACGTCCCCTCCGAAGGACATCCTTGCCAAGGATTTATTACTCCCTTTAAAAATCCTAGAGCCACCTGGTGGGCTACAAACCCACGACGTATGTAGTAGTTGGCAATGGCAACCACTAATTAGGTGACCCAATTCATCTGATATGTAGCAATTTCACCATGGATGACAAAATAACAGCTTACAATACTGTAAGGTGCTGGTTCGCATCCTGCCAGGAGGGCCTAGGATTTTTTAAAAGGAGTACAAAATTTACAATGTCAGGTTAAAGATCCCTGTCCTAATCATACCTGGATAGGCAAAATTTGCATTGTCCAATAAGCCTTATAGTAATATAAAGGTACGGTAATAAAAATAAACAATAATTCACACATGCCTAGCCTTCTTATTCTGAAATAGAATAATATTAGAGTATTTTAAAGTTTGCAATTATTAAACTTAATTTGTTTCATGGTAATATCTAGTGAAATAAAATATATATATATATATATATATATATATATATATATATATTTTATTACCTTCTTAAAACATTTTTTGTTTAAATCTTCACGAATTCTCTCTCTATCATGAGAGATGTTGAATTCTGGATCTTATTACTTCACAATTTTTGTTAAATTACAAAGATACATCAATTATTAGTTATAATTAACATTTACACTAACTGATTATATACATTCAGAAGCTCATGATATGATTGATACTCGTATGATGTTATGATACGAGAGAAATATAAAGTATGACAGAGTGGCATCCTCTAAAGGGTTTATTGAAGAAACAAAATGGTCATTTCAAAATTATTGGTTATTTTCATCATAGCATACAATGTGATTTAAAATATACTTGTTTGCTCATTTATTCATACCGGAACCCCTCAACCAATTTTCTCTACTTTTTCTGTTGGGGCAGTAAGCCTAATGAGACCTTTAGCTGCGCAATGCGGTCTTCTAACAGACATTTGTGCTTCTTGCAGGAGCACATACAGCCTGGAGTGGGTAGCCCAAACCTCAAATTGCTGTACACCATGGTCACCCTGGTGCAGCAACAGACTGCCCATAGCTCCATGACCAATCCAATTAGGGAAATTTGGCATTGTTCTTCAAGGACAGCGACCAACTGTCTAGGTCCAAGGATTATGGCAGCTCAGAGTCAACAGGCCCCGAGGATATATTTCTTTTCCTGAAGCATACCATATCCTTGTACTAAACCTCCGGGAGGTCTTATTCTCGATAAGATACGTGGGGAAGGAGAGTCGTCTCCAGTAGGCTGGGTCTTACCCAGGGGTGGGGGAACACTTGGACTGCGCTGCTTTCATTGGCAGGCAGTCACCCATCCTAGTACCAACCATGCTGTACGTTGCTCAACATTGATTACCTGTCGCAAGCGCCTTTGTCCACTCGGCCATTCCGGCCCCTTATTTCCTTGACCTGATTTTTATTGGTGTTTATCATACAGTTCAGGTAACGGTTGACTTGTTCCATTGTCTCAAACTCTTTCTTTAATAATTAACATGGAAAAAAAAAACCAAATACAAAGTTTTGCCTTAAACCAAAAACCAAAAACATCTCCGTAAATAATCCAATATGCTTACTATTCATAGATTAATATTTATATTCCTTTCAATTCTATTTATTTATTTATGTCACCCTTCCATGCCTTTCGGCAACACGGGTGTTGGCAACATTTCAAATGTCGCAATTGAAAATCTTTGGAGTTATAATTCAGTTGTTTCTTTTTTCTGTTCCTTCTTCTTCTTCTTCTTACTTCAGTTATTCAGCTACTACTCTGCAATTCACCTTCTTCCTGGCCTTCTTCTCCATCTCCTCCTTCAGCTGGTCTTCCAGTCAAAGGTCCCTGCCATGTCAAATTGAAATGGGCAGGGCCAACCGCAGTTTTCCATCTGTACACAAAGGACTTGTAGAACGGGTAGTTAGCTTCAGTCACTAGTTGAGGGAAATCGTGTTCTGCTACCAAGTAGAACATAGTAGTACCAAGTAGAAAGTCCAGTTTCCCTCAACAGTTTGACCCTAAGTGCCTCAAAGACGGTGCAGCCCATAATGATGTGCTCAGCTGTCTCCGGAACCCTGCATCTGGGGCATAGGGGATCTATGTCCTTTCCAAGACTGTGCAGTTTGGCGCGGAAACCCCCATGCCCCGTAGAAATTACGAAACCCATTAATCCGGAATAACCCAAGTCGCCAACAACCATGACCGGACGGTGGAGAAATATTTCCTCAATGTAGCTCCTTTTGTTGCAGTCACCCACCTCCCGTTCCATTCATCAATTGTGACTTCTCGCAGTGTTCTTTTCCATTTTCTTGGGTTTTCAGCAATTCTCGTGCGGATATTTTCCGGTAGACCTGCTGGGCCTTCCCTTATAAGGACATCCTGCAAGGAATCTTCACACAGGAAGGTCGAGAGGTACCCCTCCTGCTAGGACCTGCACCGCTTCATGAGAAACACTTCGGTATGACTTTGTGACTCGTAGCAGAGCCGTACGCTGAAGCGACGCCAACCTGCATATCTGCCGCTGTGAGGGATTCTTGAACCATCTGGGGGACGCGTATCTCAGAATACCCAGTATTAATCCATTGTAAATGGTCATTGTATATTCCTTTCAATTGTAGTTAACTCTAGTAAGTAGTAAATGCTCGATGATGGTTAACATTGATTACCTATTGCAAGAGCCTTTGTCCACTCGGCCATCCCCGCACCCCAACATTCTTTCCTATTCAAATAATTCTAAAACTAAAGTGTAACTAAAAGATAAGATTTACTGAACAATTTCTTTTGATATTATATAATGTTAAATCAATTCACCTGCGATACTGAATCTTGTTGAATTGGTGCACACCTTTGAACTTGCGCTTGAGGATCTCAGCGCAGGATATGACCTTACCTATGGCTGCACCCGATCCAGTCCACAGGACATCTTTGCCGTTCTCGTACTCCTTCAGGGCTAACTCCAACAGGTTCCTCATTTTGCTACCCCCCTGCACCTGAGGAAAGATAAATCATCAAAGTTGTATAAAAGTAAAAATATTAAAATAAAAAGCATTTATATTAATAAAAGAGAATGGGTAATTGGATCAGTGCAGGAAAAAATAGCCAGGGATGCACAATAGGGTGTGATATAGCAGATATAGAGGGAACCACATTTAAAAAACAAAATAATATTTGGCTGCTTAACCTACCTTTCTATCCAAAATACAAGTCTCCTCTCTCTCTATATATATACATATATATTTATTTATTATAAGAGGAAAGATAGGTATTGGCAGGAATTCAAACTCAGAGTTCCATATATATGGAATTTTAAATATATAAACATATTTTAAAATTATAAAAATAATTTACAAGTGGTCAAAAAAATATAATTAATTGACTTTAGTATATATATGTATATATATGTTTATATATATATATATATATATATATTGTTATTGATATGGATAAGTTTCTATTGTTATGGATAAGTTTCACTGAGCAGTGAGCTGCTTTGCTCTAGGTCCCGATTTCGATCTGGCTTGGCTGGGTATCTTTAATAGTCTGTCAAAGATCATGTTGGTGGCCTGGAGACCCCTCCTGGGGCTAACCTACCCTCTATATAGGGGGGGGGAACCTGGCACTTGAGCGTGATCGCAGTCAAATCATCTCCTTGAACGACCGCTGATCAAGAAACAGTTCTTCCTTACATAGTACTGAACCCAAGACCCTTCATGAGCTATCGTTGTACAGATTTATTTGATTTCAACTAATTTTGATGCCCTGTTTGTTCAGAGGCCGAATAGATGCATATGGAGGTTAAATCTTCATAAAATATAATATTGTTATTATCGTAGGGAGGGGAGGAGATATTAACTTTTTACAGTTAATAAGATTCCAACGAATTAAGACACACTCGTTCATAGGACATATAGAACTATAAAAATGTTAATTGTATTTTAGTTACTATTACTAATAATTATTTTTAATTTGAAACCAGGAGACAATTAATAATTATTATTATTATCAGTGGCTCAACAACCCACTTAGTGAGTTGAGGCCTCCATCAGAAGATTCCCCCATCGCTCCCTATCCTGTGCAGCCGCAATCCAATTCCAAAGTTTCGGTCATCCAACATGTCTCGATCCACAGACTTTTTCGGCCATCACCCTTTTTGGAATGTTCTGTTCCGGCATTCTGGCAACATGTCTAGCCCATCTCTAAGGCTCCCAATGCGGATGACTCTCATAATGTCCGGCTGTCCCCAAAGTTTTATGGGTTTGACGCTTGAGACAGCTATTAATACTACTAGAATTAATTGCTATGAGAACAATTAATAATACTTCAATAATAATTAATAATAATCCCTCGCCCTCTTCCCTGGCAACAGAAACTCTGTATACCCTAAACGCTGAGGAAGAAAAGGAATAAAAAAACAAAAATGTTAATTGCTCAGAAATCTTTTTAAGGGTAATTTAAGTAGATGGGTGTGGGAATAAAATCTTAACTGTATACTGTTTCATGAATTTAGACCTTTCTGATTTCAACGAATTTTGACAAAATTTTTGTTAAGAGGTCAAATAGAAGTATTTGGATGTTAATTCCTCATAAATGCCAGGGTGTTTTCGTTTTTTTGAGATTGCAGGAAATCACGAAAGGTAGGTTAGTTCATTATATTTTTTTTAATAGAATTAAAAATAATTATCTAAAACAGCTCAATACTTAAAATTTATATCAGGAAGAGAAATTACAGTTATCTAATCTAAAAGCGCTAATGTTATGCGCTAATTCTATCGTATAGTATGGTGCTACCGCATAAATCAAACGCTGTGACTTTGTTAACTCCCTAAATACCTATCCAAAGTAAAAGTTGAGCTGGCCAATCTGTTAGCCATCTCCATTTCGGACGAAGAGACTAAACAGCAGCATGCTGGCAGCAATAAGGAACCCAATGATGCCTGAAGCGGCCCATAACAAGCCAGGACCAATCAGCTAATGGACTATATCCAGTTCCTGCTGAACAAGCGGGGGTCTTCAACGGAGGGGAATATCTAAAGGTATTTGGTTGGCGGTCGATTGTTCGAAGTATCGATAGGAGGTATCGATGGAGTACTCCATCATTATCGATCCCTTTTCAACTTTAAAATGTTTGTTTGTGTACTTGTTTAACGTCCTTTTATGCTATTAAGGTTAATCGGACGATGCTACAGTGGGAGTCCTAAATTATGCTTATCCCGGGTATAATTAGGATAGGGATCTTTAACGATTACCTGACATCGTACAGGCTCGGGACCTCCATTTTATGTCCTATCCGAGGGACACCTTAGCCAAGGAATCATATAGGTACATCATAATATAATATAACTTCTTATAATCTAGTATTATATAAACTTAGTTATTCCTCGTGTTCCTGTCTCGCGTTGATGAAAGAATTCCTTTTATATGGGGGGTCATTTTTGTTATTTACCCACTCTCGGGTTGAATACTTCCATGAGGGTGTTAAATGATGATAAACTTTTTAAAATTAAATAAAAACTTTTTAAAACTTATAATAAAAAAAAATATAATATAAAAAAAAAAGAAGTGAATTAATTTAAAAGAAGTAATTGAAATATACTTACTAAGAATTGTAGCAGACAATTATTCAGGGCTTGGTAATAAAAGAAATCACTCTAGTGTTTGTTAAATATATTTTTTGGTGAGTCAACCATTCGTTCTAAGTTTAAGACCTTCATAAGAGCTGTTTAAAAAAAACAAAATTCCATGGAGGGTCTTGATGTTGTTTGGTTGTTTTACGTCACTTTATGCCACTAAGGCTAATCGGACGATGCCGCAATGGGATTCCTAAATATTGCATATCAGGGTATAATTAGGATAGGGATCTTTAACGATTACCAGACATCGTACAGGTTCGGGACCTCCATTTTATGTCCTATCCGAGGGACAGCGTATCCAAGGAATTTTTACTAGTATTTAAAAATCCTAGGGCCACCGCGGGACACGAACACGCGACCTTTAGTATAGTTAGTTAGTTGCTAACCACTACGCAACAGGTGCCCCCTTATTTTTTTAATCTTATTAGGACACAAATCTGGATATATTCTTTAAATGATGGTTTTATAAAAGGCCTTTTCATTTCCACCAGTAGATATCGCGAAGCATTATCATTTATTAGATTTTTATAAAATAATCAGTTTGTTCCAGTCCACACGTGCATCCGGTACACCACAGGTGAACCCAACCTTTACAAGGAAGGTCTTCGTCTAAGTCTTTAAAATTAGATTTTTTACGTATCGATCTGTTCACTTACAAGAGTTTAGAATTGAGAAACTTTTCAGTTTCACTTACTTATAAGGAATATGAAAAATTTCTACTTCCATATATCAACGGAAATACGCTTTGTGGTCTACCGATTCCAAATAACCAAGTCTCGCGAAATGGGCCGGGATAGCCGAGCGTGTTTGAGCGCGACCCGCTTTAGCACGCTGGAGCCGAACGGCGGCGGTTCGAATCCGCCATGTGAGGGTTGACTTTTATTTCGTGGAGGCCCCACGGATTAAATCTCGACCTACCCACCATGGTTAGAATAGGTTGGTTACACAGATTGTAGAGTAACCCCCTCCCCCCCGTATGCCACACATGGCCAGGCTAACGAACAAAAAAAGTCCCGCGAATGTATAAACCATGGAGTATTATTTCTTTCATTATCATACTGTAATAGATAAAATAAAAAAATAGTGACTAAATGCTTAGAAATATGCTGAAAATATCTAAAGCAGTTTTTTTTTTTTTTGGGTGGAAAGCATATGTTAAGGTACCTTTACACTCTACGAACCACACCCTCGAACAGGTTCTCCACCGAACCTTGCCGAACCGGCGTTCCACGAACAGCCATTTATACATAACGTGACGTTAAGCGAACAAAGAAGGGTGACGCACCCAACGCTAGTTTCTGATCAGCAAAAATCTCCATTATCAATATAAACTGCTCACAAATTGAAGTGGACCACTCATAAAAAGTTAGGTAACTCTCTTTTTTAAACATACTTCTGGTTATTTTTTTGTATATTTGTGCTTACAGTACCTCACATATCGATTGTTAATGGTTTTTGTTCAACAAAAATAAATACACTAAACAAAATTCAAGAAAAATTTATTTTTTTAAATTAAATGAAAAAATCGTACAAAATAAACGTTTAAATTTTTACAAATATTGGTTTCCATTTCAATGCAACCTTTTTCAGTAGGGTGTTGGACCCCCTCTACTTTGAATTAATGCTTCACATCGGCGATTCATACTCCTTATTAAGCTCAATATGTAATCTTGAGGTGAAGTAGCCCATTCCTCAATTAAGGCAGCAGCAAGTTCATCCAAGTTATCTGGACTAGGTGAAAACATGTGCAATTGCCGTTGGAGTTTGTCCCAAACATGTTCAATTGGATTCATGTCTGGTGAACAAACAGGAGGAACTGGCATGCGCGTTATTTCTTGTTCAGCAGAACAACGTTGAATCATTCTTGCCCTATGAGGACGAGCATAATCAACAAGAAGGAAGTTCTCAACCGTTTCTTGGGATAAAGGGACAATTACAGGTGTGATGACATTGCTCAGGTAGATTTGTGCGGTTACATGTTCATTTCTAAACAATACAAGCTGAGTTTTTCGATTACTCATTATCCATCCCCACACCATTATTGAGCCTCCTCCATAAGAGCGAACTGGTTCAGTCATACCTGGGCTAAATCGCTGGCTTGTCTCTCGCCACACTCTAAAACGTCGAATTCGATTCCTCAGTAAATAAACAATGGTCCCAGTCCTCGCCAGTCCAATCATCATGTTAACGAGCCCATAGAAGTCGTGCTTCCTTTTGTTGTCTGGTTAAATAAACCCTCCTCGCCGGCATTCTTTCCCTCCAACTAAATTAATGTAGGCAATTTTTAACCGTCTGAGTTAAAAGAGGACTCCCGTTGCTTGTTGAAAGAAGTTAGCAGCTGCCGAGCTGTTAAACCTCGTTGCCTAGTGGTTTGGATTTTGAGTTATCGGTCTTGCTGAAGGGTGGTTTTTTGAACTCGGCCTCCTCCATATGTGTACTGAGCAGTACCTGTTGCCTTGTATCAAAACCATGCTCGTCCATTGACCCTTTGAGAGCACTGAAGCCTACGACTGACATCACGTTGAGAATGACCTAACTCTGAAAGTGCTAATGCCCTACCGAGTTCTTCAGCACTAAGTCGTCGTAAAGATATTATTTAACACTGTCTATTGAACTGGTTGGAGTAATACTGACGATAAAAGGGAAATAATGTTTACAAAACACAAGTGGAAACTAACAAACATGACCTTATGGACCAAGTCCAATAAGCAGCTCACCTCTAAGTAATGATACTAAGACTTTGTTTTTGTTTTTATCTTTCTTAACACCATGGAATGGCTGATAAAATAGTTTTTTTAAAATGGAGGAAAACCTCAAATCAATCAAGTTAACTAAATTATAAAATATCTTTATTTTCATAAGTGGTCCACTTCATTTTGTGAGCAGTTTATTTTATTTTATCTCAAAAATAAAAAAATAGGAGACGTACAACTCCTGTCACTTGGGAAAACTCGAATCAAAAGTCACACTAGCTCTACCTGAACACAGGCGAACAGATGAAGTACCCAGAATACCCGAACAGTCTTCGTGAAGGCTTCACGAGGATGAAGTTCGTAGAGTGTAAAGGCACCTTTAGAAGATGATCTTAGATAATTACATGTTAGTTTCATAAGAGACTAATGAATGAGAAATAAGGTGAATTAGCTGGTACAGTATTAGTTTTTGGTTTTTGAAAATGAATTCGAAAAGAAAATTAAACAAAAACTATGTTTCAGTTTATTACGTGCTGTAAATACCACATCTATCGATTCCCATTTACAGTATAACTATCTACTTACAAAAACTTCATATAAAGAAAAAAAAATGAATCTGAAATTACTGAGGACGTTCAAGTTTTTCAATAATTATATTACTCTATGTTCATTCCATATCAAGTGGACCAAAGGTGGTTGCTCGATCATTTTAGAAAAAAATCATAATTTTGCCACCAACTACGTATGGAATCAGTAGTTCAAATCAATTTTTTAAAAATTTTTAGGATCAACCGTTTCAAAAGGGCAGCCATTTTTGTTTCACCTTTCAGGCAGATTTTTGAGTTTTTAAGCTCTCACAGAAAACTCATTTTCTCAAGACTGGTAAGTCATAGTCTAATAATTCAAGTCAAAGTCATAGACTAATAATTCAAACACAGTTGTTTTCCTTAAAGTCTGTTCTATATTTCGTGTTCTATTTATTATTTGAATATTTTGAAGTCCAATACTTGAAAAGTACTATTGAAAAAAACTGCTTTAAATTCTCAAAACACCGTTTTTGAGGGTAAGTTTTGGGTATAAGGGCATGTACGCCAAAGCTGATTTTTGGCAATATGATAAAAGTAGCTTTCATTAAAAGTACCGTTAACCCGTATATTCTTTACCATATTTTTTTATGAATTTTTAAACTTCACATTTTTTAATTATTTGTTAACTTTAGGCTCTAATATCTCTGGTGGGCTAGTTGATAAAAATCTCATTTTTTTTACATGTTATGCTTACATGCAACTGTATGAAATTTCAACCTGTATATTTGAGTACTTTGGTAGCTACGAATTTTTGAAAATGGACATTTTCGAGCTCATTTAACAATGCGTAAACTTTATCATACTCCATTAAAATTTTACTATTTGTGCATTTTTTACTTTTAATACCCGTTTTTAATTGTTTTGTTTTTTTAATTTTATCTATGACCAACGGAAAATATTTCTAATTAAAAAAAATAATAAAAATTTAATAGAGTAGATTTTAATTATAATTAAACCCAATATTTTTTTTCTGCATTGGACATTTATTTACTTATATTTGATTGTTATTCTCCATAAAAAAAAAAAAAAAAATGGAGATTTTTTATTATACTAATAAGACCTAACACGTAAGATGTACTGAATGATAATTTGAAATAGGGGTTGTTCCTCCATGAGGCGGACAGGGTGTAGTTAGGCCTCCCCATAGCTAAACATAAATTAATTTAAAATATTAATAATCTAGGAGATGATACCTGCATCCAAAGGAAATCTTTGGGTAGGTTAGGTATAGGCAGTTTGTCTTTGTCAAGGGGTTCTTCCACGTTCTTTCCTTTAGTATAGTTCTCCACTAGAACAAAACAAACAACAATATTTATAAATTTAATTTTATCAAATACTTACTTAATAATTTAATATTTGTTTGTTTAACGCCACTTTATGCCACTAAGGCTAATCAGACGATGTTATAGTGGGAGTCCTAAATTTTACCTAGCCAGGTATAATTAGGATAGGGATTTTTAACGAGTATCTGACATCGTACAGGCTCGGGACCTCCATTTTACGTCCAATCAGAGGGACGGCGTGGCTAAGGATTTTTTATTCCCATTAAAAAAATCCTTGCGCCACCGCTGGAATCGAACCCGCGACCTTTAGTACTGTAGGTTGCCATGCTAACCACTATACCACAGGTGACCCCTAATTTAATATTTGTTTAAGAAAAAAATAAATAAAGTTTATTTGAAAAATCTTAATAAATATAAAAATCTCGTGTCAAGATGTTTGTCAGAGGTAAACTCAGTAATTACTGGGATAAGTTTATCTTGATTATTTTTCTTTTATTAAAAATTTAATGCTTATTATAATACTACAATTGAATGGATCCGCCGAAAAACGTTCTAAGCGACAAATATGCAATGTTGAGTAATCAGTGAAGTAAAATCATAGTCTAAAGTTATTGTTAGTTCTGTAGGTGAATTTTTTTTCTCATGTGATTTGTTATGTATACATGTAAAATGACATAATGGAGTACTAGATCATACTATGACGTACTATTATACATTTTAATACATTCATCCAAAAGTGCCACTTCGGCAATTTTGTCGCTTAGAACGGTTTTCGGCGGATCCATTCAATTGAGTGTGTTATTTGTAAGTTCTATAAATTTCCAACAGATGGTTGAAGTTATAAGTTGATATTGAACGGTATAAGTTGATTTATTGACACAACACTTCACTTTCTTTCGATATTTAGGATGAGTAAGCATCCAGTAGCCAAAGCAATTTTTTCCAGCTTGGACTAGATAAATCCGTGTTTTTCCCATGAGCAATGTGTCGCCTTTTCACGTGTGGGCAAAAACATCGAATCTATTTGTTTCAGCAAAAGAGAGGTTGACAAAAATCATCATAGGCATTGTGAATTCTAATAATAGCTGAAACGTTTTTATCTTTATCAGTGAATTTTGTTTGACTGTATTATAAAGAGTAGGATATCAGTAATTCAACCCATTATAGCAACTGAACCACAGCAAAGCGTGGCCGGGTCTGCTAGTATATTTAAAATTATACAAACAAAATAAACTAAATTGGCATCGGAAACCATCTCTCGAACCTTAGTTACATACAAAAACATATAGTATTCTAAAATCAAAGTCATCTTAATTACATTCAAGATATTAAAAACAATAAAACAAAAAAAATAATTTCCAAATTAAATTAAGCTCCTACGAATACTCATTACTGATTAGTATTCTGTATTTCCAAGCCTTTTTGGAGTATTCAATTAAAATCGAAGGCGATTTTGAACATTCAGTAATTCCATCATAAATTCAACTCTTTCTCTATCAACTGCAAGGTAAACTGCTAGAAAATGGAAAAGGATAAATATCTACTTTAACTCTATAATTACACAGGGTGCACTCACCCTGTTGTAATTTATTTGTAGGCCACGAACATTCCGAAGAATATAATTTCAGAATATTATGTACCTAATTCGAGTTCCTTCAAAAAATTAAAGTTAAGGGAAGGTGAAAAAAACAAAACAGTTTTTTGAGTTTTTGTGACCGAGGTGTTCTGTGCAGTGAAGATCACAAAAATATGACTTACAACAATCGAATTGATCAAAACGGTTCTGCAAATATTAACACGTTCCGGCGTATCACCGGTGGCTCACACTTGACTGCCTCATCGGCCGGCGCGTACCACCGGTGGCTCACACTAGAATGCCTTCTCGGCCAAATAATTAGATCTTTAACACTTTGACTGCCAAAAAAGAACACCTGAGAGTCACGCTTTCGTTTTGACACAATTTTAATATTTAATTCTCTGACAAGAGAACGGTAACTCGATTTCAGGTGACATTGTAGCCAAAGTGTTCAGAAAGTAGAAATAATTTCTATATGGCTGAAAATTTAAATAATGAAAATTTTACGTAAATTTATTTATTCTTATATTTATTTGTTCATATACTTATAAACATTGATTTTTTTAATTCAATTATAATTTATACCGTATACTATAAACATAACTAGTAGGATAGTATATTTTATTGTTCATTTTATTATTGTTGGATTGCCAATACTGCATAATGCCCTGGAATAGCTCCCGCCCGGTAGACCGAAAAGCATTAAACAGTCCCAGCGTGAACGTGTTAATATTATGTTACTAGGTGTACATCCCGGTTTCACCAAGAGAATTTCATTTTTTGAATTGACAACGTTCGATTTTGTAAAAACCAATGTAAAGCGACATAAAAACGATTATTATAACAATAAAGAATATACCCAGAGATCGGCTGAAGTTATGCAATTTTAATATGGACTGGTGGTCGCACCTGGTCTGAAAGAACCACTTAGCGAAATTTGGAGAATTTAGGACAAACGGTATGGATTTCTATAAAGAACATATAAACGAACAAACAAACAGAATTTCATCTTTATTTATATAGATTGTCAAATGGTTATTAAAAAAAAAAAAAAGTTTTAAAAGTAGAAGTTTTTTTTTTTTTTTTTTTGTTTTGTTTCTCCCCTTCATCGCCTTTTAGGCTATACGGGGTTTCCCGGGCCAGGGGAGAGGGCGGGGGATTGATGCCGAGATTAATTAAATTTTCCCCTGGCTCCGGGTTTTGAACTTGCTATCTTCATGTTCCCAAACAGACGTTGCCATGGGCAACGCGTATTTCCTAACGCGTTTGCCCACTCGGCCATCCCGCCACCCCTTAAAAGTAGAAGTTGTTACTGCCTGTATGTGCCCCGCGGTGACACTAGAATTTTTTAAAGGGAGTAAAAATCCCTCGGATAGGACGTAAAATGGTGGTCCCGAGCTTGTACGATGTCAGATACTTGTCAAAGAACACTATCCTAATTATATCTGGATAGGCAAAATTTAGGACTCCTACTGTAGCATCGTCTGATTAGCCTTAGAGGCATGAAGGGACGTTAAACAAAAAAACAAACTCTTCTGAACTAAACCCTCTTACTTCCTTACAACTAGAAATACATACTCCATCACTAGATCTCTATTATTACTAGCATGGATCAGTAGATAAGAATAACTCCGGAAGGCTAAATATAGATAGAGCCCGGAGCAGAGCGCGATGCGATCGATCCAGACGGAGGCGACATCTATCGGATTCCGGCCCCTCGGCTATATGAGCAGCCTCCGGTAATAATGGCCAAATGAGGGCCGTGTTGGAATTCCAAGGCTCCCGAGTTCCTCGAGGCCAACCCACCATTTTATTTTTCATTATAACCTCAACCCCTCTCTTCTCTCAACTCGTGTCTGTCACTTCAGCTGTGAAAGGCAGGTCACTTATAGCTAGCTCTGCCACCAGGGCTTCTTATTTATGTACTAGACTTGAGAACTGCGGAGTCCTCCCAAATAAGGAACCCTGTATAATTTACAGGGGGTTGAAAATGGTAAATGAACAATTAATTTTGCTGCTACTTTGTCGAGTTATGCATCTTTTATGATGTTTTCTGTGATTCTGAATCCTATAAGCCCATTCAAAGCAGTCAGCAGATAATAAGTTATTAGATTATAGTTGAAAAATCTGTTATCTCAGTTAAAAATATTATACTTCGAGTACAACTTAAGCGCCGACTACTGTGATGGTCCTATTAGATCCAGAAGTATAGAAACTACTGAAGATTCATAGTAACTTTTTTTTAAGACCTTTCTTCCATTTCAACCTCCCTTAGGATATCCCCCCGTAATTTGAACGGTTTTCTGCATATCTCGAATCTTACTACTATTGCAAAGTGAAAACCAAAATTTCATGAAGGCACAATTTTTGTTCTGCTCATCATACATAGTAATCAAACAAACTTCTTTTTCATAACTACAATACGAACACTTCAAACTTTTTATTTTCGATTTATATTCAGTCAATTCATCTCTTTTTTTATGTCTGATATTATTCGCTCACTGTACTACTAAGAAATGTTCACTCATACCAGAATTGCATTAAATTTACTTAAGTATATATTATATATAGATTAAATATAATGTGCTGATCATGCATTAGCCTTCTTATGAGAAAACTAATTTTTTAAGGAATCCAATTGGTTTTCTAATAGATTGCAGAGATGTAAAATCATTATTTTATTTTCAAAGCTAAGGAGAAACTAATTATTTTCGCTTAATTTTTTATTAATTTAAAAAGAACAGCTGAACAAAAATATAACCTTTACAAAATGAACTGGATTAATGAACAATAAACATTGAGTGAAAAGCACCCTAGCGCTTCCTGGTAGTCTGGAGCTCGAACTAAATTTTTCATTCATAAACTCGTATCTCAGTCTCAGAGAGGCTAATTAAATGGTGCGAGAGGCTTAAACTTCCAGTCCTTTTTTCTTCAATTTTACACCCTTAAGAGAAAAACGGAAACCTTCTTCTCCATTAGGGGTTATATGGCTAAACGACGACGTAACTTACTTAATCGTACGTATACATTGATTTTTAAATTAAAAAAATTCTTTGAATCGATGAGAAGCATTGAACAGCCTGTTCGGAAAATCCTTCGGCTAATCTAAATAAGAAACGATCGTGAACAAGTAAGAACTAATATTATATGGAAAACAGGTTTGGATAATTTTTACAAGATAACGATACAAAAATACGAGGGTCATTGAATAAGAGACAAATTCTAACTACTTAAATTCTAACTAAAAAAACTAAACAAACGATATGGACTGTTATCAAGATTACTTGACAGAGGCTCTAAGTTATCCCTAACCAACAGAATTACAATATACAACATGTGGCCTAGATACTTATTGGAATAACTAATGCCAATGTATCTATAACAAATACGTGTATATCACAGATTTGCTCATTGCAAAAGAATTTTGCAGATAGCAAATTTAAAACATATGACATAAATCAATATATATTATAAAGCTAAGTGTACAATGTGCGTGCCGAAAAGGCTCAAAAACGACTACACGCACTATTAAGTATGTTATGTCGTTATATTGCACTATTGCCCCTAACGATGAAGAAGGTTTCAGTTTTCATTTTAAGTGTGTAATGTTGAAGGGACAAGAGCTGTAATTTTAAGCCTCTCGCTACATGGAATTAGCCCCTCTAATAAGCCCAGGCGAGTTAATGAATGAAAAAATTTAGTTCGACATTTGGAAGCCAGGAGCGCTAGCTAAGCTCAATTCATAAGGTTACCCTTCATTAGTTCGGTTTTTTATGGTTTTAGCTTCAGCTGTTTTCTTTAAATTACACGAGATTATGTATAAATAATTATTTTTTCTTTTTCTTTTTCAATAAGGTCATTACATCTCTGCAATGAATTGAAATAAAAAAATAAACAAAACCAACTGGATTCCTAAGCGAATTAAGTTTTACAGAAGAGGAAAGACTTGGTCGAAACATTGCCTTTAATCAATATACAATATAAGAGTAAATTTACAACAAAAAAAAAATTGCTTAATAGTGTTGTGAGCCAATAAAAACTAACACTGAATAAAATAGATAACTTATAGATAATATGAATAAAAGATACAACCTAATGGAATATATACCGAAAATAAAGTGTTCATATAATAGTTCTGTTCTGTTCAAATATATAAATATATAAATATAAATTTTCAACCGAATTCGAAAAAGGAGAAGTTACTCAACTTGATAAGGATGCGGTACCGTCATGAGAATGGTCCCAATGGAATCAGAACTTAGAAACCATAAAAAATGGTACATACCAGAACATATTTGCTGCCAAAATAATTTTTCTTAATCAAGAAAAGGGAAGAAAACGCATTGAGAGAACCGCATTAATGGGGTCTCTTATACCCAAACCATATATGGGCAGACTCTGAGGTTTCGAAACTTACCACTAATACTAAGCTGAAGTTTCAGGATGGTACAAATTTTGTTTAATCATGATTAATTTTGGTCTATTTTTCTGTACTATTACATTTTAAAGTTATTGTTTCATTCCACATATTCCACAACTCCCTGAGCGAAGCCGGACCCCAAAGCTAGTAAATAAATAAAACTATTCACTGAATGTGTACAATCTCTTCGGTGTTAGTTGGCAACCTTGGGATATGCTGTGATCAGCTGTTTCATCATTTTATGCCAACATAACCTCAAAATTTTCAATTCACCATGGCAACTCCACTAGAAGATTGCACCTTAGAAGAGCAGCGCTCAGTCATTAGATTTTTAGTCGCAGAAGGTGAAAAACCAAGTGAAATTTTTCACTAAAGAGAGAAACATTTTAAAATTAAGGTTTAATTTACAGTGAGCCGTAAATGCAACTTCTATCGATTCACCTTCACGATTTAAGGTCTGGCCACACATGTCCGCACCGGATCCGCACCGCAGCAATAATATAGGTTATGTTCAGAATATTTTTAATTTAACTTACATATTACCTTTAGTTATGCCTAAGGTGGCCTGTGTCTGACATGTGTGGCCTGACCTTTAGGCATAACTAAAGGTAATATGTAAGTTAAATTAAAAATATTCAGAACATAACCTATTATTGCTGCGGTGCGGATCCGGTGCGGACATGTGTGGCCAGATCCTTATTTATACAAAGCAACTCGCAGTAAAAAAACAAAACAACTCTTGATGAAATTAGGATTTTTTTACACTCCTTAAAAAAGGAAATAAACGATAATAAATCGATAAATACTTAGAACTTATTTAATGGCGGATAGCCGAAAACGTAGCATAAATCATACGATGTTAGAGTAATAATTAACAAACAAGATATCATGATGAAGCTATAAAGCTACTTCATTTCTTATAAGACGATTATACTTTACGACTCATAAGCGCTATCAAACTCCTCGACCGCTGTAAGCACTCCTCCAGTGGAAGCGCATAAAGATAAGAGATGCATAGAACGCATAGAAAGCCCGAGATGGTTCTCTCTCCTTCATATTGAGTACTTTATCTAGGACCTAGGTCAGATATGAGGGAGCCCCCCCAATATCACCCCCCCTCGAGGACACAATAGAGACGTATACCACTCACGTATGTGGGGAGGCCCACTCAATTCCACGCAACTTATAGAAGGGTTTAATAGCTTCTCTTCTGTAGTCTAGGAGCGTTTATATAAACGATTTATACATAAATGTATACCTATATACACCATATATAATGGTATACTATTCTACCTCGGGAGAACTCTGGCATCATACATCTATCCTTTCTTTTCCAAATACATTAAAACCTGGTTAATCCGTAGTAACAATTTCAACAAATATTCGCTTATATTTTTATATTGAAGTATGTATGTAGAATGTGGTAGGAACCCATTTAAGAAAGAGATGCAAGACTTTGACATGTAGTAATTCTTAGAAAGGTAAATTAATAAAGTTATTATTATTAATTGAAAAAAAAAAAATAATTCGATGTAATCTAAATAAATAAAGATGAAATTCTGTTCGTTTGTTCTTTATAGAAATCCATACCATATGTCCAAAATTCTCCAAATTTTGCTCAGTGGTTCTTTCATACTAGGTGCGAACACCTGTTCATATTAAAATTGCATAACTTCAGCCGATCTCTGAGTATATTCTTTATTGTTATAAAAATCGTTTTGAACTCGCTTTACATTGATTTTTTCGAAATCGACCATGTAAGTCGATAAAAGTCTGAGTTTAATTAAATTCTGCGGGTGAAACCGGTGAATAGCAGCTAGTTTTTATATAAAATTATTTAAAAGTTATAAATTAATAATTTAAAAATGTCTAAATGGGGTCACCTTTTGTGTAGTGATTAGCATAGCAACCTTCAATACTAAAGTTCGCGGGGGTGGCTTTAGGATTTTTAAAAAGGAGTAAAAAATACTTGCTATGCCAACCCTGTAGATGCGCCCGATCCTGTACGATGTCAGGTACTCTTTAAAGATCCCTATCCTAATTATACCTGGATAGGAAAAATTTAGGACTCCTACTGTAGCATCGTCCGATTACAAACATACGAAGGTTGTAAGCCCTCCTTCCTCTTGTGGAAGCCCATAAAGATATATCATTCTATTTGCAATAGCTTAGCCTCTTATGGTAAGAAGAAAGGATTACTTTGTGATCTGTATTTGCCGAATTCTATGCGAGAAACTGAAAAAAAATCCCAAAACATTTCACGGATTTCAGACCACAAGGCGCTAAATATGTTCACGTTTAAATTACTTTGTCTTCACAGCAGTGGTCTAATTTTATTACTAACTAGCTAGGGTGCCCGTGATTCGCTCCGGTAGTTGTGTAGTAGTTTTAATAACAGAAAAACTTTAAAATTAAAGGAAATATAGAATAAAATTAGCTATTTCTTAAAACTTTTAACATGGTATCAATATTAAGATTCCAGATCTGCAGAGTCCGCCCAAATAAGGAACCCTATATACTTTAAAGGTGGTTGAAAATGGTGAATGAACAATTAATTTTGCTGCAACTTTGTCGAATCATGCATTATTTTTTATGGTTTCTGTGATTCTGAATCCTATAAGCCCATTCCAAGCAGTCAGCAGAATAATAAATTATTAGATTATAGTTGAAAAATCTATTAGTTAAAAAACTATATTTCGAGTACAACTTAAGCGCCGACTATTGTGATGGTCCCATTAGATCCAGAAGTTTAGAAAATACCGAAGATTCATCGAAACATTTTTGTAAGACCTTTCTTCCAGTTCAACCTCCCTTAATATATCCCCTCCCCCCCCCAACCCTAATTTGGCCGAACTCTGCACTTCTCCAATCTCACTTCTGTTACTAAGTGAAAACCAAAATATCATGAGGGTACAATTTTTTCATCATATTTCTTTTTATCCCGAACTATGAGGGGTGATAAAATCTTATTGAAAAAATGCTGTAATTGAAGTTAGTCATATTGTCAACTGGAATGCTCATCATACATAGTGATAAAACCATTTTTCATAATTACATACAATAAGAACACTTCAAACATTTTATTTTCGATTTATAATCAGTCAATTCAGCTCTCCTTTTTTGTTTTATGTCTGTTTTTATTCGCTCACTGTACTGCTAAAAATGTTCACCCATATTGCATTAAATTTACTTAAGTATATATCATATATTGATTAAATATAATGTTTTAATCAATTAACCTACTTATGAGAAAATTAATTTTGTAAGGTATCCAGTCGGTTTTCTAATTGATATGTAAAATCATTATTTTATTTTGAAAGAAAAGGTGAAACTAATTATTTTCGCTTGATTTTTTAGTAATTTGAAAAGAACGGCTGAAAAAATATACACCTAACCTTTACAAACCGAACGGTATGAATGAACAATAAACATTGAGTGAAACACACGCTAGCGCTTCCTGGTAGTCTGGAGCTCGAACTAAATTTTTCATTCATAAACTCGTATGTCATTCTCAGTTCAATTTTACACCCTTAAGAGAAAAACGGAAACCTTCTTCTCCGCTAGGGATTATATAGCAACACGCTGACATGACTTCCTTAATCACACGTGGAGTCGTTTTTGAGCCTTTTCGGCACGCATATTGTACACTTTGCTTTAAAATATATATTGATTAATGAGTTCGTTTTACACAGAATTCTATATTCTAAAACTATTATAGATAACATTTCTTATTTGCAGTAACTCTCTTTAAATCGCAGGCTTTGGAACATAAACGTAATTCATTTTTCCACTAAAGTGGCTAAATTGACAATCGGTTTTGGCGAAAAGACTTACCCGACTTTAACTCTGAGGACCTCAGTCGACGCGAAATTTAATGCTCTTTTATTTTAGAAAGAACACAATTTTTTCTGTGATAAATCGTTTTCGAGTTATTAGCGAAAAATTGAAAATAGTTCGAAAATGTCGATTTTGTTCGCCTATAAAATTGGATGGCAACCGATCTGAGGTGGCAGACGTTTACATTTGCTGTCTGAAAATTCACCGTTACTACAGTTAACCATATATATTTAGTTTTTTCTCTTTCTATTTCTAGCCCTTACAGCTTTAAAATATAAATTCTAATTCAATTTACCTAATAAAATATTAGATTTTTATAATCAGCTTAAATTGAGAAAAAAAATATCTTTTATGAGTAAAACTAGTTTGTAATATAATAGCGCCAACTATTTAATTATAAAAACTAATCAAACTGCAATCAGTGCACTTTTCTAAGCTTCAATACTCGAGACTCTCTTCTTCAGAATTAAAATTTTTTTTTTAATTACTCATAAGAAGGAAATGATCTTTCGTTCTAAAGGGGCTATATTAAAATTGACGGAAGCTGAAAAGACTTTTAAAGAGTTAATTAATTGATCACCGCCAAAGAACTCTGCTTACTTTAAAACTGATGGGGCGAAAATCTTCCGGTTTTTTTTTTTTTTTTTAATATTCTTAAAGACAATTAAAATGAAATAAAATTTATAAAAAATATCATCGTTGGCTTACAATTATAATAATACTAATATTTTTGTTTGTCACTAAAAAAAATATAATAAAGAAGGAAAATACATAATAAATTCGTATTACTCTTACAAACTTATAACGTCATTTACATTATACTGCTTAAGAAAGTATTTCTTTCTAGACTTTCTAGTTAGCTAGCCGAGAAAGTGATCCATTACACTACTTGTACTGTAAAAGAAACATCTACAGTAAACATTCTTTACATGTACAGTAAAGAAAAAACATGTTAATAAAACTCTTAAAAAGCTTACTAACCTTTTTATCATTTTAATTTAAATATATCTGAAGTTAGTGCAGTCAATATTCCCAAAACTATATTTGATCAATGAAATGAAGGTACAGAAAAACTTCCTTCAAAATCACGACACAGTAACGAATTTGAATATAAAAAACTACAGGAATAAAGAAAAGATGATGATCTAGTTAGAGACGACCCATTATATAATATGAATTATAAAAAGTATACTAACTCCAAACGTAATATTGAATTACCATTTGAAGGATTCAATATTTGTAATAATACTAATTGTACATTTAATCAATATATATTATAAAGCAAAGTGTACAATGTGCGTGCCGAAAAGGCTCAAAAACGACTACACATACTATCAAGAATGTTATGTCGTTATATTGCCCTATTGCCCCTAACGATGAAGAAGGTTTCAGTTTTCATTTTAAGTGTGTAATGTTAAAGGGACAAGGGCTGTAATTTTAAGCCTCTCGCTACATGTAATTAGCCCCTCTAATAAGCCCAGGCGAGTAATTGAATAAAAAAATTTAGTTCGACATTTGGAAGCCAGGAGCGCTAGCTGTGCTCAATTCATAAGGTTATCGTTCATTAGTTCGGTTTGTTATGGTTTTAGCTTCAGCTGTTTTCTTTAAATTACACGAGATTATGTATAAATAATTATTTTTTCCTTTTTATTTTTCAATAAGTTCATTACATCTCTGCAATGAATTGAAATTAAAAATAAACAAAACCAACTGGATTCCTAAGCGAATTACGTTTTACAGAAGAGGAAAGAATTGGTCGAAACATTACCTTTAGTCAATATACAATATAAGATTAAATTTACAACAAAAGAAAAATTGCATATTAGTGTAGTGAGCGAATAAAAACTAACACTGAATAAAATAGATAACCTATAGATAATATGAATTAAAGATATAACCTAATGGAATATATACCGAAAATAAAGTGTTCATATAATATTTCTGTTCTGTTCGTAAATTTTCAACCGAATTCGAAAAAGGAGAAGTTAATCAACTTGATAAGGGTGCGGTATCGTCATGAGAATGGTCTCAATGGAATCAGAACAGAGAAACCATAAAAAATGGTACATAACAGTACCTATTTGCTGCCAAAATAATTTTTCTTAATCAAGAAAAGGGAAGAAAACGCATTGAGAGAACCACATTAATAGGGTCTCTTATACCCAAACCGTATATGGGCGGACTCTGAGGTTTCGAAACTTACCACTAATACTAAACTTAAGTTTCAGGATGGTACAAATTTTGTTTTAATCATGATTAATTTTGGTCTATTTTTCTGTACTATTACATTGTAAAGTTATTGTTTCATTCCACCTATTACACAACTCCCTGAGCGAAGCCGGGCCCCACAGCTAGTATAAATTTAAATATCAAGATTTTTTACGATTCATCAATAGCTCCTACCATATGATTTGCATTCATTATTTGTTAACCTTACACATTTTGTTAAATGTTACCCAAAATATAATTCTTATGATATATTTTATTTTATATTTCAGTATAATGTAAAATAATTTATATCACTTGTACAAAGAGTGCCCCTACAGTACTCGGTCTAATTGTCAAATCAGGCCTCATGCTGTAATAAGCCACTTTCAGTGATGTTATTTACTATAACATATAAAAAAATCAAGACCAGAAGTAATAATATAATGTTTATTGTATAATGTTAAATGGTTTAACGAAACAGAATTTTACTATAGATTACAATAGGTAATTTTTGGTTTTTCCAATTTTTATCGTTAATAGTGAGCATCTACCCTTCAAACCATGGTTACGATCAAATTTAATCACTTTTTTATTTTCACTTACCTATATATGAAATATATAGTAAGTGGAAGTATTGCGATCGTGAAAAATTTCGAACGCATTAATTTCTAATCTAAGTAAGTTGGTAAGTGAAAGTTGTGTGTTGCGAGCACGCACCAGATTTTTACTCTTCGATTTCATTCCAGAAATTTTTAGACTGCCAGGTAAAATAACTGAATTCTCAAACAAGTTTTTGACTTATTCGTATAATTTTGTTTTGTGAGATCTAAAAATAAAATATTATCTCGAGAGATTGCTTATCCTCTCTTTATCGTTCGGCCCCTTCCAAACGCTACTAACTGTTTTACTAATTTAGTTAAGCTCTTTCTTTTTTTTTTTTTTAATCGTTCTTTTTGAACATGTAGCTCTCTTTAAACTTCTATTCTACATATTTTTGTAGTTTTTTTAGAAAGAGTGAAGTATAGAGAATGGTACAGAATGAAGTAAAAGGGGATCGACGAATCCACATTGGATCTAATCCTGGCAGAACTTTGAACATTCCAAGTTTCAAGTGGTTGGAAGAGAAGGGAAATCGTTTATCGACTGCAGGACGAGATTGCATTCATTGAGAACGAAATCAACGAGAACTGTAACATCACACAAGGAAATCCATGGAAATGTAATCCTCATTGTTCTTCAATGACCAAATATAATTCTCGATGATTATAAATAAAAACTTATCAAATATTATCCTTAAAGGCCGGATTTCGTGCAGTAAAAATTTTAAAAACGTGCAATAAAAATTAGCCAAACGTGCAAAAACGTGCAATAAAAATAAAAAACACTGACAAGCGTGCAATAAAAATAAAAAACACCGACAAACGTGCAATTCAGTCTTTTGCTGTGTGAAGAGGTGGTGTATAATTGAAAACTCAAATATTAATTTAACATATTTATATAATTATGCTTACAAAAACTACAAAAAAAATGTTTGCAAAGAATCATAATTAAAAAAACTAATAATGTATATATAGTAAAACATAAATTTTTAACTATATTAATTTATCAAATAGAAATTTCCAAAATTTTATTAAAATTTACAATAATGTACATTTCCAGATTATGTTCCGTAGAGTTATATCGTCGGTCATCTAATATGTATTCAACTGTGAAAACATGCGCTCCACATTAACACTTGTGATGGGACATCTTATGTAGTTACTCAATATTACTGGATCCAGCTCCACTTCTGCGTCTTCTCCGTTGAGAGCTCTGTAGTAAATTTGTAAAATTTTGTAACCCATGGTTTTTTCTATAACTGATTTAAATTTATCAAACATTATTTTTCCCTTTTCGTTTTCGATTTTTTCTAATTCATCTCCAACTTTCTCTATAATATTAATCTGTGACCTCAACGTTAAGTTTGCTCTTCAAGCTTTTTTATTTGCGAAGGTAGAACCGATAAATGGGATCTTATAAATGCCAGATCTGATGCAACAGATGTAAAATTTAAAACAGATTTTAGTTTTTGCACAGAGACTGCTTCATCTTCAAGAGTAGAAACAAACTCTTTAAAATTGTTAAAATGATATGAATAAAATAGGGCTGCTTCGATCCATGTTCCCCATCTAGTTATCACAGGTTCTGGGGGAAGGTGGCAGTCCATACTACGAGTATAAGCTGTCATGCGGTGAGGAGCTTTTAAAAATATTTTTTTCCCCATTATTAACAAGTTTGTTGACATTTAGGAAAATTTCCCTCACTTTTTCAGCTACACGGTTTAAACCAGGCGCTACACAAGTTACATGTACTATATTTGGATAAAAAACTTTTAATGCTTCTCCAGCTTTTACCATATACGGAGCGGCATCGCTAACAAATAAAAGGATTTTATCTTGGTAAGATGTTTGACAGAACAAATTTGCTAAACTGTCGTTCACAAATCGAGAGACAGTCTCATAGTTTGTTTTTGGAAGCTGCTTGCATGAAAGGAGGTATGGTTTGGGTTCAATCTCCGGGTGTAGGATTCCAACAATTAAACTGCAAATATAAAGTCCCCGTGGGTCTGTTGTTTCATCTACCATGATGTAAATATAATTATTTTTCGCTTTTCTTTAACAGAATGTTTAAAACAGTTTTTAAGTTAATTTTTTCTTAGTGTGCTCTCGTTAGGAATGTTTTGTTTTTTGTATTTTTGCAAAAAACACTTAAAGGGCTTGGACTGCAGTTTATTGAATGGAATATTAGAAGCGACCATGGCGTAACATAAGTCGGTAAAAAATTTTTGTTTATTGTCTTAACGACGAGCAGCTTTGTGTGAGTAACTGTTGAATTGGAGCTCGCTTGGATTTTTGTGCTGCAGTTAACTGTGAGTGCCCAGCTATAAAAAGATATTGGGAATAGTCGTCTTACTTGTGTTGCAATGAGCATCCACTTGAGATTTTCGATCGGAACCAATTGATTTATTGTAAGAAGAACAAAAAATTGTTTTCCCGTCTGATTTCAATTCTGGGTATGGTTTTATCCAAATTTTGGAAGATTGGCTGGCTGTCACTTTAGGCATTTTCACTATTGTACTTGTTTACCGAACTAAACTCAACTTCAGAATGAAATGAAAATAAAAGAGTAGGTGGGAATGTTGAGTCAACTCAAATTAGAACTTCTAAGAAAGTTCATAGGCACAAAAGAACGTTGTTCCACATAATACCATTTCCTTAATGAGCTCGAAGAAATATTTTGAAATCATGAATCATTTTTCTTTCTTAAACAATTAGGTAGATAAATAAATTATAAATAAATACATACATCGGTATTATTGTTGGTGATTTTAATATAAATCATAACTATTCTCTATTATAAAAATAAAAAAAAAATAATCAATATTTTTAATGAAATATTAAAAAGTGCACTTTCGTGCACTGAAAACCTAAAATGTGCAAATTCGTGCAGTAACCCTCAAAATGTGCAATTTCGTGCAAAATAAAACTTACATATGTTAATCCGGATGCCGTAATTCGTGTAAATAACTTGTCCCCGATCGATTTCAAGCAACCGAAAAAAAAGTGCAATTGCACGAGAATCCGGCCTCTAATTATCCTTAATGGCTCCACCATTTCATTAATGCCCAATATACTCAGCATACAGTACTTACCGCTTCCTACCAGATTTCTGCAACTCGTCAACTCACAGTTTTTCGAAAAATTAAAGTTTACTGACGTTTCCCCAATCAATGCAACTAGTAAATTTCACAGTCAGGTGATTGAACTTGAGAAGATTTATAATAGGTGAGTGTTTCTATTGAAGGCTTAGCAATTTGGATCTAGACACTTGATTGATTTTTATTTTTTCTGCCATGTTTCTTATTCTTGCAATCTTTTTTTGTTTAACGACACTTTATGCCACTAAGGCTAATCGGACGCTGCTACAGTGGGAGTCCTAAATTTTGCCTGTCCATGTATAATTAGGATAGGGACCTTTAACGAGTACTTGACATCGCACAGGCTCGGGATCTGCATTTAACGTCCTATCCGAGGAACGGCATAGCCAAGGATTTTTTACTCACTTCAAAAAAAATCTAGGCCCACGCGGGACGCGAACCCGCGACCTTTAGTATTGTAGGTACTTATGCTAACCTCTGCACCACATGTGACCCCCAAGGGAATCTCCAAAATAAAGATTAAAAAGTTTTATAGTCTCTCATTTTTATAATTTTAAGAAATGAAAACAGTCTAGCAAGATAATATAAAATGCATTTTTTTTTTTATTCTTTAGTACTGTAGGTTTCTATGTTAACCACTACACCGTAGGTGACCCCACCCCATTTCGCGGGACTTGGTTATTTGGACTCAGGGGACGCCAAAAAGTGTATTTCCGTTGGAAACCGGAAGTCGAAATTTTTCACGATTGCAATGATTTCCCTTACTATATATTTCATATATATAGGTAAGTGAAAGTGAAAAACGGTTCGTTATTTACGAAATTGCAGCGTTGGGATTGCTGTTCAAGTTTTAGTTTACATAGCGAAAAAAATGTTAGTTCTTTATACTATGATAAGTATACTTAAAATCAAATTAAGGCTTTAAGATCATTGATTAATATGGAATGCAAATTATTCGCACAGGCTATCTAGTTCTCTAATAATATATTTTTCTTTAATACATATATATATATATATATATATATATATATATGGAAGGGATGGATCGACATGGACCAAGATGGAGGACTGTGTTTGCAAAGAGTGGAGCGAGCAGGTTGGATTAGTGCCCCGGGCCCTCTGATATTGGTTCCTCCATCCTCTTCTCTACATCGTCATCGGCCAATAGTTCTCCTCCTCCCCCGGGATCTCTTCATTAGTCCGCTCCTCGGCGAATACTTCAACTGTCAGTCAATGCCCATTGTCTTCTACTCAATGAGGAGCTCGAAAGGCATTCAAGGCAATCTTAATTAAGCACATACATAATATCAAATCGATTTAAGCAATAGTTTACTAAATACTGTTCTTTTTACTTTCACTTACCTTTTTTTTCACCACTTTTTTATTTGTAATTGTGAAAAATTTACACTTCAGTTGTCAACTGAAATATAAGCTTTGGGGTCCCCTGAGTCCAAATAACCGTGAAATGGGTGTGTGAACAGACTAGCTCAAAAACTATAAACCTAAAGAACCTGAAATTGGGTATTTGGTGTATGTATATGCCCGCGATGTGACAGTATAGATTTCATAAAAATTCGTCAAACGGAGGGTTACTTTATTTAATGAATTTCGTCTAATTTTTGCGTTTTTTTTTTTGGCTTTTCTCAAAAAGCCAATCTCTTTTCTTCTAATAAAACTATTTAAAAATTATATTAAGAATTTGAATGTCATCATTACAAGAAAAAAATAAATAAATTAATATTTAAATAAATTGACAATGGTCAAAAGACCTCATATGATGTACAAAGGTGTTAATAAGATTCATCTGATGAAATTATATTTACCTCAATCTAATTCCAACATTTCAACTGTATGCATATTTGTAAATAAAAAAAATAAAAAAAAAAAATACTCGAAAATTTTACAAATAGCTTATAACATTGTTTTATCACTTTTTAAAACATAAATGCATGCATTTTTAGTATAAAAAAGCAATTATGTGTTTGAATGTCATAGAGTTATGTTCCCCAGTTACTATGTGTTTTTATAGACTGCTCATCGTGAATAAGCCTTTCATTTGACAGAATTTCTAAATAAATTTTCAACATTTATCATGATAGCACATATTATAATACTAAACGGGGTAAACCCGGCCACGCGTTGCTGTGGCTTCTCCGATATTAAATTTTACGGAAATAGATAAATTAATTCAGGTGAAATTCGCCCCAAAACATCATTACAAATAGTAGATTACTTTAAGGTAATGTCAAATAAGAAAGGATTATAAATATGTTTTAATTGTTTTAATTTTTATTTTTGTACTTTCACTTACCTATATATGAAATATATAGTAAGGATAAAAGTATTGCGATCGTGAAAAATTTCGACTTCTGGTATTCAACGGAAATACACGTTTTGGGGTCCCCTGAGTCCAAGAACTAACCGAGTCCCGAAAAATGGTCTGTGTGAGTTTATGAACGAACAGACTTCCTCGAAAACAGTAAACCGTACGAACCTGAAATTGGGTATTTAGTATATGTAAATGCCCGCGATGTGACAGCAAAACTTTCATGAAAATTTGTCAAACGGAGAGGGTACTTTATTTCATAACTTTCTATACTTTTTCGAATTTTCTCAAAAACCGCTTTAACGATTTTTATCAAACTCATGTTGAATGAGAATCGAGTATTCTTTGACATCAGAAAAGTTTTAGCATCATCAAAATTTTCTTAGGCGGCTTAAATAGGGAGGGGGACTTTTTTGTTTTTATATAAAGTACCTTTTGTTTATATGGAGAAATTAACTGTCTCTCCATATGCCCCAAAAATAAGAAATGGCTAAATATGAAAAAAAAAAAAAAAATCGAGTAAACATATACCTTCAGAGAAAAATATTCTGAAAATTAAAAAACATGTGAAGCCCGCGCATACGCGGACGCCTTTCATGACATTGTCTAAGGAACGGCGATCTGTTCATGCGAAAGAGTTGTCAAGGTGTTTTGGAACATAGATATTTAATGGAAATTAAGTGTTTCTATGGTAACTAAATGAAGTTTTCAACAACTACATAGTGAATTATAAAATCAGACGCGATGGGATATTATGCTTGCATTGTCGAATTATCACTAGTGGAAACTTTTATTTAAGAATAAAAGATCTGGTGCGTGCACGCAACACACAACTTTCACTTACCAACTTAATTAGATTAATGCGTTTGGTTAATTGCCACTTCTCAAATAAACAGAACGGCTTTAATTATGAACATTGGTCGGTCATTAAAGGCGTACTCCGCATGCATGGGCTCAACGATTTTTATGAGTTGACTGAATATTTTTCTCCTCTTTGTGTTTTCTTTATTGTTATCATATCTCATATTTAGCCATTTCTTATTTTTAGGCGTAATGAAAGACAGTTAATTTTTCCATATAAACAAAAACAAGTGTACTTTACAGGAAAACAAAAAAGACCCCTTCCCCATTTAAGCCCCCTCAGAACATTTTAATTACGGTAAAGCTTACCTGATATTAAAGAACACCTTATTTTCATTAAACATGGCGAATTTGATCAAAATCATTAAAGCTGTTTTTGAGATAGTCGACAGAAAGGGATAAATTGGAAAACAAGTTATGAAATAAAGTGCCCCCTCCAGTTGATCAATTTTGATGAAATGTTGGCTATCATATCTTTGGCATATACATACATCAAATACCCAGTTTGATCAAAATCGTTAAAACCGTTTTTGAGTAAATAAAAAAACACGTGAAAATGATACAAAAATTATTAATTAAAGTCCCCCCTCCGGTTGATCAATTTTGATGAAATTTTAACAGTCATATCTCGGGCATATAAATAGATCAAATACTCAGTTTAATCAAATAGTTAGAACAGTTTTTGAGAAAATCGAAAAAAACGTAAAAAGTTATTAAATAAAGTACCCCCTCCCTTTGAGCAATTTGGATGAAATTTTTGCAGTCACATCGCGGGCATATACATACACTAAATACCCAATTTCAGGTTCGCACGGTTTATAGTTTTTGAGCTAGTCTGTTCACACACACAAACACACACACACACACACACACACACACACACACACACACACACACACACACACACACACCATTTCGCGGGACTTGGTTATTTCGACTCAGGGGACCCCAAAACGTGTATTTCCGTTAAAAACCGGAAGTCGAAATTTTTCACGATCGCAATACTTCCACTTACTATATATTTCATATATAGGTAAGTGAAAGTAAAAATTGAGTATACCTTAGAGAGAGAAAACATCTGTTTTCTTCGTTTAAAAGTTTCTAACAAAAATCAGTGTTATAAACTTTAATATAGGGAGAGTGGGGAACAGTGAGACGCAGTTAGCTGTGAGACAGTTAGCTCATGAACCAATTGCAAGGACCCAGTCAGTGTAGGATTTGTTGCAGTGTAGAACATTAGTCAAATAAGCTCTTGCAGGGAAGAAACCAACAATTATCATACATTTGTGACTATTTTTGTCTCATTTTGTTTTCGAGGCAAGTAAACTTTTTTTTGTGATTTGGTCAATAAGCGATTTGGTAAAGTTGATCTCGAATTTTCGAAGTATTATTCCCTAAATTAAAAAAAAAGAAAAATAATTATATCGAGTAATACCGATCTTGTCAACGACTCTTCATAATGACCCAAAGATATTTTTTATTTTAATTATCATGATAATATTTTGTAATAAAATGTTATCTTTTATTATTAATAACTAACTGTATATCCCGGTTTCACCCGGAGAATTTCATGTTTTAAATCTATAAAATCTATAAACTAAGACTTTTATCGACCCAAACGATCGATTTTGTAAAAACCAATGTAAAGCGAGATTAAAACGATTATTATAACAATAAAGAATATACCCTGAGATCAGCAGAAGCTATGCAATTTTAATATGGACAGGTGTTCGCACCTGGTCTGAAAGAACCATTGAGCGAAAATTGGAGAATTTAGGACAAATGGTATGGATTTCTATAAATAACAAACAGAATTTCATCTTTATATACATAGATTATAGCTGTATATCCCGATTTATCATGGGGAATTTCATTTTTCTAAAGAAACGGTCGATTTTGTAAAAAAAAAATCTGGTGCGTGCGCGCAACACACAACTTTCACTTACCAACTTACTTAGATTAGAAATTAATGCGTTTTGTTTATGCCACTTCTCAAATGAACAGAACGGCTTTAATCATGAACAATAGTCATTCATTAAAGGCGTGCTCCGCATGCCTGGGCTCAACGAGTTTTATGAGTTGACTGAATATTTTTATTTTTTTTCTCCTCTTAATGTTTTCTTTATTTTTATCATATCTCAGATTTAGCCATTTCTTATTTTTAGGCGTAACGAGAGACACTTAATTTCTCCATGTAAACAAAAACAAGGGTACTTTATAAGAAACAAACAAACAAAAAAGGCCCCCCCACCAAAAAAAAGCCCCCTCAGAACATTTTAATAATGATAAAGCTTACTTGATATTAAAGAACACCTAATTTTCATTTAATATGCCGAATTCGATAGAAATCGTTAAAGCCGTTTTTGAGATCATCGAAAAAAAGGTAAAAATTGGAAAACATATTATGAAATAAAGTGCCCGCTCCGATTGACCAACTTTGATGAAATGTAGGCTATCACATCTTTGGCATATACATACATCGAATACCCAATTTGATCAAAATCGTTAAAGTCTTTTTTGAGTAAATAAAAAAAAACACGTGAAAATGATACAAAATTTATTAAGTAAGGTCCCCCCTCCGGTTGATCAATTTTGATGTAATGTTGGTTATCGCATCTTTGGCATATACATACATCAAATACCCACTTTGATCAAATTTTTTAAAACCGTTTTTGAGTAAATAAAAAAAAACGTGAAAATGATACAAAATTTTTGAAGTAAAGTCCCCCCTCCGGTTGATCAATTTTGATGAAATTTTTACAGTCATATCTCGGGCATATAAATAGATCAAATACTCAGTTTAATCAAAATCGTTAGAGCAGTTTTTGAGAAAATCGAAAAAAACATAAAAAGTTATTAAATAATTTGAGCAATTTTGATGAAATTTTGGCTGTCACATCGCGGGCATATACATACACTAAATACCCATTTCAGGTTCGCACGGTTTATAGTTTTTGAGCTAGTCTGTTCACACACACACAGACCATTTCGCGGGACTTGGTTAATTGGACTCAGGGGACCCCAAAACGTGTATTTCCGTTGAAAACCGGAAGTCGAAATTTTTCACGATCGCAATACTTCCACTTACTATATATTTCATATATAGGTAAGTGAAAGTAAAAAACATTGTGAAGTGAGATCATTATGATTTTTATAACAATAAAGAATATCAGCTGAAGATCGGCTGAAGTCATTCAATTTTAATATGAACAGGTGTTCGCACCTGGTCTGAAAGAACCACTGAGCTAAATTTAGAAAATAAAGAATATCAGCTGAAGATCGGCAGAAGTTATGCAATTTTAACATGGACAGTTGTTCGCACCTGGTATGAAAGAACCACTGAGCGAAATTTGGAGAATTTAGGACAAACGGTATGGATTTCTATAAAGAACAAATAAACAAACAAACAAACAGAATTTCAACTTTATTTATATAGATTGTAATGAAATATTTAGTTTTAATATGGTGTCTCACTGTTCCCCGAACAAGGTCTCAGTGTTTCCTGCAGTGGGGTACACTGAGACAAAACTTTCTTGTGGATTTATGAAGAAAAATATTTTTGAGTGTAATTTTTTTAAATTTCACATTTACTGAACAAAGGTCCATTAAAGTAAGAAGTACTCGATAAATTTCAGAACTCCAGCTAAAGTTTTTCTATTATTTTTGACAATTTGAAAAACTGTCTCATTGTTCCCCTCTCTCCCCTACATATATCATAGATTATGTCTGTAATAGTATAGTTAATTTTACAAAAATAAAATAAAATAAAATCTTATGGTAAATATGCTTCCGATTAAATTATTCCTAATTAGTGTATAATTATAACATTTAGAGAAATATAAAAAACTTAGTATACTTAGAATTTAAGAAATAATCTGTATAAGATAAATGAGTATGCTGTGTTTAAGCAACCTAATATAATTGGGCAGCATCACTATTTGCAATAAAGTGTTTCTCTCTATCCTCTAATTCCTAACAGGGTTGAAGCATAAAGGATTGAGATTCGTTTCCCAGGATGAAAATGGATGCAAAGCAGCTAGTCAATGTCCAGGGGAACTATAAGAAAAATATTTATTTGGTAAGGAAGGCAAAGGGGGAGAAATGAAGCAGGCGAAATTTATTACGTGTCTACCTCGAGGAGAGTTGGCTTTGAATTTAAATATTTCCGTATCCATCAATTTAAAGGAAAAGGAGAATAGAATGAGAAGAAAAATCGTAAAATATAAAATAAATAAAATAATAATGGTTCCAGAACCTTGTTCTATCAATATAAACTTTTTTTAGTGTATTAATAGTTATTAAAAATGATATGACATTAAAAAAAACAGTAGAAATTAATATTATAATTATGTCATCTCAGTTGATGACCTAATTGTAAAATAGTCATTTAAAGGGGATTGCTTGCTTAAAAAGATGGTCAGTCAAACACAGGATGTTGTTTGTGCCTGGTCTACAATGTGGAATCATTTGATCAAATTTAGTGATAAGGGCTAAACAGCGTTTAAAGTTAAACAGTGCAGTCACCTTTGGTGTAGTGGTTAGCATGACAACCTACAATACTTAAGGTCGCGGGTTCGTGTCCCAAGGATTTTTAAAGAGACTGCCCTTGGGTATGCCGTCCCTCGGATAGGACGTTAAATGCAGGTACCGAGCCTGCGCGATGCCAGGTACTCGTTAAAGATCCCTATCCTAACTATACCTGGATATGCAAAATTTAGGAATCCCACTGTAGTCCGATTAGCCTTTGTGGCATAAAGTGACGTAAAACAACCAAACAATATCAAGACCCTCCATGGAATATTTTTTTTTTAAACAGCTCTTATGAAGAAGGTCTTAAACTTAGAACGAATGGTTGACTCACCAAAAAATATAATCTGCAAATACCAGAGTGATTTCTTTTATTACTAAACCCTGAATAATTTTCTGCTAAAATTCTTACTAAGTATATCTCAAGCACTTCTTTTTTTTTTATATTATTTTTTTTATTATAAGTTTTTTTAGGTAGGTGAAATGTGCTATAAACATAAAGGGTGTAGTTTAATTTAAAAAAGTTTATTATCATTTAACACACTCTTGGAAGTATCCAACCCGAGAGCAGGTAAATAACAAAAATGTCTCTGAAAGAATTCTGCCATCAAAGCGAGACAGGAACACGAGGAATAACTAAGTTTATATAATACAAGATTGTAAGAAGTTATATTATATTTGATGTACCTATATGATGTTGTAGTTTTTTAATATTTTGTTCACAATCATTAAATACTACAGTTTTTTTATTTACACTTCGTAATAGACAGTGTTGCCACTTTCACAACCTTAATCTTTACATAGGTACAATAATGCAGCTTCTTTTTTTTTCTTGTGTGTTTTTCTTTTTGTTTTAATATCTTGTCAGATTAGGATATTCCCTTAATAAGCTAGCAGATAGCAAATTCAATAAGAATGTCATAAGTTATCATATCTAAATAAATTAAAAATAAAATTTTGACAGACGTTTTTGCATACTGTTGATTCCCAAATTATGAGCAACTTCTTGTCACTGCCTATTCAAAGACTAACCCGGAATCGTGGCCTAAATGTAAAAATTTTTAGTGGACAGATAAAAGATTGATTAAATTAAAATTATAACATATTTTTGTGTTATTGCGATCGAATCTGATTGCTTTTTGTTTTTTTACTTTCACTTACCTATATATGAAATATATAGTAAGTGGAAGTATTGCGATCGTGAAAAATTTCGACTTCCGGTTTTCAACGGAAATACACGTTTTGGGACCCCCTGAGTCGAAATAACCAAGTCCCGCGAAATGGTCTGTGTGTGTGTGTGTGTGTGTGTGTGTCTGTGTGTGTGTGTGTGAACAGACTAGCTCAAAAACTATAAACCGTGGGAACCTGAATTTGGGTATTTAGAGTAGGTATATGCCCGCGATGTGACAGCAAAAATTTCATCAAAATTGCTCAAAGGGAGGGGGTACTTTATTTAATAACTTTTTACGTTTTTTTCGATTTTCTCAAAAACGGCTCTAACGATTTTGATTAAACTGAGTATTTGATCTATTTATATGCCCGAGATATGACTGTAAAAATTTCATCAAAATTGATTAACCGGAGGGGGGACTTTACTTAATAAATTTTGTATCATTTTCACGTGTTTTTCTTTATTTACTCAAAAACGGCTTTAAGGATTTTGATCAAACTGTGTATATGATGTATGTATAGGCCCGAGATACGACTGTAAAAATTTCATCAAAATTGATCAACCGGAGGGGTGACTTTACTTAATAAATTTTGTATCATTTTCACGTGTTTTTTATATTTACTCAAAAACGGTTTTAACGATTTTGATCAAACTGGGTATTTCATGTATGTATATGCCAAAGATGTGATTGCCAACATTTCATCAAAATTGCTCAACCGGAGGGGGGACTTTATTTCATGACTTTTTTTCCAATTTTTACCTTTTTTTCGATTATCTCAAAAACGGCTTTAACGATTTTTATCAAAATGGGTATATGATGTGTGTATATGCCCGAGATACGACTGTAAAAATTTCATCAAAATGTAGATTCACCTATAATAGATAGATTACCTATTAATTATAGCCCATTGTTCATAATTAAAGCCGTTCTGTTCATTTGAGAAGTGGCAATTAACAAAACGCATTAATTTTTAATATAAGTAAGTTGGTAAGTGAAAGTTGTGTGTTGCGAGCACGCACCAGATTTTTATTTTATTCGTCATTGTCGTGGGTTCTGACCAATAACAATTTTTCTTTCTAATATATATTTTAGTTTATAGTACTCAATTATTTGGCATTGAAGTTTGTTACCCTGATTGTGAAATTTCGGAAGAAGAATGAAAAACAAAACGCTGTTTAGTCATTTGGTGTATTTATTTATGTTTCCCATGTAGATTTGCACCTGCGCTGTGGCGCATCGAGCAAATTTGGTCACTGCTGCTTTTGACTCTGACTTTCTTGCATTATAATTTACTAGAGTAAGAGGTCTCTTGGCCACCTTCGTTTCAGTCGACGTCGAGGCTGACCAGGTAACAGGGAGGAGGAAAGAGAATGGATGAGTGGGTTAGGGTGATGTAGTGTTCAAGAGTGGACTGTTTGATATTTGTCGTGTATGAAAGATTTTACTGTCGGTATGTTCATGTCATTGTGCAGTGTATTATTCGAAATAAACCAAGGTGCAATTGATGTAAACGATAAAACAATATTTTTTTTTTTAAATTATCACTCGGAAACGACATCATCAACGTGGACTGATAACTCATCGAATCGCTCACCAATCAAGTGGGAAGTTAGTGACCCAAAGAGAGAATTTCAATAATGTCAATATTGTCGAGTAAGGTTTGCTGTGGACGGTCCCATATACAAATACAATTTTTTTTATTTTTGTATTCCATATCGAAAATGACAAAATTAAAGTGAGATACTTTCACCTTTTATTCTAAAGGCGTACGGGTAATTATTATACAAATAGTACAATTAGTAGTGTAACGAAAAACCAAAACAAAAGAAAAACATATGGTTTAAAAGTCACAGATCTTTTGTTGGAACCAACTAACAGTTGGAACAAACCGTCATAGCACGTGTTTGTGACTACGATGTTCGAGTACCACCCACGCCGTTCCAGGAGGTTCTAGACCATTCTCCTTACGACTATATATAAGGAGCAAGTGACTGGACCGTTAGTCTTCTTCTGAAGCTCAAGTAATATGATTATCTCTGTGTTACGAAGTGATAATTTTTGTAACCTGTTCAAATATTTGTGTTCTCATAATTTGCGTGGCTTTGAAGATTGGTATTTTTCTATGAATAAAAGCTGTTAACCCACATAAATGTTACGGTACATATACAAATAGTAGCATATTGTACAAAATTTCTTTGGGTCCCGAGTCTGTCGGACCTAACGGGAAACGAACTGGTAGAAACAGCTGCGAAGGAGGCCTTATTTCCAGTTTCCAAAGTTAAAATTGCGCTATTCGACTTCCAAACAGCTAGCCTCAATCAATATAAAGAAGCCTGGGGCGATTTTCGGGCAACGGTTCCGGCTACTAATAAAATGAAGAAACTGTCCAGAGCTAGCCGGCGAGAGCAGACTATAATATAATAACTGGCCTGAGAATTGGGCTAACCCACGGGCACCTTTTAGAAGATAACCATCCACCAACATGTCCAAGATGCAATACAGATTTAACAGTCGAGCACATTTTAGAAAACTATACAAGACTGAAAGCAGCAAGGAATACACATCATCTCCAGTGATATGCTGAAGCTCCAAGACCAAAACATTAAAAAAAATAGTTTAGATTTCTTAAAATAACCAATTTTTACAAATATGTATAAAATTACCAGTATTTACTTAATATAGTCTCTATGTATTTAGAATTTGGTGCCTCTAGCCCATGTTGTTGTACACGGTACGTAAAATGTAATTAAATAAATTATCCTAAAGGAAACTAAAAAAAGTCTGGTGGGATGCGCGCAACACACAACTTTCACTTACAAGGGGAGGGCACAGCTATGGGGTCGTCGATCGGGCCCATTTTTTTTCTGGTGATTCTACATCGAAAAATAGTCGACACGTGTCCGAGCGTTCCGTCCAATGGGCCTTAGGTGCTGAGAAATAAAATAAAATACCTTGAAAATCCTTTATTTTTTATCTTGAGTTTGGAAAATGATATCGACATGATTCTTTCACTAATTTATTTATTTTAGAGAGTAAATTAAAGGAAAAATAAAATCGTTAAAGAATTATTCATATTTCTTCAATTTAATTTAAAAAAAGCTTCAAGTTTTCAAGTAAACTAGCTTTATAATTTTTTTCACATTAAAAACAATAGCAGAATTGAGTTCAGCACCTCAAGAAACCCTGATGTCATAAATATCATCCAAAACAAAAAATAATATTGTTTTCCTGTCAGGAACAGCTTAAAAATGTTTCAGCAAAATTGTATGTGTAGTTTCAAATTCTGCATCTCGTGTTGAGCTGATCCGATTTTTACTTTTCTTGAGGTGCTGAACTCAATTCTGCTATTGTTTTTTATGTGAAAAAATTTATAAAGCTAGTTTACTTGAAAACTTGAAGCTTTTTTTTAAATTAAATTGAAGAAATATGAATAATTCTTTAACGATTGTATTTTTCCTTTAATCTACTCTTTAAAATAAATGAATTAGTGAAAGAATCGTGTCGATATCATTTTCCAAACTCAAGATAAAAAATAAAGGATTTTCAATGTATTTTATTTTATTTCTCAGCACCTAAGGCCCATTGGACGGAACGCTCGGACACGTGTCGACTATTTTTCGATGTAGAATCACCAGAAAAAAAATGGGCCCGATCGACGACCCCATAGCTGTGCCCTCCCCTTGTTCGATTAGAAATTGAGGTGTTTTGTTAAATGCAATTTCTTAACTTGAAGCCACACATTTTTCTACATTCATTACTTATTTTTGTTTGTGTTTGTGCTCTCTAAAGTACACAATTTTTGTATTATTAAATAAAAAATTTTTACTTGTGATAATTCGGCATTACAAGCATAATACTCCAAGTCGTCTGATTTTATAATTCTTTATGTAGTTGTTGAAAACTTCATATAGTTACCATGAAAAAAATAGTTTCCATTAAAAGTCTGTCATTAAAGGCGTACAGCGCATGCGTGGGCTCAACTTATTTTATAAATTGACGGAATATTTTTCTTATTTTCTCCTGTATATGTTCACTTGATTTTTTCATATTTCATACTTAGCCAATTTTTATTTTTAGGCGTAAGGAGAGACAGTTAATTTCTCCATATAAACAAAAACGAAGGTACTTCATAGGAAAACAAAAAAAGCGCCTTCCTCTTTTAAGCCCCCTCAGAACATTTTAATAATGATGAAGCTTACTTGATATTAAAGAACATTTAATTTTTATTAAACATGGCGAATTTGATCAAAATCATTAAAGCCGTTTTTGAGATAATAAAAAAAACGTAAAAATTGGAAATAAGTGTTATGAAATAAAGTGCCTCCTCCGTTTGATCAATTTTGATGAACTTTTTGCAGTCAAATCGTGGGCATATTACTAAATCAAATACCTAGTTTTATCAAAATTGATAGAGCCGTTATTGAAAAAATCTTAAAGAACCTGGTAAGCTATTAAATAAAGTACTCCCTCCATTAGAGCAAATTGGATGAAATCTTTGCAGTCACGTCGCGGGTATAAACATACTCTCAGCGGATCACAAAACATGTAATTCCGTTGAAAACCGGAAGTCAAAACTTTTCACGATCGCAATACTTTATATATATATATATATAATTTAAGAAAAATCTCAAATTTGGAATTGTATAGATAAACTAATTCAGACTTTCCTTTAAGCGGGTTCGAGCCCTTGCTGATAATTATTAAGTATCATAGAAATGGGCTAATTACGGAGCCCTGATTAGTCCCTTTAGACCTCTCTCGTTTCAAGCCATTGAGGCTACTTTTCCGATTTATAGACCTCTAAGGTAGCTTTGAACGCTAAGGAAGTCGGCAAGTATTTCCTGCTGACTGAATAGAGGAAAGGGGGGGGCTTTGACAAAATGGATACAATCTACTATAATTATTATATGCTCCTTTCAGCTTATATTATTATCTGTTATTCGTAGAGGCTATATAGCTCAAAACGGTTTATTTCAATCTTTCAAAATTAAGGCTATTTTTCAACATAATCACCCCCCACAGTTATGCACTTGTCCCATCTTTCTTGCAGCTTCCTAATTCCCTTGGCGAAGAATTCTTTCGATTTACCCCGAAGCCACTTTTGCACCGCTTCCTTAACTTCCTCATTGTTAGCAAATCTTTTTCCACGTAGGGCGTCTTTGCGTGGTCCAACAGGTAAAAATCAGAAGGGGCGAGGTCGGGACTGTAGGCAGGATGAGCTAAGACCTCCCAAGCAATAATTCTTGACACTTATCACGGGTCAGCTGGGCTGACCGAATATGAGCTAATGAGGGCGTTATCGTGCTGAAGAATGACTCCTTTTGACAAGAGTCCACTGCGTTTGCTCCTTATAGCTGGTCTAACTTTGTGTTCTAGCATCTCACAGTAGTATTGGCTAATGATACCTTGCTGATCTTCAAGGAAGACCCTGGACCCTGTGAGTCCCAAAAGATGATCAGCATCACTTTATCGGCGGAAGGTTGAACCTTGAATTTTTTGCGAACTGGAGAGCTAGTGTGTTTCCATTCCATACTCTGCCTTTTGGTCTCAGGGTCGTAGTGATTGATCCAGACCTCATTGCTGGTCACTATTCTTTCAAAAAAAGCGCTGCTCTTCTAAGGTGCAATCTTCTAGTGGACTTGGTAAGGTGAATTGAAAATATTGAGGTTATGTTGACATAAAATGATGAAATCACAATAGTATTGGCTATTGATAGTTCGCTGATCATCAAGGAAATCGCAATAGACTAGACCCTGTGCGTCCTTGTTCGGCCACTTTTAAACCGATCAACCCACTTGTAAAAATTCGCACGGTTCATACAACTTTTACCGTACTGTATCATTTTCTTTATCACATTCTAGAAAAAATTTCACTTGGTTTTACACCTTCAGCGACTAAAAACCTAATGACTGAGCGCTGCTCTTCTAAGGTGGAATCTTCTAGTGGACTTGCCATGGTGAATTGAAAATTTTGAGGTTATGTTGACATAAAATGATGAAACGATCAGCTGTTTCACAGCACAGCATATCCCAAGGTGCCAACTAACTGCCCTTGAAAAGATTGTACACATTCTTTGAATAGTTTTAAAATTATATAATTTATCTCTTTACTTATTGAATGACCATCGTACATATATAAGTATATACATTTACGCAGCCCTGATAGCAGGGACATTCCACTTCAAATCAACACAAAAATATATCATTTTGAACCTCACCATCTCAGATTTTCTTGAAATTTGATACACGTGTACAACTTGTATCTACTAGAACAATTTTAAAATATTATAGAGATATGTCTACCCGTATTTGAATTATTGGTCTCTAAAGAGGTCAAATAAAGCTCCAGAAACATTTAAAAAAAATCTGGTGCGTGCGCGCAACACACAACTTTCACTTACCAACTTACGTAGATTAGGAATTAATGCGTTTTGTTAATTGCCACTTCTCAAATGAACAGAACGGCTTTAATTATGAACAATGGTCTGTCATGCGTGGGCTCAACGAGTTTTGTGAGTTGACTGAATATTTTTGTTTTTTTCTCCTATTTATGTTTTCTTTTTTTTTATCATATCTCATATATAGCCATTTCTTATTTTTAGGCGTAACGAGAGACAGTTAATTTCTCAATATAAACAAAAACATAGGTACTTTATAAGACACAAACAAACAAAAAAGCCCCCTCAGAACATTTTAATAATAATAAAGCTTACTTGATATTAAAGAACACCTAATTTTCATTGAACGTGGCGAATTTGATAAAAATCGTTAAAGCCGTTTTTGAGATCATCGAAAAAAAGGTAAAAAATGGGAAAAAATTAAAAAATAAAGTGCCCGCTCCGTTTGTCCAATTTTGATGTAATGTTGGCTATCGTATCTTTGGCATATACATACATCAAATACCCAGTTTGATCAAAATCGTTAAAACCGTTTTTGAGTAAATAAAAAAAACACGTGAAAATGATACAAAATTTATTAAGTAAAGTCCCCCCTCTTGTAGATCAATTTTGATGAAATTTTTACAGTCATATCTCGGGCATATAAATACATCAAATACAATGTTTGATCAAAATCGTTAAAACCGTTTTTGAGTAAATAAAAAATCTGGTGCGTGCGCGCAACACACAACTTTCACTTACCAACTTACTTAGATTAGAACTTAATGCATTTTGTTAATTGCCACTTCTCAAATGAACAGAACATCTATAGGTAATAATAACGCATTGGTTTGTCATTAAAGGCGTACGGCGGATGCGTGAGCTCAAGGTGTTTTATGAGTTGACGGATTATTTTTCTTTTTTAATCCTGTATATGTTTACTTGATTTTCTTCATATATCATATTTAGCCATTTCTTATTTTTAGGTGTGATGACAGACAGTTAATTTCTCAATATAAACTAAAACAAAGGTACTTTATAGGAAAACAAAAAAGGCCCCCTTCCCCATTTAAGCCCTCTCAGAACATTTTAATAATGATAAAGCTTACCTGGTAATAAATAACAACTAATTTTCATTAAACATAACGAATTTGATAAAAATCGTTAAAGCCGTTTTTGAGATCATCGATCAAAAAGATAAAAATTGAAAAAAAAAATATGAAATAAAGTGCCCCCTCCGTTTGACCAATTTTGATGAATGTTGACTATCACATCTTTGGCATATATATACACCAAATGCCAAGTTTGATCAAAATCGTTAAAACCGTTTTTGAGTAAATAAAAAAAACACGTGAAAATGATACAAAATTTATTAAGTAAAGTCCCCCCTCCGGTTGATCAATTTTGATGAAATTTTTACAGTCATATCTCTGGCATATAAATACATCAAATACCAAGTTTGATCAAAATCGTTAAAACCGTTTTTGAGTAAATAAAAAAAACACGTGAAAATGGTACAAAATTTAATAAGTAAAGTCCCCCCTCCGGTTGATCAATTTTGATGAAATTTTTACAGTCATATCTGAAGCATATAAATAGATCAAATACTAAGTTTAATCAAAATCGTTAGAGCCGTTTTTGAGAAAATCGAAAAAAACATAAAAAGTTATTAAATAAAGTACCCCCTCCGTTTGAGCAATTTTGATGAAATTTTTGCTGTCACATCGCGGGCATATACATACTCTAAATACCCAATTTCAGGTTCGCACGGTTTATAGTTTTTGAGCTAGTCTGTTCACACACACACACACACACACACAGACACACACACACACACACACACACACAGACCATTTCGCGGGACTTGGTCATTTGGACTCAGGGGACCCCAAAACGTGTATTTCCGTTGAAAACCGGAAGTCGAAAATTTTCACGATCGCAATACTTCCACTTACTATATATTTCATATATAGGTAAGTGAAAGTAAAAAAACACGTGAAAATGATTCAAAATTTATTAAGTAAAGTCCCCCCTCCGGTTGATCAATTTTGATGAAATTTTTACAGTCATATCTCGGGCATATAAATAGATCAAATACTCAGTTTAATCAAAATCGTTAGAGCCGTTTTTGAGAAAATCGAAAAAAACTTAAAAAGTTATTAAATAAAGTACCCCCTCCGTTTGAGTAAATTTGATGAAATTTTTGCTGTCACATCGCGGGCATATACATACTCTAAATACCCAATTTCAGGTTCGCACGGTTTATAGTTTTTGAGCTAGTCTGTTCACACACACACACACACACACACACAGACACACACACACACACACACACACACACACACACACAGACCATTTCGCGGGACTTGGTTATTTCGACTCAGGGGACCCCAAAACGTGTAGTTCCGTTGAAAACCGGAAGTCAAAATTTTTCACGATCGCAATACTTCCACTTACTATATATTTCATATATAGGTAAGTGAAAGTAAAAAACATGGTTAAAGATAGTTATAGATGCTTTCCAAATCTGACAAGGACTATGAGATTGGTGTCGTTTAACAGCGCATTCCATGCCTTTTCATATGATATACAACATGTATAGGTACAGGCAGTATGACCTATTGAATTAAATTAAATTGAATCTAATGACAATTGAAATTAAAATTTTTAATTTGGTGTATAGCTGTTAATATATCTAACTTGAATGAAAGGAAGGAGAATGAAAAAAAAGATTAATAACCAAACAACAAGTGATGGCAAAACATATCATGTTCATTGTGGAGAAAAATAAAACAATAAAATCATGAACACAAATTCAAATGAAATGCAATAGAGAAAATTAATGAAATTAAACAATAAATGGTAATAATAACCTCTTAATGACTATCAATGAAATAAAAAAATACTTCAAAACATTTAACCTTTATCTATCTAAGTAAACAATAAAGCATACCTGCTAACGGGCACAAAAGAGAAACAAATAAAAATACATCAATTATAATGTAACACTTATGTGGGTAACGAATATGTAATCAATAAAAGTATGCAGTTATCAATGCCAAAGAATTAATAAAACTTAAATACTTGATCAGGTTACAAAAATGATGACGTTATAACACACAATCATCTGACTTGATCTACACAGTCAAGACACAGACTTATTCTAACTCGTTCAGTCACTCGCTCCTCATATATAATCGTAAATGGTCAGGTCTGGAATGTTCCAGAACAAGGTGGACACTTCTACGTCTTCGTGGACAAGGCTCGAATGATCTGGACTCAAACAGTTCATTCCAACCGCTTATTTTGTTCCAACAAACGGTCTGTGATTTTACAACACATGTTTCTTTTATTTACTTATCCATTTAACTTTACAATAGTAATAAGAATTAACAATGTTATTTTGGGCTATTGCGGCAAATAAAAAGCTGTGTATTATCTCGCACAACCAAATTGCGCCTGTACAAAACTCAGATCAGGCCAATACTGACATATGGATCCGAATGTTGGACACTATCTAAAGCCCAAGAAAATCAACTCCTCCGATTTGAACGGAAGGTCCTCAGAAGAATTTTCGGAGCGATTTTCGATGCCAACAAGCAAGCCTGGCGGATCAGGACAAATGCCGAGATATCAGATATGTACAGTGCCTGCGATGTGGTGAGATTCATCAGGGTTGGTCGGCTCGCCATGTAGCCAGAATGAGTGCTAACTCGGTGCCCAGGAGGCTCTTAGAAGAGGAAATTCACTCAACTAGAAGACGTGGACGACCCAGGCTTCGCTGGGTGGACGGGGTGACTAAGGATGCACGCAGCCTTCTGGGGATCCGGAACTGGAGATTGGCTGCACAAAACCGGAACGAGTGGCGGACCTTAGTTCAGGCGGCCTTGATCCCTCGCGGGTTGTAGAGCCAAGGAAGAAGAAGAAGAAGAAGAAGAATTAACAGGTTGCTGAATGATTATAAATATGTCCGCGATATAACATTCAAACTTTCATCAAAATTGATCAATTTGAGGTGGCACATTACTTAATAAATGCTGTATAATTTTCACGTGTTTATGTGTTTTTTTATTTTTTTTTATTTACTCAAAAAACGGCTTTGGAGATTCTGATCAAACTGGGTATTTGGTTTATGTGTGTGATCGCAATGTGACAGCAAAAACTTCATCAAAATTGGTCAATCGGAGAGGGCACTTTATTTAATGAATTTTGTCTAATTTTTAGGCATAGTTCTGCGCAATGTATATAGTAAAATTAGTTATAGCTAGGGTAAACCATACAGTTATTGGCACTCAGTACAGTTATTGGCACCCCAACTTTAACTTAAAGAAATAGGTAACCAAGTCCTAATTTTATTACAATATATACGTGAGTCTAATGTTTGAAGGGTCCTCCCCCCTTTCCCCCGCCCCCCCCCCCTGACTACCGCGGCCAAATTTGTCAATGCTAGGCTCTAGTTCTCGCGAACTTTAATTTTCAAACCGTTATTTTTAAACATTCGTTAAAATATTGAATTTTTTAAAGATTTTCGGAACTCCTGGTGCTGTTTTCGTACGAAGAAGGGAAGGCGAAGCCTATTATCCAGATTGTTTTGTCCATACTGTGAAACACGGTGGAGGAAATATAATGATTTGGGGCTGTAGGGGGACTTCAGGTGTTGGAGAAATGTTTTTATGTGAAGGAAGAATGATTAGCGATGCCTATATTTCCGTGTTAAATCAAATTTATAAGCCTTCGTTTTAAAAAATATTTATACTAGATGACAGAAAAAACATTTTTTTTTCAACAGGATAATGCTCCATGCCACGTTTCACGCAAAAGTGGAGAATGGGTCGAAAAACAACAACAGTAAGGTGCTTGACTGGCCTCCTCAGTCCCCAGACCTCAACCCTATTGAGCATATTAAAATAATTAAAAATTTATTTGGTATGCATAATTAAAAATGCAGTAGGTAAACGTAACCCAACAAAAAAAGGACCCTTTTTTTGGACATGAGTCTAATGTTTGAAGGGTCCGCTGAGTCATCTATGAAGTAAGACATTAACAAACTAACCATAGGGAAGATTTTACAATTGAATCCACAGGGTGCCAATAACTAGATTTGGCACTTTTAACAATAAATATTGCCATATTGTAATACTATTGAACTTTTGACCCAAAAAAACCTCTTGATTCATTACGAGATTCTTGAGTCTCGTATATGGATAGATAAAGAGGAGTTATAAGAAGTTTCAATTAGATCCCTTCATAAGATTTTTTTTTTAATATCACCACTGAAATTTAGTCTTAAGGGTGCCAATAACTGTACGGTTTACCCTACATAGTAGTTTAAGGGAAGACTGAGTGCATCCGAAGGGAGACTGGGACCATTAAGACCCGAAGATTGCGTTGGATCATCCGCTAATCCTTCCAACTCACACCCCCCGCTGCCCTGTATTGGACTTGACCTCTTTCTAAGGATCGAATAAAGGAATGAATCACTGAGTGAAAATTCTTCATCGATCCTTAAGGAGTTAGGATCTGAAAGAAAAAAATCTGGTTCGTGCGCGCAACACACAACTTTCACTTACCAGCTTACTTAGATTAGAAATTAATGTGTTTTGTTAATTGCCACTTCTCAAATGAACATAACGGCATTAATTATGAACAATGGTCTGTCATTCAAGGCGTACTCCGAATGCGTGGGCTCAACGGGTTTTAAGAGTTGACTGAATATTTTTCTTTTTTTCTACTCTTTATGATTTCTTTATTTTTATCATATCTCATATTTAGCCATTTCTTATTTTTAGGCGTAACGAGAGACAGTTAATTTCTCCATAAAACAAAATCAAAGGTACTTTATAGGAAAACAAAAAATGTCCCTTCCCCATTTAAGCCCCCTCAGAACATTTTAATAATGATAAAACTTACCTGATATTAAAGAACAACTAATTTTCATTAAACATGACGAATTTGATAAAAATCGTTAAAGCCGTTTTTGAGATAATCGATAAAGAAGGTAAAAATTGAAAAAAAATTATGAAATAAAGTGCCACATCCATTTGACCAATTTCGATGAAATATTGGCTGTCACATCTTTGACATATACATACATCAAATACCCAGTTTGATCAAAATCGTTAAAACCGTTTTAGAGTAAATAAAAAAACACCTGAAAATGATACAAAATTTATTAAGTAAAGTCCCCCCTCCCGTAGATCAATTTTGATGAAATTTTTACAGTCATATCTCGGGCATATAAATACATCAAATACTAAGTTTGGTCAAAATCATTAAAACCGTTTTTGAGTAAATAAAAAAAACATGTGAAAATGATACAAAATTTATTAAGTAAAGTCCCCCCTCCCGTAGATCATTTTTGATGAAATTTTTACAGTCATATCTCGGGCATATAAATACATCAAATACTCAGTTTAATCAAAATCGTTAAAACCGTTTTTGAGTAAATAAAAAAAACATGTGAAAATGATACAAAATTTATTAAGTAAAGTCCCCCCTCCGATTGATCAATTTTGATGAAATTTTTACAGTCATATTTCGGGCATATAAATAGATCAAATACTCAGTTTAATCAAAATCGTTTTTGAGAAAATCGAAAAAACTTAAAAAATTATTAAATAAAGTACCCCCTCCCTTTGAGCAAATTTGATGAAATTTTTGCTGTCACATCGCGGGCATATACGTACTCTAAATACCCAATTTCAGGTTCGCACGGTATATAGTTTTTGAGCTAGTCTGTTCACACACCACACACACGCACGCACGCACGCACGCACGCACGCACGCACGCACGCACGCACGCACGCACGCACGCACGCACGCACGCACGCACGCACGCACGCACGCACGCACGCACGCACGCACGCACGCACGCACGCACGCACGCACGCACGCACGCACGCACGCACGCACGCACGCACGCACGCACGCACGCACGCACGCACGCACGCACGCACGCACGCACGCACGCACGCACGCACGCACGCACGCACGCACGCACGCACGCACGCACGCACGCACGCACGCACGCACGCACGCACGCACGCACACACACACACACACACACACACACACACACACACACACACACACACACACACACACACACACACACACACACACACACACACACACACACACACACACACACACACACACACACACACACACACACACACACACACACACACACACACACACACACACACACACACACACACACACACACACACACACACACAAACACACACACACACACACACACACACACACACACACACAGACCATTTCGTGGGACTTGGTTATTTTGACTCAGGGGACCCTAAAACGTGTATTTCCGTTGAAAACCGAAAGTTGAAAATTTTCACGATCGCAATACTTCCACTTACTATATATTTCATATATAGGTAAGTGAAAGTAAAAATATTGCAACCCATTTGAGAGTCTAAGCCAACCTTTATGAGTGGAAAATATTTGAATCGAATCAGTCGTTTTCGGAAACTCGACATGTCGAAAAAAATATTATTTTTTTTACTCTTTGCATGCCGATACATCAAATTCAATCCTGTGATGTCCGACAAGCCCAGTTCATCTACCGGCTTTTATAGAACATTCAAATACAAATCGTTGTCGACAAATCCAGGATATTGGAAAATATCTTCCTGTAATCAAAGCAGTAAGTTCGATTTGGAGTAAAATTTCGCCTGGCCTGTAAAGTAGTTTCCAAAACATATGGTTTTTAACAATCGACTCGTCTTTTATAATAAAGAGAAACCATAAGAAATCCGACATATATTAGTAGTTTGTTTGTTCTGTATTGCCATATCATTTTGCACTCATATCTTTTATTAGCCTTTTTTATTCATCCATTTTTAATTAATTGCAGTAGTTTTCTACAAAAAAACAAAAACAAAGAAAGGTTATCAATTAAGGTAAATGTTAGGTTATTAGACCAGCTGATAGTGACGTTTTAATGACGTAATTTTCCTGAACAGACAACTCAATCTGACTTTTTCTTCTTTTTTTCTACCAGTAATAATGACACAAAATACTGTTTGAATGTAACATTTTCAGGTTTTTTTCACTGTTTATACTTTTCACTACACTATTATCAAAAAGTAGTCAAGGATAGTAAACTTTATACCGTTCTTTTCATAAATTTTCACGAAGCTGATGTGACCAGTACAATGGCTAAAGGCCAACCCCCATGTATTAGTATATAATTTTTTTTCACTCATGAGCAGGGTTTGAAATTAACTCTTATTTTCTCGGAAAGAGAATAAAAGCCAAATCCGGGCTTTTATAGTTCTAATCAATATATATTATAAAGCAAAGTGTACAATGTGCGTGCCGAAAAGGCTCAAAAACGACTGCACGTACGACCCAGAAAACTATGTCGTTGAGTAGCAGTATAATCCCTAACCGTGAAGAAGTTTTCCTTTTTTATCTTTAGGGTGTAAAATTGATGAGAAGAGGACCGGAATTTTAAGCCTCTCGCACCATGTAATTAGCCTACCTTTACGGGTTAGTGAATGAAAAATTTAGTTCGAGCTGCAGACTACCAGGAAGCGCTAGGGTGCGTTTCACTCAATGTTTATTGTCCATTCATTCAGTTTGTAAGGGTTATATATTTTTTCACAGTTCTTTTAAAATTTCTAAAAAATTAAGCGTAAATAAGTAGTTTCTCCTTTGCGTTAAAAAAAAAAAAAAATAATGATTTTACTTCTCTGCAATGAATTAGAATACCACCTGGATTCCTTAACAAATTAATTTCCATATAAAAAGGCTAATTGATCAACACATATCATTTACATACATTTAATCAATATATAATATATAAGTAAATTTAATGCAATATGATTGAACATTTCTTAGTACTACAGTGAGCGAATAAAAACAGACATAAAAAAAAGATATAACTTGATATCTAATATCAATCAAAACAAAAAGTTTGAAGTGTTCTTATTGTAGTTATGAAAAAGAAGTTGGCTATGCATGATGCGCCTTCCAGTTGACCAAATGGCTAATTCCAATTTCAACATTTTTTCAATAAGATTTTATCACTCCTTATTTATAGTTCAGGATAAAAAGGAATATGGCAAAGAATTAATTTTTCTTTTACCTTATTCAATCCCCCATACAGTATATAGGGTCCCTTATTTGGACGGACTCTGCAGATCTCGAATCTTAATATTAATACCAAGTTAAAACCGAAGGTTTCAAGAAGGAGCTAATTTTTTCTGTTATACTACCCCTCAACTACCAGAGTGAAGCCGGGCACCCTAGCTAGTAAATAAATAAAAATAACATCATTACTTTTGTATTTTGGGCCAGAAAATGAAAGTCCTGATATGAACTTTATCACAATCATACCTAGTATAAGAGTCTGAGCTTGATTTTAATTATTTAAGGAGGAAATTATTAGCTTTATTTTTTTTTTTTTTCGGATTTCTCCATATTGGTATACATTATTCGGTTAACCGTTTTTATGGAAATCTTATAGGGTATTTTAAATTACCTTATATCGATCCTAAGATCGATTATTAGATTATCAAGGCAGCTGATAATGAAAATAATATCGATATAAAACCTAAGGCTCGCCCAGGTATCGATTATAACTTATCCGGTATTTACAATATTGAGGTCGAATTCTAGGTTAATTAGGGTGCTGATTGTGGAAATGATGTAGATTTTTCGATTAGGCGCTCAGGTATCGACCATAACCATAATTAACCTAGGTCTAGAATTTGGAAATGATTTCCATATTTGGATAACTCACTAAGGTATCAATTTATCGCAACTTATACGATAAATACGATATTGTGGTCGGCTAATAGGTTTATGAAGGTGTTGATTTGGTAAATAATATTATTTTAATACTACGTTGGATTATGTTACGTATGAAATAAATAAAAGTATACCATTTATTTTGTTTTGTTTAATTTTGTTCAATTGAAACACTATTGCTTGTACACATATATATTTTAAAATATAAAGACATGATAATATAATTATAATTACAAAAAAAAGTTTTGTTATTGTTGTTAATGTAAATCAGATATAGTTGAGAAAAATTAATTAAATAATTGTAAAAATTATAAAAATAAGGATCTAGAGAACAACAAACTATTTGCAAATGACTAATTTTATGAAAATATTCAAAGTGTTTGCAACTTATAACCACAATATCGTTTTCATCGCGTAAGTTAAAACAAATCGATAACTAAGCGGCTAACCGAAAAATCTATATAATTTCCAAATTAAGCACCTCAATCACGTTAGGAGCCGATCTCAATATCTGTTGTATCGTATAAGTTGAAATAAATTGACACCTGAGTGCGTAATCCGAAAATCGAAGTCATTTTCAAATTCAGAACGTTAATTAACCTAAGAGCGGACCCCAATATCGCTTATATGGCGTTAGTTGAAATAAATCGATACCTGAGCGCCTAATCGAAAAATCGATATCATTTTCACAATCAGCACCCTAATTAACCTAGAATTCGACCTCAATATCCTATTTATCGTGTAAGTTGTAATAGATCGATACCCGAATGCGTAATCCAAAAATCAAAGTCATTTTCAAATTCAGCACCTCAATTAACCTAAGAGCGGACCCCAATGTCGCTTATATGGCGTTAGTTGAAATAAATCGATACCTGAGCGCCTAATCGAAAAATCGATATCATTTTCAAAATCAGCACCCTAATTAACAATCAAGCTTTGACTCTTATATTAGGTATCGTTGTGATAAAGATCATATCAGGACTTTTATTTTCTGGCCCGAAATATAAAAGCCATGATGTGGTTTTTATTTATTTATTAGAACTATAAAAAGTTCGTAAACTATAAAAATCTGGTGCGTGCGCGCAAAACACAACTTTCACTTACCAACTTACTTAGATTAGAAATGAATGCGTTTTGTTAATTGCCACTTCTCAAATGAACAGAACGGCTTTAATTATGAACAATGGTCTGTCATTAAAGGCGTACTCCGCATGCCTGGGCTCAAAGAGTTTTATGAGTTGACTGAATATTTTTATTTTTTTCTCCTCTTTATGTTTTCTTTATTTTTATCATATCTCATATTTCTTATTTTTAGGCGTAACGAGAGACAGTTAATTTCTCCATATAAACAAAAACAAAGGTACTTTATAGGAAACAAACAAACAAAAATCTGGTGCGTGCGCGCAACACACAACTTTCACTTACCAACTTACTTAGATTAGGATTGACGTGTTTTGCTAAATATCATTTCGTATCTCGGGCATATAAATACATTACATACCAAGTTTGATCAAAATCGTTAAAACCGGTTTTGAGTAAATAAAAAAAACACGTGAAAATTATACAAAATTTATTAAGTAAAGTCCCCCCTCCGGTTGATCAATTGTGATGAAATGTTGGTTATCACATCTTTGGCATATAAATACATCAAATACCAAGTTTGATCAAAATCGTTAAAACCGTTTTTGAGTAAATAAAAAAAACATGTGAAAATGATACAAAATTTATTAAGTAAAGTCCCCCCTCCGGTTGATCAATTTTGATGAAATTTTTACAGTCATATTTCAGGCATATAAATAGATCAAATACTCAGTTTAATCAAAATTGTTAGAGCCGTTTTTGAGAAAATCGAAAAAAACTTAAAAAGTTATTAAATAAAGTTCCCCCTCCCTTTGAGCAAATTTGATGAAATTTTTGCTGTTACATCGCGGGCTTATACATACTCTAAATACCCAATTTCAGGTTCGCACGGTTTATAGTTTTTGAGCTAGTCTGTTCACACACACACAGACACACAGACACACACACACACACACACACACAGACCATTTCGCGGGACTTGGTTATTTTGACTCAGGGGACCCCAAAACGTGTATTTCCGTTGAAAACCGGAAGTCAAAAATTTTCACGATCGCAATACTTCCACTTACTATATATTTCATATATAGGTAAGTGAAAGTAAAAATAAAAATTAAATTATAGAGTTTATTAAAAACCGAATAAACAATAATAAAAATGATTTAATGACCTATTAATGATAGATAAAAGATCTAAAAAGCTGAATGAAGAGTATATATGAATGAAGTACTCACTTGCGATCCCAGCAAAGGGAGCAGGCGTACTGACTTCCTACCGAAGAGCTCCGCGGTCCTCTAGTTCAGTCTGCGACGGTCTTCCTCAGTGAACAGCCACTCCGACAACTCCACAGAACAGTAAAACGTAAGGTTAGTCATATCGTTGAAACAGTGCCAACAATAATAATAATAATAATATATCCTACAATATCATATACATATAAATAAAAATACGTTGAAAAAAAAAAAAGTTCCATTTCAAAGAGTTGATCCACTGCCTTTTGTATGAAACAAATCTTATGGCGTTTTAGAGATTAAAAGACATCAAAAGACAACGTGATCATGAAATCTTGTGCCAATTCTTTATTCTGGAGTGACACTTTTGTTATGTTATCCGGATTACTGTAATCGGTTTTCGATTTTGTTTCTGCAACACGATTGTGGCACATAAATGAAATTTGCATTACTAGTACATTGCATTAGTAGTAGTAGAAGGTGGCTTTTTACAGTACGAGCTCTGGTTTGACCTGTAATTAGAGTACTGAGTACTGTAGAGGCACTTTCTTTACAAGTGATAAAAATTATTTTACATTGTACTGAAAAATAAAATAAAATATATCATAAGAATTATATTTTGGGTAACATTTAATAAAACGTGTAAGGTCAACAAATAATGAATGAAAATCATATGGTAGGAGCTATTGATGAATTGTAAAAAATCTATATATTTATATTTATATTAAATGTACAATTAGTATTATTACTAATATTGAATCCTTCAAATGGTAATTAAATGTCACGTTTGGAGTTAGTATACTTTTTATAATTCATATTATATAATGGGTCGTCTCTAAATAGATCATCAACTTTTATTTATTCCTGTAGTTTATTATATTCAAATTCGTATACGTGTCGTGATTTTGAAAGAAGTTCTTCGGTACCTTCATTTCATTGATCAATATATAGTTTTGGGAATATTGGCAGCACTAACTTTAGTTAGTAAGCTTTTTAAGATTTTTATTAACATGTGTTTTATTTACTGTACAAGTACAGTAAAAAAAACAGATGGTTCCTTTACACTACTAGTAGCGTAATGGATCACTTTCTAGGCTAGCTAACAGTCTAGAAAGAAATACTTCCATAAGCAGTATAATGTAAATGGCTTTAAGGGTTAAATTATTGATTTTGTGAAAAAAAAAAAACAAACAATTATTAGGATGTTCGGTTTTCAGGATTTTCAGTCAATTTCAGTAGACTTTATATATCCTGACTATAAGCTATCCCTAATCTTTACAGAACAGTTTACCATAAAAACTATTGTTCAAAGATAAAATGTAGTTTGAGGATTGAAAAAAAACATACTAGGGACATATCCAGTCATGAAATAAATACGTTCTGCTACGTAATCGCAGTATTAGTTTGTTCCATTTCTCATTCCCTGTATTATGGCTAATTGTCTGATTTTTTTTTTTGTTACGACAACATCCCTAGCTGGTGGCACTTACAGGATTTGCTATTTCCTAGATAAGAGAATTTAGATACAAACATTTTTAAGGTAGGCACTTATTAGGCATTATTTCCATCATCCAGTTTCCAATTAGGGTAAACCGTACAGTTATCGGCACCCTTAAGACTACATTTCTGTAGGTTAAAAAAAAAAAACACTTTTTATAAAGGCATCAAATTGAAACTTCCTATAGCTCCTCTTTATCTATCCATATAAAGACTCAAGATGTTTTTTTTGAGTCAAAAGTTCAATAGTATTACAATATGGCAATATCTATTGTTAAAAGTGCCAAATCTACTTATTGGCACCCTGTGGATTTAATTGTGAAATCTTCCCTATGGTTAGTTTGTTAATGTCTTACTTCATAGATGACTCAGCGGACCCTTCAAACATTAGACTCATGTATATCATGTAATAAAATTAGGACCTATTTCTTTAATAATAACTATATGTTTTACCCTACTTTTCTTACTTTTTTTTTCTTTTTTGGATTTTTTGCACTTTTCCATTTACTTGCCTCAATTGTGTGCTATAATTGTTAACTGATATGCGGTAGATAAAATAAATCGTCACCCAAAAGCCAGACGGTCTTAAGTTAATTTTTATCTTTATTAAATCGAAAGAAATTTGCACTCTCCTTATATAAAATCATAAACGAAAAAGCGAAACATATATTTCTTCAAGGTAATGTGTTAAATAATAAATTATATGTTACATCTGATTATCTTATATCTCATGTATAATAATGCAAGGACCGTTCGTATGTTCGTTACCTAAAAACTCGAAAGTAGAGCGGATGGATAAATCTGAAACTTTTACAGAAAGTTGCTGTTTACCCAAATAAGGCCATCTCTAAATTTTATGCTAATATATCTAATGAAAAAAATTAATTGGTAAAGAATACGCAACGTTCCTTCTTGTTAAGTAGAGGAGTGTAACTAACTCTATCTTTTGTTTAAAATTTAATTATTTAGTATAATTAAAATTAATTATTTAATTAATTTAATTTAAAATTGATTATTTACACACAAGACACTCCTAAGCAATGAAACACTGACCACTACTTATGCTGACGATACAAAGATTCTCACTAAACATCAAGATCCTATACATGCCTCACTAACTTTACAACAACGCCTTCATAAATTAAACGACTGGTGTAAATTATGGAAAATTCGACTAAATCGTGAAATATCAAAACACATAACGTTCACTCTTCCAAAAATTTCTTGCCCTCCAATTTATATAGACAATGTTCAAATTTCTCTAACTGATACCGTACATTACCTTGGTCTTACCTTTCACGGAAGGATGACATGTTAAGATGAAACGAAAAACCCTTAACAAACGACTCAACCTGCTTTACTCACTTTTTGTCTAAAACTTCAAAACTTGGACTGAGACAAAAATTAAATACATATTCATACTTACTGAAACCAATATGGACATACTCTTCACAGATATACGGTACAGCCAAAAAGACCCACTTACAAAGAATTCAGACCTTTCAATCAAAAATTTTAAGACTCATAGTTAAAGCACCATGGTACGTGACCAACAATACCCTACATACTGACTTACAAATGCAAACAGTAGACCAACACATAAAGACACATTACAAACGTTTCCATACATACTTACACGGTCATCTCAACCAACTGATTTGAGGCATGGCAACAGCTGATATGCCCACACCTAGGAGATTAAAAAGGTACTGGATGAGAGATCTGCTTTGTTAAAAATCCAGATTACCTGAAACAAGGCAGACAAAAGGTACCGCTGGGTGCCATCCTTCCTCATGCCTGATATGTCCTTATTTCAATAGCACAGCGCACATTTGCTTATTGTCTATGTTAGTTGACAGCCGCACATTGAAACAACAACAAAAAGTAAAAATCTGGTGCGTGCACGCAACACACAACTTTCACTTACCAACTTACTTAGATTAGAAATTAATACGTTTTGTTAATTGCATTGCTTCTCAAATGAACAGAACAGCTTTAATTATGAAAAATGATATGTCATTAAATGGGTACTTCGCATGCGTGGGCTCCAGTTTTATGAGTTGACTGAATATTTTTCTTTTTTTCTTCTCTTTATGTTTTCTTTATTTTTATCATATCTCATATTGAGACATTTCTTATTATTAGGCGTAATAAGAGACAGTCAATTTTTCCATATAAACAAAAACAAGTGTACTTTACAGGAAAACAAAAAAGACCCATTCCCCATTTAAGCCCCCTCAGAACATTTTAACAACAATAAAGCTTACCTGATACTAAAGAACACCTTATTTTCATTAAACATGGCGAATTTGATCAAAATCATTAAAGCCGTTTTTGAGATATTCGAAAGAAAGGTATAAATTGGAAAACAAGTTATGAAATAAAGTGCCCCTTCCGGTTGATCAATTTTGATGAAATGTTGGCTATCGCATCTTTGGCATATACATAGATCAAATACCCAGTTTGATCAAAATCCCAGTTTTTGAGTATATAAAAAAAAACACGTGAAAATGATATAAGATTTACCAAGTAAAGTCCTCCCTCCGGTGGATCAATTTTGATGAAATTTTTACAGTCATATCTCGGGCATACACGTACATCAAATACCCAGTTTGATCAAAATCGTTAAAACCGTTTTTGAGTAAATAAAAAAAACACGTGAGAATGATACAAAATTTATTAAGTAAAGTCCCCCCTCCGGTTGATCAATTTTGATGAAATTTATACAGTCATATCTCGGGCATATCAATAGTTCAAATACTCAGTTTAATCAAAATCGTTAGAGCCGTTTTTGAGAAAATCGAAAAAAACTTAAAAAGTTATTAAATAAAGTACCCCCTCCCTTTGAGCAATTTTGATGAAATTTTCGCTGTCACATCGCGGGCATATACATACACTAAATACCAAATTTCAGGTTCGCACGGTTTATAGTTTTTGAGCTAGTCTGTTCACACACACACACAGACCATTTCGCGGGACTTGGTCATTTGGACTCAGGGGACCCCAAAAAGTGTATTTCCGTTGAAAACCGGAAGTCGAAATTTTTCACGATCGCAATACTTCCACTTACTATATATTTCATATACAGGTAAGTGAAAGTAAATAAATATTTATAACCTTTTCTTATTCGACAGTAATTTAAAGCAAACTATTATGTGTAATAGTGTTTTTGGGTATATTTCACCTGAATAAATTTATCTATTTCCCTAATATTTAATATTGGAGAAGCCACAGCAACGCGTGGCCGGGTTTACCTCAAGTATATTACATCGCCGGCCGGCCGGAATAGTGACAAAACTCGACGTAGTTTACCTTAAATTTTATAAAAGAATTGTATAAATCTTCATTGTTGTGATATTTAATTTTATTAATTAAAATTAACTGTAACTTACACAGACGATTATCAACAATTTTAACGAAACACCATGACCCAAGGCAGGCTACATTAAATTTAAAAAAAATCACTTAATTAATACATTTGAAAAAATATTAATCACTTTGGAAGATGAAACTAAACCATGACAAATCACAAGACACAACATTCACACTCCGACGAGATACATGCCCTCCGGTTTATATCGGCGACCACCAAATTCCTTAAACAGACAAAGTACGGTACCTTGGACTAATATTTGACAGAAGGATGACTTGGGGCCCTCATGTCAAAATGAAAAGGCAGACATTAAACAAACAACTGAAAATTGTATATTCACTATTCTCAAAATCAAAATTGAAAATCAGACAGAAACTTACTCATATCTACTGAAACATACATGGACATAAGACCTTCAATCCAAAATTTTACGACTGAAAACGAACGTTTGTACGTTAGTAACATAACACTACACACCGACTTAAAACTTCCAACAATCGAAGAACAAATAATAAACCTCTATATACCCTCTATTTCATATCAAATCGCACGGACATAACAAAAGACTTATTAATGATATGGCAACGACTGACATGAGGCGGCTGAAAAGGAGTTGGATGAGAGAGCTCTTCTCCTGAAACATGACCGGGATGATGTGCTGATGGCCACTATCTTCCCTCATGCCTTTAAATGCCAACACACAGCAGTTTACATATCATTAGCTGATGGTCGCTTAGTTGGGATAAGTGCAAATAAAAGTGTGAAGTGAAAAAAAAAAAAAATATTTTATAATAATTTATTCAAGTCTAATTGCATAAAAAATATTTTCATATCATTAGTAAAAATTAAAAATTCAATAATGAATCTCTCTTTATTTTAGTAATGCCTACGATATTTACTTAAGTCATTTTCTAGAAGGAAATATCCTCTTAGAATTTGCATAGGTCCGTCAAGTTTTTACAGCTTTCAAGTTTCATTTAATTGTAAGTTCCGTATAATAAGGAACAATTGACTTAAATTATTAAATAATTTTAGAGAAATAAGAAAATATAAAATATCAATTTCTTGGAAAGACATGGCTGTAAAAACAATGAATAATTAAACAATTAAGAATAATTAAGATAGTAAATATTTTTCATCATACTGCATCAAAAACATATGTTTTCAATACTCGGTTTGAGTCCGTAAAGTAGTACTTTTCGGGCATAGGATGGAAAATCATTTTGGTGCGCTAACCTTACCTGCTTTTTTTTTTTTTAACGTCCGCCTTATGCAACGAGGGCTAATCGGAACGGGTTATCTATGGGTAACCAACCTCTTCTAATCCATGGCAAGCCGCTGAGTCTGTTCCGTGAGGCCGTCACCGAACAGAATCGAGCGGGCTTGGGCGGGATTCGAACCCGCACCGGTACCTTACCTGCTATTAATATATATTAATAAAAATGTGTTTGAAGGAGGTTACTTGTAGCTATACTGTGCTTCATTCTGATATAAGTAGTATGTTTGAAGAGCAAAATAACATAGATAGACCAGATGATGTTTTGAAGAAGCCCAAGAAGCTATAAATGAACTACTTCTAGCTAAATCCCGCGCTTAATATGAAAGCGAATACAACAGATTTCGTTACAATTATAGGTAAATAAACAGATTTTTTTTTACTTTCACTTACCTATATATATGAAATATATAGTAAGTGGAAGTATTGCGATCGTGAAAAATTTCGACTTCCGGTTTTCAATGGAAATACACGTTTTGGGGTCCCCTGAGTCCAATTAACCAAGTCCCGCGAAATGGTCTGTGTGTGCGTCTGTGTGTTTGTCTGTGTCTGTGTGAACAGACTAGCTCAAAAACTATAAACCGTGCGAACCTGAAATTGGGTAATTAGTTTATGTATATGCCCGCGATGTGACAGCAAAAATTTCATCAAAATTGCTCAAAGGGAGGGGGTACTTTATTTAATAACTTTTTACGTTTTTTTCGATTTTCTCAAAAACGGCTCTAACGATTTTGATTAAACTGAGTATTTGATCTATTTATATGCCCGAGATATGACTGTAAAAACTTCATCAAAATTGATCAACCGGAGGGGGGACTTTACTTAATAAATTTTGTATCATTTGTACGTGTTTCTTTTTATTTACTCAAGTATGTATATGCCAAAGATACGATAGCCAACATTACATCAAAATTGGACAAACGGAGCGGGCACTTTATTTCTTAATTTTTACTTTTTTTCGATGATCTCAAAAACGGCTTTAACGATTTTTATCTAATTCGCCATGTTTAATGAAAATTGTTCTTTAATATGTGTTCTTTAATATATATATAATATATTATATTTTATATATAATATAATATATTATATTATATTTTATATAAAATATAAAGGTGTTCTTTAATATCAAGTAAGCTTTATCATTATTAAAATGTTCTGAGGGGGCTTTTTTTTTGGGGGGGGGGGGTTGGGGCCTTTTTTGTTTGTTTGTGTCCTATAAAGTACCTATGTTTTTGTTTATATGGAGAAATTAACTGTCTCTAGTTACGCCTAAAAATAAGAAATGGCTATACATGAGATATGATAAAAATAAAGAAAGCATAAATAGGAGAAAAAAAGAAAAATATTCAGTCAACTCATAAAACTCATTTAGCCCACGCATGCGGAGTACGCCTTTAATGACAGACCATTGTTCATAATTAAAGCCGTTCTGTTCATTTGAGAAGTGGCAATTAACAAAAAGCATTAATTCCTAATCTACGTAAGTTGGTAAGTGAAAGTTGTGCGTTGCGCGCACGCACCAGATTTTTTTTTAAAGGTGTCTATTTAATTTTTTATATTGTATCTGTAAGTTATTAATGAAATATAAAAGTGTTTTAATGTACTCAAGTATGAGCAGTATGATGAAAAGTATTGTTCATAACACCTACGAAAAGTGTGTTTGAGGTGCTTGGTCTAATTTCCAATGTAAGTTAAACCCGCCCGCGCACCGAAAACAACCACCTCTGGTACTAGTGATGAAATTAACTATGTAAGTGCTGTAACAAAGGCAAAAACACTATTATGCAAGATATATTTCGTATGTCTAATATGTTTTCCTGGTCCAATAACTAATACTTGGTCTACTATTAGGGTTGTCTAATACTAATCGTCTATTAGTCTAGTATTAGTAGTCTACTACTAGGGCTGTCTAGAGAGTTTAAAAAAAAAAAAAAAAAAAAAAAAAAAGTCCATTGTTTTTACCTATGCAGTCTGAAAACTTTTGTTAAACCACTTTATCAAGTCCAAGTAAAAATTGTTTAGATCAGTTCTCAAATCTTACCTTGTACCCCATCTTTTTTTTTTTTTATTTTTTTTTTTTCACTAGCTAAGGTGCCCGGCTTCGCTCCGGTAGTTGTGTGGCAGTTTTAATAACAGAAAAACTTTAAAATTAAAGGAAATATAGAACAAAATTAGCACTTTCTTGAAAATTTTAACATTATATAAATATTAAGATCCGAGATCTGCAGTGTCCGCCCAAATAAGGAACCCTATATACTTTATAGGGTGTTGAAAATGGTGGATGAACAATTCATTTTGCTGCAACTTTGTCGAGACATGCATCATCTTTGATGGTTTCTGTGATTATGAATCCTATATGCCCATTGCATTCAGCAGATAATAAGTTATTAGATTATTAGTTAAAAAAACTATATTTGGAGTACAACTTAAGCGCGGACTATTGTGATGGTCCCATTAGATCCAGAAGTTTAGAAAATACCGAAGATTCATAGAAGCTTTTTTTGTAAGACCTTTCTTCCAGTTCAACCTCCCTTAATATATAAACCCCCCCCCCCCACCCTAATTTGGCCGAACTCTGCACTTCTCCAATCTTACTACTGTTACTAAGTGAAAACCAAAATATCATGAGGGCACAATTTTTTCATCATATTTCTTTTTGTCCTGAACTATGAGCGGTGATAAAAGCTTATTGAAAAAATTGAATTATTGGAGTCAATTCATCATTTTGTCAACTGGAATGTTCATCATACATAGTAATAAAACCATTTTTCATAACTACATACAATAAGAACACTTCAAACTTGTTATTTTCGGTTTATAATCAGTCTATTCAGCTCTTCTTTTTTTTTTTATGTCTCTTTTTATTCGCTCACTCATATTGCATCAAATTTACTTAAGTATATGTTAGATATTGATTAAATGTAATGTGTTTATCAATTAATATTCTTATGAGAAAATTAATTTTGTAAAGTATCCAGTCGGTTTTCCAATTGATTGCAGATATGTAAAATCATTAATTTATTTTAAAACAAAAGGTGAAACTAATTATTTTCGTTTTATTTTTAAGTAATTTAAAAAGGACAGCTGACAAAATATATAACCTATACAAATATAACGGAATGAATGAACAATAAACATCGAGTGAAACACACCCTAGCGCTTCCTGGTGGTCTGCAGCTCGAACTAAATTTTTCATTCATAAACTCGTATGTCATTCTCAGGTAGGCTAATTACATGTTGCGAGAGGCTTAAAATTCCAGTCCTTTTCTCTTCAATTTCACACCCTAAAGAGAAAAACGGAAACCTTCTTCTCCGTTAGGAGACATACAGTTACACGCTGACATAAATCTCTTAATCGTATGTGGAGTCGTTTCTGAGCCTTTTCGGCACTTGCTTTATTGCTTTATAATATATATTGATTATTTTTTTAACGGACCTAATTTCATCAACTCGAGTTTTTTTTACTGCTTGCTTGTTTATTACTACGAGTTGCTTTTTGTAAATATATCGTGAAGGTGAATCGATAGGTGCATTTACGTCTCGTTTTAAAGTTTGTCTCTTAAGCTTTTCTGGAAATCTAGAACGATTACTGTTCCCCTAAAATCGCTTTATATTGCTTTCAGAAATTTATTATGGAACAAAAGTTTCTAAACTAATATATAATTAATTATAGACTATTATCTTATACCATATTTTTGCACACCTTCGATGCTTTAAAAAATTTAAGCATCGCGTATTTACTCTCTAAAGTAAAATAAATGTTTTTATAAGTAAATAAATTTTTTTATCTTCATAATACAGGTTATAAAATTTTGGCTGTCACATAGGGCACATAAACGCATCAAATACCCAGTTTGATCAAAATAATTACAGCCGTTTTTGAGTAAATAAAAAAAAAACATGAGAAAATGGGACTTTTTCTAAATAAAGTGCCCCCTACGTTTGACCAATTATGATTAAATTAAAAATCGTTAGAGACGTTTTTGAGAAAATCGAGAAAAACGTAAAAACTAGACTAAATTCTTTAAATAAAGTACCCTGTCCGTTTGACCAATTTTGATGAATTTTTTGGTTTCACGTCACGGGCAAATACATACACCAAATGCCCAATTTAAGTATGGTACGGCGTATAGTTTTTGAGCTAGTCTGTTCAAACACAGATACACTGACCATTTCGCGGGATTGGTAATTTGGACTTAGGGGACCCCAAAACGTGTTTTTTCCGTTGAAAACCGGAATCTTGCAGACGTGCGATATAATTGTCTTTAATTAATAAGTCTTGGCATGTCTTTGGAGGTATCAAATAAATTAAAACAACGTTCGGCTTTTTTGGATCACCCAGAATTGTTAAAGGAGAAAAATATAAAACGATTGTACTTATGACGGAAATGTTGAACTTTAAAAAATTTACAATAACATCATAAAAGAGCAGGGAGATCGATTAAGAAGTCTGAAACAAATAGGAGAAATAATGATTACATGAAGCTGCAGCCAACCGTGAGCAGTATATTCACACCAATGATATCAAAGGCTAAGAAGATGAAGATATTAAATTCAGGCAGGAAGGATGGAACAAAACTATCAAGTCCTCGTATCAGGAGGTCCTTTCAAAACATCCTTCTCAAGGGGGGAGATGCGGGAGAAGCTCCTTAAATTTAGAAATTTAAGGATAATAATAATAATAATAATAATAAAGGCTTAACGAACCCAAAGGTTCGATGCCGACACCACCACTCGCGCCCTGCACACCTCCATCCATCGACCGTCTTCCAGACCTAACTTCGGTAGATCCGCCCTAACGCAATCCTCCCACCTCCGCCTCGGCCTGCCCCTCGGACGTTTCCCATTCGGCACCGCGCTTATTAATCTTTTCGGAATACGTTCACAGCCAAGTTTTGCAATTTTACACGCCAATTTTATTCGTCTTGCTGCAATCACGTCAATTATATTTACTGGGTAAAGTTCATTCAGTTCGGCGTTGTGTAAGCGTCTAAATTCTTCGGTTATTTCATCCCTCTTCGGTCCAAATATTTTACGCAGTACTTTATTTTCAAAAACTCTAAGCCGTTGCTCATCCCTCAATGTCAGCGGCCAAGTTTCGCATCCGTAAACGACCGTTGGAAGAATAATAGTTTTGTAAATCCTAATTTTTAAGTTTTGGGACAGAAGGCGGGAGCTAAGCAATTTCGCGACTAAAAGTAGCAAGCATTACCGGCTTTTAATCTAGCCTTAATTTCCTCATCGATTTAGTTTTTTCTAGTTACCATCGCCCCTAAATATCTAAATTTCTCTACGTGTTCAAACGTATTCCCCCCTACATTGATATCAGCGAAATGCTCACCACTTCTACGACTAACCATATATTTTGTCTTATCCGTATTCATTTCCAGTCCAAGTTCTTGTCCGGCTTTCATCAACGTTTTTGTGTTTAAGAAATTTAAGGATAGTATTGTAAATATTTAGGAACGTATTGATAAAGGCTTCGTGAATGAGATATCTTAGCAATATATAAAGACTAGCTGAGCCGTGCAAACCATTCGCACTCTAACCTATATAAATCCCACTTACTTAAAGTAGGTACACACCGTATATTTACTATCGTATAGTGTGTATTTAGTGCGTCATGGGCTTAGTTGAGGGTTGAAGTAAAGAATAGATGGGTTCGAATTGTATATTATTAATTTTTTGAAATATGAGTTTAAGGTATTTACATAGTATTTACGTGTTTACAGGACCTCTTTTACAATATGTTTGAAGTTACGATATGTATGATTGTTAGTTGGTGGGTTTGATTTACACAAACATAGATGTCACTAAAAGAGCGCACCATGGAAAATGCCACATACTTATGTAAATACACACGTCGGTTTCGCGGAAAGCGAGTTCGCTGATTCTATTGACTGAAATCGCATGTCATTGCTTACAACTCGCAAACGATGTCGATAAACGAAAATTGTATATGTATGTACCCAAAAATGTTCGTTTGTTTGTTTGTTTGACGTCCATTTTTATGCTACTTAGTCTAATCGGACGATGCTGCAGTGGGAGTCCTAAATTTTGCCTATCCAGTTATAATTAGGATAGGGATCTTTAACGAGTTCCTGACATCGTACAGGCTCGGGACCTCCATTTTACGTCCTATCCTAGGGACGGCATAGCTAAGGATTTTTTACTCCCATTAAAAAATCCTAGGGCCACCGCTGGAATTGAACCCGCGATCTTTAGTATTGTAGGTTGCCATGCTAACCGCAACACCACAGGTGACCCCCCCAAAAATGTTCGTCTCGACAAACTGTAAAAATGGCACCTTCGCCAAAGCCCCGCAACCATTTTGAAATTTTCGCTGAGAATTGCAGTTCTTTGCTTTCAAATCGCAGATGAAGGGTTAAAAAAAAAAATGCATAAGACTGATAATTTTCTTTAAAACCTGAAAAGATTGACACCATTTAGGAACTTCTAGGACCATTTTGATTTTGCGCTTATGACTCGCAATCGAAGGCGAAATGAGTGATTTGTATATTTTTCCGGTGTAGAGGTTAAGGAAAGGTTTAAAATGATGCCTCATTCATGAAACTTGATGAAGTATTAGTTATGGAAGTTATGGCGTACCGAAAAAAAAAGGCTCTTAGAAATAAGATCTGATGATTAAAATTTTATTAGTTGTTGTTTAAAAGTACATTATTTTTGTAAACTCACATTCAACATATAGATTGAAAAAAAAAACTGATGCTAGTAATACATTGATTTTTATTTCACCCTGAAAAACCGATAGGACTTACTTGCCAACCCAATATATATTTCAATGATTCCTGATGCTTAAGTATAAATAAGGGGGGGGGGGGGAGAGCGGGTTGATCCCTAGACAATGGTAGACGAACAAGGAGAAAAGTTGCTGAATACTCCACAAACTGTATACATTTAGTATTTCCCCCCTCGATGGGAAACTAAATCTTGAGTTGGGAATCATCTTGGAGAATGAGCCCTCATATAATAATAATAATAATATAATATAGTATTAATATGTGGTAATAGTTATTGAAGCATATATATTGTAAGTAAAATAATTCTTGGGTGATTGATGCAAAGTATTCAACTATCCCAGACTGTATCGATTTTTTTCTGGTAAGGTCTCAAAAGACCGCGTATCATGTTTTTACTTTCACTTACCTATATATGAAATATATAGTAAGTGGAAGTATTGCGATAGTGAAAAATTTCGACTTCCGGTTTTCAACGGAAATACACGTTTTGGGACCCCCTGAGTCGAAATAACCAAGTCCCGCGAAATGGTCTGTGTGTGTGTGTGTGTGTGTGTGTGTGTGTGTGTGTGTGTGTGTGTGTGTGTGTGTGTGTGTGTGTGTGTGTGTGAACAGACTAGCTCAAAAACTATAAACCGTGGGAACCTGAAATTGGGTATTTAGTGTAGGTATATGCCCGCGATGTGACAGCAAAAATTTCATCAAAATTGCTGAAAGGGAGGGGGTACTTTATGTGATAACTTTTTAAGTTTTTTTCGATTTTCTCAAAAACGGCTCTAACGATTTTGATTAAAATGAGTATTTGATCTATTTATATGCCCGAGATATGACTGTGAAAATTTAATCAAAATCGATCAACCGGAGGGGGGACTTTACTTAATAAATTTTGTTTCATTTTCACGTGTTTCTTTTATTTACTCAAAAATGGTTTAAACCATTAAAATTAAAACCATTAAAATCAAATGGTTTTTGATGAAAATTTCATCAAAATTGATCAACCGGAGGGGGGACTTTACTTAATAAATTTTGTACCAATTTCACGTGTACATATTTTTTATTTACTCAAAAACGGCTTTAACGATTTTGGAGAAACTGGGTATTTGATGTATGTATGTATGTATCGAATATCCAACTAAGGGGGCACTTTATTTTATGACTTTTTTTCCAATTTTTACCTTTTTTTCGATTATCTCAAAAACGGCTTTAATGATTTTTATCAAATTCGTCATGTTTAATGAAAATTAGGTTTTCTTTAATATCAGGTAAGCTTTATCATTATTAAAATGTTCTGAGGGGGCTTTTTTTTTTGGGGAGAGGGGTCTTTTTGGTTTGTTTGTTTCTTTCTTATAAAGTACCTTTGTTTTTGTTTACATGGAGAAATTAACTGTCTCTCGTTACGCCTAAAAATAAGAAATGGCAAAATATGAGATATGATAAAAACAAAGAAAACATAAAGAATAGAAAAAAAGAAAAATATTCAGTCAACTCATAAAACACTTTGAGCCCACGCATGCGGAGTACGCCTTTAATGACAGACCATTATTCACTGTTCAACCATTGTTCATAATTAAAGCCGTTCTGTTCATTTGAGAAGTGGCTTTAACAAAACGCATTAATTTCTAATCCAAGTGAAAGTTGTGTGTTGCGAGCACGCACCAGATTTTTTCTTTTGATATTGCACATGCGTTTTAAACAAGTAAATGACCCCATCCAACTTAAATCATATGGAATTACAGAACAGTCAAAGTAAACACTGAAATAAATGGAACGAACAAAAATATTCTTACGGAATTAATTATGAGATTTGGAATAAAAGGATGTTTTCATGCACAAGAACTTTTGTAACAATCTAGTATTATTTATATGTTTAAAATATAAAAATTATTGCAGTTTGTTTGAAATGAAAGAAGTTTTTACTTTAAATTACTCTTTTAATATTTTTTTTTTCTAAAACACTTAGAATTTTTTAAACATAAGATGATCATCAACCAATGTTGACAAGCATGACAGAAACAGCTTCTTGAATCCTGGCAAAGCGATCAATACCAAAATTTAATGGATTAACGAAGCCAACTTTGTCAATCCGAAAGGCCTTCTTCTGTTACATGGCAATGCTTAGCCCCAGCTCTCACATGACCACACAAACATTCTTTGAGCTTTACTACGAGACACTGCCCAATCCACCCTACTTCCCCGACCTACCACCTACACAGTAACATTCTTTTAGATACCTGGACTTTTATTTAGGTCTTAAAAAACATAAGTGTTTTTAAAAAAAAAAAATAGTGATCAATATTCAATAAAAAATACATTTTTGAAAATTAGGTAATACCAAAGATTCTAAATTCTATTAATTATAATTCAGTTAAAGTTCAAACCCGTTCAATAATTTTTGGGCACCTAACTAATTGAAGTACCTACCAAAAACATCCTGAACAACCGCACATATATCTAGCAACTTAAAAAATACAGAAATTACCCTCCTTTTTAAAAACCACGACAATCATTTTTAAAGCAATTCAATAAAAAAAAAAAAAAAAAAGGGAAGTCGAAATTTTCACGATTTATACAATACTTTCCCTTACTATGTATTTCATATATAGGTAAGTAAGTGAAGTTAAAAAATTAAGAGAATGAAAATATTAACGAAACCTAGTTAAATTTTTAGTTACCTGAGGCCCCTCACGTTAAAATGAAGAAAAAACTCCTGATAAACGATAAAAAGTACTATACCCACTTTTTTCCAAATCCTCAAAAATTAGACAAAAACTAAATACAAACACATATTTACTTAAACCTGGATGGATACACTACAGACCTTTTAATCAAAGATATTACGCTCATCTCAAAAGCACCTTGGTACGTAACTAATGAAACCGTACATAATGACTTCAACATGCCAGCAGTCGACCAACACATAGACACTGTCTACAAATATTTTCACACACGCTTATACGAGATATGGTTACAGATGAAATGGCCAGTAATTATAAAGGCGTTGGATGGCGTTACTTAATTAATCATAATTATATTAAAATTGAAATAATCGCAAATCAAAGCATAGTGATGCCCATTTAATTACTTAGTTTCTAAAATTTAGAAAGCGAGAAGATATCTCATATAAGGAAGTTTGAATTAAAAAAAAAACACATAGCTCACTCCTCTACATATTTCAAAAATATGACTTTTCTGATTTTTTTTTTTTTTTTTGTCTTTCAAACATTTATTCGCACCTGTCAGCCGTCTGCGACAATCAGCGAATCCGATGGCTGCAGCATCGCAATAATATTGAAGGCATGTATGGCTTGAAGGAAGGAAAGTGCGCAGCAGCACCTCTTTCCGGGCTTGACAATAAATTCAGGAGAGGAGGTCTCTCATCCAGCTTCTTTTTAGCCGCCTTCGAACGGGCAAGTCAACCGTGGCCATGTCGTGAATTAATCTATTGTTATGTCCATCATTGTTAAATTGTTAACAAAGAAGCGTGAGTAAAGCGTTCGTATATGTTGTTGGATAGTCGGTTGTTGTAAGTCTGTATGTAGAGTTTGGTTACTTACGTACCTGGGAGCGTCCGTAATTAGTCTTAAAATTTTGGATTGAAAAGTTTGTAATTCTTGTAAGTGAGTCTTTTTAGCTGAGCCGAAAATCTGTGAGGCGTATGTCCAAATGGGTTTAAGTAAGTAGGTGTATGTATTCAGTTTTTGTCTAATATTCAATTTAGAAGATTTGGCAAAAAGGGAGTAAAGAATTTTTAGGCGTATGTTTAAGGTCTTCTTTTTCATTTTGACATGTGGGCCCCAAGTCATCCTTCTGTCGAACAGAAGTCCGAGGTAGCGTACAGTTTCTGTCAGTGGAATTTGGTTGTCGCCGATATAAACTGGTCGGCATGTATCTCGTCTGAGTGTGAAAGTTATGTGTTGTGATTTGTCATGATTTAATTTCATTTTCCATAGTGTGTACCATTTTTTTAATTGAAGTAAGTGATTCTGTAAATTCAATGAGGCAAGACTGGGGTCATGGTGTATTGTTAAAATTGCGGTATTGTCAGCGTAAGTTGCAGTGAGAATTTTAGAGTTGGTAGGTATGTCGTGAGTGTATATGATGTAAAGTAACGGAGCCAGTATTGAACCCTGCGGAACTCCTGCTAAGACATTGGTCGGATTGAAGCAATCTCTGAGCCCTGCCGGATAGAGAAGAATCTGTCAGAGAGGTAGGATTGGAGTAGAAGATAGTATGTGTGGGGTAGTACGGATTTGAGTTTGAAGAGAAGCCCCTGGTGCCAGACTTTATCAAATGCTTGGGCAACGTCCAGAAATACACCAGTTTTATAACATTATACAGAATATATCACATTATATTCGATTTTTAATAATATTCCCTCACCTACCCCCCTATATTTGGCCTCATCCAATTTCCTGTATATTTAATCTTCAAATTTGAAAAATAATTGTAATTTAACAGATAACATTTCAAACATTATATGATTGTTTCAAGTACAATCTATATAAATAAAGATGAAATTGTTTGTCTCTAATTGTTTCCAAATTTCGCCTAGTGGTTCTTTCATTGCAGGTGCGAACAACTGTCCATATTAAAATTGCATAACTTCAGCCGATCTCAGGGTATATTCTTTGTTGTTATAAAAATCGTTATGATCTCGCTTTACATTAGATTTTTACGAAACCAACCGTTGGAGTCGAAAAAAATCTGGTGCGTGCGCGCAACATACAACTTTCACTTACCAACTTAGATTAGTAATTGACGTGTTTTGCTAAATATCATTTCCCAAAGTCACACATTTTTCTACATTCATATCTTATTTTTGTTAATCGTTAAAGCCGTTTTTGAGTAAATAAAAAAACCCCGTGAAAATGATACACAATTTATTAAGTAACGTCCCCCCTCCCGTAGATCAATTTTGATGAAATTTTTACAGTCATATCTCGGGCATATAAGTACATCAAATACCAAGTTTGATCAAAATCGTTAAAACCGTTTTTGAGTAAATAAATAAAACACGTGAAAATGATACAAAATTTATTAAGTAAAGTCCCCCCTCCAGTAGATCAATTTTGATGAAATTTTTACAGTCATATCTCGGGCATATAAATACATCAAATACCAAGTTTGATCAAAATCGTTAAAACCGTTTTTGAGTAAATAAAAAAAATACGTGAAAATGATACAAAATTTATTAAGTAAAGTCCCCCCTCCGGTTGATCAATTGTGATGAAATGTTGGTTATCACATCTCTGGCATATAAATACATCAAATAACAAGTTTGATCAAAATCGTTAAAACCGTTTTTGAGTAAATAAAAAAAACATGTGAAAATGATACAAAATTTATTAAGTAAAGTCCCCCCTCCGGTTGATCAATTTTGATGAAATTTTTACAGTCATATTTCAGGCATATAAATAGATCAAATACTCAGTTTAATCAAAATCGTTAGAGCCGTTTTTGAGAAAATCGAAAAAAACTTAAAAAGTTAATAAATAAAGTACCCCCTCCCTTTGAGCAAATTTCATGAAATTTTTGCTGTCACGTCGCGGGCTTATACATACTCTAAATAACCAATTTCAGGTTCGCACGGTTTATAGTTTTTGAGCTAGTCTGTTCACACACACACACACACACACACACACACACACACACACACACACACACACACACACACACACAGACCATTTCGCGGGACTTGGTTATTTTGACTCAGGGGATCCCAAAACGTGTATTTCCGTTGAAAACCGGAAGTCGAAAATTTTCACGATCGCAATACTTCCACTTACTATATATTTCATATATAGGTAAGTGAAAGTAAAAATCTCATTTCGGTCCTAACGAACTTTTCTTGACCCACTTCTTTTCTCATTGTTTTCCAAATTCCCTGGGTGAAACCGGGATTTACAGCAAGTTATAAATAAATTAAAAATAAAATTATAGTTGTTATGTAGTTCAATAAATAAAATGTTTTTTATTTATTTTATAAAATCTAAGGGTGAGTCTAAACTTTTGACTGGTACTGTATACTTAATGCATTTAAGAATTGTTATAGGAAGAAGTTTGCCAATATTAATATTTAGGTGTCACATACGATTTATTTACGAAGTAATTATTTTCAAATGTAGTAATGCAAAATGAACATAATCCTGTACTAAAAATAATACTGAAAAATAATAGTAATTACAGTAATGAGTAAATACCAACAGTAATGAAGAATGTAAAAATAATAGTTTTGTTCATTTTATAAATGTTACAAACCATAATTATTTTACATTGTAATTTGTGACGAGAGTCCATTAGTCTAATAGGATTTTCCTCATCCTTAGGCTGTGTATAGTAAATAGAGATAACCTTTTGATCTTTTCTTCTTTAATTCCATCTGCTATTGTAAGAGAGTTCGTTAGGTTTTCAGAGATGGAGAGATTTTCTTTGATGATTTGGTTGTGATATTGTTTCCTGAAGTCTTGTAGAAATGGGCATTGAAGTAGCATGTGTGCGACAGTGTCCTCATCTGTTTTGCAAAGTGGACATTCCTTACCTATGTTAAATATCGTTGCATATCTGGGGCAGAGTTGGGTATATTTAAATAAAAATGTAATCATGATTATGTTTAATAATCAAAACTGTGAATAATTATTGTAATCATCATTCACAAATCATTCTTTAGCGCGGAATCATTAATCATGAATTGTATTAATCACTGGTATTCATGAATATAATGTATTCAACAATCATGAATGATCATTATTCATTATAAAATGTTAGTCAGTAATCATGATTAAGAAGAATTCATTATTCATGATAACTCATTACTCATTAATCATGACTAATGGGAATTCACTACTCATGATTACAGATCATTCATTAATCATGAATAATATAAATTCATTAATCATGATTACAAAAAAAATCACAATTCTGAGTCTTACTAATCATGAATGATGATTGAAAATTTCTTTGCTCTTTCCATTCTTGCCAATAGAACTTTAATAATATCCATTGGAATTAGGGTCTAATGCTTTACTTGTGACTTCAAATGCTGTTCAGTTGACTACACCCTCTCTTAGGACTTGTCCTTGCTCATTAGGACAACTTTTAATTCAGAAATGCATCCTCGTCTTTTAAATTTAAATGAATAATGATTATGAATATATCATATTCATGATTGATGATTGGTGAATTTTTGTTATTCATGATTGATGAATATTAGGTATTCATGATTGATGAATATTATATTATTCCTAGCTCATGAATATATTTTATTCATGAATAATGACTAACTGAATTTATCAGTATTCGTTAATCATGAATAACTGAATACCAGTTATTCATTATTCATTTCAAAAGAATACCATAAACACTCAATAATCATGAAAAATACTTCGCACTGATTATGAATAATGGTTATTCATTATTCATTTGTTTTATGATTACAATTATTCATATTCATTAATCATTATTCAGATTACAATTTGCCCAACTCTGATCTGGGGCTGTATATTCTGCTGTTGTGGATGCCGGTCAGGCAGAGTTCTGCTATTATTCTCAAGTTATTGATGTGGGTCTTAGTTAGTAAATATGGTTCTTGCCAAATGGTCTGGGTGTGTGAGTATGTGTTTGTGAACAGACTATCTCTTAAACTATAAAACGTAGGAGCCTGAAATTGTGTGTTTGGTATATGTATATTCCTATGATGTAAAAGCAAGAATTATATCAAAATTGGTCAAACGGAGGGGGTACCTTATTTCATAATTTTTTACGTTTTTTTTTTTTAGATTTTCTCAAAAACGGCTGTAACGATTTTGATAAAACTGGGTATTTGATTTATTTATATGCTCTGGTACGACTGCAAAAATTTCAACAAAATTGATCAACCGGAGGGGGCGCTATATTTAATATTTTTTCCCCATTTTTACGTTTTTCTCAAAAATATCTTCAACGATTTTGATTAAACTCGTCATGTTTAATGAGAATCAGTTGGGGGTTCTGATGTCCTGAGGGGGCTTAAATGGGGAAGGGGCCTTTTTTGTTTTCCTATAAAGTATCTATGTTTTTGTTTATATGGAGAAATTAGCTGTCTCTCGTTCCGCCTAGAAAACAAGGAATGGTTAAATATGAAATATGAAAAGAATGAAGGATACATATACAGGAGAAAAATATTTCGTCAATTCATAAAACACGTTTTAGCACACGCAAGTGTATGCCCAGTACGCCTTCAATGACCGACCATAGTTCATGAAAGATGTTCTGTTCATTTAATGGAAATTATTTGTTTCATGGTAACTATACCTATATAGTTTTCAATAACTACATAGAGAGTTATAAAATCAGACGACTTAAAGCATTGCTGAATTATCACAAGTAAAAACTTTAATTTAATAATAAACGAAAATAGCGTACTTTAGGGAGCAAATACAAACAAAAGTAAGTAAATGAATGAGGAAAAATGTGTGAGTTTGAAAAATGGCATTTAACAAAACACATAAACTTCTAACCAAAGTAAATAAATTGGAAAGTGAAAGTCTTGTGTTGCGAGCATCGCACTAGATTTTTTACTTTCACTTACCTATACATGAAATATATAGTAAGTGGAAGTATTGCGATCGTGAAAAATTTCGACTTCCGATTTTCAACGGAAATACACGTTTTGTGGTCCCCTGAGTCGAAATGACCAAGTCCCGCGAAATGGTCTGTGTGTGTGTGTGTGTGAACAGACTAGCTCAAAAACTATAAACCGTGCGAACCTGAGATTGGGTATTTAGTGTATGTATATGCCCGCGATGTGACAGCAAAAATTTCATCAAAATTGCTCAAAGGGAGGGGGTACTTTATTTAATAACTTTTTAAGTTTTTTTCGATTTTCTCAAAAACGGCTCAAACGATTTTGATTAAACTGAGTATTTGATCTTTTTATATGCCCGAGATAAGACTGTAAAAATTTCATCAAAATTGATCAATCGGAAGGGGGACTTTACTTAATAAATTTTGTATCATTTTCAAGTGTTTTTTTTTATTTACTCAAAAACGGCTTTCACGATTTTGATCAAACTGGGTATTTGATGTATGTATATGCCAAAGATGTGATAGCCAACATTTCATCGAAAGTGATCAACCGAAGGGGGGACTTTACTTAATAAATTTTGTATTATTTTCACGTATTTTTTTTTATTTACTCAAAAACTGTTTTCACGATTTTGATCAAACTGGGTATTTATGTATGTATATGCCAAAGATGTTATAGCCAACATTTCATCAAGATTGATCAACCGAAGGGGACACTTTATTTCATAACTTTTTTTCTAATTTTTACTTTTTTTCACATTATCTCAAAAACGGCTTTAACGATTTTCTTCATATTCGTCATGTTTAATGAAAATTGAGTGTTATTTAATATCAGGTAAGCGTTATCATTATTAAAATGTTTTGAGGGGTTTATAGAGCAAATGAAAACAAAAATAAGAAATGAATGTGGAAAATGTGTAACTTTGAGAAGTGGCATTAACAAAACGCATTAATTTCTTATCTAGTTAAGTTGGTAAGTGAAAGTTGTGTGTTGCGCGCACGCACCAGATTTTTTAATTATATTGATGGTCTGTGGTTCAGAGGAAAATTAAAGGTTCTTATAATATTACAATACTCTTTCAAAGCATTCAGACAACAGTCAAACTAAAAATTTCCAGAACCCTTTTTACTATTGAATTGAATATAATTGCAATTGATAGATTATATTAACTAAAAGGTTTGCAGATAAGCGATTAATAATATTAGAGAAAGCGTGATGTATGGTCGAGATCACTTTACAAGGGCCACTAAATCAATCTTGAGGAGGAAGGCAAGTAATAAATTTATCCACCTACTTTACTTATAATATTAACCAAGGTTTTACTATTTATTTCCCATCTACGGCTCAGTCACAATTAGGGGCCGATCCCAATATTTTGGAGATAAAAATCTACTTAAAACTAAGAAAAAGTTTAGTAAGTTCGCATAGGATTCAGTCTCATATACATTATATAAACATTAGCATATGAATATGATTCTATTAGAGAAATTATCAATTAATAGCAAGGGGATTGTAGAAGTATCCTAAGCGGGCGCTTAATATATACCATCCCGCACGACGCGACTGTATTGAGGGTCGCGTCTGAGTAATATTCCAGGCGCTTTCATTTAAATAATAACTTCATAAAAATGCAATAACCCAGAGATTATTAAGTTTACACATGATTAATATTAATAGATATTTCAGTATATAAGTTTTTTTTTTTGTTTATTATGAATGTTATTTTATAAATATATAAGGTTATAAATTATTTTTAAAAAGGTTTAAACTTATTTAAAGTATTCCTTTTTGTGTATTTGAAAAAATTAAATTTACACGCTTCATAAATGTGCCTTAAAAAATTCAAACTGAATTATTGGTATTTCCAGAATATCATAAAAAAATAAGTTTTTAACAAATTTTAAAATGTTTTGTATGTCTAATCTTGGTTAAAATAATATAATAATAAAAAAACTGGTGTTAATATGTTTTTTAATTTTTGACCTCTTACTGTTCCAGAGGTGCGTTTCAGAAAAATATGGCTTCCGAAGGGCAATAATTTTCTTTATCTACTAATAGTATAATAATATAGAAATAAAAAGAAATATGTCCATCTCGGGAAGAAATGGGTTAATAGATGATTTTTTAACACAAAAAAATATGAGTATTACTTTTGAGGCCATAGAAAAAAAAAAAAAAAGACATCGAATGTATAAAATTTTCGGTTAGAAATGATGTAAGATTTAACGAACATAAGTATTTTATTTTGTCTCCAATGAGATCTCAAGATCTGATTAGATTGCCCATTTTACATCCATTTTTATCTTTTTTTAAACAGTGAACAAACCGAATATTTATATTGAATTTCGTTAATTATTTCGTTAAAATCAAAAGATTTCGAAATGGTAATCAGATGTATAAAGTTTTATAAACACAGAATGTTCACCCACATACAGACATTAATACATGAATGTATTAAGTTTAAAATGAGACCTGATTCTTCAATCATTCTTTCTAGTAAGGTAGTGTTCTATTAATAATAAGCAGTCTTCTCTATTCTAACAGATCACACATCGGATATCCCTGAACACCAAAGCACCATATATTACACACGGAAATTTTTTCATCTCATCAAATTCCCATATAAATATGTCTATCGCATCTTTCGCTCTTAAAAACTATTCAAATGGATTTCCGTTAAAGTTAAAGTTAAAGTACAAAACCATCTATTTGAACCCGAAAATTGGTTCGAAAAGTGGAAAATCAAAATTAATTCTACCAAATCAAGCCACGTCAGTTTTTATTTACAAAAATCTACTTACCCTTACCTGAGACAATTAAAAACAACCCAATACCTTCTAAATTGTTCATACGATACCTCGGCCTGAACTTAGACAAACGGCTCACTCTGAACATACATAAAAAAACTAGAACTCATCAGAAGGTACAAGCAACTTTCACATCTCCTGTGATAATTGATAATCAAGCGACTATTTTACACCAGTATTCTAAGGCCTATGTGGACATGCGGAGTAGAACTTTGCGGTTCCACAAATTAGGTCCATATTAACAAAATACAAACTTCACAGTTCCCGAGAAACTCAGTAAAATGGAGGTCCCGAGCTTCTACGATGTCAGGTACTAGTTAAAGATCCCTATCCTAATTAAACCTGGATTGGCAAAACTTAGGACTCCCACTGTAGCATCGTCCGATTAGCCTAAGAAGCATAAATGGACGTTAAACAAACATACAAACGAACCAAGAAACTTAAGTCAAAAACAAAAGTGATCACATTTTTTTCATGGGCTACTGCGCAGGTGCATGTCCACAAGCAGAATAATAATAATGAAATGAGACCATTTTACATTAAAATAATCAATTTATGAATTTATTTAATTACATTTTTCGGAACAGTAAAAAAAGAAACAGGATATTATCCATTATTAAATGAGGTTAAATTAAATGTGCAATAAACGGAAATCCTTTTAATACTTTATGAAAATACCTTTTAGATGAATTAAGCGATTCAATAATAATAATAATAATGGTAATGATAATAAAGTGAATAAAGTACTTAAATAAAAAGAGATAAATCAGTGATTGGATAATATATCGTTTATTGTCTTCAAATTGAAGATATTTATTATTTATTTTTTTTAACAGTTAATAAAAAGTTATTTCATTTAAATTAATCATCTAAACTATCTGTGACTAAACTTCGAAGGAACGATAAGATGAAGACGGTATAATAAAATGAAAAAAAATACTTAATCCACTTTAAAAAAAAAAAAAAAAAAAATTAGTAAACAAGCTTTTAGGAAGAGACTATTTAATTATAGATATAGAATGCAAGGCCTCAAAGTCTCGTATAATTTCAATAATTCACTTAATCGTGCAGGTTACATGCCAAATTTTCGCCTATTCAGGCATCTTCAGGGCTACAACAGTTTCACATGCAAGCTAGAAACAGACTGATCAGTCTGTCTGTTTCTAGCTTGCATGTGAAACTGTTGTAGCCATGAAGATGCCTGAATAGGCGAAAATTTGGCATGTAACCTGCACGATTAAGTGAATTATTGAAATTATACGAGACTTTGAGGCCTTGCATTCTATAAAATAAATAAATAAAACAGAAAATAGATACGTGGATCTACTAACTTGATATTTAGACATTATCCTAGAAGATAGCCGGTATAGTCCCCCCACTTATGAAAACTTCGAACTTTGGAGGGTTGTTAAGGAAACAAAGATTTTCAAAATAGAAAAGAACAACTTTTTTATGGGGTCACCTGTGGTGTAGTGGTTAGCACGGCAACCTACAATACTAAAGGTCGAGGGTTCGCGTCCCGCGGTGGCCCTAGGAATTTTTCGAAGAGAGTAAAAAATCCTTGGCTATGCCGTCTCTCGGATAGGACTAAAATGGAGGTCCCGAGCCTGAACGATGTCAGGTAATCGTTAAAGGTCCCTATCCTAATTATACATAATTAGGCAAAATTTAGTATTCCCACTGTAGCATCGTCCAATTAGCCTTATAGCATAATGGGACGTTAAACAAGCAAACAAAACTTTTTTATACGTTTTTGAATTAGGGCATCCATTGACGTACGTTGAGAATAATCCAAATAGGATTAGAGAGATTGGGGAAGAGATTAGATTAACCGGATTACGGAAACAACACCAATGTCCGCAAGTCAACAATGCACATTATGCCTTCTCGCTTGTTTTTATTTATTTTGGTCTGAAAAATCTTACGTTACATTCCTAACGTGTAATTTAGTACGATCAAGTAAGTACTTATGCTACCGACTATAGTAGGATCTCCATTTTATTTTTTTCTCAATGATGATTTTAAAAAATATTCTTTTTTACAACGGGACGAAAAAATCACTGACATATTTAACAAATGAAGGGTCATGGGGAGACCCTACATATTATTAAAATTAGATAATATTTTGTTTCTGGCAGATAAAGGAACGTTTTCAAAACTCTTAAATCGTTTACAAAAATATTTTTCACCAGACTCATGAGTTGAAAGTATGAGTTTTTTCATGATATCAGACATTCGTCTGTGTTTTTTTTTTCTTTTTCTTAATTTTGCAGACTTGTATTCATCTTCACTTGAACTAAAGTCAATGCTCATTTACACTTCAACCTCTGACAAACCCCACCGAAATGGACTACTGTTAATCTTTCCCCGACACTTAGGACTTCAGCTATTTTTCCCCCTTGTATCTATTTTAAACTATCGATTTTATATAGACTATCGTTTTTTTTCTCGACTGTAACAAGTATGAAATGAAAGTACACTTCGTATACTATCGGATGAAACAACTAGTTTCAAATCAACAAAAAGTGGACTACCGTGGTTTTTCCCCCTGACCCTTCAAATTTTATTGCCAAAACTTTATAAGTATTATAATATTCATTTAGAATATAACATCAAGCAATCAAACTATATGGTACAAAGAGATTTTTTTTTCGCTATATTTTTTTTTACTTTAATAATTGATTCGCACCTGTCAGCAAAGTGCTGACAATCAGAGAATGAGATGACGGTAGTAGGAAATAATGACATGTGAGGCATGTTATGAGGAGGGAAAGCACCCAGCAGTGGCCCCTTCCTGGCTTGATTCAATTACCTTGGCTGTCTAAGAGAGCAGATCCCTCATCAGATTTATCAGATATTCGCTATATAAACTAAAATATTAAGAAAAGTAGAAAGGGTGTAACTTCGTTATTAACATTTTGATTTTAAAATAGTAGAAGTGAGAGACAGTCAACTGTTCTTCAATTACGATGGGTTAAATGATGGTCAGGATTTTCAGTTTACAATGATTTTATTGTGGTAAGCGAACGTTTCGATCCAACTTGTGGATCTTCATCAGGGCTAAAAGAAAACAAATATTCAAATATGACGGGGATTTCCCCGCCATAAACCTTTGAAGTCGGCGAAGTAACCCTCTACCACTACCTCTCACCTTATTTTTACCTTTAGTCTTAGTATCCACCTGGACTCAGTAGGTAAATATCTGATTCTATTTTATCTTGTTAACCTGCCACTTATTTTAATATTCATGTATACACCATCTTGTATATTATTATCAGTTCTGTAATGTATCCATTCATTGTCACCCTCTAGCATAGATACTCATATATTTGTTTTCTTTTAGCCCTGATGAAGATCCACAAGTTGGATCGAAACGTTGGCTTACCACAATAAAATCATTGTAAACTGAAAATTCTGACCATCATTTAACCCATTTTGATTTTAAGATATAATAACAATAATAATAATTAAGGTGCACACCTCTATCCACAAATCGCCATCCAGCTTCGACAGATCTGCCTTCACGCAATTATTCCAACTCCGTCTCGGGCTACCCCTAGACGTTTTCCTGTCAACAAAGAATTTATCGATAACGCAATTTTTCGCGCTCGCTTTAACCTGCGCGCGGTAATAACTTCAATTATATTAACCAGGTAAAGTTCACCTAATTCAGCATTATGTAACCGTATAAATTCTCTTGTTAATTCATCCTTTTTCGGTCCAGACACTTTATTTTTAAACACTTTCAGTCTTAGCTCATCCCTTAGTGTAAGCGGTCATGTTTCAGATCCGAGAAGAACTCTTGGAATCATGCTTAAGGATAGAATTGGTATTAAAACATTTTTTTTTTTGTCTCATACCTTTATGACCGATAGAAAGTTGTATGTATTTTTCGGAATTAACCTATTATATCATTAATGATAAGGGGAGCTGGGTAGGTCATTCGTAAGGCATGAAACTGCAGTGCTCAACGTCCCCAGTCCGAATCTAGCTTGGCTAAGGATATCTTTAATATTCTTCCACACTTCGTCTCCTGGGGCAAACTCAGCCTCTTAAATGTGGGTACTCTTAATTATATAAATCACCTTACCAGCATTTTTAATTAAAAATAATAATGAATAAATAGTCAACAAGAAGATTAAAAATTATTCATAAAATTTTCAATAGAAAAAATACTATAATGGGCTGAGTGAATTTTCTTGTACAATTATGAAAATAAGCTTGGAATAATTCCCTCGTAGATTCCCTGATAACGTCCGAAAGAATGACTATTCCATAATACATAACGTCTTAAATACTGCCTCTGATGAGTCAGGTAAGCGGACAATGGCTTACAATTCAACGGCTTACTATAAAAATGGCTCATAATAATTTTATAATATAGTTCCTAAATTTATTCTATGTATTTAATAATCTTAAATATTTGATAGTTTATAACTTAATGGAAGACTTGATGTATATTATTCCAATTTGTAAAACAGGAAAAATTCACATCTTCCAATTTTATATATATATATATATATATATATATATATATATATATATTTATATATATATATACATATATATATATATATATATATATATTTTTTTTTTTTTTCAATTCATTACAACATCCATAACGTTTCGAGGCTTTAATGCCTCATCTTCAGGTGAACAGCAACAATTTCTAGATCCGTTCATACAAAGGCTGTAATTATTATTATTATTATTATTATTGGTGAATCGGGATGGCTAGTGGTCTTAAATGCTTGCAATGCAAGTTAAGTAACATCGAATGGGGTTAGTATTTGGATAGGTGATCGCTAGAAATAGCTGACTTACACTTACTAACAAAAGTCTCTGCACACCCTCCAGCTTTTTTTTTATTTTACCTAAAGATAGGTTATGAGCCAGATATTGGCAATGAAACATACACATTTTTTACATAATTTAATCTATTTTAATTAAAAATAATCAAATTTAGTAAAATTTATTTAACTTATAATTTATGAGGAAAATTACATAAAATGTCAGAATATTGATGCGCCAAAAGTCCCTGCACACATCATTATTCTTCAACTTGAAGCTTAATTATTGATACCAAATCAACTTTAATAGGTAGTGATTCCTACCTTATGTCTTATCACTTCTCATAATCTATTTGGCATGGTGTGAACTAGTTTTTTGTAGTTTCTGGAGTAATTTTACCCCACAATTCCTTTAGTACTCTTTTTAAGTGGTCTTTGTTGTTTATTTTAATTTATACTTTCTGACGGCCTAGTTGATCCCACAGATGTTGTATTGGATTAAGATTAGGAGATTGGGGAGGTGTTTTAAGTTGCTGTGGAGCATTGTAGAGCAACTATTTTTGAACTTTCCGCGCTGTCGTTATCTTGTTGAAAAATAAATTCTTCCTGGAGATCAAACTTCATTAAACTTTCCGGTACATTACTCCTCAAATTATTTATATAAACGTGTTGGTCCATTATTCCGTCGATAAATTTCAAATTGCCAACTCCAGCAGCACACGTACACCCCCAAACCAAAACACTCCCTCCACCATGTTTCACAGTACCAACTATGTTTTTTTCCAGGGGCTCTTTGTTGGGTTTTCTCAAAACTTTCCCCCTTCCATCTGATCCATGAATGTTAAATTTACTCTCGTCAATAAATAAAACACGTTCCCAGAACTGTAAGGACTTGTTTACATGTTCCTTTGCGAACTGCAGTTTCAATATCCGGTTCGTTTACTAATGAATGGCTTACACCTAGTCTTACGCACATTATAGCCAGCTTTCTTTAGGGTCCTTCTAATCGTTTGTGCAGATACCCCAATCTTGTAGTTTTCATACACCATACCTGCTAAATTTAGAGCACTTGTGTGGAGTTCTTCGGCCAAAGTCCTTATGATAGCCCACTTGTGGTGGGCTTGGATTACGGGGGGCGGCCAGAGCGGTATCTACTTTCCATTGTATCCAGTTGTTTTAGGACATACCTTACCGCATTATAGCCCATGTTGACGATTTGTCCTATTTACCTGTATGAATTGTATGAGTTTCCTCAAATTTACAATTTGGTCGGGAATCGGTGTTGGAACCTCCATTTTTTATCACAGTCTTAGCTGTTTGGGACCAAATTAACATTGGCAAGTTAGGATTAGCCGGAGGATGAATGGGATAATGTGCAAACTGTATACATATCAGTATCTTGGCTAATTCCACTGCGTGCAGAGACTTTTGGCGCATCAATATTTTGACATTTTATGTAATTTTCCTCATAATTTATAAGCTAAATAAATTATATTAAATGTAATTGTTGGTCATTAAAATAGATTAAATTATATAAAAAATATGTGAGTTTCGTTGCCCATATCTGGCTCATAAGGTATCTTTAGGTAAAATAAAAAAAAAGCTTGAGGGTGTGCAGAGACTTTTGTTAGTAAGTGTATGTAAAGTTCCCAAAGGCCTACCGGATTCGGCCCACACCGATCGCGCAGAGGGCACGTGTTTATGATCGAGCATCATGATCTTGGTTCAGATTATATGGATTGTAGTGGTCACCCGGAGGTTCGTTCAATCGATAGTCTGATTTAAGGTGCCTTGGACCTTGCCGTACCGGCGTACCACGAACAACTATTTACACCTAATTTACTTCCACCTTAATGAAACAGGGTAGCAGAAACCAATTTTTCAGGCCACTAGAAAATTCGCCATTATAACCCCTCACAAATAAGCTTGAATTTTCATCAAACTGATTTCGATGGCAGCACAGCTAACTAGTATAACTTGGCAAATTACTTAAAATTTGAACCAAAAATAATCAACCCTGAATCTTATTATTCACACTTTTTGTACGAAATGTAAACTATTGGAGAACTATTAACACGTTCACGCCGACGTGTACCACCGGTGGCCCACACTGGTCTTCCACATCGGATACTTTAGTCAATCACAAAAATTTTGGGTATTAGGTAGCATTGTATTGTTTACTTTATTATTGTTCAATTGTCAATACTGCATAATGACCTGGAATAGCTCCCGTCCGATAGAGCGAAGAACATTAAGCTCAACCACTAATGGGCGAAGAGCATGATTTATAACGTATGGATATTCAGTTTTATGGATGTAGTAAATTCTTCGAGACTAGACATTTTAATATAATATTGATAGTGCCCATATAAATAGTTTAATTCGAAGTAGTTAAATAAAGTCGTAAGGGTAAATATTAATAAATAGACTCTGTATATGCGGAACTGTTAATATTCAATAAAATATTGCACAACATGAGTCAGAGACTTTTTGAATACAAAGTAGTGTAGGTTTTTTATTGGTTTGTTTGTTTAACGTCTCGTTTTGCAAAGAAGGCTAATCGGGCGAAGCTACATTGGGAATCCTACATTTTGCCTATCCTGGTATAATTAGGATAGGGATCTTGGACGAGTAACTGACATCGTACAGGCTCGGGACCTCCATTTTACGTCCTATCCTACGGCATAGCCATGGATTTTTTACGTTAGGTTAAATGATGATCAGGATTTTCAGTTGTCAAACTGAATCGTAAAGATTAACAGTTGACTATCTCTCACCTCTACATGGATTTTTTACTCCCTTCAAAAAAATCCTAAGAGCACCGCGGGACGCTAACCCGCGACCTTTAGTTTTGTATGTTGTTATGCTAACCACTATACCACAGGTGACCCCAGGTTTTTTTATTTATGTATTTATATTTAGAGTAATTGGCAGCTTGCGCTGGAGGGCATTTAGCAAATTTGTAGAATATGCAGATTTTATCAGTATTTGCTTGATTTAATATCCTGTGCTGGACAAATCCATAGGCCATTGTCTTTTTATTCTTCGTTGGACGGGTAACTGGGAGGAAGAAAGACAAGAAACAAGTCGGTTTGAGCGGTTATGAGTTGAAGTGTGAAAAGTAGAGTATTTGTCGTGATTTATTTTACTGTCGGAATGTACATGTCTTGTTTATTGTCTAGTTAAAAATATACCAAGCAGGGTTTACAATTTTTCTAAGATTTTTTTACTGTGTGGTTTGAATTTTCTTTATGTGTAACTGTTTAGCGGAACCCCAGAGTTCTGCTCCGTAGGTCCAAATGGGTTTTAGTATCGTGTTGTATATTAGTCTTTTGTTTCGCAAGTTAAGAGATGATCTGTAGTCCAGGAGGTGTGACAGTTGTTTGTATCTTCTGTTCAGTTCTTGTCTTTTTAGTTTCGTATGTATTTAATAAAATGTCTATTTAAAAATCTGAAGAAATTAGTTATTTAGGTTTTTATCCGAAGAAGGGACTGACTTGGCAAACTCACATTAGGCTTAAAAGAAAAGAACTAAATATACGGTAAGGAACAATTAACATAGTATAAAGTTTTATTTAAAGTTATATGGGCATACGGCATTAAACTGTAGGGTTCAGAAAAAGATCCGATATAAAAAAAAAATTCAATCCTCTTATTCGAAAGTGTTAAGAAAAATAGTGGATGCACCATTTTACGTCAGCAACGATATAATTATAATAATCGGGGTCATCTCTGGTTTAGTGGTTAGCATAGCAACCTAAAATACTAAAGGTCCCGAGGTGGCCCTAGGATTTTTAATGGAAGTGAAAAATCTCTTGTCTATGGCGTCCCTCGGATAGGACGTAAAATGGAGGTCCCGAGCCTGTACAATGTCAGGTACTCGTTAAAGATCCCTATCCTAATTATACCTGGATAGGCCAAAGTTAGGACTCCCACTGTAGTAGTATCGTCCGATTAGCCTTAGTGGCATAAAGTGACGTTAGACAAACAAAAAACGTGAACGCCTACGTTTTTTTTCTTAAATCCGTTATAATTCATACTGACTTAAACATCCCAAAAATCTCAGTAACAGTTAAATAAAATTACATCAACTTTCACCGAAAACTGACATTAATAATATAATCCCCTCAAAGATTATTTGTAACGTCCAAACAGCCCTCCCCGACGAATACGAAAGCCAGCTAAGTTAACCTATATGGAACCGCTGTCGAAGCAGCCCTCAAGATTTGCTTATTACAAATTTTAATAATGCTATATGTTTATTTTTTAATAAGTAATAATAGTAATAAAAAGTATAAATGTCCGAAGTGAGTCTTTTGTCCAAGAATAATCCTAGGTAACGTACGTAGTTCTTAGAAAGCGCTGAAGTGTTATTAATTTTTATTGGTGGACTAGTTGACTTGTGAATTGTAGGTTAGTTATAGATTTTACTGCATTGCATCGAGGATAAAAATTATATAACCAACAAAAGTGTATGATGAAAAAAAAAAGAAAACAAAAAAAGTAAATAGTAATAAATAGGCAGTTATTGACACTCAGTAAAGTTATTGACACCCCAACTTTAATTTAAACAAATTATTAAACAAGTCCTAATTTTATTTCAAGATAAAATAATGTTTGAAGGGTCCTCTAAGTCATCTATGAAGTAAATGTTTAGAAAACTAACCATAGAGAAGATATCACAATTAAATCCACAGGGTGTCAATAACTAGTTTTTGCACCTTTTACCATAAATATTACCATTGGTAAAACTATTGAATTTTTGACCCAAAAAAAAAACCTCTTGAGTCTTTGTAAGGACAGATAAAGAGGAGCTATAGGAAGTTTCAATTTGATCTCTTCATAACATTTTTTTTTTTTTAATTTCACCACAGAAATGTAGTCTTAAGGGTGTCAATAACTGTCTTGTTTACCCTAGGCTTCGTGCAATTTTTAGCACTTTTTATAAAAATGAATGACAAAAACCTAAAAAAGCTAAAACTTCCAAGCGAGCGAAAATTTGAATCGCAAAACTAGTGTAGTAGTCTCCTCAACGTTGTGCATTGTCCCTGGGACATAACAAAGGTCCAGTTTTTACGCTCAAAAAAACATGAACCCAACTCGGTGGAGGCAAGATCTGGGCAACAAAGGGAAAGAGATTCTGAAAGTTAAACTTATTATAAAAATGTGAAAAAACATCCTACATTCATATTAAAATAAAAAGAAATTTTTACACCATAGCGCAATCATCTATTTTAGAAAATAATGACTGAAATGTTTTAAATCGAGCTAAAAGTAAAACAGAAACAAAATAGGTACAAAGGTATGTAATGTAAATACTTCTCACATATATTTGGTATTGAATATAAAAGTAGGCTTTATAATGCTAGAGTTTATCGATAGATTACTAAATAGCGGTAAATAGTTAATTCATGTATTAATAAATCTTTAGCTATAATTTAAAATTCACAAATTTAATTGAAATGGTACATTATTACACGTTATAGTTAGTGTTGCTTTCGAAAATAATATATATTTTTAATTTCAGATTGTGGGGGGTGGGGAGGGGCTGAGGTTAGCAATAATTTTACATCATAATTATAATCAGGGTGCATTTTTATGTGTGCGCGCGCTTTTTTACGTAAAAACGCAAAAAAAACGTTTGTAACGTCCTTTTAAGCTACTAAACCTAATCAGACGATGCAACAGTAGGATTCCTAAAATTTTGCATCTCAAAGTATAATTAAGATTGGGATCTTTAAGGAGTACCTGACAGCGTACAGGCTCGAGACCTCCATTAAACTTCCTATGTGAGGGAGGGCATAACCAAGGATTTTTTAATCCCTTTACAAAATCCTAGGGTCACCGCGGGACGCTAACCCGCGACCTTTAGAATAGTAGATTGCTATACTAACCACAGATGACCCCATAAAAAAGTTTTTATTTCTATTTCGAAAATCTCAGTTTTCTAAAGAATGCACCAAACTTCGAAGTTTTTATAAATGGGGGATTTTTCAGTTAAAGTTATGCTAACCACTTAACTAAAGGTGACCCCGAATTTTTATGTTATCGGAGAATAGATTTTGAAAGTATTTTTATAATTGAAGATTGGTGAAATACTTCTTCCAAATTTTTATTTTTATATTTTAGAGGTGGTATGGGGTGCTCTAATTACTAATAATTAGACCTCGTTCGATTTTATTCAAATGAGGGTAAATTATTATGTTGTCGGTAACTTTGATTTCAATTCCTAACAATATAATAATGTTGAAGTACTCAAGATTTTAGTACTCCTGAAACCAAGAGAGTACCACTTATAATAAGTACACCTGTAAGTACACATATAAGTACACTCATCTTATCTTTAACCAATTGCAGGCAGGATTCTTTTTCCTATAAATCGCGACAGCTGTAAAATTCACTAATTAACAGCCTCAGCCCAGCAAATGCCCCAAGACTATGGCAACAAGTACATCAATGTTAGGATGAAGTATTAGAATTTAAGTTTAATTCAAGGAAGAGGTAATCCCTATCAAGAATTTAAATAAACTTGATATGGTAAAAAGATCGTTAATAGAGAAATCGATGTTCCGCTCTTTGTTTTCTGATGTATCAAACATTCATACAAGACATAATAGACACCGTTTCATAACCCACAAGTATCACATATTGAGGGGGCTCTATTTTCATTAAATATTCGTGGCTGAATCTTGCATGTCCTATCCGCAGTCGGGTTACAGTCACTTCTTCCTTTCTGTTTCAAGAAAATGAAGTCCACCATAGCTGTACACTTCTCTTTTGTGTAATTAACTTGTTTTCGGTTAGAGCATCCCATACAGATTGCCTCGGTGTCCAAACTACTATGCTAACCACTACACCACAGGTGACCCCGCATTTTTATGTTATCGGAGACGTAGATTTTGAAAATATTTTTACTTTCACTTACCTATATATGAAATATATAGTAAGTGGAAGTATTGCGATCGTGAAAAATTTCGACTTCCGGTTTTCAACGGAAATACACGTTTTGGGGTCCCCTGAGTCGAAATGACCAAGTTCCGCGAAATGGTCTGTGTGTGTGTGTGTGTGTGTGTGTGTGTGTCTGTGTGTGTGTGTGTGTGTGTGTGTGTGTGAACAGACTAGCTCAAAAACTATAAACCGTGTGATCCTGAAATTGGGTATTTAGTGTAGGTATATGCCCACGATGTGACAGCATAAATTTCATCAAAATTACTTAAAGGGAGGGGGTACTTTACTTAATAACTTTTTGTGTTTTTTTCGATTTTCTCAAAAACGGCTCTAACGATTTGGATTAAACTCAGTATTTGATGTAATAATATGCCCGAGATACGACTGTAAACATTTCACCAAAATTGATCAACCGGAGGGGGGACTTAACTTAATACATTTTCGCGTGTTTTTTTTTATTTACTCTAAATTGGCTTTAACGATTTTGATCAAACAGGGTATTTGATGTATGTACATGCCCGAGATATGACTGTTAAAATTTCATCAAAATTGATTAACCGGAGGGGGGACTTTACTTAATAAATTTTGTATCATTTTCACGTGTTTTTTTTATTTACTAAAAAACGGCTTTAAAGATTTTGATCAAACTGGGTATTTGATGTATTTATATGCCCGAGATATGATTGTTAAAATTTCATCAAAATTGATTAACCGGAGGGGGGACTTTACTTAATAAATTTTGTATCATTTTCACGGGTTTTTTTATTTACTCAAAAACGGCTTTAACTATTAACAAAAATAATATATGAATGTAGAAAAATGTGTGAATTTGGGAAATGATATTTAGCAAAACACGTCAATTTCTAATCTAAGTAAGTTGGTAAGTGAAAGTTGTGTGTTGCGCGCACGCACCAGATTTTTTATTTTAATTTTTATGTGGTGGAATGGGGTGACCTCATTAATGATCAATTTGAATTTTTTTTTATTTTATTCAAATGAGGGTAGACGGTGAAACACCTTCTAATGAACTGTACAAAATACAAAAATGTCCGGAAAAAACTGAAAATAGAAAAAACACTAAACGAATTGTTAAAGGACGACGAGGAAAATATAGAAACTTTGTTAAAATGCTTAAAAGAAATCACGTATTACAAAAAAATATAATTGAACATACCGCCAAGAGGCGAAGATAACAGGAAAAAAAAATTAGGGTAAATTATTATGCTGTCGAGAACTTTGATAGTTCGGACGTAGATCGAATGCGGGGACTTTCGTGTGTTGTAGTGGATTCCTTCTGTAATCCCTTTCTTAGTTGCCCTATCTGCCTCCTGATTGTCTTGGTTATCTGTCTTGGTTTTCACTAGCAGTGCCTGATTTAGGCCAGCACATACTATAATACGACTTTAGACGAAAAATATAGGTTCATTAGCCATCAAATAAAAAAATGTAAATTTCCATATTTTTCAGATAATAGTAAATATTGTGATACTTATGTGGGTAAGAAATATTTATTCAACAAAAATATACAATTATCAATGCCAAATGAATTAATACAACTCAAATATCACACAAATTATAACTTTATAGAACGCAAATCATATGACTTGAGCTTCACAGTCAAGACAAAGACCAAAACTAACTGGCCCAGTCACTCGCTCCTTATATATAGTCGTGAAAGTAACCTTCTTGATGGTTCGAGGTCCTCCTGGGAGGTTCCAGGTCTCCGTCGAAAAGATCTAGCCCCGTACAAGTGCTCTGATGGTTTGTACCGACCGATAAAGGTTTGGGATTTTAAACCATATGCTTTTATTGGACGATTTAACGTCACTACATTGAAGCATAATAAATGTATTGAAGCATGAATGTCAGAATTTATAGTATACTTTAATGTAGAAATTTATAATATGACAGATAATTAGAATATTAGAACCTGAAATCTTTATATTTATACTTCGAAAATGTTTTTATCGATTACTATATGTTCCTTCGACATTATTTGCTATACAAATATAATCCAAATCCACCGCCTGCTTGAGTTTTATTCAGAGCCGAAGCAAGATATTATGGCTAATATTCTCATCCTGTTTTCCTCTTCAGTTTCATTTCCTTTCCCACGGTTTTCTGGCCTAGTTCGGAATCGAATATTCTCCTCCCGATCGTCTATACTATTAGGTAAAAAATAGCATCTTTTTTCCTTTATTTCCTAGTTTTTTTTGTTTATTTATTGCTAACAAAATAAAAACATCATGCATAAAAAAAGAAATTTATTCACAATTAAATGTTTCAAAGTTTCTAGCCATAATACATAGCATATCATCGTCCGTGTAAGTTGATGAGTTTAGCACTTGAGTAAAGTTGTAACCGAATCAAAGCAGGGATCACTTTCAAACGCCTGGTTATTTTACCGGTATGTTGTAAACATATAAATACAGATATTGTAGTGTTTAGTTTGCTGGGTTGCATTTGTGTTTAAATAAACTATACAATAATTCTAAGAAAGTCTATTCTAAAAGCTAACTGGAAACTCTGAAACGACTAGTGTAATGTAGTGAGAGTTTACTTAATATTCTATTTATTTTTATTAAATGATTGAAGTGGTTAATATCGCACTTAAAAAACATGAAAGTCTCACACTAATATGTCTACTAGTTACATGCAATCCTCCGTAAATACAATAAAAAATAAATAATCAATCAAAGACAGAGATAGCAAATTTTGTTACTAAAAAATTAATTTAATGATAAACCATCGCCATTTATAAACACAGTAAGACTTAGGTTGATTAATAATTTTTTTAACCAATCAAGAGTAAAAGATTTGACAGGTGACTCCACATCAAAGATTATGATTAATTATATACTTTTTTTCTAGTTTTTTTTTTTTATAATTTTATTGCAAATTCTATTTTATTGTATTTATTGTGTGTATATAATACTTAGTTAATCTCTTTTCTTTTTGTAATAATTTTATGATAGATAGTATTTGAATTATTTTCCTGCAGGCAGTATCATCTGATGGAACGCGCAAAAAATAAATGACTAATCATAATTTTTGATGTGGTGTCACTTGTTCAATCTTTTAATCTTTTGTAAACCAGTACTTACTCAACAGTTTTCAATGGTGACCATAACCTTCAAGAATTCTTCCTTCCTGTAAAAAATAATAATATGATAATAATACAAAACCAACTTCTTTTCAACAAGGTATATATAGATAAAAGTATAGTGTCAATAGAAATGCCAACAAAATAAAATAAAAAATTAGCTCAATTCACCAATCACCTTTGGTATAGTGATAGCATAGCAGCCTACAATACTAAAGGTTTCGGGATCGTATTCCGCGGTGGCCCTAAGATCTTATAAAGGGAGTAAAAATCTTGTAATGGGGGGTAAAATGAAGGACTCGATCCTATGCGATGTCAGGTACTCGTAAAAAAGATGGTAAAACATTTGAAAATTAAAAGAATAAATATTTAAATTTTATTGCAGCCTTGAATTTTTATTGAAGCCTTGAAACTTCTTTTGTGTTTTGTAGGATCTGTATAGGCAGTTAGTTAATATCCCTTAGACTTTAAAAGAAAAAACCGAAAAAGAAAAACCAACGATTTATGATTTCGTGATTTAATCAGATTTTTCCCTCACAATTTTGTAAAGGCTTTTTATTTTTTTATTTATGTCCTCAATTTTTTTTATTCTTGATATAATATATATGAAATATATATTAGGGCAAGTATTGCGATCGTGAAAAATTTAGACTTCCGGTTTTCAACGGAAATACACGTTTTAATATACTTTTGTTTACTCTCTAAAAAAATATATTCTATTTTTTTCCTAAAGATAATTACAAGCAAAAAAATATTAGAAAATCTAAACCAAATTTCCTACCAAAAAGTGCATAAATAAGTAGTTAATATCCCTAAGATTTTAAAAGGAAAATTAACGATTTAAGTTTTCGCGATTTAATCAGATTTTTTCCTCACAATTTTGTTAAAGAACTTTTTTTTTAAATTTATGTCCTACCGAAAAGTGCCTAAACATAATTAGGGTTGAGAAATATCATACATTATTGGTAACTAGCATGCACGTGTAATATACTTAAGGTGGTAATAGGGTATACACTTAATCATTTAAAGAGTTATTTTCTTCAACATCCTCTAACTTCATGAGAGTATTGAGTATTGAGGAGTACTCCAATAGGTCGTGTTAAATGTTAGCAAGCAATTAAGCCGATATAGAGCAGGAATGAGGGTGAAACAATAATAGCGAGTAAAGGACATCTTTTCCGAAGACAATAGGATCCAAATTGCACGTGTACCTACTAAAACCGCACAATAGGGAAATTTCAAATTCTAAAATGCATTAAAGCCTTAGAGATTGTAATTTTATTCAGGAAGAAAATTTTGAATAAATTGTTAAATTGCGATTCTACAACCGTTTAAGATGGAATTATTTAAAGGATTAATACCTTGATATTCCAGTCTCATGTCCTTATCGAATTCCTAAAAATAAGACAAATTTAATTCTCTTCCATGTCACTTTTTTTATTTTCACTTACCTATAAATGAAATACACATTTATCGAAAAGTATCGTGTATTGCGAACAGATTAGGTTAGGAAAGATCTGTCTTATAAAGCCGAAATTAGGTATATGAGGTCGGTATATGCCAGTGGTGTGGCAGGAAAGATTAGTTCGAAATAAGATTAACAAAGGGGGCACACTTTATCTTCAATCGAGATGATAATTGTATTTTTTGCATATCCGATTTCAATGAATTTTGACATACTTCTGTAACGCATTTATTTATCACTTCCATTAAATCCTCTTCGACGTTTTTAATAATCCTAAGATAAGCATATTTGGCATCTAAATCGATTTTTAAAAAATGTCACCAAGACCACTTGGCTTCTAAGGTCCACTATACCTTACTGAGGCCGGCGCTTGGAGGCTACAGTACCCGCAATACACCGATACCCAGCTGAATAACTCATGAAAACTTGCTTCATTTTAATTTCTTTTTTTTTAATATATAGTTTTTAAAATCACCCTGGGGGGTGACCTGTGGTGTAGTGGTTAGCACAGCAACCTACAATACTAAAGGTCGCGGGTTCGCACTCGCGGTGGCACTAGGATTTTTTAAAGACTTCATTCCCTGAAGGGGCTTGGGCTTAGTACTGTACAAGGAAGTCTCTTGGTCAGGAGTCGTGCGTGGAAGCGATTTGATTGCTCAACCGCCAGGTCTTTCCCTCCTAAATCTTTCAATTAAGGGTACCCACTTTATAGAGGCTGGGTTTCCCCCAGGAGGGTCTCTCGGCCCACGAGACGATCTGTGGCAGAATATTAAAGATATCATCAGCCATGTCAGATTCGTACTTGGGACCTTAAGTACATCAACTCATTGCCAATGAGCTACCCCGTAACTCACGATGTCATTAATGATATAATGGGTTAATTCTATACAACTTATATACAATACAACTTTCTATCGGCCATAAATGTATGATAAAAAAAAAAAAATTGTTCTAATATCAATTCCATCCCAAGGCATGATTCCAACAGTTCTTCTCGGATGCGAAACATGACCGCTGTCATTAAGGGATGAGCGAAGCCAGGAGGAAAAATGAAGTGTTGGCTAATAATAATAAAGATTTGGACCGAAAAAGGATGAATCAACAGGAGAATTTAGACGGTTACATAATGCTGAGTTACGTGAACTTTAACTGCTTGATATAATTGAAGTTTTTAATGCGCGCGAAAAATTGCGTCATAGATAAACTGTTTGTAGACGCCCGAAATGGAGCTCAATATCTCGAAATTTTGTCCTGTCGCATCACCTGTAAATTAAAATTGTAGCTGTTCTAGGCATGATAGAGAGTTAAAATTATGGTCATTATTAATTATTATTATCAGCTTATTAAAGCTGAATCTATGACCTTCCATATTACATACCACTCAATAGGGGTTAAGAGGATTTTTTTTGGTTTTTTCTCTTCAAACTTTAATTCACAGCTGTCAGCAGTTGCGACAATCAGTGAATGTGTTGAGCGAATCAAAAAATAAGGTATTTTGGGCATGATGAAAGAAAAGTGCCCAGCAGCACCTCTTTCCGGTCTTGACACCTTAGGTTAGCAGGTCTCTCATCCAGCTTCTTTTCAGCCGCATTGCGACAGGCATATCAGCCTGCTGTTGAGCAGTCCGTTTAAATTTAGTAAAATACCGTGTGAAAAGAGTTCGTATGTGTTATTCGATAGTTGGTTGTTTTAATTCTGTATCTAGAGTTTTGTTATTTACAAAATTTGAATAAAAATTTCAAATTTGAATTTCTCAAAAAGCGAAATTTTTAAAAATCTGAAAGTTTTTCGAGTCTTACACAATGAGTTTACATAGCTACATTTTGAAAAACGTTTGAGATATTGAACAGAAATTTGGTATTTCTTTTAGTCTGCAGTAGGTATCCTATGTACCAAATTTCATAAAAATCTGAGATGCTGAAGGCGATAAAAGTGAGTTGATGTGAGACGGAATGACCCGAGTGTTTACATTAATAAATAAGCTCCTGGTACGAGATGTGTTGTGGGAACTGTAGTCCCTAGGCACCGTCCACAAAAAGAATTGATAGTTGAGAAAGAAATTTATCAAAAGAATTTTTGTTGTTAAGTCAAGAAAAATGTATGTAAACTCCTGGACAAAATTAGCGCATCACTTCGTTTTTTTCAATTTTTTAAAAATTAAGTGATAGATTAAGTATAGCCTCCTATACTTGACTTTAGAAATTTATCATAAAGCCATTTATGGTAATATGAAAGAAATTAGAATGGTAAATCATGAAAGATAGGGTAGGAAATAAAAAAAATCAAGAAAACGTTAAAAGCAATTTTAATGAAACAAATTCGCAAGAAAGAATCAATATTAAAAAATGTTTTGTAAAACCTCCTCTTGCTTTTCTTATTGCTTCCAGTCGTCTTGGCATTGACCGGGTGACTCGGGCAATGTCCTCTTGAGGGATGTTATCCTCTTCCATCCACTCTTATCCACTCTTCCAATATTGTGGTTTCAAGCTCATTAATTGTTGTTGGGGTATGAGACCGAGCTCTAATACGCCTCTTCAGCATACTCCACACGTGCTCTATAGGATTAAGATCCGGACTTCTCGCAGGAATAGGTAGAACATTAATTCCTTACTTCCTGGAAGTAATCAGTTGCAGTATGCGGTCTCGCATTATCTTGGAAATAAAGAAAATTTTCCCCAACAAATGGTGCAAACGGCATTACGAATTGCTCCAGGATATCTGTCAAATACCTTTCTGCAGTCAGTGAACTCCTTCGTATAATCTCGGTGCTGGCTTCCAATCTGATGCCAGCACATACCATTACAGAACCTCCTCCAAACGCAATTCTGGGAGAAATGGTACAGGAAGCAAAGCGTTCTCCTGGGCGTCTCAGCACTCTCGTCCGACCATCTGGAGAATGTAAAGCAATCCTCGCCTCATCACTGAACAAAACCGCTCCACAATCATCGATTGCCCAATTTGCATAGTGTCGTGAAAACTGAAGTCTGGCTACTCGATGCTGTCTGGTGAGCAATGGGCCAGTGGCAGGGCGTCTGGATGTCAGATTCGCTTCACTGAGGCGTCCCCTTATTATTCGACTTGAAATCATTATGTTTCTGGAAGAATGAAGGTCATTACGAATTTGAAGACTTGTTTGGAATCTCTGCCTTAAGGCCGTGAGCGTTATGAAACGGTCATCTCTATGTGAAGCAACCCTTGGCCGACCTTTTCCAGGTCTCCTACTGTTGCTCCCAGTCTCCTGAATCGATGGAATATGCGACTAACCGACGATTGGTTTATTCCCAAGCATAATGTCACTTGCCTTTGGGACAAGCCTTCATCCAACAGTGTCATTGCTCTAACTGCAATTTCTTCAGATCTATCCATATTAAAATTTCAAAAAACGAAATAAAAACTTGAAAAGACAATGGAAAATTAAAAATGATAGTAAGCTACAACCTCGAAAGACTCGGTCAGAATAAATACTTAGTAATACTATTGAGGTAATTTCTTCTTTTACCTTACAAACATGAAAATAAGGATTAAGTAGGGATAATAGCTAACACAAACAACAGCAACAAATAATTTCGATTTCATTTAATTCCAATGAATAAGTAAACAAATAAATATGAAATACAAAGTGATGCGCTAATTTTGTCTAGGAGTTTATATATTTAATTATTTCCTGTAGGGAAACACTTTTTATAGATTTCGAATTAAAACCATTTCTGATAGTTATTGTTAGTAACATGTTTTTACAGTAACTATAACAAATAAAACCAAACGGAAAATATATAACAATAGTTAAATCCTTATCATTTTTAATTTCTAAATAAATAACGTCAAGAAGAAAGGACAATAGCTTCTTGTAGTGTTACTGTTACACTATGAAATGCCTCCCCCCCAAAGCGCGTTGACATTCAATGGGGAGATGGCGAGACCTGTCACATCCAATTCCCCCCCAATGGTTTCTACATCTCGTGGCTCAATGCCGGCATCTATTCAGAGCTCAATCAGCTCCTTAGGAAACATTATTTAAATTTCAACAACAATTTCATTTTATATATTAGCGTATAATTTATATTATATATATATGTAGGTATATAGGGGAGGGTGGGGCACAATGAAACAGCCGTTGCACTGGGTGAACCAAAAGGTCTAGTGCGTCCAAATTCAGACACGGAAAAAATTAAGGGTGGCTCCAAACAAAGTCAGCATATTGTCCCCTTTCGACTTGTTGTATGACAGACTCCACGTGCTGAAGTCCCGTTTTGTGAGGCAAAACTAAAATTTTTCGTCGAACGGATATTCGCCTCTAGGCATGAGTAATTATTTTATTCAATCTGCTCTTACAACTTTTTCATTATGCAATTATCCCTTAAGATTTTGCCTGACTTTGGTTTTCCTACCTACATCGTAGGAATTTAAAGACATCAAAATGGGCACGTTTTAGAAGTTAATGACATCATAGTATGGGGTTCCCTGAAACAAGGGCGATCGGGGCACAATGAAACGTTTCATGGAGTTCCACGTGTGTTTCATCGAGCCGCATATGTTTTTCATTGTGCAACAAGCAGTCGGTTTTTTTTTTTTTTTTTTTTTTTTCTTTTTCTTTTTCCTACAGATTGGTGCGAAATTGTGAGCGGAACAACAAAAAACTTTATTAATTTATGACAACTTCCTTCCAAAGTCAAACTTTCCTCTTCCCTGAAGAATTGCGCGGCTATCCCAAAGCAGAAGAACTATAAACCTAGTGGAAGCCGAATAAAGTTTATTATTAATTATGGTGTTTTTTTTATCAGCTGTTTCATTGTAACCCGGGCATGGGGCACTATGTAACAAAATTATTTTTTTGGAAAATAGATGCTCGCGGTCAGACATGCTGAATAAAATAATCTTTAACGCGTTTCCTACATAGATTAGATCCTAAGGTAGAATGGAATTGGAATCCATCTTATTATCTTATCTTAGTATCTTATTATCTTAATATATATTCCTGGTTATGATTTAAGTGCAGCTGAGACCTTCCAAATAAATGCCCAGAAAAGCTCTTGTTTTTCTTACAACTAAGTATATACTAAGAACGTCCAAATACCCAATACAATGGAAAGAATCACTCTGTAAAGCTGTAGTGAATTTTTCTCAAACGTCGTTTTCCCCGTGTCCCCCCCCCCCCCCGGGCCTGGTGCCTTTGTTTTGAATATATTTTTCTACTTTTTTTAATTTGTATAATTTTTCTAGATTAAGACATTCTTTAATTATATAAATGATAGTATAAAATCTTTAGAAATAAAAGAATAAAACAGGCTTCAGAGATTTAACTATTCCAATCTGTCTACCTTACCCTAATTGCTCGGGGATACATGCGGTAGAAACATCCCGTCAGATAACTTCATATTTACACTCCGTCAAATAAAAAATTAATAATAATCATAAGTTATAAATAATACAGAAGTATAGATCTATTGTGGGACACGTGGGCCACCACACTGTCGATAAATAGATGAATAAATAAATAACTAGAAAAGAGAAAAACTGTTTATGTATGTTAAAATTCAAATGTTCATATCTAGCAAAACACTTTTATGTTTCTTTATCTATCAAGTTATTATTACTTTCACTTACCTATATATGAAATATATAGTAAGTGGAAGTATTGCGATCGTGAAAAATTTCGACTTCCGGTTTTCAACGGAAATACACGTTTTGGGGTCCCCTGAGTCGAAATAACCAAGTCCCGTGAAATGGTCTGTGTGTGTGTGTGTGTGTGTGTGTGTGTGTGTGTGTATGTGAACAGACTAGCTCATAAACTATTAACCGTGCGAACCTGAAATTGGGTATTTAGTGTATGTATATGCCCGCGATGTGACAGCAAAAATTTCATCAAAGTTGGTCAAAGGGTGGGGGTACTTTATTTAATAACTTTTTAGGTTTTTTTCGATTTTCTCAAAAACGGCTCTAACGATTTTGATTAAACTAAGTATTTGATGTATTAATATGCCCTAGATATGACTGTAAATATTTCATCAAAATTGATCAACCGGAAGGGGGACTTTACTTAATAAATTTTGTATCATTTTTATGTGTTTTTTTTTATTTACTCAAAAACGGCTTTAAAGATTTTGATCAAACTGGGTATTTGACGTATGTATATGCCAAAGATGTGACAGCCAACATTTCATCAAAATTGGTTTAACGGAGGGGGCACTTTATTTCTTAACTTTTTTTCCAATGTTTACCTTTTTTTCGATTATCTCAAAAACGGCTTTAATCATTTTAATCAAATTCGTTATGTTTAATGAAAATTAGGTGTTAAATAATATCAGGTAAGTTTTATCAGTATTAAAATTTTCTGAGGGGGCTTAAATAGGGAAGGGGCCTTTTTTGTTTTCCCATAAAGTACCTTTGTTTTAGTTTATATTGAGAAATTAACTGTCTCTCATCGCGCCCAAAAATAAGAAATGGCTAAATATGACATTTGAAGAAAATCAAGTAAACATATACAAGAGAAAAAAAGAAAAAAATTTCGTCAACTCATAAAACACCTTAGGCTGACGCATGCGCCGTACGCTTTTAATGACAAACCAATGCGTTATAATTAAAGATGCTCTGTTCATTTATTGAAAATTATTTGTTTCATCGGAACTAAATGAAATATTCAACAAGTACATAGAGAATTATAAAATCAGACGACTTGGAGTATTATGCTTGCATTGCCGAATTATCACAAGTAAAAACTTTTATTTAATAATAAAAGAAATTAGTTATTTTTTTTGAGCAAATGAAAACAAAAATAAGAAATGAATGTGGAAAAATGTGTAACTTTGAAAGTGGATATTAACAAAACACAATAATTTCTAATCTAAGTAAGTTGGTAAGTGAAAGTTGTGTGTTGCGAGCACGCACCAGGTTTTTTTTATACAGTCCACTCCCATTCTTGTTTTTTTACTTTCACTTACCAATATATGAAATATATAGTAAGTGGAAGTATTGCGATCGTGAAAAATTTCGACTTCAATTTCGACGTTTTGGGGTCCCCTGAGTCCAAATGACCAAGTCCCGCGAAATGGTCTCTGTGTGAGTGCGTGTGTGTGTGTGTGTGTGTGTGCGTGCGTGCGTGCGTGCGTGCGTGCGTGCGTGCGTGCGTGCGTGTGTGCTGCGTGCGTGGGTGTGTGTGTGTGTGTGTGTGTGTGTGTGTGTGTGTGTGTGTGTGTGTGTGTGTGTGTGTGTGTGTGTGTGTGTGTGTGTGTGTGTGTGTGTGTGTGTGTGTGAACAGACTAGCTCAAAAACTATAAACCGTGCGAACCTGAAATTTGGTATTTAGTTTAGGTATATGCCCGCGATGTGACAGCAAAAATTTCATCAAAATTGCTCAAAGGGAGGGGGTACTTTATTTAATAACTTTTAATGTTTTTTTCGATTTTTTCAAAAACGGCTCTAACGATTTTGATTAAACTGAGTATTTGATGTACTAATATGCCAGAGATATGACTGTAAAAATTTCATCAAAATTGATTAACCGGAGGGGGGACTTAATTTAAAAAATTTCGTATCATTTTCACGTGTTTTTTTTATTTACTCAAAAACGGCTTTAACGATTTTGATCAAACTGGGTATTTGATGTATTTATATGCCCGAGATATGACAGTAGAAATTTCATCAAAATTGATTTACCGGAGGGGGGACTTCACTTAATAAATTTCGTATCATTTTCACGTGTTTTTTTTATTTACTCAAAAACGGCTTTAACGATTTTGATCAAACTGGGTATTTGACGTATGTATATGTTAAAGATGGGATAGCCCGCATTTCATCAAAATTGCTCTAACGGACGGGGCACTTTATTTCTTAACTATTTTTGCAATTTTTACTTTTTTTTAGATTTTTTAGAAACGACTTTAACGATTTTCATCAAATTCGTCATGTTTAATGAAAATTAGGTATTCTTTAATATCAAGTAAGCTTTATCATTATTAAAATGTTCGTGGGGGGGCTTATGAAGCTCCTATGAAGTATCTTTGTTTTCGTTTATATGGAGAAATAAACTGTCTCTCATTCCGCCTAAAAATAAAAAATGGCTAAATATGAGATATGATAAAAACCAAGTAAACATAAAGAGGAGAAAAAAAGAAGAATATTCAGTCAACTCATAGAACACGTTGATCCCACGCAGGACGCTTTTAATGACAGACCATTGTTGGAGTATTATGCTTGCATTGCCGAATTATCTCAAGTAAAAACTTTTATTTAATAATAAAAGAAATTAGTGTTTGTTATAGAGCAAAAGAAAACAAAAATAAGAAATGAATGTGGAAAAATGTGTAACTGAGTGAGAAGTGGCATTAACACAACGCATTAATTTATAATCTAAGTTGGTAAGTGAAAGTTGTGTGTTGCGCGCACGCACCAGATTTTTATATATTAGCATGCATTCATTTTCTTTTTTTTTTCTTTTTTATTTCATATATCAATTAGTGTTGGTAGGGGAAGCCGATGGCCAATACTTAACAGTGATCTTTTACTGACTGATATCGCACAAGGTCGAGACCTCCATTCCACGTCCCATTTGAGGATTTTTTACTCCCATTAAAAAATCCTAGAGTCACCGCGGGACGCAAACGCGAGACGTTTAGTATTGTGGTTACCTATGCTAACATCTGCACCACATGTGACCCCCGAGGGAATCTCTAAAATAAAGTGTAAAAAGTTGTATATTCTCTCATTTTAATAGGTAACTTTAAGAAAAGAAAACAGTCTAGCAAGATAATATAAAATGCATTTTTTTTATCCTGAATATATCGAACCACCCTAATGAAAAATTCAATTGTAAAAATCTCGTTAACTATCGTGACTGGCTGACTATTGCACTCAGGCACTTCGTCTTACAGTTGACTCTTAAGATCCTTAGCTCCCTCAAGTAGATTTCTCAAGCCTATTTCATTTGTTTGCCAGCTTGAGAGAAGGCTATTAAGCATTATCCGATTCAGTGAAACCCTCATCAGAAGAGAGACAAATGGCTGCTCCCGATCCCCATCTATTGTCTTCAATTCCTTGCCACTTCTTCTTCACTGTGCGTATAGGATCCTCCATCAGTCAACTTAGGTTGCTGAAAGGGGGAGGGGGGGGGGGCTAATAAGAAAGCTAATGGTTATCCAGGAGTGCTGAGGTCTTGATTCAGGATTGTTCCAACCTTCAAGCCATTATTCAAGATATATTTCACCTTTCTATTCGTACTAATATTTAAGTTCTTTATTGCTTTGGCCTGCGGAAAGCATGTAACAATCAATCTTTGAAAGATATAATTAAGTTAATGAACTAACGGGACTGAATCGGTTCAAGAGGAATAGAGGCCAAAAACTTGGGCCCAGGGGGCAAACGCAAGCCAATGTATGATCGGAAGATAGCAAGTTCAAAACCGGAGCCAGGGGACATTTATTGGGCTGTAAAAAAAGTTCGTAGCGTTTTTCATTGTTAAGTAATGTTCGTGTAAATATGGGTGATTTTCGGTACTTAACAAAACTTTTGCGTGTTCTATAAAAAATATATACATATATTTCTTCAAATAAATAAAAACGACAATAAATAAAAAAACTTGAACGAAAATAATTAAACAACATAAAGTAATACTCTGAAAATGAAAATAAAAGTCAACTTGTAAAGGAAATCAAATTAAACGCACTCGTTGGCTCCGACCTCTTTGGAGCTTGATGTTAGATGTAGCGGTGAACAGTAGACAAGGTAATGGCTGGTTAGTCTATTGCAATATGTACGGTATCACTTACTGCTCTTTTTTGACGAAATGGTGTGAATGCAGCTGGATAAAGGACTATTGATTACCGGAATAATTGAGTGACACTATCAGGAACTGTACGCAGTGGTCCATTAGATGCTGACTGATAAAATATGGAAAACTTTGGAGATAAAGCAGATGTGTGTTGCACTAGTGAATTTTTCCCGGGAATACTGGTAATGCAAATCGATAATTGGATTAAGTGCGCCGAAAAAGTGTGTAATTCAATTATCGATTCGCAAATTATTAGCGGCAAATAAAAATTGTGCAATAGTGTCAGGTTACAATAGGTTACAATTTACCCTGCAGTAGACAATTGTGTAGCTGTAGCTACATCATTATTTTAATTTAATATTTTCTGTGTTTGTTAATCCTGTTTACATGGTCAATAATGTTTACATATCCTAAATAGGGATTAGATAACGTTCTTTTACGCATCAGTTTCAATCGGGATCTTCTATTGTTCAAGTGTATTGTGTTAGTCCAAAATGCAGGAGGAAAAAATTCATTTTCGCCATATAATGCTATTTTATTCCCGAAAAGGAAAATCCGCTGCACAGACGGTCAACAAAATTTGCAGCGCGTATGGAGATGACGCCGTAGGGGAAAGCACCGTCCGTAAGTGGTTTGCTCGGTTCAGAACAGGAAATTTTGAGTTGGAAGACGCCAAGCGCTCTGGTCGTCTTTCAACTGTTGATGACGAACAAATTCAACAATTAGTGACCGATTACCCTCACTATACGCCCCGGGATATCGCAAAAACACTAGGCTTATCACATACAAGTGTTTTAAATCATTTGGGAGCTGCGGGATATGTTTCTCGAAGTGATGTATGGGTTCCTCACATTTTGACGGAAAAGAATTTATTGGACCGCATTTCCATCAGCGATTCCCTCCTTAAACGCAATGTTAATGATCCATTTTTAAAGAGGTTGATTACTGGGGATGAAAAATGGGTCCTGTACAATAATGCTGAGAGAAAAAAATCCTAGGGAAAACGAAGAGACCCGCCACTCCAAAATTCCAAAATCCGGATTGCATCCAAAAAAAGTTATGCTGTGCATTTGGTGGGGTTGGAAAGGCGTGCTTTATTATGAGCTCCTCCCACCCAACCAGACCATTGATTCTAATAATAATAATAATCATCCCCCACCCTCTCCCCTGGCCCCGAAAACCCCGTATAGCCAAAAATGCGAGAAAGGGGAGGAACAAAAAAAAAAGCCAAAAAGTTATGACACTAGCTCATTCGTCTATCATTAGTCTAACAGGTATTGATGTAAAACTATCGAAAAGTTTTACTTTAAAAGATAAAGTGGTATAGAGTCTCTGCATCTAAGCACCCATGAGTTGTATAATTAATGGAAATGAAAGATAAAAAATATTAGTCCTGGAGCCGAGGCCGAAAATGGGTGTTCATTTCAGGAGAAGATTCGACCACCAATTCCATTTCAAAGCGGTTGCCATCAAATATTATAAGCGAAAAAAATCGAATTTTTTTTTTCAATTTTTCGCTAATAACTCGAAAACGATTTATCGCAAAGAAGAAATCTTGTTCTTTCTAAAATAAAAGGACATTAAATTTCGCGTCGACTGAGGTCCTCGTAGTTAAAATCGGTCTTTTCGCCAAAACCTATTGTCAATTTGGCTACTTTAGCAGAAAAATGAATTAGGCTCATGTTTCAAAGCTTGCAATTTAAAGAGGGTTACTCCAAATAAAAAAAGCTACCTATAATAGCTGTAGAATATAGATTTCTGTGTAAAACGATCTTATTAATTTTAAAATTAGCCCACTCCTATGGAGACAAAGTAATTAAAACGTGTCCCTATTTAGCACCTTGTGGTCTAAAATCTGTGAATTTTTTTTTTTGGTTTCTCGCATATAAATCGGCAAATACAGATCACAAAGTATCGCTTTCTTCTTACTATAAGAGGCTAAACTATTGCAAATTGAATGATATATTTGAAGTTTTAATAGGTTTAGTTGTTTGGCCCGGTTTGGTACATCAAAAATCTTCAATTTTTACGATTTTGGTGGAAACCGGGTTCCAACGCCTGTAACTAAAAAACACCTAGTTCAAATGAAAAATGTTTTAGATAAAAGTTTCCGAGCATTAAATTTATTAGGAAACAAGCTCCGTACACACAACATTAGCTAAATCCAGCGTCGAAATACAAATAAAAACATGAAAGAGTCGGAGTTTGTGACATTTGGCTAGACATTGTTGTGACATTTGGCTAGACATTGTTGTGACATTTGGCTAGACATTGTTGTGACATTTGTCTAGACATTGTTGTGACATTTGTCTAGACATACCTTAGAACGTGCATAATTCAAAAAAATGTTCTCAGATAGTTGGTTAAGAGAGATTGAAAGTATTTTTTTTTACAAAAACTTTTGTTTCTATGCCATTAACCAAGTAATTTTCAAGTCAAGGGACTGGCAGGCAATCAGATGTTTTGTTTGTATATAGTTCCATCAAATTGGAAGGAATGTGTGACTGAACCTCTGAATTCTTTAGTCTTATATATTTTTGGGTGAAGTTAATATTTTTTTACTTTCAACTACCTATATATGAAATATATAGTAAGTGGAAGTATTGCGATCGTGAAAAATTTCGACTTCCGGTTTTCAACGGAAATACACGTTTTGGGGCCCCCTGAGTCCAAATGACCAAGTCCCGCGAAATGGTCTGTGTTTGTGTGTGTGTGTGTGTGTGAACAGACTAGCTCAAAAACTATAAACCGTGCGAACCTGAAATTTGGTATTTGGAGTATGTATATGCCCGCGATGTGACAGCAAAAATTTCATCAAATTTACTCAAAGGGAGGGAGTACTTTATTTAATAACTTTTTACGTTTTTTTTCGATTTTCTCAAAAACGGCTCTAACGATTTTGATTAAACTGAGTATTTGATGTATTAATATGCCCGAGATATGACTGTAAAAATTTCATCAAAATTGATTAACCGGAGGGGGGACTTTACTTAATAAATTTTGTATCATTTTCTCGTGTTTTTTTTATTTACTCAAAAAAGGCTTTAACGATTTTGATTAAACTTTGTATTTGATGTATTTATATGCCCGAGATATTACTGTAAAAATTTCATCAAAATTGATCAACAGGAGGGGGGACTTTATCTAATAAATTTTGTCCAATTTTTACTTTTTACCTTTTTGATCGATTATCTCAAAAACGGCTTTAACGATTTTTATCAAATTCGTTATATTTAATGAAAATTAGTTGTTATTTAATATCAGGTAAGCTTTATCATTATTAAAATGTTCTGAGGGGGCTTAAATGGGGAAGGGGCTTTTTTTGTTTTTCTATAAAGTACCTTTGTTTTAGTTTATATTGAGAAATGAACTGTCTGTCATCACGCCTAAAAATAAGAAATGGCTAAATATGATATATGAAGAAAATAAAGTAAACATATACAGGAGAAAAGAAGAAAAATAATCCGTCAACTCATAAAGCACCTTGAGCTCACGCATGGGCCGTACGCCTTTAATGACTAACCAATGCGTTATTATTAAAGATGTTCTGTTTATTTGAAAAACGGCAATTAACAAAGCGCATTAAGTTCTAATCTAAGTAAGTTGGTAAGTGAAAGTTGTGTGTTGCGCGCACGCACCAGATTTTTTAAAATAGTAGATAAGCATTTATTGTTAGAAACATAAATAAAATTACACTGTTACATTTTGTTTATTTTTTCATTAATCACATATTACAGGGGTGTTTAGAGGCAGATGCTATCATTTGCAATTAAACAAAAAACTAGTAAAAAAAATCTGGTGCGAGCGCGCAACACACAACTTTCACTTACCAACTTAATTAAATTAGAAAATGATGTTTTTTGTTAATTGCCACTTCTCAAAGACACATTTTTCCATATTCATTTCTTATTTTTGTTTTTATTTGCTCTACAAAAAACACAAATGTTTTTATTATTACATAAAAGGTTTTACTTATGGTAATTCGCCAATGCAAGCATAATACTCCAAGTCGACTGATTTTTTTTAATCTCTAGTAGTTCTTGAAAAATTCATTTACGTAGTTACTAAGAAACAAATAATTTCCATTAAATGAACAGATCGGCTTTAATTATGAACAATGGTGTGTCATTAAAGGCGTACTACGCATGCGTAGGCTCAACGTTTTTTTTTTTGAGTTCAGTGAATATTCTTCTTTTTTTCTCCCCTATATGATAACTTAATTTTTATCATATCTCATATTTAGCCATTTCTTATTTTAAGGCGAAACTAGAGACAGATAATTTCTCCATATAAACAAATACAAAGGTACTTTATAGGAGAACAAAAAAGGCCCCTTCCCCATTTAAGCCCCCTCAGAACATTTTAATAATAATAAAGCTTACCTGATATTGAAGAACACCTAATTTTCATTAAACAAGACGAATTTGATGAAAATCGTTAAAGCCGTTTTTGAGATAATCGAAAAAAAGTAAAATAAGGTAAAAAAGGTTATTTTTAAATAATTTAAAATGGTGGTCAGCCACAAATTAAGATTAGATTAATTAAAAAAAGTTATGAAACAAAGTCCCATCAAGTTTGACGAAATGTTGGCTATCACATCTTTGGAATATACATACATCAAATACCCAGTTTGATCAAAATCTTGAATGTCGTTTTTGAGTAAATAAAAAACAAAACACGTAAAAATGATATAAAATTTAAGTAAAGTCCCTTCCGGTTAATCAATTTTGATGAAATTTTTACAGTTATATCTTGGGCATATTTATACACCAAATACTCAGTTTAATCAAAATCGTTAAAGCCGTTTTTGAGAAAATCGAAAAAAACGTAAAAAGTTAATTGAATAAAGTGCCCTTTTCCTTTGACCAATTTTGATGAAATTTTTGCTGTCACATCGCGGGCATATACATACACTAAATACCCAATTTCAGGTTCGCACGGTTTATAGTTTTTGAGCTAGTCTGTTCACACACACACACACGCAGACCATTTCGCAGGACTTGGTTAATTGGACTCTGGGGACCCCAAAACGTGTATATCCGTTGAAAACCGGAAGCCGAAATTTTTCACGATCGCAATACTTCCACTTACTATATATTTCATATATACTCGTAGGTAAGTGAAAATAAAAAAAAGATATTAAAATGAAGCAAGTTTTCATGACAGTTACACCCTCAGCAGTATGGGTGTATTGCGGGTACTGTAGCCTCCTGGCGCCGGTCTCAGTAAGGTATAGTGGACCTCAGAAGACAAGTGTTCTTGGTAACTTTTTTTAAAAATCGATTTAGATTCCAAATATGCTTATCTTAGGATTATTAAAGAGCTCGAAGAGGATTTAATGGAAGTGATAATGTTACAGAAGTGTGTCAGAATTCATTGAAATCGGATATGCAAAAAATAGGATTGTCATCTCGATTGAAGATAGAGTTTGCCCCCTTTGTTAATCTTATTTCGAACTTATCTTTCCCGTCACACCACTGGCATATACCGACCTCAAATACCTAATTTCGGTTTTATACGACAAATCTTTCCTAAGCTAATCTGTTCGCAATAAACGATACTTTTCGATAAATGTGTATTTCATTTATAGGTAAGTGAAAATAAAAAAAGTGACGTCGCAGAGAATTAATTTTCTCTTATTTTTAGGAATTCGATAAGGAGATGAGACTGGAAAATCGAAGTATTAATCCTTTAAATAATTCCATCTTAAACGGCTGTAGAATCGCTTAGAAATTTATTCAAAATTACTCTGCTATATTTTATTCTTCCTGAATAATATTACAATCTCTAAGGCTTTTATGCATTTTTGAATTTGAAATTTCTTTATTGTGCGGTTTTAGTAGGTACATATCCAATTTGGATCCTATTGTCCTCGGAAATGATGTTCTTTACTCTCTATTATTGTTTCACCCTAATTCCTGCTCTATATCGACTTAATTGCTTGCTAACATTTAACACGACCTATTGGAGTACTCCTCAATACTCAATACTCTCATGAAGTTAGAGGATGTTGAAGAAAATAACTCTTTAAATGATTAAGTGTATACCCTATTACCATCTTAAGTATATTACACGTGCATGTATTTCTAGTTACCAATAATGTATGATGTTTCTCAACCCTAACTTTGTTTTGGCACTTTTTGGTAGGAAATTTGATGTAGATTTGCTAATATTTTTTTACTTGTACTTATCTTCGAAAAATAAGGAATATACTTTTTTAGAGAGTAAACAAAAGTATATTAAAACGTGTATTTCCGTTGAAAACCGGAAGTCTTAATTTTTCACGATCGCAATGCTTTCCTTATATATTTCATGTATGAAAGTGAAAATAAAATAGTATATTTTATAAGTAGAGAGAGTGATAAATGGGAAAATTTCAAAATTTTGCTTCTTCCCAAGCTTTTGACTCACATTCAAATAAAATAGGTCAGTATATGCTTTGGTGAGATATTCTTTTCGAGAAGAAATTAATTTCGAAAAATTACACTTCAGAGCCTAATTTTCCAGTTTAATCGGCCATATCCCTTCCCCATTGTGCATAGTTTTCTAATTAAGAATTCCTGATAGAGGCCTTGGAAAAGAAAATTTAAAATTTATTTTTAAACCAAGGAGGACGGACTAAGCCAAGCGGTACGATATAAATATAAATTAAGGCGGTAGAGGGAGACACCCCACTCGAACTTTTCAAGGAAGGGCGGAGAAGTTAAATTGGAGGTGCGGAGGTAGATATCAACAGGTACAGAGGAAGAGGTAATTAGATCTGTAGAGAGCTGCCGCTGACCTCGAGTGCTCAGCCAATTAGGCTTGTTGATAGCCCTCGCATTGTGCCCTCTCTTACGACCATCTCTTTTTCTTTCTCATCCTTCTTCCTTTCCCTCCTGGGTTCACCAATATCTCCCTCAACTCTGGGAAACCTATTTCTGGGAGTAATAGACGCTGTCAGGATCGCTGCTTTGCTCCTTTTGTAAGATATTCCAGGAGGGGTGTACGTTATTAATTTTTTTTTTTTTTTTTTATAATTCCAAAAACTAGATTTTATTTATAGATGGCTTTCTTATTTTATTATTGTATTTATTTTAGTTAAACAACGTGGGTTGAAGCACAATACTGGACAACCTTAAATTTATAGTTATTAATTCATCGATAAGGTTTCAGCCACCCTGCCATAGTAAAGCCTTTTGAATTTAAAACATTTTTAATTTTTTTTTTAAAAATAGATTCACGTTGACATCTACTAAAGTAAGTAGGTCCTTCTTAAATTGAATTATTAATAAACCCATCTAAGAAATGACCCTCCTTCTATAATTTCCAAATTTTATTGGTTATGTTACCTTCAACATTGATATCGTATTACCAAGAAATTTTATAAATAATTAAGTGAAATTGGAAGAAGGAGCAACATTTCTTCGATTGATAAATTATTAATTAATTTTAATAAGAAAGTACATTCTTTAGTTAATGTCACCTGAATCTGACTATACTAACAAAATTACTAATACATTAAACAAATTTTATTGCCCAAAAAGTAGAAGTATCATAATATTCATTTAGAATATAACATCAAGCAATCAAACTATGTTAATCAAAGAGATATTTTTTTCGCTATGTAAACTAAAATATTAACAAATGCCGAAAGGATGTAACTTTGTTTTTAACAGTCTGATTTTCAAGATATTATAATAATATTAATAATAATGAAGGTGTCGGGATGGCCGAGTGAACAAGGGCGCTTGCAATAGGTAATCAAAGTTAAACAACGCCCATCGTGGTTAGTACTTGGATGGGTGACCGCTCAATTCGGGTGACCGCCCACCAATGAACACCACGCAGTCCAAGTCTACCCCCACCCCCGGGTATGTGAGGCCCGTCGGCCTACTGACTCACACCGACCGGGCGTAGGAGTGATGAACCTTCCCCGTGTATCTCATCGAGAATCGTGGTGTGTTTCTTCCAGGATGTTAGTAACCGCCCGGAGGTTTGGTTCAAGGACGGTATGCTCCAGGGAAATAAATATAGGTCCTCGGGGCCTGCTGACTCTGAGCTACCATAATCCTTGGACCTAGACCAGTTTGTCACTGTCCTTGAACCCGAGAGAGCTGACGCGATCGGTGGGAAGGACACTGCCAAATTGGCCCCAATGGGATTGGTTATGGAGCTACGGGCAGTCTGCCGCTGCACCGTGGTGACCATGGCTTGCAGCAGCATGAGGTTTGGGCTACCCCCTCCAGGCTGTCTGTTCTCCCGCAAGCAACACAAATGTGCCAACCAAAAAAAAAAAAATAAATAAATAAAAAAAATAAAAAATGAAGGTGCAAACCTCCATCCACAAACCGTCATCCAACTTCGACAGATCTGCCTTCACGCAATCATCCCACCTCTGTCTCGAGCTACACTTGGGCGTGTTCCAATCTACAGACAGTATATCTATAACGCAATTTTTCGCGCCCACTTAACCTGCGCGCGGTAATAACTATATATATATTAACCAGGTAAAGTTCACTAACTCAGCATTATATAACCGTCTAAATTCTCCTGTTGATTCATCCTTTTTCGGTCCAAATCTTTTAGCCAACACTTTATTTTTCCTCCAGGCTTCGCTCAACCCTTAATGTCAGCAGTCATGTTTCGCATCCGAGAAGAACCGTTGGAATCATGCCTTGGAATGGAATTGATATTAAAACAATTTTTTTTTTTATCATACATTTATGGCCGATAGAAAGTTGTATTTTTTTTTTTTTTTTTTTTTTGGAATTAACCTATTATATCATTAATGATATCGTGAGTTACGGGGTAGCTCATTGGTAATGAGTTGATGTGCTTAAGGTCCCTAGTACGAATCTGACATGGCTCAGGATATCTTTAATATTCTGTCACAGATCGCCTCGTGGGCCGAGAGACCCTTCTGGGGCAAACCCAACCACTATAAAGTGGGTACCCTTAGTTGAAAGATTTAGGGGGGAAGAACCTGGCGGTTGAGTGATCAAATCGCCTCTTCGCACGACATCTGACCAAGAGATTTCCTTATACAGTACTAAGCCCAAGCCCCTTCAGGGAATGAAGTCTTTAAAAAATGCTAGTGCCACCGCGAGTGCGAACCCGCGACCTTTAGTATTGTAGGTTGCTGTGCTAACACCTACACCACAGGGAATCTCTAAAATAAAGTTTAAAAACTATAATTAAAAAATAAAAAAATCTGGTGCGTGCGCGCAACACACAACTTTCACTTACTAACTTACTTAGATTAGAAATTGACGTGTTTTGCTAAATATCATTTCCCAAAGTCACACATTTTTCTACATTCATATCTTATTTTTGTTAATCGTTAAAGCCGTTTTTGAGTAAATAAAAAAAAAAACGTGAAAATGATACAAAATTTATTAAGTAAAGCCCCCCCTCCCGTAGATCAATTTTAATGAATTTTTTATAGTCATATCTGGGGCATATAAATACATAAAATACCAAGTTTGATCAAAATCGTTAAAACCGTTTTTGAGTAAATAAAAAAAACACCTGAAAATGATACAAAATTTATTAAGTAAAGTGCCCCCTCCGGTTGATCAATTGTGATGAAATGTTGGTTATCACATATTTGGCATATAAATACATCAAATACCAAGGTTGATCAAAATCGTTAAAACCGTTTTTGAGTAAATAAAAAAAACATGTGAAAATGATACAAAATTTATTAAGTAAAGTCCCCCATCCGGTTGATCAATTGTGATGAAATGTTGGTTATCACATATTTGGCATATAAATACATCAAATACCAAGGTTGATCAAAATCGTTAAAACCGTTTTTGAGTAAATAAAAAAAACATGTGAAAATGATACAAAATTTATTAAGTAAAGTCCCCCATCCGGTTGATCAATTTTGATGAAATTTTTACAGTCATATTTCAGGCATATAAATAGATCAAATACTCAGTTTGATCAAAATCGTTAAAACCGTTTTTGAGTAAATAAAAAAAACATGTGAAAATGATACAAAATTTATTAATTACCCATACGGTTGATCAATTTTGATGAAATTTTTACAGTCATATTTCAGGCATATAAATAGTTCAAATACTCAGTTTAATCAAAATCGTTAGAGCCGTTTTTGAGAAAATCGAAAAAAACTTAAAAAGTTATTAAATAAAGTACCCCCTCCCTTTGATCAAATTTGATGAAATTTTTGCTGTCACATCGCGGGCTTATACATACTCTAAATACCCAATTTCAGGTTCGCACGGTTTATAGTTTTTGAGCTAGTCTGTTCACATACACATACACACACACACACACACACACACACACACACACACACACACACACACACACACACACACACACACACACACACACACACACACACACACACACACACACACACACACACACACACACACACACACACACACACACACACACACACACACACACACACACACACACACACACACACACACACACACACACACACACACACACACACACACACACACACACACACACACACACACACACACACACACACACACACACACACACACACACACACACACACACACACACACACACACACACACACACACACACACACACACACACACACACACACACACACACACACACACACACACACACACACACACACACACACACACACACACACACACACACACACACACACACACACACACACACACACACACACACACACACACACACACACACACACACACACACACACACACACACACACACACACACACACACACACACACACACACACACACACACACACACACACACAGACCATTTCGCGGGACTTGGTTATTTTGACTCAGGGGACCCCAAAACGTGTATTTCCGTTGAAAACCGGAAGTCGAAAATTTTCACGATCGCAATACTTCCACTTACTATATATTTCATATATAGGTAAGTGAAATTAAAAAGGAAGCAAGTTTTCATGACAGTTGAGCTGGGTATGGGTGTATTGCGGTTACTGTAGCTCATAGCGCCGGCCTCTATAAGGTATAGTGGATCTTTGAAGACAAGGAGTCTAAGTGTCATTTTTTTAAAAACCAAGTTAGGTAAGGCATATACTAATCTTTGGATTATGAAAGAGGCCGAATAGTATTTAAAGATTTATATTTAAAAAGTTTAAAGAAGTGTGTCAAAATTCTATTGAAATCGGATTTGAATAAAAGACGATTATCATGTCTATTGAAGATTAAAGTTCCACCTTAGTTAATCCTATTTCGACCTAATCTTTGCTTTCAAACCACGTGCATATTCCAACCTCAAATACCTGATTTCGGTTTTATACGACAAATCTTTTCTAATGCGATGTCAGACACTCGTCAAAGATCTCTATCCTAATTATACCTGGTTAGGCCAAATTTAGGACTCCCACTGAGGCATCGACCGATTAGCGTTAGTAGCTCAAAGGGACGTTAAACAAACCAACAAAAAAATACCGATGAATTAAAAAATAATGACAATGATCTGTGATGTGGAGCTGTTTGGCGAGATGTTGCATTGAACAATATACAACAAAGGGTCGTTCCCCGGAACAACAAAATGAAGAAGCCATGGATCACCAGGAGCCATAAATGTTGATGTTGCGAACATGGGAGAAGATATAAGCCCCGATAACAAGATATACTGGATCCCCGTTTAGTGCGGTCATCCATCCAATTGGAGGCCGTATATTTCGGTCTGTCTGTTCGGAAATGTCCCCTCCTTCCGGATATATTTTTGGGAGAACATTAATAAAATTTCTTTCTCCTTAAAAAGGTATGTTTTAATATAAAAAAAAAAAAGAAAAAAGAATAATATCATTTATTTTTTTGGGGTCACCTGTGGTGTAGTGGTTAACATGGCAACCTACAATACTAAAGGTCACGAGTTCGCGCCCCGTGGCGGCCCTAGGATTTTTTAAAGGGACTAAAAAATCCTTAGCTATGCCGTCCCTCAGGTAGGACGTAAAATAGAGGTCCCGAGCCTGTATGATGTCAGGTACTCGTTAAAGATCCCTAACCTTCTGCTGTTACACCAAATGCATATACATTGCACCTCAAATACATAATTTCGGTTTTATACGACGACAAATCTTTTCTAATACGAAGATCCCTATCCTAATTATACCTGGATAGGCAAAATTTAGGACTCCCACTGTAGCATCGTCCGATTAGCATAGAAATGGACGTTAAACAAACAAACAAACAGTTTATTTTTTAAATATAAATACAGGATGTGCAATTTAAAACGACACATGGCACATCGAATGCAGCCTAATAGTTGACAAAAATAAGAAATTATAAAAAAATATTGCTTTGGACGCAATATACAATTTCCAATTACCAATCTATTTGGATTAGAAACCGACTTGTTTTGATAATTGTATAAAAGCAATTTACAGAAAATTAAACTATATTTGTTTGCTATTCTCTTAAGGTAAAGCATATTATGTTTATTGCAAAACTGGATAGTCTTCAGTAATTTTCGATTCATTATTATCTATTTCTTTTTTTTTTAAGGGAAAAAATCCTAATTTCGTCAATAGTCGCATTTTTTTTTTTTTTTTACCGTTTTTTGTAAATAAGCATAGGTTATTTTTTCAGTTAAATCAGTGCTATATCTTACCCTTTTGCCTATTTAATAAATAACTCCTTCAACATAGTATAAAGGGGGAACAAAATCTTATGATTTTGCCTGTTACATATAAAAGAATTCTAGACTTTTTGTTGAAACAGAGAGAGTGAGAGAGAAACTCTTTATTAGAAAAAGTGATGTTGCCCAGTGGGTTACTAATACACAGCATACTCATTTAGCTTATACAGATTATTTGTTAAATCCCAAATACTAACAAAACTAACAGTTTATACAAAGAAGCTGCAAATACAAATAACTTTATTAGAACAAGATGACATGTTCTATAGGTTTTCGAATGATGTAGGCCTTTCTGGATTGTTCTGTTTCTGACTTTATATAATTATCGATCGACTGGGGGCTTAGTCTTGCACTGAACATCGAAGCATAATGGTTACTGTATTGACACTAGTAATTACTTTTTGTGATTTTGTTGTTAATTTGAGCTAAAAACTTATTTCAAACTCACAATATACATTTATCCTCTTTCCTTAAAAAATGTTGGTGTTGCAGGATGGACCGAGAGGAATTCAGACTCCGGGGTAAGGAGATGGTGGACTACATCTGCGAGTACCTCGGGAGCATCGAGGAGCGACGGGTGACTCCGTCCATCGAGCCAGGATACCTGCGCCCGCTCCTGCCCCCGGCAGCCCCGGAAGATCCTGAGCCATGGGAGACCATCATGTCCGACATCGAGAAGTACATCATGCCCGGGGTACTTTTAGTATAATCATACATATATAGAACATGCCATAAGAAATTACATATGGATACGTAGCTTTGACAATGCTACAACCGGTCTAAATATAATTTTAAGAAAAACGAGTGTGAAGATTAGAGGCTCTAATACTATGTAGGACATTTAAGAAATTTATCAATTCCGACCTTATTTCCAATACGTAAGGCATAGGTTTCAAACAGTGAACTTATTTTTAAAAATCAAATTTCTATGATTTTATACGAAACTAGCTTTATAAACCGGTTTCACCCGGAGAATTTCATTTTATAAATCTGAATAAAGTGAGACTTTTATCCAACGGTCGATTTCGTTAAAACCAATGTAAAGCGAGATCAAAACGATTTTTATAACAATAAAGAATATTAACTGAAGATCGGCTGAAGTTATGCAATTTCAATAAGGACAGGTGTTCGCACCTGGTATGAAAGAACCACTGAGCGAAATTTGGAGAATTCAGGACAAACGGTATGGATTTCTATTAAGAACAAACAAACAGAATTTCATCTTTATTTATATAGATATATGTAACAATAGAAAGATAACAAATATGTGTATAACAGCATTATGTAATGTAATAGCAGATAACAAAAGAAGTTTACCCGAGGGCGGAGCTTAAATTGACCACGCCTACTTCTGCTTTGGCGCTAAATTTAAAGTTTGTCAGGTTATGTTATCAATTATGGCAAATAGATGGAGTGGACATTGAAATCAATAAAAGGAAAATATATTTCGTGAAATAATTATAAATTTTTAACTTTCAATCTTTATTCACACCTGTTAATTAATATAATAGTAACAACCAGTGGATTTGCTGACAATAAATTATAATTATCAATTGCAATATAAAAACGAACCATAATGCTTAGTTATCCAATGAATGCAATTTCAAATGTTTTTTATATAAAGAATTAAAGCACTATATTATTATCTATATAAATGCATTACATTATATTACATAAATATTTAGTAGCTAAACCCAGTACATACTTTCGTTCAGATAGAAATTTACTATTAATATTTAAATTAATAATTCCCCCAAAATATATTTTCTAATAATCAATATATATTATAAAGCAAAGTGTACAATGTGCGTGCCGATTAGGCTCAGAAACGACTCCACGGACGATTAAGATATTTATGTCAGCGTGTAACTGTATGCCCCCTAACGGAGAAGAAGGTTTCCGTTTTTCTCTTAAGGGTGTGAAATTGAAGAGAAAAGGACTGGAATTTTAAGGCTCTCGCACCATTTAATTAGCCTCTCTTAGATTGAGAAACGAGTTTATGAATGAAAGATTTAGTTCGAGGTTCAGGCTACCAGAAAGCGCTAGGGTGCGTTTCACTCTATGTTTATTGTTCATTCATCCAGGGAGGTTGTAAAGGTTATATATTTTTTCAGCTGTTCTTTTTAAATTACTAAAAAATTAAGCGATAATAATTAGTTTATCCTTTGCTTTCAAAATAAAATAATGATTCAACATCTCTGCAATCAATTAGAAAACCAACTGGATTCATAAAAAAATTAATTTTCTCATAAGAAGACTAATTGATCAACAGATTACGTTTAATCAGTATATAATGTATACCTAACTAAATTTAATGCAATATGAGTGAACATTTCTGAATAGTACAGTGATCGAATAAAAAGACACATAAAAAAAAAGAGATAAATTGACTGAATATATATCGAAAATAAAAAGCTTAAAGTGTTCTATTGTAGTTATGAAAAAGAAGTTGTTTTGATTACTATGTATGATAGGCATTCCGGTTGAAAAATGACTAACTCCAAATACAGCATTTTTTCAATAAGAGTTTATCATCCCTCTTGGTTCTTCAAAAAGAAATATGGTGAAAAAATTGTGCTTTCATGAAATTTTGCTTTTCACTTTGTAATAGTAAAAAGATTCGAGTTCTGCAGAGTCAAATTAGGGGGGGATATCTTAGAAACCATAAAACACGATGCATAACTCGACAAAGTTTCATTAAAATTAATTGTTCATTTTCCATTTTCAACCCCCTATAAAGTACATTGGGTTCCTTATTTGGGCGGACTCTGCAGTTCTCGAATCTTAATATTGATACCAAGTAAAAACCGAAGTTTCAAGAAGGTGCTAATTTTGTTCTATGTTTCCTTTAATTTTAAAGTTTTTCTGTTATTACCGGAGCAGAGCCGGGCACCCTAGCTAGTAAATATTTAATTTTGATAAACATATTTTGTAACAGGTTACACATTGGCAACACCCGAGGTTCCACGCTTACTTCCCCTCAGGTAACTCTTACCCTTCCATTCTGGGAGACATGCTTTCCGACGCTATAGGCTGCATAGGGTTTTCATGGGTAAGTAGGAAATTATATATATATATATATATATATATATATATATATATATATATAAAATTTAAAAAACCCGTATAATAAACAAATTTGGTTTTCAAAATTATATATCTGATATCAGGCAGCCAGTCCAGCATGCACCGAATTAGAAACAATAGTCTTAGACTGGCTAGGTGAGTAATTCAATATTGTAATATATAAAGTAATATATATGTTTTAAATGATTAGCAATAATAATATTATTATAATAATGACCAGGAAAAGCTATCGGTCTTCCGGACGACTTTTTAGCGTTCCCACCAGGCAGCAAAGGTGGAGGTGTCATACAGGTGAGAAACACTATACTGTACTGTATTTTACAAAATTTAAGTTAACACGAATTAAAGTCAGGCCACACATGTCCGCACCGCAGCACTAATATAGGTTATGTTCAGAATATTTTCAATTTAACTTACATATTACCTTTAGTTATGCCTAAAGTTCAGGCCACGCATGTCAGACACAGGCCACTTTAGGCATAACTAAAGGTAACATGTAAGTTAAATTAAAAATATTATAAACATAACCTATATTAGTGCTGCGGTGCGGATCTGGTGCGGACATGTGTGGCCTGAACTTTATTTTAAAAGATTAATTTGGTACATTTTTGCAGTTTATTGTGATTTTACTAAACCATATATTATATTCTTTATTAGTTCCTTTTATGTGTGTTATTAATTTTAATCTCGCTTTTGCTGAAATAATCCAGTAAGCGCTAAATGAATGGATCAATAATTCTTACTATAGTTAATATGAAAGTAAAAAAAAAAAAAAAAAAAAAAAAAAAAAAAAAAAAAAAATTAACCCTTCTTGTTTACCAAAAAAATCTGGTGCGTGCGCGCAACACACAACTTACACTTACCAAATTACTTAGATAAGAAATTGACGTGTTTTGTTAAATATCATTTCCCAAAGTCACACATTTTTCTACATTCATATCTTATTTTTATTAATCGTTAAAGCCGTTTTTGAGTAAATAAAAAACCCCGTGAAAATGATACAAAATTTATTAGGTAAAGTCCCCCCTTCGGTTGATCAATTTTGATGAAATGTTGGCTATCACATATTTGGCATATACATACATCAAATACCAAGTTTGGTCACAATCGTGAAAGCCGTTTTTGAGTAAATAAAAAAAGCACGTGAAAATGTTACAAAATGTATTAAGTAAAGTCCCCCCTCCGGTTAATCAATTTTGATGAAATTTTTACAGACATATCTCGGGCATATAAATAGATCAAATACTAAGTTTAATCAAAATCGTTAGAGCCGTTTTTGAGAAAATCAAAAAAACACGTGAAAATGTTACAAAATTTATTAAGTAAAGTCCCCCCTCCGGTTAATCAATTTTGATGAAATTTTTACAGTCATATCTCGGGCATATAAATACATCAAATACCCAGTTTGATCAAAATCGTTAAAACCGATTTAGAGTAAATAAAAAAAAACACGTGAAAATGTTACAAAATGTATTAAGTAAAGTCCCCCCTCCGGTTAATCAATTTTGATGAAATTTTTACAGTCATATCTCGGGCATATAAATAAATGAAATACTCAGTTTAATCAAAATCGTTAGAGCCGTTTTTGAGAAAATCGAAAAAAACTTAAAAAGTTATTAAATAAAGTACCCCCTCCCTTTGAGCAAATTTGATGAAATTTTTGCTGTCACATCGCGGGCTTATACATACTCTAAATACCCAATTTCAGGTTCGCACGGTTTATAGTTTTTGAGCTAGTCTGTTCACACACACACACACACACACACACACACACACACACACACACACACACACACACACACACACACACACACACACACACACACACACACACACACACCATTTCGCGGGACTTGGTTATTTTGACTCAGGGGACCCCAAAACGTGTATTTTCGTTGAAAACCGGAAGTCGAAAATTTTCACGATCGCAATACTTCCACTTACTATATATTTCATATATAGGTAAGTGAAAGTAAAAATTACGAGTTGAGACCCATTTAGTTGAAGTTTTCTCAGATATCCAATCAGAAAAGCTTCTAAAATGTGAAAATCTACTTAATAACTTTTCGGTTAAAGTAGAAGCGCATGGGAAACTAAATCAAAGTAAAGGGATTACTAGGTGTCCCGAACTAAATTATTGTACAATTGAGGAAATAAAAGATGAATTAAAACAACAAAATATAGCCGATGTTAAAAGATTAACGTAGGGGAGAGCGGGGTTGTTTGGCATAGGGGGTAGGTTGGCCATTGGCTCGTAGCTTCCGTTTACACTTGTTGTGAAGGCCCCACCATTGTAGCATGTGACCCACTCGACCTCGGGAGTCTTGTCCTGAGTTTTCAATCCGATGCTAACAGTGTAGATAAGAGTGTGCTTCATTGATTGATTTTACATCATGTAAGTAAATTTTTATATTTTCAGTAATTTTGGTTTAAAGGCATGGAAAAACATTTGACTCCAAATCTGTTCACATAGCGCCAAACTCCTTTGAAAAACCTAACCTTTCGACTAACCAATTTCTTGATTGATTGTTCTCTCCTGTCCTGGCAATCATCTTTCATATGATCTCTCCTGTGGGGTTAGTTGGCTCTCTTCAACCTTTTTTTTTTTGGCGCAGTAGCAATTCACAAAAGCAAGTTAAACATAATCAAAGGGGTAACTACCAATTGTCTTTAGTTCCAGCGAGGAAGATGAGAGCAATTTTTCTTATGCAAAAAGTGACGACAGTCTAAACTTCTATCTTCTTCTATTGTCATTCTATTTTCCGTTAAAAGCTGTTAAAAACCGATTCGAAATTACTATACCATTATAGTGCAGCTTTTAATAACTATTATATGTGTCAGGCAGTACTTGAATGCAATGGCTAAACAACCCCACCTTCTAGGCCAACCTGCCCCACATAGGGGGTTAATTGGCATACTCTGGATTGACGAATTCTTAAATTTTCTATGATCTTAGTATTAAATGTTATGTTGTGAAAAAAATACTTGAAGTACTCTAATACTTGGAGTTTACAGTGGTATCAGCCCCATTGGGATTTTATTAACAGGAACGACTCAACAATCAAAAAAGTGAAAACTGTTGCCAACCAACCCCGCTCTCCCCTACTATATAAATAATGAAAAACACTGCGACCGCGACCGTCATTTATCATCAAAAGCGAAATATCCTATAAATAGTTTTTACGATTGGTTTATGTCCTTATATGTTAAAAACTGAAAATTATTTGCATTGTCTCCGTAGCGTAGCCCTCGAGTTTGAAGACAAATTTTAAATGGCTCCGCTCCGGAGACCTCGAGTGCAGAGGGTTAAATTTTAAGACCTCTTTTAATTCCTGACCACATATTAATAAGAAGAATGGGGTCTGTTTGCGAAGACCACCCCCAGTTACTGGATAACGCAACATCCAGTTACTTTTAGTAAACAGTTACTTTCAACAATCTGTAGTGATTAGAAACACTAATAACCTTAATTTTTAATTTCAGTGATAATATTTAATTTCTTTTTCATTAATAAATATTCATAGCTGAAATATATTCTTGTTATTCTCATCTAGGCCATTATTTGAAAATACAGGTTATAAATATTGTTATCAAAATAAGGGTAACGGTACTGAAGAGCGGCTGATGGGCGTGGCCTGTTTTGAGAGGTTATGTGATCGTCATGTTATCCAACTCCCTTCCCCTTTATTTCAGTTAAAAAGTGCCTTGATTGGCTTTAATATATTCTAATTTTCGACTCCCGCTCGCTGCGCTCGCTCTTCAGAGATAAATAAACCCCCAAAAGGGTCCTTTTCAGTGGAGATCGGGCCTTAGTTTGAAAGGCGCATAAGCCGCGCTTCAGTACTAGTGCCAAAATAAGTGTTTAAAAGAAGTAACTGTTTACTAAAAGTAACTGGATGCTGCGTCATCAAGTAACTGGAGGTGGTCTTCGCAAACAGACCCGCAGAATGCTTGATAGGAAATATAAGATATATAAAAAAATTTATTATTTTTATAATTATTGTAGACATCGGCCAGCGAGTGCGTGCTAGTTACCATGCTGGCCGCCAGAGCGCAGGCGATCAAGCGGCTGAAGCAGCTGCACCCGTTCGTTGAGGAGGGAGTCCTGCTCTCCAAGCTGATGGCGTACTGCTCCAAGGAGGCACACTCATGCGTAGAGAAGGCCGCCATGATCTGCTTCGTCAAGCTGAGGATCCTCGAGCCCGACGACAAGTGCTCCCTCAGGGGCCCCACCCTCAGGCGGGTCAGTTATCCCCATACTTACTAATCCCCACCATATCCAACTTCATACCTCTTAGCAATATTTAACGTAGCATGGATTGCAGGCGATGGAGGAGGACGAAGCTATGGGGCTGATACCGTTCTTCGTATCCACGACGCTGGGTACGACGTCTTGCTGCAGCTTCGACGCCCTACCGGAGATCGGACCTATCTGCCGCCTCTTCTCGACGGTCTGGCTCCACGTCGACGCGGCCTACGCGGGTAACGCCTTCATACTGCCGGAGATGAAGCACCTCCTCAACGGAATAGAGTATGCGGACTCTTTCAACACGAATCCTAACAAGGTATTATGGTCGCTATTTACTTATAACAATATAAAATCTCAGATCCAAAAATCCTTATTCTACTTAAAAAAAATCTGGTGCGATGCGCGCAACACACAACTTTCAATTACCAACTTACATTAGAAATTGACATGTTTTTTTACTTGCCATTTCTATAAATAATATAAAAAAATTACTTGATTTTGATTAAAAATGATTAATTTAATCAAAATCATTAAAGCCGTTTTTAAGATATTCCAATAAAATGTAAAAATTGGAAAAAAGTTATGAAATAAAGATCCCCCTGCATTTGACCAATTTTGATGAAATTTTGCCTGTGACATTGTGAGCATATACATACACAAATATCCAGTCTTATCAAAATCATTACAGCCGCTGTTGAGTAAATAAAAAAAAACCTAAACATTAGATAAAATTCTTTAAGTAAAGTACCCCCTCCGTTTCACCAATTTTGAAGAAATTTCGGCTGTCGCATCGCAGGCATATACATACATTAAATACCCAGTTTGATCAAAATCGTGAAAGCCGTTTTTGAGTAAATAAAAAAAAAACCTTATTATTACCTTAAAAAAAAAAATTATTAAGTAAAGTACCCCCTCAAATTAATCAATTTTGATACAATTTTGACTGTCATATCGCAGGCACATACATGCATCAAATATCAAGTTTAATCAAAATCGTTAGAGCGGTTTTCGAGAAAATCGGAAAAAAACGTAAAAATTAGATAAAATTCTTTAAGTAAAGTACCCCCTCCGATTCACCAATTTTGATGAAATTTTTGCTGTCACATCGCGGGTATATCCATACACCAAATACCCAATTTCAGGTTCGTGCGGTTTATAGTTTTTGAGCTAGTCTGTTCACATACACACACACACACACACACACACACACACACACACACACACACACACACACACACACACACACACACACACACACACACACACACACACACACAACACACAGACCATTTCGCGGGACTTGGTTAATTGGACTCAGGGGACCCCAAAACGTGTATTTCCGTTGAAAACCGGAAGTCGAAATTTTTCACGATCGCAATACTTTCCTTACTATATATTTCATATATATGTAAGTGAAAGTAAAAAGAAGCAAATACTCAAAAAGATATTGTAACGTGAAACAAAACAGAAAACATATGATTTAAAAGATTTCTAAACTTTTGGTTGGAACAAACTGTTCAAATACCATCTACGCTTGCCTAGAACCTTCCAGGCAGTTCTTCTTCAGGCTAAATAAAAGGAGTATCACCGATTTGGCCCGATCCAGATACCAGACCTTTCGCAGTAAACTCTCTACCCATCCTAACCATCTGTCTCCAACCTTGCTTCCTCTATCCCAGATAATCCTCCGAGGGGTCTAAAAAGAAGATGGCCGAGAGATCTTCTAAACTAAAACAATATTTGAGTGCTACCAGTGGGTAGTTTCTGCACACGCCTTTTCATGTCAATAATGTACATATATTAAATTTACTTATTTTATTTTATATACAGTTTTAAATTTCAATACATAAATTATAAATATATATATAAAAATCTGGTGCGTGCGCGCAACACACAACTTTCACTTACCAACTTACTTAGATTAGAAATTAATGTGTTTTGTTAATTGCCACTTCTCAAAGTTATACATTTTTCCACATTCATTTTTTATTTTTGTTTTCATTTGCTCAAAAAAAAACAAAAAAAAAACACTAATTTCTTTTATTATTAAATAAAAATTTTTACTTGTGATAATTCGGCAATGCAAGAATAATACTCCAATTCGTCTGATTTTACAATTCTCTATGTACTTGTTGAATATTTCATTTAGTTCCGATGAAACAAATAATTTTCATAAAATGAACAGACATCTTTAATTATAACGCATTGGTTTGTCATTAAAGGCGTATGGCGTTCTATGAGTTGACGGAATATTTTTCTTTTTTTCTCCTATATATGTTTACTTGATTTTCTTCATATATCATATTTAGCCATTTCTTACTTTTAGCCGTGATGAGAGACAGTTAATTTCTCAATATAAACTAAAACAAAAGTACTTAATAGGAAAACAAAAAAGACCCTTTCCCCATTTATGCCCCCTCAGAACATTTTAATAATGACAAAACTTACCTGATATTAAAGAATACTTGATTCTCACTAAACACGACGAGTTTAAACAAAATCTTTAAAGCTATTTTGAGAAAATCGAAAAAACGTAAAAATGGGAAAAAAAGTTATGAAATAAAGTGCCCCCTCAGTTTGATCAATTTTAATGAAATGTTTGCTGTCATATTGCGGGCATATACAATACACCAAATACCCAATTTCAGGTTTGTTGCGGTTTATAGTTTTTATAGTATATATAGGTAAGTGAAAGTAAAAATGAGCGATGGACAGCGTTAGTCTTGTTCTGAAGCTCAAGTCACATGGTTATTTTTTGTTACCTACTGTGTAGTAACAAAGTAATAATTATAGTAACCTGTTTAATTATTTGATTTTTCATAGTTTTTTGTGGCATTCTAAAATCTTATTTTCGTTCAATAAAACTTATTTAAACCCGCATAAGTGTTATGATAGGATATAATTTGAAAAAGCCAAAGCACAAAGCCTATAGCCTCTAAAATGGAGGATAATATACAAGCCTGCCAAAATTTGGCCAATGAAGGAAAGATTATTAGGACAAACCGAAAAAAACAACAACATATAGACTTATAATGATGCCCATCTCATATCAATAGAACAAAAGAACAACCAACAAACACGAAATCACTCCGTGTTATCCGAGAATACGCTGAGGGTATTGAAAGGAAACAAATAATAGCTGAGATTATATGCCTTTTTTAACCGACTTCGAACGAAAGAGGAGGTTACTCAATTCGATATGTATGTGACTTTTTTTTTTTCTATGTATGTCCACCGATTACTCCGAGATGGATGGACCAATTGGAACGAAACCTTTTGCATCTTGTAGAGTATTTTCCCAAGTTGGTCCCATTAAAACCTTTTTTGGGTTCTTAATTTATTTAAGAAGTTATCGGGAAAAAACATGAAAATAAATATTTAATTATCACTAAAATTTTTACTTAATGGAAAAACATATGGCATATATAACATAAGGTATGCTCCAACAAGCTATTAACTCATTGGTAACTAACAAATCTCACTATTGTTTTAATGCTGGATGAATCATGTGGGAAAACTAACCAATCAAATTTAGAATCAAAAGAGTGGGGGGAGAACATGAGCAGTCTATTAGTTATCGACGTGTTTTAAGTGCTTGTTGGAACCAACATATACATAATCTTAACTAATTTTTCAACAATAGATTTCAATATAGATATTTAATATCCGCAAAATATAATATCGCTGTCGTTTTTTGTAGCGTTATTAGTATATATATTAGATTGATATATGTATTTACCGATAACAGTAAACCTTCTTAATTTAGATCTAGTCGACGGTTGGACACCATAAACATAAGACCACGAAATTTGTGGAATTCCAAGAAAGGCTGAGTATTGATAAACGTTTTAAAGCAGAATTTAAGACTTCTTCAAGTTCCCCCAAGGTTCGTTTAAATTTAAAATCATAGCCATAATTGCTTTGAATTAGATTTTGCTTTCCGACTTTCACTCGCTATGCACGTTAAAAAAGAATACAATAATTCCTGGAAAAGCTTATTTTCAGTTGATTTGGGGGCCTTAACATTCAGGCACCTCTGTCTTCTTCCGGAATCACTCGGTCTTATTAATATACAATGTAATCATGAAATCTTGTGCCGATTCTTCATGGAGCGACACTTCTGTTATGTTTTCCGGATAACTACTATAGATTTCTAATTTTGTTTCTGCAACTAGAATACATTAGCAAGGCTGTAAGTGCCAAATCATTTATTTTGAGAAGGCGAAAATCTGCTATCTAAGCTCAAATGTAGCTTGAAAAAATATTAGGGGCATGTCCAGTTATGAATTAATTTACGTTCTGCTAAATAATTTCAATATTAGTTTGTTCCATCACCAATTTCATCTATGATGGCTAATTGTCTAATTTTTTTTTTACGTTGCTAGCTGGTGGCACACAGGCTTTGCTATTGTCTAGATAGGAGAGTCTAGATATAAAAATCTTTAAGAAAAGCACTTATTAAGAATTATATCCATCATTCATATTCCAGTTGATTTTTCGATTTCTTACACTTTTCCACTTGCCTAAATTTTGAGTTGTAATTGTTTGCTGTGTATTAACTGAAATGCAGTAGAATAAAGCGTTATCAAAGAGCCAGACTGTCTTAAGACTATTTCCATTGATTTCGAGGTTTCGATCGATCTTTATTCAACCGAAAGAAATTTAAATATTCGATTTTCTTAGGTTGCCGAAATTTTCAAAAGCCAAACCGTCATAAGATCAGTGTTTGCGGTTCGTGAGAGCCTAAAGGTGTTGTTAAGAGCCTAAGTCCAATAAGAAATGAATGAATTTTATTGAAATAGACAGTGAAAATTTGAAAGTTTGCATGTGTTTAGGGGTTTTTCGCGTTCGAGGCAGTCATCTCTAAGGTACCGAAATAACTTACACAAATATTGTGTATTGTATTTCCCAGTTAATGAAAATTTTCCAATTACAGTTTCCCCATACAGACATTACATTATTTAACAAAGATATTAAAATTTCAATGTTTGCTGATGTTCATCCATCAATAAAAACTGCAAAATAAAATTTGATATCTCCCAGAAACAATCTCTTTGTATGAAAGTCCCCGCAGCAAAAATTTGTAATATCATAAATGCTACCCCCCTAGAATTGAAGAAATTTATTTTCTGAATAATTTTTTATTACGAAGGATATTATTCTAGGTACTTTGCTATTAAATTTAGTCAAAAAATCATCTAAAGGAATTACGAACATAATTGACTCAACATTGATCTTATTAAAAAAAAATTCCAATTATAATCGTAGAAGGTAGGGTGTAGAAGTTGTATTATACAGGCACCGCTTTTCAACTTTTCTGTGCGTACTCATAAAATTGAAAAGGTGGTAGAGCATTAAAAATTTCGAAATTTTGTTTACCCAACTTAAGGTTTTCTACATTTTTTTATCTTCTCCAACTAAAAGGTATGAAATAAAAAACATTTTATAAAAAAAAAAATTAAACCTACTTCGAAACCTAGGAACCAGTAAAAATAAATGCACTGAAAAGTATGAAATAATTACCTTCTGATTTTTATGAATACATAGCAAAATTGAAAATGGTATAAAAAGCGGAGAAATGCAATAAGACGAATAATTTTCTTTTTATTTGTACAAATACACACTAATTGTTGTTAAAAATTGTGAAATTAAAATATTAAATACTATGTTCATTACAACACAATCTTTTCGGAGGCGGCGCAAAATTTAAAATTTTTAACACTAGACATTATGAAAAGCGTAAAATGCATCTTCTCTTCTCATCTATTGATTTTAATGCCTAATAATGGAATTGTATCGGTAACATGTCATTTATATTTGCGCCGCCTCCGAAAAGATTGTGTTGTATTGAACATAGTATTTAACATTTTAATTTCACAATTTTTAATAACAATTAGTGTGTATTTGTACAAATAAAAAGAAAATTATTCGTCTTATTGCATTTTTCCGCTTTTTATACCATTTTAAATTTTGCTATGTATTCATAAAAATCAGAAGGTAATTATTTCATACTTTTCAGTGCATTTATTTTTACTGGTTCCTAGGTTTCGAAGTAGGTTTAATTTTTTTTTTATAAAATGTTTTTTATCTCCCCATGATTTCACCAATGATATAATACTGCTCGTATTTAGTTACTATTGTGTTCCTTTTGATAGCATTATTTTTACAGTGCCTGATGTTCAAACTGGGCGGTTATAATATTTTTTGGTGACGGGCCTACAGCATTGATTACTATATTTCCATTCTCGTAGAATAGCATGGCCACAAAAGGGTTGAGAAAAAGGAGATCTTTGTTTTACATTCAATTTTAATCAATATATATTATAAAGCAAAGTGTGCAATGTGCGTGCCGAAAAGGCTCATAAGATGGTTAATTGATTAACACATTACATTTAATCAATACCTAACATATAGTTAAGTAAATTTAATGCAATACGAGTGAGCGAATAAAGACAGACATAAAACAAAAAAGAAGAGCTGAATAGACTGATTATAAACCGAAAATAACAAGTTTGAAGTGTTCTTATTGTATGTTGTTATAAAAAATGGTTTTATTACTATGTATGATGAGCATTCCAGTTGACAAAATGATGAATTTACTCCAATAATACAATTTTTTCAATAAGATTTTATCACCGCTCATAGTTCAGATAAAAAGAAATATGATGAAAAAATTGTGCCCTCATGATATTTTGGTTTTCACTTAGTAACGTTAGTAAGATTGGAGAAGTGCAGAGTTCGGCCAAATTAGGGTGGGGGGGGGTATATTAAGGGAGGTTGAACTGGAAGAAAGGTCTTACAAAAAATGTTTCTATGAATCTTCGGTATTTTCTAAACTTCTGGATCTAATGGGACCATCACAGTAGTCGGCGCTTAAGTTGTACTCCAAATATAGTTTTTTTAACTAATAATCTAATAACTTATTATCTGCTGACTGCTTGGAATGGGCTTATAGGATTCATAATCACAGAAACCATCAAAAACGATGCATGACTCGACAAAGTTGCAGCAAAATTAACTGTTCATTCACCATTTTCAACACCCTATAAAGTATATAGGGTTCCTTATTTGGGCGGACACTGCAGATCTCGAATCTTAATATTGATACAATGTTAAAATTTTCAAGAGAGTGCTAATTTTGTTCTGTATTTCATTTAATTTTAAAGTTTTTCTGTTATTGAAACTGCCACACAACTACCGGAGCGAAGCCGGGCACCCTAGCTAGTTATATTATAAAGAATTAAATTAAATTAAATGCCCCTTTTTTCTCCTATGATTCTTCCAATGATATAATACTATTTAGTTACTGTTGTATTACTTTTAATGGTATTGTTTTTACAGTGGCTGCTGGTGAACTTCGACTGCTCGACGATGTGGGTTCGAGACCGGCTCAAGCTGACCTCTGCCCTGGTCGTGGACCCGCTCTACCTCCAGCACGGCTACTCCCACTCGACCATCGACTACCGCCACTGGGGGGTGCCGCTGAGCAGGAGGTTCCGCTCCCTCAAGATCTGGTTCGTCCTCAGGAGCTACGGGATCACGGGGCTGCAGAACTACATCAGGCACCACTGCAAGCTGGCCAAGCACTTCGAGGCTCTAGTGAAGAAGGACGGCAGGTTCATGGTCTGCAACGAGGTCAAGGTAAGTATATGGCTGTTACAGGGGAATGTAGGTATATGTTCGAATATCTTTACCCAAATATGAATATTCAATACAGCATCCATTTTTATATGTTGTTTCTGTAACATTACATGAAATCATAATAGTGGAATAAAGAATGACTCGCTGGAAACTAGAGACCGACCAAAGTTTCGGTTTCGGTTTCGGCCAATTTCGGCCGAAAAACCTGGTTTCGGCCGCAGTTTCGGTTTCGGCCAATTTCGGCCGAAAAACCTGGTTTCGGCCGTAGTTTCGGTTTCGGCCAAAAATTGGCCGAATCTTCGGCCAGGCCGAAACTAGCTCCTGTGCCTGGTATCTCCAAGAAGGAAGTAGGACTACACGATTTCAGCTTGTAAGCTCGATCTTTTTCATGGCATTTAACACCCTTCAATTTAATAGTGGGAAGTATCTGTTATTTTAGTTACTTACAATAGTATTTTATTTCGGTAGAACATAGATTTTTCTCACTCTTTTGGTATCTTTACTAAAAAAATATTTTATTCAGTAACCTTGTCATTAAAAGTTGCATCAAACCACCAATGGTGGTAGTAGGTTTTGGTCTTTGTTCTTGTATGGAATGGGAATCAGATGCAAAACAATTTTTCAACCTTGGCGGCCCCCATGTCCCCAGCGGGTCACCAATAACATCCCAAAAAATTCTCTCAATTTTTACCATGAAGAAGCACGTTTTCGACCAAAAACTATTCTATAAATTTTCAAACTAGATTAAACCCACTAACATTTGAGACCAAAACTAACTCAGTAGATTAAATAGCTTCTGACATACAGCTTTACGTATTCAATAGACCGTCATTTTGTATTCTATCGGCTTTATTATGGAAAGATTTACTATATTATTTATACATAATAATATGAATTTTTATTAATATCAGCTTTTAGGCTGTTAAATGATGTGTTATTCCAACTTTTAGGGCTGTTAAGGGTAGTTAAGGGGGTATGGTCTAATATCCCATGGGGACCAGCCGTACTAGGAAGGAGGGGAGCGGGATTCGATCCTATAACTTAACTAATACACCTGTTTTACCACTCTTGTGTACCGGCTCACTTATTAAATGAATAATTGAGTTAAATTGCTGTTATTTTATAAGCTTTCATTGATATTATTGCTAAACTAGATATATTACAAACTTATACGTATTATACATAGACACGTAAATAAGTTTCGGTTTCGGCCCGAAACTAGGTCTATGGCCGAAATTCGGTTTCGGTTTCGGCTAAAATTTTGGTTTCGGTCGGACACTACTGGAAACGCACTTAGATGGCGTTATCTCATAATTTGTGGGAAATCCACAGCAACGCTGATGGCCTAGACCTGGGAGGATGAGGGAGCACGCGTGAAGAGAAATAACGATAAAAGTTGAAATAAAAAAAGTCCTTTTACTTAAAATTTTTGTATGATTAACACATTAGGTGCGGCATCGGTCCCCGGGGTCCGATGTCTTACATTCCCTTCTTGACAGCCAATTATCACATGAAAATGTCCGAAAGTCCAAACACTTCAAACACTCAATTTAGTCGATTTTTAATGAGATTGCATTTTAGTGCTGAAAATGTTGCAAACAGCCGAAATTTTGTTGTTTTTCAGAATCGGACTCCGAGGCCCGATTTTCGATGAAGTATGGCGTCAATCCTGTATCGGTCTGTACTGGCCCTATTATGTCTAGTTCCAATCCTTACCAAAAGATAAGGCCAACGTGGAACGCGAACCCGCGACCTTTTGTGGCACCTTAAGGAGGGAGTGGGAGGCTTCCATTTCAACAGAGGGGCGCCAGGTAAAATAAACCTTGGGAATACCTGGTCAAAACCATAAACCTATGTCACATGAAATAATTTTTTAATTCAAACTTTTCAATCTTTCAATTTTTTTTCTTAACTCACATTGAACAATCAGCCAATATTTCCATTAAATCAGTTAAATCAATAAATTTACATATTTTTATTATCACCGTGCAAAGAATGTCACGTCAAAACTGAAAAAACTCTATCTGAATCAATTATAAACTTAAACGATCCAACAACAATCCAAGAACTTTGAACAAACTTTCGGAAACGAATCGACCAATAATCGATACCAGACCGGTAAAACTTTATTCAGTCACATTAAACTTAATGCGCTGCCACGGAAAAGTAATTTTCTAACAAAGGGAATCATCGTTATCATTAGTACGATTGGACATTGAAACCGCTGAAAATTATTGAGTAATATTTCACGACACGTAGGAACGAATTATTGGTGATGCTAACAACTCATCATCCAATCGTAATCAAGAACACACAAAATTAGCGACCCTCAAACTCAATTTTGAGGGGTTGAATATTGTATGCATGAATTTAAACCTTAGTAATTTAGTGAAAAAATATCTTCCTTTATAGGGGTCACCTGGGGTGTAATGGTTAGCCTGGCAACCTACAATACTAAAGGTAGCGGGTTCGCGTCCCTGCGGTGGCTCTAGGATTTTTTAAAGAGAGTAAAAATCTTTGGCTTTTCCGTCCCTCAGATACGACGGGATCAGCTAACTCCTTAAACCAGTCACTCCATCTCTTGGCTTGTCTTCCTCGCTTCCTTTTGAGATTGTATGGTGTCCAGAGGGTTGCATCTCTCGCCCAACTAGGGTCTTGCCTTCTTAATACATGTCCACCCCACTTCCATTTCAGAGTGTTGATTTGATGGTTTATATCTTTCAAACCAGATTTCTGCCTGATAGTGGTATTTTTCATTTTATCTTCCCTCCTGATATTTAGCGTACTCCGTTCCATAGATCTTTGCCAAGTTGATATTTTCTGTGTTGGTATTGGTCGCTGAGGATCATCTTCAAAAATGAGTTCCCGCCAGAAATGAAGATCTTTGAGTCTTGCATCATTCCGGTGGTACCTACGCCAGTCAAACTTGGTCCTTAACCAAGGTCCAGACACAGAAAATAACAAATAACAATAATTCTTTAGGTATTCGTTCGCAATTCCACAACCGATGCGCAGCTATAACTACGATTTCACTTACCGTGTAAAATTCACGCAATTTTGCGTCTACTGAATTATCCTTCATCGGCCCAAATATTTTATGCAGTACTTCATTTTTAAATACCTTAAGGAGTTACTCATCTCCTACAGTTCCTGCAAACCATGTTTAAAATCCGTAAAGAACCGTCGGAAGAATTATAGTTTTTTTTTTTTTTAATTCTAATTTTTAAATAGCAATGGTGCAACTGCTGGCGGATAAAAGTCAATGAATCAAAATGCAAACACGTGACCTTCACTCTCCGCCGCAGCTCCTGTCCACCGGTCCTATTTAACAATATTCCTTTACCCAAAGCTGACACAGTGCGTTATCTGGGTTTCATCCTGGACAAAAGACTCACCTGGAACCCACCCCCCTTACCAGACTTAAAAGACAAGAACTTAACAGAAGATTCAGTCAACTATATAGTTTACTAAACAGGACTTCCCATCACTCAACTCAACAACAATTGATTTAGAAAACCGTGCGAAACCCATCTGGACTTACGGACTTGAACTGTGGGGGACAGCAAAAATTTCGAACATCAAACGTATCCAATCCTTTCAGTCTAAAGTCCTTCGTACCATAGTTAATGCTCCCTACAACGTTTCAAACAAAACCCTACATCATGACCTTAACATCCCATACATCGACGTCATCCCAACCAAAATTCTCAAAGTTCCACCAGAACCTTAGCCAACCAATCCTCTAGCGCAATCCCTCTCCAACTCCAACCACCCCTATAATCCTCCTCAACGGTTGAAACGGCAGTGGCCTCGAGACCTTTTGTAAATAGATTTATGGAGTCCTGGCAATGGCCAGCTTCTCCACTCAAGCCCTGAGCGGATGTAGCGCAAGTGTTCCCGCCCTGTCTCCACCGGCTTTTAATACCGGTGATGCGGCAGGGCGAGAAGCGCTGGGATCTCATAGAGACCTGCCTTGCCTCCCACATGTGGGTGGTAGAGCTCGACTCGGAGATCCCTTGGCTGAATGTAAATATTGTACATAAGTGTGAATGTGTTTTCTTTTTCTTTTTTAAGTATTATTTATTTTTTATTTTCTCCTTTTGTATTTCCATGTTTGGTTATTCTTAAGTTGTTTTGTATGAATGTATTCTTATATCACTAATACTAAATGCCCTAGAGTGCGGCAGAGTGTATTATTTCTTTTCAATAAAATAATTTATTAATAAAAAAAAAAAAATTTTAATTTCGGGACAGAAGGCGTGAGCTAAGTAATTTTGACCTAGCCACAATTACCTCTTCAATTTCGTTCTTTCTGAGATTTTCCACAATGCTATCACCAAAATTATATTTTTATAAATATTAATTTTTACTTTCACTTACCTCTATATGAAATATATAGTAAGTGGAAGTATTGCGATCGTGAAAATTTTCGACTTCCGGTTTTCAACGGAAATACACGTTTTGGGGTCCCCTGAGTCAAAATAACCAAGTCCCGCGAAATGGTCTGTGTGTCTGTGTGTGAACAGAATAGCTCAAAAACTATAAACCGTGCGAACCTGAAATTGGGTATTTAGAGTATGTATAAGCCCGCGATGTGACAGCAAAAATTTCATCAAATTTGCTCAAAGGGAGGGGGTACTTTATTTAGTAACTTTTTAAGTTTTTTTCGATTTTCTCAAAAACGGCTCTAACGATTTTGATTAAACTGAGTATTTGATCTATTTATATGCCTGAAATATGACTGTAAAAATTTCATCAAAATTGATCAACAGGAGGGGGGACTTTACTTAATAAATTTTGTATCATTTTCACATGTTTTTTTTTATTTACTCAAAAACGGTTTTAACGATTTTGATCAAACTTGGTATTTGATGTATTTATATGCCAAAGATGTGATAACCAACATTTCATCACAATTGATCAACCGGAGGGGGGACTTTACTTAATAAATTTTGTATCATTTTCACGTATTTTTTTTATTTACTCAAAAACGGTTTTAACGATTTTGATCAAACTTGGTATTTGATGTATTTATTGCCAAAGATGTGATAACCAACATTTCATCACAATTGATCAACCGGAGGGGGGACTTTACTTAATAAATTTTGTATCATTTTCACGTGTTTTTTTTATTTACTCAAAAACGGTTTTAACGATTTTGATCAAACTTGGTATTTGTGTATTTATATGCCAAAGATGTGATAACCAGCATTTCATCACAATTGATCAACTGGAGGGGGGACTTTACTTAATAAATTTTGTATCATTTTCACGTGTTTTTTTTATTTACTCAAAAACGGTTTTAACGATTTTGATCAAACTTGGTATTTAATGTATTTATATGCCCGAGATACGACTGTAAAAATTTCATCAAAATTGATCTACGGGAGGGGGGACTTTACTTAATAAATTTTGTATCATTTTCACATGTTGTTTTTATTTACTCAAAAACGGTTTTAACGATTTTGATCAAACTTGGTATTTGTGTATTTATATGCCAAAGATGTGATAACCAGCATTTCATCACAATTGATCAACTGGAGGGGGGACTTTACTTAATAAATTTTGTATCATTTTCACGTGTTTTTTTTATTTACTCAAAAACGGTTTTAACGATTTTGATCAAACTTGGTATTTAATGTATTTATATGCCCGAGATACGACTGTAAAAATTTCATCAAAATTGATCTACGGGAGGGGGGACTTTACTTAATAAATTTTGTATCATTTTCACGGGTTTTTTTAATTTACTCAAAAACGGCTTTAACGATTAACAAAAATAAGATATGAATGTAGAAAAATGTGTGACTTTGGGAAATGATATTTTGCAAAACACGTCAATTTCTAATCTAATTAAGTTGGTAAGTGAAAGTTGTGTGTTGCGCGCACGCACCAGATTTTTATTTTAAATTGTTCTAATCCGTTGCAGCTCGGCCTGGTCTGCTTCAGACTGAAGGGAACGGACAAACTGAACGAGAAGCTCCTGAGCAACATCAACGCCAGCGGGAAGCTGCACATGGTCCCGGCCAATGTCAACGACAGGTACACTATCAGGTTCTGCCCCACCGCACAGAACGCCACTGTCGAGGACGTAGGTAATGTGCAGTACAATATCTAACATAACATAATATCCTAGACTTTTTTTTATTAATAATTTATTGAAATTTGCAACTTTATTTACAATAAATACATCTAGTAAATGTGATAGTGATAAAAAAAAAAGAAACTAACCATTGGTAGCCCTTAACTGAAAAAATTAAGACTTAAAATTCAGTTTTCAAAGGCTTGTTCCAACAAGCAATCGAGAACTATCATGCATGTAAAGATAGTTATACTACCGCGCATGTCCCCTCTTTTGATTGGTTGGTTTTAAAAAAATGCTTTAGCCGTTTGTTGGAACTCTGCGCTGTTAATCAAATGCTAACTGCTCATGCGAAGGAGTCCTGAATGTGGTTGTAGGCTGCTGCTTGGACAGGCCTTCTATAGAGAACAATTCAGTTTTGGAACATATTCGCTACAACTAATATATCAGCAATTTTATATTATTTAGGGTAACTGTACCATAAGTTGACAGTGCACCAACAGTTGACATTTTGTACAAAAAGTGTGAATAATAAGATTCAGGGTGGATTGTTTTGGTTCAAAATTTTTGGTAATTTGCCAAGTTAGGTATACTAATTAGCTGTGCTACCATCGACATTAGTTTGATGAAAACTCAAGCTTATTTGTGAGAGGTTATAATGATGAATTTTCTAGTAGCCTGAAAACTTGGTTTCTGCTACCCTGTTCCATTAAGGTGGAAGTCAAGTTGAATAAGCTTTTTAGTTGGTTTATTTGAGTTCAATTATGTTTTAATTACTTTCATGCTATTCATTAGGTTCATGAGAATCATTTGATATCTTTTTAATATATTTATGCAATGATTTAGGGCTTAAATTATTAAAATTAAATTTTAGAGGTTTCAATTATTAGAACAGAAATTAATCCATAATTTCAATAGTTGACATCGATGTAAGCTACCGCCAGAATGAGCAAATAGTGTTTATCTGGGGGTGGTTTAAGTTAGCTGTGCTACCATCGACATTAGTTTGATGAAAACTCAAGCTTATTTGTGAGAGGTTATAATGATGAATTTTCTAGTAGCCTGAAAACTTGGTTTCTGCTACCCTGTTCCATTAAGGTGGAAGTCAAGTTGAATAAGCTTTTTAGTTGGTTTATTTGAGTTCAATTATGTTTTAATTACTTTCATGCTATTCATTAGGTTCATGAGAATCATTTGATATCTTTTTAATATATTTATGCAATGATTTAGGGCTTAAATTATTAAAATTAAATTTTAGAGGTTTCAATTATTAGAACAGAAATTAATCCATAATTTCAATAGTTGACATCGATGTAAGCTACCGCCAGAATGAGCAAATAGTGTTCATCTGGGGGTGGTTTAAGGAAGTCCGAGTCTTGCTGGATAACAGGTGTCTTATTTTATGAATTTATAGCTAGTGTGATCTATCCATGGATCATACATTTTCTTTGCTGAAGAGACACGCGTCTCATATGACGCTCCCCACTTCCGCAAAGAACATGTAATACTTGCTATCAGTCGGACTCTATCAAAATGTTACTCATTTCATCCAACCAATGAATGTGGCCATCTTTAATTGTCTAAAAGGGCACTGGAAGAGTAAAGTTCATCATTGGAGAGTCTAAAATTGTGCAAACCCAACATTGAAAAACGAGCTTTCTGGCCATTCCTAAATTCTATTTATCATACTTACTGAACTGGATGATCTCATTTTTCGTTTAAATATGTTTGTTTTGTTTTTGTCTCATTTAAGCTTTTTTTGTATAAAATAATTAAATTGTGGAAATTTTATTTTGTTTCCACTGTGAATTTACTAGTCTATATAAATAAAGTTGAAATTCTGTTTGTTTGTTTATTTGTTCTTTATAGAAATCCATACCGTTTGTCCTAAATTCTCCAAATTTCGCTCAGTGGCTCTTTGATACCAGGTGCGAACACCTGTCCATATTAAAATTGCATAACTTCAGCCAATCTCTTAGTGTATTCTTTATTGTTAAAAAATTCGTCATGATCTCGCTTTACAATGGTTTTTTTACGAAATCGACCGTTTGAGTCGAAAAAAACGACCTAAAAAATCATTTTATAGATGTTGATGAGGCCAACAAGGCCCGGTAAGACCGTCCCTTGGTAGGCGTCGAGTTCTGGGATTTTTAAACCATATGTTTTTTTTTTTTTTTTTTACTTTCACTTACCTATATATGAAATATATAGTAAGTGGAAGTATTGCGATCGTGAAAAATTTCGACTTACGGTTTTCAACGGAAATACACGTTTTGGGGTCCCCTGAGTCCAATTAACCAAGTCCCGCGAAATGGTCTGTGTGTGTGTGTGTGTGTGTGTGTGTGTGTGTGTGTGTGTGTGTGTGTGTGTGTGTGTGTGTGTGTGTGTGTGTGAACAGACTAGCTCAAAAACTATAAACCGTGCGAACCTGAGATTGGGTATTTAGTGTATGTATATGCCCGCGATGCGACAGCAAAAATTTCATCAAAATTGCTCAAAGGGAGGGGGTACTTTATTTAATAACTTTTTAAGTTTTTTTCGATTTTCTCAAAAACGGCTCTAACGATTTTGATTAAACTGAGTATTTGATCTATTTATATGCCCGAGATATGACTGTAAAAATTTCATCAAAATTGATCAACCGGAGGGGGGACTTTACTGAATAAATTTTGTATTATTTTCACGTGTTTTTTTTTATTTACTCAAAAACGGTTTTCACGATTTTGATCAAACTGGGTATTTGATGTATGTTTATGCCAAAGATTTGATAGCCAACATTTCATCAAAATTGATCAACCGGAGGGGGGACTTTACTTAATAAATTTTGTATCAATTTCACGTGTTTTTTTAATTTACTCAAAAACGGCTTTCACGATTTTGATCAAACTGGGTATTTATGTATGTATATGCCAAAGATGTGATAGCCAACATTTCATCAAGATTGATCAACCGAAGGGGACACTTTATTTCATAACTTTTTTTCTAATTTTTAGATCATCTCAAAAACGGCTTTAACGATTTTCTTCATATTCGTCGTGTTTAATGAAAATTGAGTGTTATTTAATATCAGGTAAGCGTTATCATTATTAAAATGTTCTGAGGAGTTTATAGAGCAAATGAAAACAAAAATAAGAAATGAATGTGGAAAATGTGTTACTTTGAGAAGTGGCATTAACAAAACGCATTAATTTCTTATCTAAGTAAGTTGGTAAGTGAAAGTTGTGTGTTGCGCGCACGCACCAGATTTTTTAACATTACAATACGTTTATTTACATGTATGGTGAATTTATTTTTTATAAATGCCCCACAAGAAGCGGGCTTCAACAGGAGTAGTGAGCTCAAAAGCTAAAAAACAACGTCAAATACGAGCAGCTGAAACTCTCGACGAACATCAAAATAGGATTGAACAACAGAGGCTTAGACAGGCAGAATCGCGGGAAACTGAGTCTGCCCAGGAATACGAGGCCCGCTTTGCGCCGCAAGGGCTTAGGCAGGCCGATTTGCGAGAAGCTGAAACTGCAGGCCAATATTTCTGTTTGTTTGTTTGTTCTTCATAGAAATCCATACCGTTTATTCTAAATTCTCCAAATTTCGCCAGTAGTACTTTCATACCAGGTGCGAACACCTGTCCATATTAAAATTGCATAACTTCAGCCGATCTTCAGCTGATATTCTTTATTGTTATAGAAATCGTAATGAAATCACTTTATAATGGGTTTTTACGAAATCAACCGTTTCATTAGAAAAATGAAATTCCCCGATCAAACCGGGTTATACAGCTTAAAGATGAATTTCTGTTAGTTTGTTTTTCTTAATAAAAATCCATACCGTTTGTCCTAAATTCCCCAAATTTCGCTCAGTGGATTTTTCTTGCTAGGTGCGAACACCTGTCCATATTAAAATTTCATAACTTCAGCCAGTCTCTGGGTATATTCTTTATTGTTATAAAAATCGTTATGATCTCACTTTAAATTTGTTCACGTTTATTAGAAAAATGAAATTCCCCGGGTGAAACCGGGATATACAGCTAGTTTATAAATAAAAAAATATTAACTTTTATTGTAGTCCTTATTACCTATTAAAAATCATAAGAAATCAAAAATAATGCACGTGTCAACTTTAAAACCATAAAGGTCAACTTTCCAAACCTTTACATTTTGATGTGTATTGGTTCATTTTAGAAGTTTCTAAGAAATCATTTTTTATAAAAACCGTAAATGTAGACCGTAGGATATTGTATTCCTAGTTTTCTAGAGGGATTGGCCTAACTAAATTCATAACTAAGATTATTCTAACATTAATATATTGCTAAATAGTGTCAATAATATATATTTTTTTTCTTAAACTGTCAACTATTGGTACAGTTACCCTAATGGGATTCTGTGCACATACTTTTTTACTTTCACTTACCTATATATGAAATATATAGTAAGTGGAAGTATTGCGATCGTGAAAAATTTCGACTTCCGGTTTTCAACGGAAATACACGTTTTGGGGTCCCCTGAGTCAAAATAACCAAGTCCCGCGAAATAGTCTGTGTGTGTGTGTGTGTGTGTGTGTGTGTGTGTGTGTGTGTGTGTGTGTGTGTGTGTGTGTGTGTGTGTGTGTGTGTGAACAGACTAACTAGCTCAAAAACTATAATCCGTGCAAACCTGAAATTGGGTATTGAGAGTATGTATAAGCCCGCGATGTGACAGCAAAAATTTCATCAAATTTGCTCAAAGGGAGGGGGTACTTTATTTAATAACTTTTTAAGTTTTTTTCGATTTTCTCAAAAACGGCTCTAACGATTTTGATTAAACTGAGTATTTGATGTATTCATATGCCCGAGATATGACTGTAAAAATTTCATCAAAATTGATCAACCGGAGGGGGGACTTTACTTAATAAATTTTGTATCATTTTCACGTGTTTTTTTTATTTACTCAATAACGGTTTTAACGATTTTGATCAAACTTAGTATTTGGTGTATTTATATGCCCGAGATATGACTGTTAAAATTTCATCAAAATTGATCAACAGGAGGGGGACTTTACTTAATAAATTTTGTCCAATTTTTACCTTTTTGATCGATTATCTCAAAAACGGCTTTAACGATTTTTATCAAATTCGTTATGTTTAATGAAAATTAGTTGTTATTTAATATCAGGTAAGCTTTATTATTATTAAAATGTTCTGAGGGGACTTAAATGGGGATGGGGCTTTTTTTGTTTTTCTATAAAGTACCTTTGTTTTAGTTTATATTGAGAAATTAACTGTCTCTCATCACGCTTAGAAATAAGAAATGGCTAAATATGATATATGAGGAAATCAAGTAAACATATACAGGAGAAAAAAAGAAAATATTCCGCCAACTCATAAAACACCATGAGCTCACGCATGCGCCGTACACCTTTAATGACAAACCAATGCGTTATAATTAAACTGTTCTGTTCATTTAAGAAGTGGCAATTAACAGAACGCATTAATTTCTAATCTAAGTAAGTTGGTAAGTGAAAGTTGTGTGTTGCGCGCACGCACCAGATTTTTTAAATTTATTTTGTTTATTATTCTGCTGGTGGATTGGCACCTGCGCAGTTGCGCATCAAACTAATACAATCAAACACTGCTGTTTTTGAGTTTGACTTCCTTGATGCATTTTATAATTTATTGCAGTAAGAGATCTTTTGGCCACTGTCGTTCCATCCGACGCCCTGGCTGACCAGGTAACAGGGAGGAGGAAAGATAATGGATGAGTGGGTTAGGCTGATGTAATGTTGAAGGGTGAAATGTTTGTGTGTTGAAATGATCATCACTCATCTTAAGAAACAAGCGACTATTCCACTATTTTATGGCCAATTTGGACATACGGAGCAGAACTTTGGGGTTCCGTGAAACACGTCCACATTAACAAAATATAAATTTCACAATTCAAAATTCTTAGAAAAATCACAAATGGACAATGACATGAACATACCGACGGTAAAATCTTACATACAAGGCAAGTACTCATACTTATTAATAACTAGCTGTATATCCCGGTATCACCCGAGGAATTTCGACTCATCTCCAATGTAAGGCGAGACCATAATGAATTTTATAACAATAAAGAGTATACCCAGAGATTTGCTAAAGTTATGCAATTTTAAGATGGACAGGTGTTCGCACCTGGTATGAAAGAACCACTGAGCGAAATTTGGAGAATTTAGGAAAAACGGTATAGATTTCTATAAAGAACAAACAAACAGGATTTGATCATTATTTATATAGATTGCTAGCAGTGTATCCCGGTTTCACCCGGGAAATTTCATTTTTCTATCTTCAAAATCTATAAAATGAGACTTTTTTTCGACTCAAACGGTCGATTTTATAAAAAAACCAATCTAAAGCGAGATCATAACAATAAAGAATATACCAAGAGATTGGCTGAAGTTCTGCAATTTTGATATCGACAGGTGTTCGCACCTAGTATCAAAGAACCACTGAGCGAAATTTCGAGAATTTAGGACAAACGGTAGGGATCTATATAAAGAACAAACAAACAGAATTTCACCTTTATTTTTTTCACCTTCATTTTAGCTATACCAATCACACTAAACCCTTTTATCTGTAAGGTATTGGAGAAATTGGTAAGCAATAGGTTGCTATGGTATCTGGAATCTATGAACTTACTACCAGCTTGGCAGAGCGGGTTTAGAAAAGGCCGAAGTACAAGGGAAAACCTAGTTTGCTTAGAATCCGATATTCTGAATGCCTTCGAAAATATGTAAAAGAAAATTACTTGCAGTATTCCTTGATATAGAACATAGATATTATAAATAGAAAATTAGTGTTTAGAATCGGTGATGTCTTTTCCAATGTATTCGAAGAAGAAAATGGAATTCCACAGGGCTGTGTTTTGAGTGCAACACTTTTAAGCTCCATTTTTAAGTTTTAAATGTAGTTAGGTTACCGGTCAAAGGAATGCTATACGCGGAAGATCTCGTAATTTATATTGATGGAAAAATGTAACAGACTTACAAAAAATCATACAAACCGCCTCGAATAATAAATGTGAGTGGCTTGATGAACAGGGTTTTAAAATTTCATCTAGTAAAACAGTAGCCATACTCTTTAGCAAAGGACAACCAAAAGCACTACTTTATTTATATAGATTTTCTTAAAACTTTTCAGAATATGCATGGAACGTAATAACTGAATTCTCGACGGATCTGTTAGAACAACAAATGCTTGAAAAAGAACAGGTAATAAAAACATATTTGTGTTATTATTATGCAAATCCCATATTTAATGTAGTACAATCAAGAAACATCTTATTCATATGTTTTGCAATTTAAGGAGAACGCGGACGAGGTGTTCGAACTGGCCGACAGGAAGAAGAAGGAAGCCCTGGCATACAAGAGGTCATTCTTCGTCAGGATGGTTTCCGACCCGAAGATATACAACCCCAAGATCGCCAAGTCGCTCTCCGGAGGAAGGAGGCACACATCTCACGTCACCGACGACGAGGATGACATAGAAGCGCCAGAAAACTCCGCTGTCGCCGTCAATACTCCTGTGTAAGCCAATTTATCATATTTATTTGGAGGGCTCATTTATGCATGAATTATTAAGTTTATATTTTAACGCCAGCCGTGAATCCAACCTGGAGCACTAAGTATCGAATACTTAAGGGGGGAAACAGACGGTTCAGAGTAATTTCGGTCTAATCACCTTTTTGACCGGGGGTGGCTGAGCGAGCGTAGAATGGTTGTCACTTTCGTATGTCATTAACCATAGAAAACATAAAGTTCATGGGTTCAAGCCACAGTTCCAGGGAGCATTTTAACAATTAGGCATAAATCCCCCGCCACCAAACCCTGCCGGGAGAAATCCCCGCAGAGCAGAAAAGGTCAGGAAGTGAGAAAGGGGGAAAAAAAAAACAGAAAGTTACTTCCTTACTAGTTACTAAACTCATAACCCTCGATAAGTTTTTTTTTTCCATTTTATATTAATCTACTATTACTGATATTCATCAGCATAGATAGAGAAAACACAAAATGTATTTTAAGTCTGAATCCGTCAAAAAATAAAAAAATCTGGTGCGTGCGCGCAACACACAACTTTCACTTACCAACTTACTTAGATTAGAAATTGACGTGTTTTGTTAGATATCATTTCCCAAAATCACACATTTTTCTACATTCATATCTTATTTTTATTAATCGTTAAAGCCGTTTTTGAGTAAATAAAAAACCCCGTGAAAATGATACAAAATTTATTAAGTAAAGTCCCCCCTTCGGTTGATCAATTTTGATGAAATGTTGGCTATCACATATTTGGCATATACATACATCAAATACCCAGTTTGGTCACAATCGTGAAAGCCGTTTTTGAGTAAATAAAAAAAGCACGTAAAAATGATACAAAATTTATTAAGTAAAGTGCCCCCAGCGGTTGATCAATTTTGATGAAATTTTTACACACATATCTCGGGCATATAAGTAGATCAAATACTAAGTTTAATCAAAATCGTTAGAGCCGTTTTTGAGAAAATAAAAAAAACACGTGAAAATGTTACAAAATTTATTAAGTAAAGTCCCCCCTCCGGTTAATCAATTTTGATGAAATTTTTACAGTCATATCTCGCGCATATAAATACATCAAATACCCAGTTTGATCAAAATCGTTAAAGCCGATTTAGAGTAAATAAAAAAAACACGTGAAAATGTTACAAAATTTATTAAGTAAAGTCCCCCCTCCGGTTAATCAATTTTGATGAAATTTTTACAGTCATGTCTCGGGCGTATAAATAGATGAAATACTCAGTTTAATCAAAATCGTTAGAGCCGTTTTTGAGAAAATCGAAAAAAACCTAAAAAGTTATTAAATAAAGTACCCCCTCCCTTTGAGCAATTTTGATGAAATTTTTGCTGTCACATCGCGGGCATATACCTACACTAAATACCCAATTTCAGGTTCGCACGGTTTATAGTTCTTGAGCTAGTCTGTTCACATACACACACACACACACACACACACACACACACACACACACACAGACACACACACACACAGACCATTTCGCGGGACTTGGTCATTTCGACTCAGGGGACCCCAAAACGTGTATTTCCGTTGAAAACCGGAAGTCGAAATTTTTCACGATCGCAATACTTCCACTTACTATATATTACATATATAGGTAAGTGAAAGTAAAAATATAAAATTAAAATAAAAACATATATATATATATATATATATATATATATATATATATATATATATATATATATATATATATACACACTGGGTGTCCCAGACCTAGTGTGAAAAAAAAGGGTAATACTGCATGCCAAACGGGGTAGAATGGCGCAGAAACGAGTTTCCTATCTCAATCTGTTGAGGAGATAGAATTTTATTTGTTTTTATTTTTAAAAACTTACTTTTTTTTTCCAAAAAATGGCAGTTTTATCTACTTGGTTTAGCGTACAAACAAAAAAAACGATATTTTCTTAATCAGCATTAAATTTCCTAAAAGATAAGTTAGGTTTGATTATTTTAAATCCACTTTCAGTGGGCCTTTTAACGCGCAAAACACAAAACATTTATTAAAACATAAATTTTTAATAGTTTTTGAAAATTCTTTGCTCCTCACTGGAGCACCCTAGAAGCTGTCAAGTTTCCTAAAAACTGAGGAATTTAGCTAGCTTTTTAACGGTGAAACCCATGATACAATCGCAAAAAAACTAAAAACTGCTAGGGAGTAAATACTTAATTACTTCACGAACGTACTAGAAAAACCACATGATTGAACAAAAGTATTAGTTATTTTAAATTCTTGTCGATATGCATGAGGGGTGAAGAGTTGAGAAGGTTGCAAGCCCAAAAAAGATGGCAAAAGGTGAAGTGCAATTGTATCATGGGTTACACCATTAAAAAGCTAACTGAATTCCGCAGTTATTAGGAAATTTGACAGTTTCTAGGGAGCTCCAGTGAGGAGCGAGGAATTTTCTAAAACTTTAAATAATTTAAGTTTTAATAAATGTTGTGTTTTGCGCGTTAAAAGGCCCACTGAAAGTGGATTTAAAATAACCAAACCTAACTTATCTTTTAGGAAATTTAATGCTGATTAAGAAAATATCATTGTTTTTGTTTCTACACTAAACCGAATTAGATAAAACTGCCATTTTTTGGAAAAAAGTAAGATTTTAAAAATAAAAACAAAAAAAATTCTATCTCCTCAACAGATTGAGATAGGACACTCGTTTCTGCGCCATTATACCCCGTTTAGCATGCAGTATTACCCAATTTTTTTACACTAGGTCTGGGACACCCCAAATTAACCTGTTCCAGTACAACCCATGAAGGGTCTTTGGTTGGTACTGTGTAAAGAAGTATTGTTTCTTTGTCAGTGGTTGTGCAAACCTTAATTTTTCTACCAAGGTTATTCAATTTATAGAGGCTGGGTGTGCCACAGGAGGGTCTCTCAGCCACCGAAACAATCTATGACAGAATATTAAAGATATCCTGCCAAAAGAGATTTGAACTTGGGACCTTGCCTATGAGCAACCTCGCTCCTATATAAATTAACAGAACACATAAAATCCAATCAATATATCATTCCTTCGGAAGATAATTGCCACAATAGGAAAATTTTCGTATTTGCTTTTATATAATTTTTTTCTTAAAAAACTTCTTATTCTATCGTCTTTCTTTGAATTACAACACATGCTTTTCTTGTAAAATTTCATTTGATTTTTGCATTGTAGTAGTCTTCTTCCAAACAAGAGATATAAGTTATGGTTATGGTGATTAATCCAGTTATGCAATATTGAGAAAATTAATCACTGAATTTAAAGGAAGAATATTAACTATATATTTTTTTTCTTTGAATTTCCGTTTTGGGATCAGTTTTGTGGTATAGAAACAAAATTGTGTATTATGGAAAGAAAACAATGTTCAGTACAGGTTTGAATGTTATTTACTTGTCGAATCATCAAAATTAAACTCATATTCTTCCAATGGTTAAATGGGATAATTATTCAATGTTTAATTAAATAAATTAATAAACAAAAAACAACAATTAACAAATAAATTAATCAAATAGACAATTAGCAATTAACAAAAACAATTAACAAATAAATTAATCAAATAGACAATAAACAAATAACAAAAACAATTAACAAATAAATTAATCAAATAGACAATTAACAAATAACAAAAACAATTAACAAATAAATTAATCAAATAAACTAGTGATTTTATCTAATCCCTAATTATTAATGTTGAATGCAATTGGTCAAACTGCTAGGCCCTCCTCTATTCAGACGCCTTCGGGTTGTTCGGAATCAATCATAAAGGAAGAAGAGAATTAAGTGGCTGATGGTGGTTCTCGAGGTTATAAAGATTAGGTTATTGATGTATTTTCCATTAATTTTTATATATTTAAGATTGGTCTGGATCAAAGTGTCAAATAAATTCAAGTAAAATAAATAAAAACATTATTAAAAAATACTTGAATGCATAAATTCAATCCAATGTGTATTTTGTCGAAACATTATTGTCACATAAAATACGAAAGTAAGATTTATCTTTTTTGATACCAGTGCCTCCTGGATAAGCTGGCCGCTGGCGTTTCTCTTTCAAGAAGCGGGTGCTAATGAATTAGCAGTAAGGTAAAATAAAAATTACATTATTTATTCCTAAAATTAATGACAAAAAGGTTGAATAATTGAAATGAATGAATTTCTTTTTTCTTATCTTTTCTATTTCATATATATAGATTTCGCCATTTGGATACCTTGGTTCGTCTACCAGCAAAAAAAGAAGGTTCTTCATCTAGAAGAAGCTCATTTTCTCCGTCACCAGAAAACACTAATTCTAAGTCACCCTCGAGGTCTCCAGTGCTCGGCAGAAAGAAGACGTCTAGCCCACACTGAATTAACAACACTAACTGGGAATTTTTATTTCAACAAAAGATAAAAATTAAAATAAAAAAAATGCTTTAAGTTGGCTTTATTGTGAATTAAAATATTAAATGAAAGGAGGCAATTCTCCACAATATCACAATGAATGTTGTCCTACCTCCTGTTCGAAGATAAAAAGAAATCTATTGAACTAATACTCTTAATCAAAGTCAATAAGAAACTCCTTGCCCAAGAAAAAAATTAATGATTTATACTAGAGTTCTTTTAATATGTATAAAAAATATAATTTATAAAGAAAGATTATATACCAAATTTTTGAAATATTGATTATATACCAAAAAAATTATTTAAATGCATTTATCTGTCTTTCATAGTAATTGCATTATGGAAATCTAAATATTATATAACTATATTAGAAGAAAACAAAAAATTAATTTGACAATATGGAATGTGATATTTTCATTTAAAATTAAAAGAATAAACTTTATTTGATCAAATGAGTCTTTTGAGAAATTCCATCAAAATCATACTTACTTTAAACTCTAGTAAAATCAATGGATAACGTTATAATTCACGACAAAGTTTAGATGTTATTAATTAACTTACTGATGTCATGTTGACATCAGACTAGTATTTAATTCAATAAACAATAAAAATCTGAGGTTTTCAAGAGCCACATATTCAAAGAATTCAAAAATATATTGGTAACCAAGAAACCCAGAAACATAAATATTTTGATAAATACAAGGAGTGAAAATGCTATTGATTCTAGTCTAAACATGTAAAAATATTTATATGTACACAAAATAAAAAAGATTAGGATACTAGTTTACAAGTTACGGGTATCGTCTACAGGTATCTCAAGATAACATAATCTAAAAACTAGCTGAGAGTATATGAAAATATATGGAGAACTTTAGCAAGACTCCAAGTGAATCTAGAACTACTTGATTACTTGATCGACAATTGTACACTATCAGAATTTCCTCTTCCGGGTGATCAATATAATTTTTATCCCACTATCAGCCAAAACCGACCCTTGTGAATTAAAACATAAGCTCATTTCTTAAAAACTTATAAGTTAAAATAATAAACTAATGACAAGAAAACCAAAATAAAATAGGGAAGCCTTTTTAAATATGATTAAAAGAAAAAACATTAAATCTTGAGTTTCTAAAATAGTGATACAGTCAATGAACACCTCAGATTAGACAGCAGTGACACGACATTGCCGCTACTTAAGTGACTAAAGTTAGTTATTTTAATCAACCAAATATGCTATAATACATATAATTTTCTTTTATTATGATATAACTTATGTTCTATTCATTTAAAAAAATTGTAGAAAATAATTCCCAATTTACTAAATTAATTGAACCAAATTGTTAGTATGTACTTTCAACACTAATTTAATTGGTTTATTAAATGATAAAATACTTGTACTTTTAAAGTTATTTTTATTATAGACTCTTTATAATCAATTGTTTTAAAGATTATTAAAAGAATGTAAAAAGATAAATTAAGAAAATAAAGTGTAAAAATAAATTTAAGTTTCCCTTAAGACAAAATTAATTTAATCTTTTCAAATAAGCAATGAATTTCCCTGACGGTTGGAAAAAAGAATCAAAATATGATTTTTTTATTGCAAAATTTACTTACTTGTGCAAATATTTGAAGGAAGGTACACAAAAACTGCACTTCACACAATAAAATATTTTTGAACTTTGAAACTAATGGATAACAAGAGAGAGGTTACAACTGATTCTGCCAATAGATAGCATTGCTGAATGTTGCAAGATTTGTAATTCTCTGACTGATTTAAAGAAACTTATTTATGCTTAGTAAAAACAATTCCTATATTTAACAAATATGAAATTTTTCCTAAATTATATTGAATAATGAATTTTTCATATTCCAAGTTCATTCTCACTAACACTGCCCCCCCCCCCAGAGTTGGGCAAATTGTAATCTGAATAATGATAAATGAATATGAATAATTGGTAATCATAAAACAAATAAAAAATGAAAAACCATTATTCATAATCAGTACGGTGTATTTTTAATGATTATTGAGTGTTTATGGTATTCATCTGAAATGATTAATGAATAACTAAATACCATTTATTCATTATAGGCGGGCGCAATCGACTATAGGGTGCGCTAGTAGTTTTGCAAAATGTCGGAAAGAACGGGGATAGACAGTTGATGTGATAGAGATATTTGGTAATTTTAAAAGACCATTAATTGAAGGTCAGGCTATCCTTCATGCAAACCACATAATAACATGTGGAATAATATCTAAAAGTAAAAAAAACAGTTATTTTGCAAGCCTTGTGCCTTCAAACTAGCAATCTTAGAAGGACTGCACCATCAAATAAAAGTGGAAATCAAATTTATTAATAATAATAAGCAATTTTCTTGTCATTGTACGTGTAAAGCTGGTAGTTCTGGTAAATGCAAACACATCATTGAAACTTTACTCTACGTTTTTCAGTTAGTAATAACATTAATTACTATTCATACAATCATTGTTATGACAGCTTAGATTCTTTGTCATATTATTTATTTATTTGTCAAAACTTTCAGGCTTCGCATTGAAAACTTGGAACAATTAAGAACAACGGATGTAAGACAAAAATTAAAAAAGAAAAACAAATAAGACACTATGGTCCCAATGTTATTTGCATAAAATTAACATTTTGGAATAATAAAATGTCAAATACTAATATTTACCTGGATAAATATAGTCACTTTTTTTAAAATGAAGACTGCATATCGTCATATATTTCGAAAGAGGCTTATCTATTCTTAATTTTACAATACAATCTTTAAGAAGCTTTTTATTTTTTGGAAATAAATGGAATGACACGTCTTTTGATTTTTTAATTGAACACTGAGGGACCGAGCAATACTTATCAGACATTTTTCAAATGATTTTTTGCTCAATCGGGTTTTAATTATGGAAAAATAAATTAAAAACGCCAAAAACCCTATGAATCCCAGGTAATGGACCGGCTTCTATCCCCGTTTCTCTAGTTCCTGTAAAGTAGCAGCACCGTCGCTTGCGCCCGCCTATTCATTTCAAATGAATACCATAAACACTCAATAATCATTAAAAATACTCCATACTGATTATGAATAATGGTTATTCATTTTTCATTTGATTTATGATTAGGTACCAATTTATTCATATCCATTAATCATTATTTGCCCAACTCTGCCCCCCCCCCCCCGTGTACAATTAACCAGAATTTGTTTGATTGTTATGATTGAATGATATTAAAATAATTAATGTTCAGTTTCTTATAGGGACTTCAATTCAGTAAAATATGTTTAATTATATGAATAATTTAGAGGAGTGTAATGGTCAACTGTTATTCTTTATGATAGGTTGGTCAATTATCAGGATTTTCAGTTTGATCTTTTTTTTATTTTGGAAAGCCAACGTTTCAATCTCTACATGTGTATCTTCATCAGGGCTTCAGAGTCCAGAGCAAAGGTCTGGTCACATTTATACAGAGACTCATACAGAGGAGTCTCTGTATCACTCTGGACCATGGGCGGATCCAGCCGATCGTAAAGGGGAGTGGGGGCTGTAGGCCCACAGCCCTTCATTTGGATCTGCTAATCAGCTTTTTAACCTTTATGTTCCTTTCCCACAACTAAAATTCTACTTGTTTTGCTTATTATTTGTTCTTTAACTCGCTTCCTTACACTAAGGTAAGTCAAATTCTATCTTTAAATGACGAAAAATTTTCCAAACGGAGGGGCTGCAGTCCCCCCCCCCCCCTGGATCCACCAATGCTCTGGACTCAGAAGCCCTGATGAAGATCCACATTTAGAGATTGAAACGTTGGCTTTCCTAAATAAAAAAAGATCAAACTGAAAATCCTTATTATTTATCAATCTAATAATATGAATATTATCAAAGTCTAGAAGAATGGTAATTTAGAAAATCAATTGAAGAATAAATTAGCGCAGCGGCGTCACTTATGGTGTAGTGGCTAGCATAACTAGCGTAACAGCCTATAATGCACTATTTCGCGGTTTCGTGTCCGTCAGATAGCTCCAGTATTTTTAATGGGAGTAAAACAAAACATTCTTGGCTATTACTAACTTGGGAAAGTATATATACGCACTAAAATCGAGGCCTTAAGCCTTAATCCAGCCTATGGTGTGAAAAATTCATTAAAGATCCCAATCATAATTACATCTGGAGACCCAGAATTCAGGACTCCAACTGTAGTATCATCCAATAAGACTTAGTAGCATACAGTGATGTTAAATAAATAAACAATTACAGCAGCCATTTTCTCTGGCTTGAAAGAGTATTACAATGGAATAATATGAGATATTAAAGTGACAATGAAATTTTTACAGTATCATTAGAAATCTAGGAATATGTTTAATATTTATTTGGGGTTTATGAGGTTAGCTTTTCATCACTTTCTTTTTTAATCCCAATGCATTTTATCGGTCCTACTGTTGCAAAAAAAAAAAAAAAAAAAAAGCTTTTATTATTCTCTATAATCATGTTCTGACTTTTAGGGTGTTAACAATAATAATAATAATGTACATTTATTAAAATATTTTATAAGCTCGGACTAGCTTTAATGATTAAATTCCGTTATGAGTTCATTCACCGGTTTGCCTGTACTTAACACATATAGTATATTCCAAACTTTTTTAGGGTGTTTATATGTTTTAAGGCAGGCTTGACCCATGGCCAACCCTCTGGTTTACCTTCCTTTTACAACACTCCTTGGATTATTTTTAAATGCGTTAAACATAGGTGTTCTTAATTAAGTTGCTCATCTAATGGTTCAAACTAGTCGATACCTATTTTAGCATCCAGTATATCTAGTTTTAAATCATATTGAGAAGTTAGATCGTCAGTGTTATCCAAGTCTATTTTATTAGTAGATTTTTTAATAACTAATAATCTGTTAGAAAGATTCATTTGTGAAACTTATGATCGTTCCTTTTAAAAAATTTCAAGAGAATAGGTATTTTCATTCTATTCATATTCAATTTTGAAAATTCTACAAGTATCAGAAATCTCAAAACTTTAAGGTGCCTTCACACCTTACGAACTTTACCTTAAGGAGGATGAGAGCAATTTTTCTTATGCAGAAAGTGACGACAGTCAAAACTTCTATCTTCTTCTATTGTCATTCTATTTTACCTTAAAAGCTGTTAAAAACCGATTCAAAATTATTATACCATTATAGTGAGCTTTTAATAACAATAATATGTGTCAGGCAGTACTTGAATGGGATGGCTAAACAACCCCAACTTCTAGGCCAACCTGCCCCACATAGGAGGTTAATTGGCGTACTCTGGATTGAAGAATTCTTCAATTTTCTATGATCTTATTATTAAATATTATGTTGTGAAAAAAATACTTGAAGTACTCTAATACTTGGAGTTTACAGTGGTATCAGCCCCATTGGGATTATATTAACAGGAACGACTCAACAATAAAAAAAGTGGAAACTGTTGCCAACCAACCCCGCTCTCCCCTACCATAAACAATCAATAATCATTAAAAATACTCCGCACTGATTATGAACAATGGTTATTCATTATTCATTTGTTTTGTGATTACAATTGAATGGATCCGCCGAAAAACGTTCTAAGCGACAAAATTGCCGAAGTGGCACTTTTTGGTCAATGTATTAAAATGTAAAATAGTACGTCATAGTATGATCTAGTACTCCATCATATCATTTTACATTTATACATAACAAATCACATGAGAAAATAAATTCACCTATAAAACTAACAATAACTTTAGACTATGATTTTATTTCATTGATTACTCAACATTTCATATTTGTCACTTAGAACGTTTTTCGGCGGATCCATTCAATTATTCATACTCATTAATCATTATTCAGATGACAATTTGCCCAACTCTGGGTCAGACATTATTGTTTGCTCGACATCATGTTTTAGTGTAAATAGCTATTCGTGGTATGCCGGTAAGGTCCGGGGGATTATCTGTTGGAGGGATAGGTTCGCACAGTGTAGAGACACCTTAAATAAAGTGAAATCAATAAAAGTGTCAGGCAAAGAACAAAGACATTACTTCCTAGATTTTTTTTTTTCTCAAAAAACGCCAAGATGGTAGCATGTCAAAAATGTATTCTTACGTGAGGAATAGAATATGGAGAGTTAAGAAACATAACGAATAAAAAAACATTAAACTTATGTCTTTATTAACACATATCTCACTTTTTCAAAGTTTTTTTTTTCTTACAATATATATTATATAAGTATTATTGAATAACTATATCTAAAATTTTCATCTGAAATTCAACAATGAAAATATATTTTTTCTAATCCTTAGATTCTATCTTATATTTTGGTGGATATCACAGTAAGAAATTCTATGCTTCTTAATAAACAAAGTGATGCATTGACAAAAAGATGAATACTGATTCAATAAAATAGTAATAATAATATAAAGGAACTGTATTTAAAAAAAAAAAAGTACAAAAAGGAAAAGTGAGTTTTTTTTTTTTTAAGAAGCCAACACACAAGTTTGAAACAAAGCATTGAAACAATAGAGCAAAGGACAAAATGTAATAAGTTTTATAAAGTTAATAATAATCACAAGTTTTAGTAATTAGTTGGCACAATTTTTTCTTTTTATCACTTATTTCTGTGTCTCTTTTATTTAATACAAGTAAATGTTCGACAAGAATCATAAATATATGAGTCAATCAACTGACCAAGTAAAAAAGTATAAAATATACATGTGATTCTTATTGAACTAAGAAAATAAAAAAAGCAAATTAATAAAACACTAATAATAAATATGAGATTCCCTGTAATGGAATTTTAAATCGAGGATGATAGCAATACAAAATCAGTACATATCTTACACTCACTGCAAGAAATAGTTTTCAGGGAGAAAAAAATGAATGTTTTACACCTATATATATATATATATAATTAAAAAAGGATAAAAGTTTACAAAGAGTTAAATACGGACGGAGATGAGATAAAATTTATATTATTCTGGCACTCCTTCAAGATTATTCACATCAAAATTAACTATGCGAAGTAATATTCTTGAGAGGCAAATCACAATGAAAGATTAAATTAAAATTATTCTTAAATTACATATCACGCATTTGAAATAAAACTTATGAGCTTATATATATTGTCGGTGAAACACGCCCAAGTGAACTATGCACCAAACTTCATATGTTGAGAAAATTAAAGTTGAAATGGTACTATGGTATGAAATGGTAAAAAATGGTTACGTTTACTCCTATCAATATCACAACATTAGAACGTAGAACCTCCATTATACGGGGTAATGATGGGTATAGGAGTCCACGGATAATCGAAAACCCCGGATAATCTAATTAAAACATTTTATTGACTTAATGTGATAGAAAAAAAGGTTAAAAAATCACTTGTAAGGTATAATCACTTTTATTAACAAACGAACGTTTTATATACATTAAATTATAATATACAAAAATAACAAAAAAAGTAAATGTATGTTTTTATATATTATGGGCCGACGACGATACAAAGTAGAAAATGTCTTTTTTCTTCTTTAATATATGCCGTACAGTTTGTTCACCGATTCCTAGTTCAGCGGACAGTTTTTTTAACACTTTCACCCTTTTCTAATATGTTTATAATAGTTAATTTCTCTTCAAGCGTTAAAACGACACGTTTTCTTTTTTCCGACATTTTGCTACTTCGTATGTATTTAAATTGAGACTAAATCACAACTGACAATACTTTGTTTTGTAGTCAAACAGGCCAGAGTAGGAGTTTCCTGGAAAGACTTGAAAACAATACCGTTCCTAGATTATGAATTGGAGTATTAGATACCGGAAACATCTCATAATACAATAGTCGCTTTCTGTGTTTTTCCATTTATTGTTTTATTTCATAATAGATAGTTAACCATTTTGTGATCGTTAAATATTTACGGATACATTTTTTTTAAATATTATACATACAAAATAAATGGCATACAAATTAAAAAAAGCTTAATAAAAAAAAAATTTGCTCCTCGGCACCCAGGTTAATTGGATCCCCGGTTAATCGAGGCCCGGATAATGGAGGTCCTACTTATTTTACTTTGCCTATTATAATATTCGATTGCATAGAAGCATGATTAAAAAAAAATAAAAATAGATAATTTTGTTGAAATTTATTAAAATGGTTTGGTGCTTAGTTTACTATGCTCATGTGCTTATTTTTACCAACCATACAAGCATTTATGTTTTAAAACTAATAATATAAGTATATATAAAAATATCACAAAAAAAAAAAAAATAATAATAAAATAAAATTAGGAAACAAGTTTTCAGGAAGAGTAACTTACATTTTAAAATTATAAAGTAATAGTGAAAAATAATGTTCAACACAATGAGGTAACTTATCATTGTAGAGGCCATGCTGAATATAAGTCTTATTTAATGAATCTTCCAGGAGGTGAAGCTAACAGCATATCATTGGTCGTAATGTGGAACGTAAGAAACATTGAAATTAGTTTATTTAAATTTGGCTTGTATTTTAGGAAATTAATCATTTGTTAATTTTTTTTTTCAACTGAATAAATTGTAATGTTTTAACCATTTAAAAAACAACACATCGCACACTGATGGAATTAATAATGGTACTTGTGGAAAAAAACAACACTAGATTCACAAAATAGCGATAATAATTTTTTTTTTCTTACATCATCTACCTAGTGGTCCTAATGCATTATTATATTAGGCCTTAAACGTAACATCCATCATTGAGCTCTATCGAATAGTCTATTAAAGTCAAAAACGCAATTTTCAAATTGTACCAGTATTCTTCCCTGCATGCGACTTTTTTTTTAAATTTGATAGTTATACAGTTTCACCTAGCTTTATCAACCAATTTGTTCAAGAAGGGTCAATCTGCATTCTTATTCTGGCACAAATTTTTAATCGTAATAAGAAAGTAAAGAGAGCCAAATTACCAATCACACGATTCATGTAATGGAACATGAGAAAAATTCATTTAATATTAATAAAAAATGAATGAATTCGATCTAATTAAATGGAAAATTAAAAAATAATAACAGATTGGATCTTAAAACATGTATGTGCAACATGCTCATTGGCAATTCTTGAACAATACAGTCGGTAAGATAATTTCAAACTTATATTTGATAATCATAAGACTCATCGAAAGTTTTATACAAGTGATATAAATAGATTTATCAAGTAGATTCTTTTTTTAACAAAGATACAAGCTTCGACAAAGTAAAACATACAATTCTCAAGGCCTCTCCAATCGACCAGTACCGAGAATTATAAAATGAAGAAAAAAAAAATGTAAATAGAAAAAAGATTTATGTGTTTCAGTGAATAGGATTCTTCTTTATAAAAAGGAATATTCATGCATGTTAGCAATGACATTTTATGGTCAATGTAGTCATACCTATGCTACGTTAAACTTAACTATTTACACCATACTATAATACTACTCCTTTAGGTACAAACATAATTTATGTTTGAAAATCACGGAGGGAAAACAAGCTAAGTTTGATTTGATTCAAATTTCATAGAATCATAATGCATCATAATGAAAAATCCTTATGAAAATAATTACTCTAAATTTGAAATTACTTGGATTCTGTCTGAATTAGAAATCTGAAGAATATGTCTCCCTCTTATTTAAAACTTTCTTTTTTTTTTCTCAATGTTCTTCAGTATTATAATGCATAATATCATTACGAACATGTTACGAATATTCTCATTAAAAAAATAAACTTAGAATGAATTTTATTCACTAACGTCGAAAGAACTTTATACTAGAAGTGACGGGTGAATAAAGGTGATAAGTTACATTAGTGCAAAATTTTAATTGTTGTTGCGGATAAAATGATACATTTTTAAAAATATTTTCTCCATCCATTTGGATAATATCTATATTCAGTTCCTACCTGAGGCTACAAAGGTGCCATTATACGACAAATCAATTTTTTTTTTTTTTTTTGTTATTTAGAATTAAAAAATGTTAAGGGTAAACCAGACAGTTATTGACACCCAAAACTTTAATTTAAAGAAATAAGTGAACAAGTCCTAATTTTATTTAAAGATATGCATGAATCTAATGTTTGAAGGGTCCTATAAGTCATCTATGAAGTAAGTGTTTAGCAAACTAACCATAGGAAAAGATTTCATAATTTAATCCACAGGGTGTCAATAACTAGTTTTTGCACTTTTTACAATAAACATTGCCGTATGGTAAAACTATCGAACTTTTGACCCAAAAAAACCTCTTGAGTCATTATAAGGATGGATAAAGAAGAGCTATAGGGAGTTTCAATTTGATCACTTCATAAAAAGTTTTTTTTTTTTTTAATTTCACCACAGAAATGTAGTCTTAAGGGTGTCAATAACTGTTTGATTTACCCTAATACTTAACACCTTCATCCATTCGACACTTGAATTGCTCTATGAGTCAATACAAAATTTTGAAAAAAAATAAATATCATGATATTATTTCATGAATGAAGTACAATGACTAAGTATATCAATAAGAAAAAAAATAATAATAAATAAGTGAGCTAAAAAAGCAAAGGAATATAAAAACTTTGAATATCCTTAAAGCACTGCGTGACCCTTGGACTGTTATTAAGTTGTCAACATTCAATATATAGTTATATATATTTAATAGTAGTGTATTGTATATATTAAGGTTTAGAAGTAGAGGGAAAGATTTTCTCATCCAATGGTGTCGAAGATTCTAATTCGGGAAAGATTCGAGTTAAGACAAAAAAGGCCACGTCGTAGTTACTCCAGTAGGCCGTGTGCGAGACGAGTACTGAGCGAACGACGAGAGGACCGGAAGTTCCGCTGGTCAGCACGTAATCGAGCCTGTGTTCGAGACCTGCAAAAATTAAATGAATTTATCAGATTGTTTATTTCTTTTAAGTCTATCAACTGTTGACTGTATGAGTATTCGAGAAGTTATTAAGGGTATCAGATTAGTGACGCAAAACTATCGACAACTTTTTTTTTAAATGATAAAGTGATAGCCTCTCCCTCTGAGCACCCATGTGCTTTATAATTCATGGTAATGAAAAATAAACAAAATGTAACGGTGTAATTTGATTTATGTTTCTAACAAAAAATGCTTATCTACTCTATAAAAAAAAAATATATTAACTTCTCGCCTTCAAACTTGATGGAATAATGTAGAAACAAAACTAAATCACAGTTTTTGTAAAAAAATCCTTTAAACCTCTCTGAATCAACTACCTGAAAACATTTTTTTGAAGTAGGTATACAAACGTTCTAAAGTAAGGTATGTCTAGACAAATGTCACAGAAACGTCTTTTTTTCGTCAAAAACTCCGACATTCCACTACGAGGATAGCGTTCCAAATGTTCTCATGTCAAATCAACTACTTCGACGGGTGAGAATCATGGTCTCATGGTTATTTGAAGAGGGTTGGTATAGCTTGCCTCTAAAAGCAGTGTCTTTGACCTTCTGATAAAGTTTTTAATTCTTTGCAGTTAAGACTAAGCTTGAAACTGATAATTATTTCAAGGTATAATGGAATCCATTACAGAAAGGTTTATCTTATTCCCTAATAAAAGAGGAAAGAAAAAAGTGCATTGTGCAAATGAAAAATTCTACTATTCTGCCCCCCTCCCCGTCCTTCGCATCACACTATTGATAGAATCAAAAGTTTTATGCCTGATACTATCGAAACTATTGACAACGGAGGATATCGATAGTTTTACAACACTACTTTAAAACCATTAGTGGAGACATTAAAGTCTTTATCGCTGACCACAGCTGGACTGATCTCTGTAAGTCCTGAAAGTGACCTACAACAATATGGGTCGGGTCCTTATTATTTTGGGACCAATTAATTTTTAGTAACGTCTGTTATCACTTAGGTTACTTAACATTAATAAGTATCAAGTGACATATGACATGTCGGCAAGAAGATGGTTACAACACAAAATACATCAATTTTGAGTTATGCATACCATTGGAATCAAAATTAAAAACCTACTGTTCAGGTCAAAATCAATTAAAAGATAATAACGTGTCCCTGGACTTATGTCCCAAAACGAAGGTACCAAAATGCACCACCACCACATAGGTATATAACAAAACTCACCTTCGATGTGGACTGTATCATTTGACTATATAAAGGTGCGCAAAGATCCAAAATCCTTCGTATTCGCGCACATAACCCAGGTGGTGTTACTTGAGCCACACCAAGTCCTACTCTATCCCTTTTTCCAGCCTTTTCATGAAGGACTCAAAGTCCAAAAGGTACCTAATGAGCTGGCAGAACAAATTGGCAAACCTACGCCATCTCTTAGGTTCACTTCAGTTAGGTGTAGTTAACATAAATGTCACATTGACATGCATTATTTTTTGTTTGACCTTTTAAAATGGCGTAAACACCTACAATGCCAGAATTAAAAAAAATTTCCCGATACTACTTCTGGGCATGTCCTATTTTGGGACGTTATGTTCCCCTGATTTAACCTTTTCATGGCTCCAGACGAGATATCTCGCGAAACTAAGTCGGTCCCCACAAGCTAATGACGAGATATCTCACAATTGGTTTTTCACTTATTTACCGTCCACAGCTTCACAATAGATAAGTTGTCATGACTGAGGCACATCCTAGCGGATCCACGGAGACTAATAAATAGATCTAGCGGCCGCTAGGCTGCAGGGGTATTTCTATTGCAGAAATATTTGTGTTGGCCCGGTAGCTGCCTGTCATCTGGGTCGGCCGTTTGGGGAAGCCCTCACCCCTTTTTATCTGCTAATTTTTTTTTTCCCTCCCTCGGCTACCGTCAAGGGTCTGAAGGACATATTTTGTCATTAGACGCTCTGAGCGATACTCCTCTGTGTTTTTTTTGTGATATTCACTGTTTTATTTCGCTAAATATTACTTTAAATAAAAAAAAAATATTACTTATTAAAAATTGATTAAATTAAAAAAATGTATATAAAGTATTAACATTATTATATTACTGTTCAATATTAGCTTCTTATATCACGTAATCTCTTATTGCAATCAGTAATCTAGCATTTTAATTTATTGAAATAATGATAAAGGTATTATAGAACCATAAAAAATAAATAAAACTTTAATAAATAGTCAGTGAAGGTTATGAGGAGTTGAAGCAGTCAGCGGCGGAGAGTGGCCTGCAGGCCTTAGCGTGGGGAGTGAAATGCCTGCAGACCCGCTCAGCGTCTCAGTGCAACTCTTGTTCCGAGTGCTTAGCGGTTAAAGGGTTAAGGGGACTCTCATCGCGTCATTTTGAGTTAAAAATTGCCTTGATTAGCTTCATTAGATCCCAGCTTTTGTCTCCCACTCGCTACATTCGCTCTTCAGAGATAGATACACTTTTCTTTTCAGTGAAGATCAGGGCCACACTAGTTGGCTTTGTCAAAAAGTAACGACTGGAAACTACCCTGTTCTGTTTTTCTAAATGTCCCATTCGTGCACTCAGGGTGTGAAATGGATTTTTATAGGGGCATCTGAACCAAGTTCAAATTTCTATTTTTAGGTATGATCTTTAATTTAAAGATGTGATTTTAATTGATTTTTTTTTTTTTTTTTTTTTTTTATCTTTTAGGAAATTTGATTCAATTTTTTAAAAATGCATTACCATTTTCATTATATTAGCAAATAAAATTTCCTATTCGTTGTAACTTTTTTTCCAGCTATTTCCTGGGAAATATATTGTCCATATGAAAAGGCTTCGAGAATATATTACAACAGTTTCTCAAATTTAAGGGTAACAGACTACAGAAACAAACATATTCCGGTCATCATTTTGAAAGTAAGGAGGAGAAAAATTTAAAGTGTTCCCCAAAAGGTATGTCTCTAACTTTGCTACGATTAATGCACAGAATTTTAACCCTCAAACTGTATCGGGAGAGGCTGTAATGGAGCTTAAATTTGACACACTGGCTGGGAAGACTGTGATCCCTAAAAAGTTACTAATCTAACCCCTCCATGGCATAGAAGAAGGGGGAGACTGAAACTCAGGTGGTCTGATGGAGACGCTAGAGATATCCTGGGAGTCAGGAGCTGGACGACAGCGGCACAGAGCAGAGATGACTAAAGGAAGCTGGTGGAGGAGGCCAGGACTCGTCGACGAGTTGTTTCGTCAAGATGATAATAATAATAATAATGATAATAACAACCATCACTTAGACCCCTTGTATTCTAGGGTATACATATAACAAAAATCCCTAAAAAGTCCATTAGGGTGTTCTAGAAGTTTTAAAACGGTTTCTAGAGTTTCTAAAACGTATACAGTCAACATTTTGAAATAGGACCTCAGCAGAACTGAGTGGATTGACTGAAAATTATTGTTTTAGTATTTCAGTAAGTGATTTAATTATTTAAACTTTTATTTTTCTCAATAAAATGAAATATTGGTGAATACCCTGAGTCGGAGAGTCAGTGCGGTGCGTTGCTCCGCCACTGTCCTGACTTCTGTTGTGGCCACGAATTAAAGAATTCCACAAGCTCCAACCTTTTTCTGGAAAGATCATCACAGTTCCATCAAATTTTGAAAACATATTAATCAATATTTTTAAACATCCAAAAAAAAAAAAAAAAAAAAAAAAAAAAAAAAAAAAAAAAAAAAAAAAAAAAAAAAAAAAAAAAAAAAAAAATTAGGTTTAACATTGTCAGCTATATTCATTCCACTTGATGTCTTGACCAACATATAGTTATTTTCTATAGTGATTTAAAATATATCTGTCGATATTCGACAAAATATGAAATGCCAGATTTCAATTTTCTTGTTGGCTTATCACAATTTGTGTTTTGAATTTTATTTTTAAATTGTATCAAATGTTTGCTTTGAGAGAAAGAGAAATACTTTATTGAAAAGTAGTGCTGCCATACTTTATAGGGTTGTTCGTAACACAGCATACTATTCAATCCATGTGGAGATTGAATTTCAGTTGTTGTTAGATTTTTGGTCTTCTTTTCTTATTTGTTCTTTATTTTTTTTAAACTAATCCCTACTATCTTTAGAGGTTGGATTAAAATTAATTGGGTCTTTTTGCAATAAGGGCGTCGTAAAGAAACAAATAATAATATAAATTCTACCAAAAAACTTGGGTACTATATAGATGATGGAGAAAATTTACAGATAATATTTTTAAAAAGGGTTTTTGTTTTTATTTTATTTTTTATTGGTCCACCATATGTTTAAACTTAATCAAATCCAATGACTGAGTTATAATCATGAAGATTAATTTTTCCATATCTTAAATCTGAAAAATAAGCATATTCCCCAGAAAAAGCAAGAAAAAAAGTTATTAAAAAAAAACATTATATAATATGGAGGAGTCATTTGATTAACTTTGGCAACTAATAATGAGTGATTTTAAAGACTAATGTTTTATTAACACATTCACGCTGGCTTGTACCACCGGAGGCCCGCACTAGACTGCTGCCTTGGACACTTTTATCTATCACAGAACTTTCCACGACGATGTATAACGAGGTATGATTGTATTTTTATTTTATTATTGTTGGATTGTCAATACTGGTTATAGTCCTTGAATAACTCCCATCCGATAGAGCGAAAATCATTAAGTTCAGCCGCCAATGGGCAAGGAGCATGAATTACAGTCCCGGCGTGAACGTGTTCCTGTGCGTTGATAAACACTATGATAAGTATTTATGGATGTATAAATGTAACTATATGAGGTAGGAAAAATTAACTGTATAAGACTTTTTGAGGTATTGCCCACTATGGACCGTTCAGCGAAAATATTATATAAGTTAACTTTTACTTCAACATTGTTGTCACGACTTAATTAAGTACCAACCGAATGAATGTTATGAATACACTTTCATGGATATTATTATATGGTTGATATGAATAAAAATATTTCCATCATTCCTATAACTAAACTAACTAAAATACAAAAGCAGAGAAAAGTTTTGTACAAAAGGGTTGATATTTTTGATCTGGGATCTTTGTTTTTAACCTGCTGCCACCACTGTCCCGGATTCGTGACCCTTCTGATTTTCGATACTCTACAGTATTTTTATATTTACACCAGGTCAAAAGTGAAAGATATAATGATTACAAGAATAGTCAGGGGGTGGTGGTCAAAAAACTACAAGTATTATAAAACTATTTTACTGCAGCCAACGTTTCGACCCAACAATGCAAGTCTTCTTCGGCGCTAAATGAACAAGACACAGACAAAAAAAATTATAAATACAGAGGACAAAGAATATGAACTAACCAGATAACACATAGAAGTCTATAAACATATAATACATACCAAAAAAGACGTATTATGGCTATTGAAACTGATGGCATTTATTTTTAATGACAGTGATGTAATGGGGCAAGATACTTTTTAAAGGGATATGGTTTCAGAATGGCTATTGAATCAATATATTACTTGTTTACAGGCCTCTATGCTATCTATTTAGTCCTATTCTTTGTCCTGTATTTATAATTTTTTTTGTCTGTGTCTTGTCCATTTACCCCTGAAAAAGACCTGCTATGTTGGGTGGAAACGTTGACTGCAATAAAAAAGTTTTATACTATTTTTAGTTATTTGATGGCCACCCAGATCTATTCTAATATTTTTTCAATATTTGATCAACCATCATTTATCCTATCTGAAAGATATAATCTTCAAAAGTTAATGAAAATCAGCAAATCTGATGGCTGAAACACATAGAATAATATGACCTGATAGGAACCACCAGTGAACCTCTTCTATGATAATGTTGCACTTAGGAAGGCACTGTGACAGTTTACAGGCTTGATAAGGTTATTCAACCCACTTACTGATGGAATATTTCCAGTGGGGAGTGCCGGATGGATATAGCTTTTCTAATTTTTATAGGATCTTAGTGTCGAGGTGGTGGTCCTCTTGTAGGATCTGGTCTAAAAGGCTTGTAAGAACTGATGCAGCAATTCCAGTTTTGAAGGACCAGAAACAGGTTGCTGAGGAAGCAGTGGAGGTGGAAAAGCATTGGATTTTTTTATTTTTATTTTTTTTTTCAGTAATTTAACTAAATTACTGATATAATATCTTATGAGATATTATATTATATAATATCATCACACTTGAAAATATCTATAACTTGGTCGAGACGTCAAATAAATTTTATTTTTATGACAATGTTTATTCATCTAGAATTTAAGACATGAAATATTTTAATTTTAAAATTAATTGAAGCATGTAGATGCATAAGGGTCTAAGTGCCAAAGCCATTCTTCAGAAATGGGAATAAGTACTGTTTTGTTGTTAGAAAAGAGTACATTGAACATATGAAAGATGAAATGGGTGTAAGCACTGAATGTAGCACACCCTAGAGGGTATAAGTCATATCATTTTTGTAAAAAAAAAACCTTAAGCATTTTCATGCTTCAATTATATACTAAATATTCTAAAACTGATATTGTAGGATTTATTTTACTAAAGAAGCTGATTTATAAAAAAACAAAAAAAAATTTTTTAACCTCTATTAACACTGGTCGACAAAATTTAACTTTTTTTCTTTCACAAGAATTAAAATAACAGATTCTAAAAGTATTTTTCGTGCTGAATTCAAATATAATTACAGTTTTTCCCCATCGGGCAGGAGTTTTGTGTGATATTCATTTGAATTTTTTATAATATTCCAAAAAATCCGTAACTAGCTATCTAACTCAAAATTATAACTACTGATTCTGACTTACCTAGAAAGTGGTAGATAGTGATTTTCGGGTATATTTTGCATCTGAAACGTCTCTCATTTTAGTCCAACAGTAGTCAGCCAGCATATTGGAACTCCACTTACCTTGGTACCTCTTCTCTATTGTAGAAATTTGCTGATGAAAACGCTCACCGTGTTCATCGCTGACAGCTCCAAAGTTTTTGGGGAAGAAGTCCAAGTGAGAGTCCAAGAAGTGAATTTTTAAAGACATATTGCATCCCATTTGGAAGAGAGAGGCGCAGGACAGAGAGAAGTGGAGGAGAATAACTCAGGAGGCCAAGGGTCATGCTGGCCTGTAGCGCCAGGGAGTTACTTAGTTAGTATTGCATCCCATAGCTTTATAAGAATGCAGAAGATCAGCCACTATGTCATGATAGTTTTCTGCTTTATGGTTTCCAAGAAAATTGCAACACACACCTTTGAAAGACTGCCAGGCTGCTTTCTCCAGTGGATTTAACAGTCCCTCGAAATGTTCATCAGCCATTAATGATCGGATTTGTGGTCCTATAAAAACTCCTTCTTTCAATTTAGCATCACTGACTTTGGGGAATTTCGATTTCAAGTACAAGAATCCATCAGAAAGTTTATCCATAGCTTTGACGAAATTTTTCATAACTCCTAACTTAATATGCAATGGAGGTAAAAATATTTTTTCAGGCTTCACTAAAGGGACACATGCTACATTTTTCTGGCCAGGTATAAGAGATTCACGTTTTGGCCATGACTTTCTAACGTAGTGAGACTTCTTATCTCTGCTGTCCCACTCGCACAAAAAACAGCAAAATTTGCTGAACCCAAGTTGCAAACCAAGCATTAAAGCAATGACCTTTAAATCACCACAGATATTCCATTCATATTTTCCATATTGTATTTTCTCTAAAACTAGTTTCATATTTTCATATGTCTCTTTCATATCAGCGGCATGCGCTACCGGTATTGATGGAAGTTTATTGCCTATATGTAGCAGCACAGCCTTCAAACTTACTTTAGAGGAGTCTATGAACAATCGCCACTCATCTGGCCGGTGTTGAAGCCCAAGAGTTTCCATAACTGAACAAATAATATTACAAAACACAATACCATTTTCTTCAGAGAAGTATACTTTGAAAACACTATGGTGGCTACGATATCTACTAATTCTTACACCTTTTTGGAGTAGATTCCACCCTTTGAGTCTGGAAGCTAAAACTTCCGCTTGCTGTTTAGACAGATTTAAATCGCGAATCAGGTCACTAAGGTCTTGCTGATTGGGAAAGTATGGTTCTGATGAACAGCTACTGGCTTCATATGTAAGATCATTTTTATTTTCATCTGAATCATTTGGAGTTTCAGTCAGGTCAGAACCAGAGTTATCACTTAAGGTTGTATCTGCATATACTGGTACGGGGAAATCTTCACTGTGTAAGACAGGTCTCATTGCAGATTGCAAATTCGGATACTTAACTGTATATTTTGTTTTAGATGTGATTCCTTTAATATTTGTCAAACAAAAATAACAGTCAGTTAAATGATCCTTCGGTTCCCTCCAAATCATGGGAATTGCAAATGGCATATGATGTGTACCATTTTTCCACCCAGTCAGCAGTCTAACACATGAAACACAGCATGTATTTGGGGCCCAGCTCTTATCAAAATCACCAACTTGACAGCCAAAGTAAAGTTTATAACACTTCTTTACAAGTGGGGTCAAATTTCGCCTCTGAGACTTGAAGGTCAGCTCACCACAAATATAGCAGAAATTATCTGCATGATTTACACAATTTCTTGGCATGATGAAAAAATAAAGCACAGAAATACAACATGCACAACATACACAATACACTTCTAAACAGAAAGGAAGGAAATATTTCACTGCTCAACAATCTCACAGTCAGCTCAATACTGACACATCACAATGCCAAACAGGTCTGAACATGTCTAAACAGCAACAATGAACAACAATGAACCTGCACAGTCATGTTTTATTGCGCTTCAGCATGACATTGCAAATAATTTCAATAATGCAGCTTGAGTAAAATAGCTACATATGAGGTAACGGTTCCTATGACAGGTCAAAGAAAACGCTAAAATCATATTTTGAAAAGTAGCTTTTACAGAAAAACTATGCCTGATGGGAAAATTCTGACTACATATCTGAATTCAGGATGGAAAATGCCACTAGATTCACTATTCAGATCTCTTGTGAAAAAAACCTTGTCGACCAGTGTAGTAGTACATTTACCTATCAGACTATTGTTACCTTTGCTTGGCGTTTCAACGGGAGAACTAGATGGTTCTACTTCGCCTTCTTTTTCTTTTGAGATTCCACTGACGACGGCTTCGGGCGGGATGAGCTCAAGGGGCATATCACTGTACGCAATCGGGTTAACCGCGGCATAAGGGTGTATAGCCAAAGGTGAGATTCTTGCATAGTCCCGATATATTAACGGCTCCAATCTGCAGAAGAGACAGGTATTTATCAAAAATTAAACAAAAATATATGTATTGTTTTTTTACAAGCAAAATTGTATAAATATACGAGTTATAATTGGAATTCAAGGGGGGCCGAGATGGCCGAGTGGACAAGGGCGCTTGCAATAGATAATCAAAGTTAAGCAACGTCCATCGTGGTTAGTACTTGGATGGGTGACCGCCCACCAATTCCAAGGGTGAAACGCCACGCAGTCCAAGCCTACCCCCACCCCCGGGTATGTGAGACCTACTGTATGTAAGCTGTAAGGTATGTAAGCCTACTGGAGGCGACTCACACTGACTGGACATAGGAGTGATGAACCTTCCCCGTGTATCTCATTGAGAATCGTGGTGTGGTTTTCCAGGATGTCAGTAACCGCCCGGAGGTTTGGTTCAGGGACGGTATGCTTCGGGGAAAGAAATATAGGTCCTCAAGGCCTGCTGACTCTGAGCTACCATAATCCTTGGACCTAGACCAGTTTGTCACTGCCCTTGAACCCGAGAGAGCTGATGCCATCGGTGGGAAGGACACTGCCAAATTGGCCCCAATGGGATTGGTTATGGAACTATGGGCAGGCTGCCGCTGTACCATGGTGACCATGGCTTGCAGCAAAGTGAGGTTTGGGCTACCCCCAGGCTGTCTATACTCCCGCAAGCAACACAAACGTCTGTAAGAAGACCACACTGCTCGGCCAAAGGTCTCATTAGGCTTAATGCGCCAACTGAAATAAAAAAAAAAAAAAAAAAAAAAAAAAAAAAAAAAAAAAATTGGTATACAATCACAATAGACGCATAGCAAAAATTTACCAAATTAATCTTTTGCCATGATATATATTAATTACATTCAGAAAATAACACATGATGATGATATGAAATATTGTATCAGTAGGTTCTTCCTGAAACATTATAAAAAGGCGAGAACAGAGTGGGGGGAACCTCAAACCATGCTGCATGTTCTTACGGTACTATAGTATATAAAAAAAACCTGTACCACTAAAACCCTTGAAGGGTCTTGGGTTCAGTACTATGTAAGGAAGAGTACTGTTTCTTGGTCAGCGGTCGTGCAAGGAGGTGATTTGACGGAGATCACGCTCAACCGCCAGGTTTTTCCCCTTAATTTTTCAATTAAGGGTACCCACTTTATAGTGGCTGGGTCTGCCCCAGGAGGGTCTCTCGGCCCACGAGACGAACTGTGGCGAATAATAAAGATATCATGAGCCAAGCCAGATTCGAACTCGGGACCTTGAGCACAGCAATCCACTGCCTTACCAGTGGGCTACCCCGCTCCCACTATTGTATATACTTATCAAAAAATAAATTTAATTTTATGAATGAGATAAATGACTGTTTATAATAATAATTTATATATTTTTTTTAATTATTATTATTAGAATTCCCAATTTATATTTATTGTAGTACTAATCTGTAGTTCTAGGTCTTGTTATAAATGTAAAACAGAAACAGACATCTGTTTTTTGGTTTCTTATGTCACAATACATTTCAATTACTGATTTTTACAGTAAATTTAAACAAATTTTTACCTTGATATTAACAAAATGCCAATTTATACAATACCAAGGCTAAAATTTACTTAAGTATGGGAATTAGAAAATACTTGCATAGTAAAATGAATCTAAAGAAAAAAATGGTTTCCAGAAGGATTAAATTTCAAAATTTAAAATTAGATATCAAATATGGAAGGAAACATGCATAAATATAATGAGGACAATAATGAATGAATAGCTAAAGTTATATTGAAACATGATCATAGAATAAGGCATATTGTGATTTACATTACAGAGTAATAATAATAATTATAATAAAAAGCAGTGAACCTACATATCATGACCAATTAAGTGCCAGGGAATAAATGATAAAATTATCAAAACTTTATGATATCAAGCTGCATATCTAAAAGAAAGCACAGCAGTGTTATCTATTAATAAACACATAAAAAGGGAAAAAATGGGTAAGGCTAATTTAAAAAATTGTCGGCCCAAAGAAGAGGGCCCCACAGCAGGCTATAAAAAAAAAATTGAATCACAAGTTAAAGTAGCTTAATCCTTTCTTCTACCAAAAATATTTTCTTCCTCTTTTAAGTTATTGAATCTCTGAGTTCAAATCCAAGGTACATTCCGGCAATAGTCACTCTCGGTTTTTACAATTATGTACAATGGCCAACTAAACCGCAAGTTCCAAAAGATCTTTTTTTTTTTTTTTTTTTATCTAATCCTCATACAGTATCTATTTCCCCTTTTATCCTTTACTCTGATTCATTACTCATTTTTTAATTCAATTTCAATTAATTCAAATTTTCAATTTCATTTCAATTACTCCATATCAACTCTTAACAGATAAAAACTTCAATTTATCTGATAATAAATGCTATTTCTTTTTTTTATAATTCAACATAAATATCATTCATTCTATGTTTATAATTATCACTTATATTACTTTGAACTTTAATTATCTCAATGAATTACGGCTTAACTGCCAGAAGCATAGCATCTAGGGATTAGTAAATTCTAGCATATAAATTAATGCTGTGGGCTTCTTCAGGGTTAATACAAGAATGAGAGTGGAGAAGGGGATCAATAACATATATTCTTCCCGTCTGTTCCCATTGGCGTGTCAGTTGGAGGACCAGTCCCCCATTGGGGAGTGGTCAGATGGAGAGGGTAGGGGAGGGGGGATGTCGTCAGCTCTCTGAGAAATGTTGTTTTGTCTAATGTTGTTTACTGCAGAATATAACTTTTCTTCGCTAAGTCTGTTTCTGTTATCTTTGTTTTATTCTTTGGTTGTTTTATAAGCCCACAGCATGATGGGAGAAAGGTTGGCGATTGTTAAACCTATTACATGGTCAAACTCGGAAGAACAAATGTATATAATGGATTCAGACCATGGAAGCCGTAAACAAAATTTAAATTTAAATCCGGTTAGAGATAGTTAAGGCTGGTTTGCTTTTCCAAAGCACCTAATGCGGGAGGCATACATTTATAATAATAATAATAAAATAAGCAGAATGGGCTAAGGAAAAAACCTGGACACCTCTTTCTGTAAAGAAGGACCGGAGATTTTTTATTCTAAGAGAATAAACATATCATGTCTTCTTTAAAAACCAATTGTAACAGACATATAAGCTATGGGGGATTTTAGATGAAAAATATCATACACACTGTAGGGATAAACAATATCATTCAAAATCAGCTTTGAGAAAAAGTTTCACTTTCTATAAACATGTGATTTGGCTATTTTTGTATATATATATATATATTTTTTTTAAAATAAAAATAGAGAAACAATCATAAAGCTGATTTGGACATGTACGCAGAATGCCAGACAAGAAAGTAGACAAAATGGTACATCATCGTGTCAATATCAGACACATCACAATAAAAAAAATTCTGTGGTGAGCCTTCATCAGATAGTAGAATTATAAAATAAATATATCGTGTGTTCTTTCAAAACTAATTGTGAAAAACAGACCTGTAGGCAACGGGGTCGGTGAGATGAAAAATATTGTACAGCCTGTTACACAACGTCGGAGGAAACAAATGGTAACCATGCTGGCCTTTAGGAACTCTCAGGGCTAGGAATACGGACAGAGGTGAGCCAAGGCAGAAAAAATTGTCTATCTGCAAAAATAAATGCTAAAAATTATTAAAAAGAAACATATAAAAAAATAAATTAATTTATATCTAAAAAGTGAGCAACTATAAAGTCATATTAAATAATAATTCAATAACAGCACAACTGACTCTTGATAACTTCATTTCATTTTCTTGGCAACCAAACTTCATATATAGCTGAACCTCGACGGGTATTTATTGTTCTACAGTTAGTCATGTATATTGGAGCTACAGAATTTTGACTATTAACTTACTAAGGATAGTAGTCGAATAAATGAAACAAAACAAACCTAAGATTCAATTCACTATCCAATCCGCACGTTGAGAATTGAGGAAATTTCATCTCACAGCTGCATTTTTTTTTATCTTCCTTTAATGTGTATGTGGAGCATACCATAGGGGACGGATGTGGGGATAGTAGGTGGAAATTTTTATTAAGTTCCTCCTGGCTAAGTTTGTAGGACTCGCTCACCAACAATGAGAGCAGCCCCCCAGGCTTGCTGGAGGATGTGACGTAGATTCGAACGCACATATTTTTAGCTCACCCAAAAACGAAATTAAGACTAGATTAAAAGCTGGTGATGCTTGCTACTTTTTAGTAAGGAAATACCATAGCTCACACCTTCTGGCCCGAAACTTAAAATTTAGGATTTACAAATCTATTATTCTTCTAATGGTCCCTTTACGGATGCAAAACATGGCTTCTGACATTGAGGGATGAGCAACGGCTTAGGGTTTTTGAAAATAAAGTACTGCGTAGAATATTTTGATTGAAGAGGGATAAACTAACTAGAGAATTCAGACGCTTACACAATGCCGAACTGAGAGAGCTGTAACCGGTAAATATAATTGACTTGATAGCAGCGAAGCGAATAAAACTGACGTGTAAAATTGGGAAACTTAGTAGCGAATGAATTCTGAAAAGATAAATAAGCACAGTTGAGTATTAATCTTCAAAAAAAGAGAAGAAGACTAAAGAAGACCACTAAAAGAATGAAGGGAGGTCCCAAATTTAAGCAGATAGAGTCTCAAAATTTGCAAACAACATAATATTTTACAGGATAGATTTTTCATCACCATTTTTACCTCTTCATTCATTTTCTTATAACAGTTCTAAATTATTTTACCACATGACACACAGCCTTTTAAATTTATGATTTTTTGATGAATTTGTCGATAAATTGGTAAGATATAATTTCTATATTTTGTATTTTCCTGTAATTAACTATAATTTTCCTTCTTTTGGTCTTTTTAGTTTTGAAAATGCTCACAAATAAGCGAAACGTTAGCAAAGATATAATATGACTTTGACTGTATAAAGGTCAATATAGAATTTTTTTTGAGACCCTATCTGCTTAATTTTGGAATAAGCACAGCGCTGTATGGGAAATGTCCGAGATGTAGGCTGAGAAAGAGGTGGAAGGATTGCGTTGAGGCAGATCTTTTGAGATTTGCTTGGGTTGGGTCTAGATAGTGGTCGGTGGATAGAGGTGTGCAGGGAGCGAGTTGTGGTGTCGGCATCGAAGCCTTTATTATTATTATTATCTTCCTTTACACCTGTTCCCAGGACTTTTTTTCAATAAAAATATTACTTGGTACGGAACCTTCGCTAGATGTTTACCTCATTGCAAACAGAAGTGTTGAATGAATTTTAATATATAAGTTTATAAACTATTTCATTAGAAGATATAAGATTCGACCACGGCCGGAAATCAAACTCGAGTGGCGAGACCTGGTGGGAGGGATCACAGAAGAGAAAGATTCGATCACGGCTGGTAGGGCCCCACGGTTAGCTCAGTGGTAAGAGCGCTGCGACCTAGATGCAGAGGACCTGGGTTCGATTCCCGGCCATGGTCGAATCTTTTATCTTCTAATTAAATAGTTTAAAAATTATAAATTATCTAACGATCACTACATAACAACATTTAATATATAAGGTTTCTGGTAGAGAGGGGAATGTACCTAGTCCAGCCATAAATATTGTTACAAGGAAATATACACAGAATTCAAAAGAAAAATCAATTCTTCAAAAACCTTCATTAGAAAATAAATGTTGTATATACAGAGTAACATAAAAATACAATTACTCAAAATGTTCCCCTTTGGCCTTCACACAAGCTTTTAATCTTCTTGGTCAGTCATCAATGGCAGCACGCAGCACTTCTTGAGGAAAACGCTGAACAGCTCGGACCAGTAATTGTTTGAAGCTTTCCAAGTTAGGATATGCTCTGTGGCATGCCATCCTCTCCAGTTCGGACCACAAACAGAGTCTAGTGTGTTTAGATTGGGGCTTCCTGAGGGCCAATCCGAGGCCGAGATGAACTCAGGAACGTTCCTCTGCAGCCATTGCTGAGTTGACCTGGCCTTATGAGCTGGAGTTGATCCTGCTGGAAAATCCAGTGACTTCCAGCAAACAGAGTTTCATTCAGAGGCTTGACAACTGGCTCCAAAATATCATCCTGATAGTTTTTAGCCGATGTTTTAACCCCATTTTCGCAAAAGTGAAGCATTGTGGTGCCATAATGCTTCTGTCGTGAAAATTTTCTCATCGGTATATAAAATTTTTCGATCAAGTTCAAGAAGTAACGGCGAAGAAGCACTTTTGATCTATCCACCCTAATTTGTTATAGAGAAATGGTAAGCCTTTGTCATTCTTCATCCTAAGGTCACTTTTTATCATGCGAGACATTGATCTGCCAGAGATTTCCATTTTCCGGGACAAAATTTTTTGTTTTCGGATGGGATTTCTTCTGATTCTAGCAGCCACTGCTCTCACTGCATTATCTGTTCTCACAGTGCGGGGACGACCTGGTCGAGGTCTGTCACTTACAGATGAGGTACTTGTACCTGTTTATAGTTCGGTATACGAACATACGGCTGATGTTCAGGGTGTTAAAAATCTCTGATCTGCATTTTCCAACTTTGTGTAAGGCGAGCACAGCGATCCGGTTTTCTTTATCACCCCACTCCATGTTAACTGGGTGAAAGAAAAATACAAACTGATTGGGATTATTATTCTGATGTGTCAAGTAAACAGGTGATAAGAGGTGGGGATTATCTAAACAATACCCAAGGATTTAAACTAAGTCTAACTTTTGTAACAGTATTTATGGCAGGACTAGGTATTCTCGATTTGCTCTTCGATATCATTCTATGATTGCACGGAAGATTTTCCGATTGCGAATTAGAAATAGCCAATGATTAGACTTATACAGAGAACATGCTTGGAACTAAAGTGCTGGACAGTACTGAGTGTATTATTATTATTATGTCATTGCCCCTTAGATCATAACAGCATCTGCTAGTTGATATGGAAAGTGATCAAATCACTAAAAGATTAATTCTTAATTAACCAGCAAGTACACAGCCCCTAGATAGACAGCGATATGAATGGGAAAGCCTAATTAAATTTGATATTGGATTAACGGTACATTAAAGAATTTTCATTTTATCATGAGCCAAATTGTACAGAAATTTAAATGGAATCTGGAATGAGAAAGGTATGGCTCTATTGTGCTTAATATTATACGATAAGAACAAGCACATGCATGAGGTAAAATTTAAAAATACAAAGATTTATATTTAAAAAAAAAAAATTGTACTAAAAAGAAATAATAAAGTAAATAAATTCTTACTTCGAAATTCAATCTCGATTTACCAGGATTTATCACACCATCCATTGGCATACCCTGTAAGATAATTTGAATATCAATAAATTAATACATTTATAAAATACCTAATTTATAATACACCACTTACATACGCATATGTAGAAAATGCCGGCAGATGCTGCTAGGGAAACATACTGTATATCTTATATAAATATATCAAACAATGAATTATGTTCTGAAGTCCAAGTGTAACTACATTCATACTAAATAATATGTTTTTAATTTAAACATTTTTTTACCTTATAAATTTAGAATTTAAAGTTTTTCGAAACATTATTAAAATGAAACTCACCGTCGGAAGCCATCCAGTTACAACATCATAGGTAATGACTGCTCCTAATGAATGTGCTATCACAGATACCTTAGGAATTATTTTAGGGTTCCTTTCTCTAAACATCGTATACAATCTATTCATTTCGGTAACTAAGCCTTCTTGTATTTCGCCCATATAAATTGGGCTGGTATAGTACATAATATCCATCGCCGATGTATTCAGTACTTGTCGCAAATATTTCACATGAGGAGGCGTGATCGCTTCAACAGTTCCTGCAGGAATTAAAAGCTTTTTTTTTAAGTGTTTAATGACAGATTAATGTTTTAATGATAAAGGAATGATGAAGGTAAGATTAGGGTGAAATTAAACAAACGATTGCTGATAAATATACATAAAACACACATTTATTATAGAATAACAAGAAACAGAAATGATTGAATTGAATGGTTTGAAATGATTTAGTTGAATGGTTAAGAAAACAAATTTAAAAAAAATATGAAAAGAACAATACTTATATCTATACCTTGAATAAAGAAAATAAAATAACTTATGTGAATTAATAAGAAAGTCAATAAGAAAAATGTGATCAGAGAACTTATATATATATATATATCTATTTTAATAACAAAAATTTACAATTAAAAGGCCTTTTCAATAACATTTAAAGGATTAACGAAGAGAATGACAAAGGAGTGGGTGGCCACTACAATGAAATATACATGATAGTTCAATTCAATTATCTTTAAGTATAGGCGAACAAAACAAGCACCTTCCCTAATCTGGTGAGAATGAGACCTCATTGGCGAACTAAACTCTCATATAAGTGAACACTTTACTGGTGAACAAAACAACTAGAAGATATGCTCCTGGGTTATTCAGAAGGTGAAAGAGTACTCACAGATTTGGCTAACAATCAAACTTTCGAGATTAGCGAGACTACAACTCCAGATGTGGGAGAGGTGCAGTGCAGAGAGCCATACGAGAAGACGGCATTCAGCTTTAGCTCCAATGGTAGACAGAAGCGAGGATGCGTTCGGCTCCAGCCTGGAGAGCAGAATGAAGCGAGGTGGGGATGACTGATGAGGGCGGTTGATATCGGACAGCTGTTTTCAGTGCCTCCTCAAGTACAATGCTATCTTGAATTATAGGCTAGATACATCTACTAACATCATGGAAGGCTGGAGCCCTGGATAGGCGCGAATTCCAGCTCGATTTGAATTTGGTACTTATGTGTGTTGAGACTGAACATTAAGAAAATCCTACCGATAGAATATACTGAAGAATTATTTAAATTTGAGTATATTATTAATTTTCATATAAAAAAAATAATAATAATATAGATATTGGATAGAAATATGAAAGAAATGAGGGGTTATCAAAAGACAACCATCGGAAATTTTACAAAGGTAAATTTGTTCTTGGCAACCTTTTATTATTATATTTAACCTTTTATCTTCTTCAGGGTTTGACCCATCTTGATGTGGGCTTCTTCAGGGCATACAGGAATGAGAGTGGAGAAGGGGATCAGTAACTTATAATCTTCCGTCGGGGGCGAAGTCTGAGTTCCCATTGGCCAGCGACAGAGGGCCATGGTCAGGTGGAGTGGGTAGGGGAGGGGGATGTCGTCAGCTCTCTGAGATATGTTGTGTTGTCTAATGTTGTTTAGTGTAGGGTACCAGTTTTTGCTATGTCTGTATCCGTCTTCTTTGTTTATATTGTTTGATTGTTTTATAATTTCTATAGCCACCCTGATGGATCTGTGGTGGTAGCTATCAATCCTAACTATGGCTTTGGTGTGTTAGAAGGCTAAATTGTGTTGTGTATTATGAAAGTGTTCTGCTATGGCTGATTTGTCTTTCTGTATTCTCTTAACTGCGGCAATATGTTCTTTCAGTCGTGTGGTGATGATCCTTCATGTCTGTCCTATATATTCTTTACCACATGAGCAAGGGATACTATAAATTCCAGGTTTGTTGAGTCCAAGATTGTCCTTTGGATTGGGCAGGATCTGTCCAATTTTCCTGTCTTTGGTGAAAATTGATTTGATGTTGTTTTTTGTAAGTGTTCTGGCTATTTTTTCTGAGGTGCCTTTTACGTGGGGGATGACAGCTATGGGCTTCTTTTCATCATATGCTTCATTCTTTTATTGGCCCTGAAGAAGCCCACAGCAAGATGGGTTCAGCTTGGCAGTTGAAAAATCTGTTACATGGTCAAAACCTGAAGGGGAAATGCATATAATAGATTCACACCATGAAAGCCTAAAACAAAAACCTTTTATTATGTTCTAAAACAAACTTTCCTTCCACTAATCTTCCCTTATTTAAATTTTTAATATACAGTCTCCTGTCCAGGAACTATCAGTTTGGATTACTAAGATTGTTCCGAAGTATAATTTAAAAAGCACTTACCTCCATCTAAGACTAAGTTGCTTCTCCATTCGACAGGAAAGAATTCCACACGCTTCGTACAATCAGGAAAAAATTTATTCTTTAAAGAAGTCACCCTTTCTCTTATACTGAAAAATATATAATTATATATCAGCTTTTATAACGATTTTAAGACTAATCCAATTTACTGCAGGGAATAAAATGAACCTGTAAGTATTACGAAATATTTGTGCACCAATATTCATCTTCTGTCCGATACCATGAACGACAAACACAAGATGGGAAATGTCATGTTGTTTATCAGCATCAGTCGCTGTATCTTTATATCCTCTAAATATTTTAGTACCAGTAGCTAAAATGAAACAATTTTATAAGACAAGATGATCGGTATCATACCATAGATTGAAGTGACAATTACAAAGGCTAATACTCACACTTTTGAAAATATCCCAACTTCTGCGTAAAACTTCTCACAATTTTCGAAGGCGTGCCTTGGCTGTATAAATATATTTCTAGAGGGGAATACCAGTCAACATTGAACTCAGAAAACGCTTCGGAATGAACTAAAAGAATATTAAAAACTAAAATATTTTATCACAAAATACAATAATACTGGTGCATAAGATAAGTTTTATTTGAGTTCAGTATTAAACCTGCACATTTAAATTATTCATAAAAATTGTCAATTTTTACAACCCTTCTTTTAATTTTCAATTCAGAAATTCATTCTTTACATTCATTCATTAAATTCAGAAATTCATTCTTTGCATTCATTAGAGGAAAGATATGTCCTGATTTTCCCCGAAAAGGCAGAGTTTCCAAACTTTTATGATGAAATCATTCAAAAAGAGTGCAAGGTTTCTGTCAGGCAAGATGTTGATATTATCAACTTCTTAGAATTTTTTTTGGACCAACAGTAATAGCATAACTAGACCACATGGTGCTTTCCTAAAACTTGGGACAGCTTTATTTTTAGAAACCCCTTTAAGGATAGTGATGACAAGGGGGTAGAACGGTTCCACCTCGGGGTCCTTTTACCCCCTTATAAGAGGTGATGACTACAGGTGGAGGTCTTCCAGCATTCATGGGGGCCACTTAGAGGAATAACCATGACTAATTTCCTGAAATGAGGCCCCCTCAAAGGGGCAAAGGTGGATTTTTTGGCTACGAAGTAGCAAAAGTTTAGGATTCGTCAAATATTTAAATTAAAATGTCAATATAATATTGCTTGTAATAATTCTTTTCTAAAATCTAACATCTTTTGGACAATGAAGCAAACTTCTGATTTCAACTTGTCAAATTACAGGGCTGAGAAGTCATGAGAATCTTATCTTTTTGTGTATCCAGCTTTTTAAAATTATTGTTGAGTAAAGTATTTTAAACTCCTATTTCAGACAATAATCCTGAATATTATTTTTTTGTTATGTTCGACTTGATGTAGCTTGGGAAAGAAGAGCATCTAAAAGACTTTAATGTAAAAAATAAAATCATATAAAGAATAGAAATTAATGGAACAAATAATGAAATTATTCATTACTAAACCTTTGTTAGTGGTATCAGCCATGAATTCTGAACACTTCTTTCCTAAAAACAACTGTAAATGAACTGGTTCCAAAAATTTTCCATATTCTTCATCTAAGGGTTGCCATGTATCGTAAAACCAAGTTCCACGAGCCACGGTATAATATTCACCTAATGACAAACATTTTTTAAAATAACTACATTCATTGAAAATTCAATGGTACCCAAGTAGAAAATTTGACTTACCAGGCCAATATATGCTTGTGCAAGATCTAGATATTAAATCGACTTCATATAAATTTCCAAGAACTAAAACTTTAGCAGAAACATTTTGGGATATATTTTCTTTAGTTGATTCATCGACAAAATTGTACGCTACATCCGATTTAGGACTGTGCTTTTTTGGTATATTCTGTAATTCTACAGGTAAGCTCCTAAACATTGTTTCTATATTAATTGTATCATGTCCTCCAAATGGAGTCCAAACTTTATTAGATGTTTTATCTAGTTCTTTGTAAAACCAACGAACTTCAGGTACTGTCAAGACATCGATAATTTTATTTTTATCAGCTTCAATTTCAGGTAATTTTTCATCCTTAGCGCTATTGGAACTGTTTCTTCGGGGAGAAGAGGAGGCACTTTCAAGCGTATGACAATCATCTAATGTCAGGTCATTATTGTCATTTTCTAAATTCATAGAATTAGCCCCTACTAATGTTATATTAGTTAGTTGTTCTTCAATTATGTTGGCAAGTGAGAAACTTTTGTTTCCGTTTGAATTGAACATGATAGGATTTACAAGATACATAACCCAAGAACAAGCTAATAAAAGATAATCTAATGATCACAACTGATAATACAGAGATAATTCTGGAATGGATAAACACTTATCTCAATAACTTAATCAAATATTGATAGGTTAGCCTAGGCTAGCTGTTTAATTTGTTACAAAAGTAAGGGGGTTAAATGCATCATTTTCTAGTTGATGTAACTTCTACTGATGACACTATACTATTGTGATAACAGGTTGCGGTTTAATGAAATCAATGTATTAAACGGAATCTTTATTTGTTTAAAGGTTGGCTGAGATGCATGAAAATAAACAATAACATTTTGAACACCCAACTACATATCTCAAACGACAACATAAACATTCATTGTGGTGTACTAAGGAACTGACATTGAATCAGATGTTCGTTAAAAAACGGGTGAAATTTACTCAAAGGAGGTTATAATTTATTTTATTAATTTTTAACATTTCCTTATTATTATTAATTAAAAAAAAAATATTTAAGTAATAATTATGATATTGAAAATTGTGAATATCTCATAAATTTCTCTAACTAATTACATAAAATTACATTTGTCAAAATGGCCGCCGTTGCTGAATCACTTATTTTTCGCACCTGCAAACTCACTTTAAATCAGGTATTTATATTCAGAATATTAAATAACTTTTCTTACGTTTCATCCTATGTATGTATCTTCTATTTAGATTTCATTTATTTTCAAGGATTTTGTCTGGCTTCTTGAAATATTCTTATTTATTTTTGATCCTCTAAAATATTATTTTTATTTTATTCATCATAAAAACCTTGAATATTTATTTTATATTGTTTTGTTTTTTAATCATGTTTAGTAAATTGACATATTCAATTAAATTCAAAGACTTAATAATGTAATTGTTATTGTCTAGGTGCGAAATGTTCAGTCGACAGCAGCACAAGCTGCTGCTGCTGCAGCTGCCAAAGAAAAACCGGAGAAGCTTAAAACATTCGCTGTGTATCGATGGAATCCTGACAAACCTGATCAAAAGCCTACATTGCAAGAATACCAAGTTGACCTGAATACGTAAGGCATTTAAGATCATAATTTACATCTTATGGCAAGCCATCCCTTCATTATATTTGTAATGTCATTACATTTTAGCTGTGGTCCGATGGTCCTCGATGCCTTAATCAAGATTAAGAATGAAATCGATCCGACACTAACCTTCAGGAGGTCCTGCCGTGAAGGTATCTGTGGATCCTGTGCGATGAATATAGGAGGAGTAAACACCCTTGCTTGCATCACGTAATAATTTCAAAATCTCTGACTTTACTGTGTAAATTTTATATTGTTAATGTTGAATAACTTGTATTTTAGTGAAATTGATCAGAGCCCTACTAAACTTAAAATTTATCCATTGCCCCATATGTACGTCATCAAAGATTTAGTGCCTGATTTGAACAACTTCTACGATCAGTATAAATCTATTCAACCCTACCTGCAAAGAGAAAACGATAGACCTGCTGGTGAAGTTCAGCTTTTGCAAAGTGTTGAAGATCGTAAAAAATTGGTAAGAATCAATCATCACTTATAAGTTTGGTATCTAAGTCGAAAAATCTGCCTGAATAATGCCTGTTTTTATTTTTATATACTAAAAAAATAATTTATTATTATTATTAGTGTCAGTGTGTTAAATAATAATTTAGCTGCTTTAAAGAGAATATTGTTTCTAATTTTAAATGTCTTAATGATGATTTAACTTTGATAAAATTAGAAAGTTTCACAATGTCATGAAACAAGAAAAAAAATTCTGTTTGAATTTATTATTATCCTTATTTGACCTCAGTCTGGTCTTTTAACATCTAAAATATTTAACAGTTATTTAGTATTAATCTTTTTGATTTAAAGAATTAGTAATTTTTTTTTTCAACTAAAAAATCCCTGAAGTTGGATCTCTTATATAACCTTGTTTCCTTTCCCAATGTTTCTAGTATTAAGTGTAATCATCTATAATGGGTTGCTGTTAACCTTGTAATGATTGACATTTTAGTTTTAGGTTAAATTTGAAAGTCTTGACTTAATTTTTATTTATTAAGTCTCTAATAGTTGGATTAGATAAAGTTTTGCCTGAAATTTTTTCACTAGCCAAATTTTTCATTTGACCTTGGCTCTAATATTTAGTATCTCCGGTGGAATTTATAATAAATACCTACTGTAAAAAAAATTAGAAAATGTTTTTCTAAAATATGGATTCCACAATATAAAAATAATATCACAACATTATATATAAAAAATTGTATTTCAATTTTTTGTGCAATGTTGATTAACATTAAAATTTAAAGATTTTATTAAATGATTATATATTTCTAAAAATAGGAATAAACTGAATGCTATTATTTTTTTTTTTTTTTTAAATTGTCAATAACTTTCCATTTCATGCAATTTGGGAGATTTTTCCTTCTATTTTTTATTTTATATTTTCATTAATTGTTATTATTATTCATTTTTAAGTAATTCGTTCAACTTTTTATATTCTGGCTGGGTAATTTGATGCAAAATCAATGAAATATGGACCTGTTATCATTTTTAAACCAGTTAATTCTCTTTTATTAATTTCTCATGTTTCTGTACATTTTCCACATTTTCTTTTTCTTTTTTTTTTTTTTTTTCATGAAAGGAGAGAGAAAAAATATATTTTTTTCCTAATGATACCAGGGAAAAATCATAAAGCATTCTCACTTTAAAAAATAAAATTTGGTTTGTTAATAAATGAACTAAATTAAAGCATTTACTATAATAAGTATGTAATTAAATAATAAATAGAAATGAAAAAAATGAAATGTATTGATAATTTATTATAAAAATGCATTAATAAGCTGTTGAGAGGTTAAGGGTTGTCAGAAAAAAAAAAAAAAAGATATATATATATATTTATATATATATATATATATATATATATATATATATATATATATATATATATATATATAATGAAAATTTTCAAAATTAAACATTTATTACTGTATATATTTTTTTTTTTTTTTTGTTAAATGTTTATTACCAGTTTCATCCTTTCACTCGGATTTGGTATGTGGGCGTGACTTGTCTGTTTTTGGAGAGAACTATATGGAAATTAATTATTATCATTTTTGTTATTATTATTAATATTTTATATACAAATAAGAAAAAAATAGGGGGAAGGTGGTGTGTTCATCTGCACGAGAATTTCCCCTCCAAAATGAGAAAACAAAGCTAGGCCATGACTATAGGGGACAATGAAACCAGTACCCAACTTTTTATTTTTGGATGTTTTAAATTAAAACATCCTTTAAAGACACTCAGTTATATTTACATTATTAAAATCTGGTAAAGTCACTTATTTGTATAATTTTTTCTTTTGTAATCACGAATCACTAGTAAGCTTTTGGTTACTTCCACAAGAGCGGGGTAGGTCATTGGTTAGGCATTGAGTTGCTCTGCTTAAGGTCCTGAGTTAGAATCTGACTTGGCAGGATATTTTTTATAATCTGCCATAGATTGTCTCTAGGGCCGAGAGAACCTCCTAGGCCAAATCCCTCATCTGTAAAGTAGGAACCCTTAATTGAAAAATTAAGGTAAAAACCTAGCGGTTGAGCTTGATCACAATCAAATCACCTCCTTGTATGAACGCTGACTAAGGAACATTTCTTCCTTAAACAGTACTGAACCCATGTGGTTCATTATAATTAATTTATTGTAAAACATGTCATTGGAGCATGATTTTGCTTAAATTCTCTTATAATCTCTTTGCCCGAATGTTAACCCCTGAAACAGTACTTTATCCAAATCACCGAGTCCAGTGCCCTTCATATTTTGAAGCGAGCATTTACTGCTGTTTGATTGAATTAATAATGTGTGTGAAACTACTGGGCAAATCCACAGTTTTATAAAATGTTATCATCGTTTGATGTATTTATTTTTTTTTTTTTAGGATGGTCTTTACGAGTGCATTCTCTGCGCTTGCTGCAGTACATCCTGCCCATCCTATTGGTGGAACGGCAACAGGTACCTGGGCCCAGCTGTTTTGATGCAAGCATATAGATGGGTCATCGATTCCCGAGATCAAAAGACCCAGGAACGTTTGGAAAGGCTCAAGGATCCCTTTTCAGTCTTCAGATGCCATACCATTCTCAATTGCACTAAAACTTGTCCTAAGGTTTGTACGATCACTGATACTATACACAAAGTATCATAATTTTAAAATAAATAATATTCAATTTTAAAAGTTTTTTTTTTAATATTTCAGAATAATCTAGATTTGTTAGTTATTGTTTAAATAGAGTTTGGGATTGTCTGAATCTTTCAGGAGAAGGGCATTCTGGGCTGAATCAGGACCCTTTTCTAACCTTTCCTGGGAAGGTTATGGAAAGGATAAATTTCTAGGAACATGTAAAAAAAAATTTCTTTAGGAATTAAACAAGAATCACTTAAGTATTAATCTTCAAATGGAAGAAAATTAAAAGACCGCTATAATGATGAAGGAAGGTTCACATATTGTAAGCTATTCGGGTCTCGAAAATATTTTCCTTTATTGACCTTTATACAGTCATAGTCACAGTTTTAAAGGCTGACGTTTCGCTCCTGTTTGAGCATTTTCAAAGCACATTCATCAACCATTCGTAAAAATCACAAATTAAAAAAATTGTGTCATTTAGTACAATAAAAATTTATATATATATATAGGAAGAAACATAATGGTCACAAATATATATATATATATATATATATATATATATATATATATATATATATATATATAAATTTTTATTGTACTAAATGATACAATTTTTTAATTTGTGATTTTTACGAATAGTTGATGAATGTGCTTTGAAAATGCTCAAACAGGAGCGAAACGTCAGCCTTTAAAACTGTGACTGTGACTGTATAAAGGTCAATAAAGTAAAATATTTTCGAGACCCGAATAGCTTACAATTTGTGAACCTTCCTACAAGAATCACTTTTTTTTCAGTTCCTTTGTCTCTTATCCTTCCATTGTTTTTGACCTTAAGAACTAATGATTTGTAAGGACAAAGTTTTTTTTTTCTTCTTTTTAAGGGGGGGGGGGAGCAAAGGGATCAGAGTAGCTCATTGTTGATATGGGTAAGCAATGGAGTTGCTGTGCTCAAGTTCGTCTCGGTGGCCGAGAGACCCTCCTGTGGCAAGCAAACCCAGCCTCTAAATTGTGGGTACTCTTAATTGAAAAATTAATGGGAAAAACCCGGTATTCGAGCGTGATCACAGTCAAATCACCTCCTTGAACAACCGCTGACCAAGAAACAGTGTTTCCTTACATGGTACTGCACCCAGGACAGTTCTTCTTCTTCTTTCAATATCTCCTATTTGCTGTTAAGCGTGGAGTAGTTGCCTCTGACCATCTTGTCCAACGGTCCCTGTCCTGTGTAAGCCTTTTCATCTCCGGCATGGTGCTCCCTCTCGCTGTGCCAATTCTCTCAATCAGGTCTGCATACATGAGCCTTGGCCTGCCTTGAGGACGCCTTCCTCCCGGTCTTGCTTCTAGAAGCCACCTAGCCTTACGGTCATCCCCCATTCTATTAACGTGCCCGAACAATTTCAACTGTCTCTCTTCAATCGTCTCTAGGACGGATCTAACTCTTAGTTCATCACGCACTCTTTCATTCCTAATTCGGTCTCGCCTGGTTTTTTCCCAATATTTTCCGTAGGAATCTCATTCCCGCAGCCACAACCTTGCTGGCACAGCGGTCCAAGACACTCATGGGTTGTAAATGTACAGTTTTTTTTTTTTTTTTTTTTTTTTTTAGTAGCAGTGGAATTTTACCAATGTGCTCTATACATGCCACCGTTTGTAATAGAACTTTGAATTTGCTTTTATTTACTATTTTTTTCATGCTTTTAGGATTTTCATTTGTAAAATAATAATTAGGGAATTCAGTATAAGCACAAATTTTTTATTTCAAATCTTTTTAAAATGTTTCGTGGGAACATTGGTATTTGTGAGATACTTATACCTTTTGAAACAGGTTGATATTTATTCCATATCTTGCTCTAGATGCCCCCTTCCCTATGACCAAAACATTAGCACAATTAAGACTATCCGGTAATTACATTATAAAATTAACGTTTAATAATATTTATTATTACTTCAAGCCGAAGGAAACCTGCACTATCTGCAACTTAAGAGAGCTAAAAGATATTTTTCATATTTTGGTCCGGTGCCCGATTTATTCTGCTTTTCGCCTTCAATATCTGCCCTACTCAATCAATTTAAACAGGTCGGATTATGTCGAATTAATCAAAATCGAGAACATTCACTCCCTCAAAAGTCTCTTTTGTTATATCAGGCAATGTTTTAGACTAAAATCATTCATTGTCAATGAATAACTAGTAAAATGGTAGGTTGTAGGAACCGTTAATTAACATCAAACATCTATTTTTTAATTTTATGTGTTACTACTTATTAATAGTTATATTTGCTAATGTTATGAATAATCAAATTGACTATAGATAATGTGAATTATATTTAGTTTAAAGATATTTATGTATATTATATTTATATTTATATAGTTATATATTATTTATATAAAGCTTATATTTAATGTTTTTTCTGTAGAACAATTATTATAATAATGTGAGCTTTTAAATGGCTATGTGGAGATGATGTTGCCACATCTTGTTACGTTCTCTATTATCGCTTAAATATTATTGTTGTTAGCTCTAATACGTAGTTATCTTGTTTGGCCAACTCTATTTGTATGGGGTATTCCCCGAAAACAAATAAGGGATATTCATTCATTCATTCCTTTTGAAACAGCTGCTCCAAGAATATAATGAAATACTAATATCATTATGACTCAGGACAGTTGTCATTTTTTTTTTTTTTTTTTGTTCGGTGCTCCTACCTGGCCATGTGTGGCATATGGGGGTTACTGTATAGGTATAACAGTAATAGGTGTATTCTAACCATGGTGGGACGGTCGAGATAAGTGGGGCCTCCACGAAATAAAAGTCAACCCTCCCAGGGCGGATTCGAACCGCCCCCGTTCACAGCTCGAGTGTGCTAAAGCGGGTCGCACTCCAACAGGCTCCACGGCAGGTCTCGATTGACTTCAACCGTGAAGTCTTTGCACCTTGCGGATTCTTTCGGGGGATCATTCTAGGACATTTTTAGGTGAATAAAATGCAAAAATTAAAATCCTTTTTTTTCATTGAACGATTTTCACATTTTTTAACAAAATGTGTAAAAATTTAATTTTAATATTTATTCTTCGTGTATCTTTTTTCATATAGTTGATGGAAATGCTTCACTTAGGAATTAAATATGATCTTATAAAATAATAATATTCAAAAGTTATTAGATAATAAATTAATTAATTAATAAATTTCAATAAATGGATATTTAGCACTCCAAACTGACTAACTTCTAATTGTATACTGATCCTGGAATAATACATACAAATCCAACTAAGAGTAGAGAATAAACAGATATAGATATGTTTTTTTATATGTCCTTCGTAGGATTTACCTTTATGTGGGTGGTTTATTATTTGTTTTTATGAATTCATATCGGAAGTATATTTCATGAATGACAAGATGTAAAAGTAAATATTTTAATCATTCAAAATTTTAAAATTATTCAATACTATTTAATACTCATCAAATATAGGTATATATATATTGGACGTATTTAAAAGCCCTGAAAAGGGCTAATATGCAATTTGAAAAATATAGCTATATATTGAAAAAAAAAAACATTAGATAGAAAAATAAATGATAAAGATTATGATACGTATATATAAAAATCAAATTTTTGTACATTTTACTTAAAAAATGCGAAATTTGTTTAAATGAAAAAAACGGCCACCTTTAGGATTTTAATTTTTGCATTTTTTTCATCTAAAAATGTCCTAGAATGATCCCCCGAAAGAATCCACACGGTGAAAAGACTTCACGGTTCAAGTCAATCGAGACCTGCTGTCGCTCGGCTATCCCTGGCCCATTACAATGTTCATATGAACATTGTCAAAACAACTAAAGATTTTCTCTACGAATCGAAACAAGTTTCACGTTCTTGTAATTCTATTACCTCTTATCCTCCCACTGTTTGCATAGCTCTATTTATAATGCTTTTACAGAGCGGTTGCCAGTAAATTACTATAGCCAATGATTTTTAAGATGAGAAGTTAATTTTATTTTTTATGTTTAAAGGGATTGAACCCAGCTCGTGCGATCGCCGAAATGAAGAAGCTCGTTTCAGGCATACAAAAGAGAGAGGAACCCAAAATGGCTGCAAGTGCCTAGAGTTGAAACCCATAGTAAATATTATAGTATGGCTTATCAAGCACAAATAACTTCTAATCAAATCATCTCTAAACTAATGTTCAAATTGATGAGATCAAAAGTTTAATTTAGTTTTTTACACCATATTCAGTTCTATTGCCACACTTTTTTTTTTTTTTTTTTGTTTATTCTTGTTGTGATCTCTGCATATTTTTTGTATTTATTTATTTTATTTACAATTGAATTTATGTTTGTGTAAAGCAGTGTAACGATGCTGAGATAGTTAAATGTTAATGTCTTGTAAAATTAAATATATTTTTCTGTAAAATGCTGATTTTATTATTTATTTGGCTAATTATAAGTAGACAATTGTGATGTCTCATTGACCTATTCAGCGTCATATGTGATGTATTACCAAATGTTGGTTGATGTTATTTAAATAAATGATTTTAAAATTAGTATCTTCTGAGAATTTAATTAGTTTTAACCTTTTTTTGTGTATATTTTATTATCTTCTGTGTATAATATTATCTAGATTAATCGACAGGCGTTCCAAATTATCAATAACTAACAAACTTAACATTTAAAAAGTACTAATACGACCATCATGGACATACAGGATAGAACTAAGGGGTTCTGCAAACCCCTCAAACATCCAAAGAATTCATTCATTCCAGTCCAAGGTATTGAGGAAAATAGTAGACGCGCCATACTTCTTCTTCTTTCACTAGCTCTTATGTGCGTAGAGCTCGCTTTGCCTCAGCCCACGTCTCTGTCCATAGCCATTCGCTTCATCTGGGCCATTGACATCCCCCGACCTTTGCCTATCCTTTCAATATATCCACTAAACGTGGCCTACCAACTGATCTTCTTCCTTCTGGCCTCATCTCCATGTACCATTTGACTTTCCTTTCTTCTGGGATTCTGCATATGTGCCCAAACCACTTTAGTTGCCGCTCCTCAACTCATAACTTCATGGATGGTACCTTGAGCTCTTCTCGAACAATTTCATTTCTGACACAATCCCTTCTTGTTTTCCCCACTACTCGTCTAAGGAACCTCATTTCCGTGAGCCTTTTAATGTGCTTAAGGGCAGTCCAGTGCTCTGCTCCGTACATGACAACTAGGAGGAATACAGTCTTGAAAACAACTAGCTTAGTGTCCCGGGCAATTTCTTTTTTATCGACTATGGTACTGTTGGCTTTCCTCACTCGATTCCTGATTTCTAGGTCCAGCCTTCCATCCCTGCTTAACAGAGTGCCAAGATATTGGTAGGTATCCACGCATTCTAGAGGTTCTCCATTGCAAGTAAAGTGTACCTCTTCTTTTGTCCGCCCTACCTGCATCACCTCATACTCTTGGTAGTATTTATCTGCATGCACTTTCTGTACAGTTCCTCTCTCTTTTCTCTACTACGGCCTTCTGGAGGTTCTCCTGTGAGTCAGCTATTAATACAATATCATCGGTAAATATGAAGAATTGGGTTAGAACTGGGAATAGGTTTCGATAACCTACCACTGCTCTAGGGGATCTTCTGTTGCATATTTTGGCGATCTCGTCCATAAATGCCCCAAAAAAGAAGGGGCCTGAGGCTGTCACCTTGCTTCACATCCTTCATGAACTGAAACGGCTTTGATTCCCTTCTATTCAGTCGAACAATTCTTTCTGGTTCTTGGTAAACTGCTTGTATCGCCAGTATGAGCTTATTAGGGACTTTTTGTTGCGTTGGGATGTCCAAATCTCCTCTCTTGGGACGGAATCGAAAGCTGATCCAGAAAGACCAAGTAGACACTTTCCCTCTATCTCAAGCCTTCTCCAAAATCATTCGGAGGGAGAATACATGATCTGCGGTTTATCACTGGGGTCTAAATGCTGCTTGTTCGATCCGTTTCCTTAATCTCTGCTCCAGGATTCTAGAGTAAACTTTATAAGCTATAGGAGATAGACAGATGGGCCTGTAATTATTACAATCACTTTGGACGGCGCATCATACAATGTGGCTAATTACTTACTGCACAAGGACCTGACTATCCCAACAGTCATCAATATTACAAAAACCTTCACCAAAGACTAACTTTTAACACGAACCCCTTAGTACAGACACTAACATCAAACATAAACCCCCATATTCAACCCTGGTGACTTATGAGGCGGTGGCGAGAGATATGCTAACTTAGTTAAGTTAGCAATTTATATAATAGGAATTTCATGAGTTTGCTTTTTGCTAATTTGTAGATTGCAAATCTCACAAACTTACATTTTGTGTTAATAATAACCTTTTTTGCATATACTTTGTCTTCTTGTGTAAAGATGTGTATGGTTTCTGTTAAACAAATCTATAGTTTCATTTTAAGCTTATAATTATTTTTACTCTTTATGTTCTAGAGTTGTAACATAAATAATGTTACATGTCCCATCTCCTTTATTTTTAAATTTAAAATTGAATTCTGACTTATTTTAATTAATATTCTTGACAGAAATATTTTTATTGTATATGGATGCAACATTCAATAAAGTTAAAAGAATTAAGGGCAGAGCGTGTTGAAGCATGCGTTCAAAGGCTCAATGACAGTGGTTCAAATCCGCATAAGGCGGATTGACTTTTATTTTGTGGCAGAACCAGAAGTTAGAAGTAGTAATTATTTTTCTGAGAGATTTGAGGTTCGGTCGGGTTTATTTTATTTAGCACTGGAACATATCATTAGGCAGGTATATGTTTATAAAAATCTGGTGCGATGCGCGCAACACACAACTTTCACTTACCCACTTACTTGGATTAGAAATTGCGGGTTTCGTTAACCCATATCGCCATTTCTCAAAGTCACACATTTTTCCACATAAATTTCTTATTTTTTTAAGCCCCTCTGAACCTTTTAATAATGATAAAGCTTACCTGATATTAAAGAAAGCTTGATTTTCATTAAACATGACGAATTTGATCAAAATCATTAAAGCCGTTTTTGAGATAATCGAAACAAAGGTAAAAAATGAAATAAAGTGCCCCCTCCGTTTGACCAATTTTGATGAAATTTCGGCTGTCGCATCACGGGCATATACCTACATAAAGTACCAAGTTTAATCAAAATCGTTTAAGCTGTTTTTGAGTAAATGAAAAAAAAAAAATTTATTAAGTAAGTGCCCCCTCCAATTGATCAATTTTGATGAAATTTTTACTGCCACATCGCGGGCATATACTTACATCAAATACCGAGTTTAATCAAAATCGTTAGAGTCGTTTTTGAGAAAATCAAGAAAAACGTAAAAAATATACAAAATTCTTTAAATAAAGTACCCCCTCCTTTCGACCAATTTTGATGAAATTTTTGCTATCAAGTCGCGGGTATATAGATACAACAAATACCCAATTTTAGGTTCGTACGGTATATAGTTTTTGAGCTAGTCTGTTCACCCACACACACACACACAGACCATTTTGGGGGACTTGGTTATTTGGACTCAAGGGACCCCAAAACGTGTATTTTCGTTAAAAACCGGAAGTCGAAATTTTTCACGATCACAATACTTTCCCTTACTATATATTTCATATATAGGTATGTGAAAGTAAAAAAGTGTTTTCTGGGTGGTAATATCATGTTACTAGATTATGCCAATGATTTAGTTCTGCTAAGAAATGATATTGAAATGGTAAAACTATTTATAAAATATAACAACATAGATGACTGTCAGTTAAGAACTTGGTTTGGAAAAAAAATAGGGATAAGACAAAATATATGATTTGTTTGTTTAATTTCCCTTTATGCTACAGTGGGGGTCCTAAATTTTGCCTATCCAGGTATAATTAGTATAGGGATGTTTAACAAGTATCTGACATAGTATAGGCTCGGGACCTCCATTTTACGTCCAAGGAGGGATGGCATAGCCAAGGATTAAAATATATGGCTATTTCCAGAAATGGGAATATCACTGTGATATAGATTTAGAGCGTAATATGTTTGAACAATTACATAGTCCGGTATATATATAACAGAGAAAAACGAAAGGAAATCAAGGCTGGAATAAAGTTGTGAAATGCTTGCTACTTATCAGTTTTTAAAAATGTTTTTCCTCCCTATTAGGCTCTATAGATTTTTTTCTGGGTCAGGGGAATAATAACAAGTTGTGAAAGGATCAACGGTACTCAAGATTTCAACTCACAAACTTCAGGTTGTCGGGAGCACCTTCTTGACCAGCATCTTCTTAAAGCCCGCCCATTCCTGCTTTTCAGTTGTAAAATTATAGCTCACGCCTTCTGCCCCGTAGTATAAAAATTAGAATTTACAAATGTTTTCATTATCCCTGTATTTTTATCCTATCATGTTTAAAAGCTGTTGCTTTATCGGTGTGTACCAAGTGTACTTTATCGTTGTAAGCTGGTAGTATATGAAAGAATAATTTAATTTCGATATTGATTCTTATTGTATGTTGTTCTGATTGTATTTATGTTTTAATTTTTTTTTTTTTAAATTCAGTTTTTTCAAGACTCAAGATATGAGCTAAAAAAATCAGCTATTGATGCATAATTATCAAACATTACAATAATCTAAGGGACCTTATTATCATATATATAATTTACATAGAATGCTTATAAAACTGAAAAAAGAATATAAGTGTTTATTACAATGGTGGAATGCTACATTCATTTTTTTTTTTTTTTTGGATGTTGTAAAAAAATAATTATTTAAAAAATCAATAAAAATTTATTAATGATAAAAATTGTCTATCAATTTTTGGTTATTTTTTAATTTAATACTTTTTTTTTTAATATATTTTATTAATGTATTCATATATCGCTCGTTTGGAAAAAAAACTGCCACAATATAAATTTTTTTTCCGCACAAAATACTTCAAATCACATTATATTTCTTTGAAAAGCATTCCAGATTTTTAACACTTAATAGCGTCAAGGCAATCTTCCCTAGAGTTGAGAGATAACAATAATTACCACAATGTGGGCTTCTTCAGTAAAAGTTCAGTTTTTTTGAATGTGGTGCTCTTCTTCCAAACGAATGATCTATCACGATTAAAACATTGATTTCTATAAATTTCTAAAATAAATTTAAATCTTTGAATGTTGTGAGAGATGTCTTAAGATTTTTAAATCAGAATACTTCATTCCAATTCACTAGTTAGTTATTGCTGGTAATATTTTGATGATTTTATTATTTAAGTAAGTGCTATATATCATGAAAAAGAGGAAGGGGGGGGGGGGGTTATATCATCATTTTATTTAAAAAAAAAATCTTTAGAATATAATCCAAGATATGAGTAAGAAATAAATTATTGGTTAAGCAGCTGCAAGATGACCACCAGCATCAGTAAACAACAAGGTATTCCGATCACCCCCTACCCGATATTCACAGTTCAGTTCGGGTTTAGCCGAGTATTCCCGAGCAGATGTAGTCGAGAATCCGAGTATTCCTAACCATCAGATTATTATTGTTTTATTTCAAGAGAAATGTATTAAAATAACCAAAAAGGATATATTTTTTAAAATATTAAAAAATATAAACATTTAATTAAATGAATTCTATTTAATTAATCATCAGTGGATTATCACAAAGTTAATCAATATTTATAGTTAAATTGATTTTAATAGATACAATTTCTTGAACCTCTTATTCCCTTCCTCCAATCTAATAAATCATGTTATAATATAATTTGTTCTTTTTGCTATGGAGTAATATCATCTTATAATATAAAATCATCTTCAAATCATTTTAAAAAATATCCATTTTGGTTATTTAAATACATTTTCCCCAGGGAGTCATATAATTTAAAATCATCTTCAAATGTTATATTTTTTTTTCCCTATAAATTTATTTTTTATAAATGTTATAATGACTTATGAACATTATATATATGTTAGTGCTTACTTACTTATTTTATGTACTGTACTGTTCATGTGTATTCTTGTAAAAATTTTTGAACGGGTTTTGACCCGTTTATTGTAAAATAAATACATAAGTAACTTCAATGCAATATGAATGAAAATTTCTTTGTAGTACAGTAAGTGTATAAAAACAGACAAATGAATAAAAAAAGAGATAACTTGACTGAATATAAATTGAAAATAAAAAGTTTGAAGTGTTCTTATTGTAGTTATGAAAAAGTTTCATTACATTACCATTTACAACAAAAAGTTCATGTGTATTCTTGTAAAAATTGGTTTTTGACCCGTATATTGTAAAATAAATAAATAAATAAAAAATCATTTTAAAAAATAAACTTTTTGGTTATTTAAATTAATTTTTCTTGAAATAACAAAAAAATTATAATCCGGTGGTAATGAATGCTCGGATACTCAACTATATCTGCTCGGGAATACTCGACTAAACCCGAACTGAACTGTGAATATCGAGTAGGGCGTGATCGAAATACCTTGTTATTTGTTGTTTACTGCCGTCGGGCGCCTTCTTGCTGCTGCTTAACCAAAGTAAAACCAAATTCTTCAATCAAAATTATTGTGAGGAGGATTAAAATTTAATTTCTCTAGATTAAATATAATTAATAAGAACTGATAGTAATTTCAATGTCAAATAAAACTAAATCTAAACAAAGCAGAAGGTTAATTGATAAGGGAAAAATGTTCACCAGGTGATTGATTTATATATCTATTAAAAAAAAAAAAAAAAAACTTACTGTGTTTCTTTATATCATCCAGGATTAAAATCCAATTTTGAATAAGACCAGCAGATTTTTTGTACAGCGGAATACAAAAATGCATTCCATTCAATAATTACTTTCAACAATGGGATATTTTCGTATGCATCCCGAAATTGAGAAATTTAGAATTGGAATAGTACATGTAATTTTGATTACCTTTGATATCATGTGATATTGTCAAATGAAGTAAGATTTGCTGTTGCATCCTACATTTACCAAAATGAAATTAATTTTTATTTAAATAGAAAAAAATCAATTGCTTTTATTTTATTTTTCCTATATTCTTCTAAATTCTATTCCTAAATTTTTCCTCTGTGCTTCTTTTCTTGTTTAAATGTTTGGGTTATTATCAAAATTCATGCAACATTGCAGTACATCGGTTTTAGTTTTATTTTGCACATTACATTGGAAACAGTTTCAAAGCTATAATAATATTCAAGTAGAAACATTTATTACCTACTAGCTGTATATACCGGTATCACCCGGAGACTCCCATTTTTTAAATTTATAAAATCTATAAACGGAGACTTTTATTGACTCAAACGTTCGATTTCTTAAAAACCAACGTAAAGCGAGATCAAAACGATTTTTATAACAATAAAGAATATACCCAGAGATTGGCTGAAGTTATGCAATTTTAATATGGACAGGTGTTCGCACCTAGTATAAAAGAACCACTGAGCGAAATTATAGCTGTTTATCACGGGGAATTTCATTTTTCTAAAGAAATGGTAGATTTCATAAAAAAAAAAAAAAAAAAAAAAAACATTGTAAAGCGAGATCATTATGATTTTTATAGCAATAAAGAATATCAGCTGAAGTTATGCAATTTTAATGTGGACAGGTGTTCGTACCTTGTCTGATAGAACCACTGAGCGAAATTTGGAGAATTTAGGACAAATGGTATGGATTTCTATAAAGAAGAAACAAACAAACAAACAAACAGAATTTCATCTTTATTTAAATAGATATATTTGATGAAAACAATATTAAATGATGTCAATTAAGTTAAGAGAAGTAATGTAAATTAAAAGATAATAGGCGTTCATATCGGCATCAATTCAATTAATAATATTTGGATACCAGTTAACAGAAAGGAATCTTTCCCGACATCGCGCATCTTTTGTAAAACTTATGAATTATAGTGGCAATAGAAAAATTACATTTTCTTTTTTGTCATATACCAAATTTTATATCTGAAAAAAAAAATCAAATCCATATTTTGTATCAAGTCTATATCAATAGCTAAACTTTATAAAATAGTCAGATCAGAAATTAACTTTAATGTGGTTGATCTTTTTTTCAAACTTAAATTTTCATTGGAGAGTGTTCGTAACTGTTAAAATCCTCTCTAACCCATTGTAGCATATTTTGTAAATTAGTACACTTCTGTTAGATAACCGCCTATTTGTGATTCAATATTCAAAATGAAAAAATACCAATGTGTTGAAGGTAACAATTTAAAAATATTATTCTTTTTTCCCCCCTAATAATCCAGTCCGATAATCAACTATCTTTTTTTTTTTTAACGTCCGCTTTATCCCACGAGGGCTAATCGGGATGGGTTATCTACTCTTCTAATCCATGGCATACCTCTGAGTCTGTTCAGTGAGGCCGTCACCCGCACTGCCAGCGTGGGAGTCGGAGACGCTATCCCCTCGGCCACCCCGCGGCCCATATCTTTTTTAAATTAAATCAAGATGCACCTGCGTCAACTTATTTTCTATCTTTTCTCAATAACAAGAAATTCTCCTGATAATTCTCCTAGGCATTTAAAAATTTGATTTTAGATATAATAATAAGAAGCAATAAGACTTTATGAAATCATTCTACCATCAAGATATTCATCGAGTTTAAAATTCTTTTTACTTACGTACAAAAAGCACATATGAAAAATTATAACTTTTCTTTGCAGGGTAAATCTTTTTTCTCTAAGATTTTTTTTTAGTCAGTATACCAGGTCTGCAAGTTTAAAATGTCGTTTATTTCTTAAAATATATACACAGTAATTTAAAAAAAAAGTATAATATATTTTATTCAAAGTACTGGCCCTCGCTTTCTACACATTTTGTCCATCTCTCGGGCAATTTATGGATACCATTCCAAAAGAATGCTTCATCTTTATTTGAAATCCATTCATCGAGCCATTTTCTTACATCCTCCAAATTGTTAAAGTGTTGCTCAGCCAGTGAGTGTCCCATCGATGAGAAGAGATGATAATCAGAAGGCGCCAGGTCAGGTGAATACGGCGGGTGGGGTAGGAGTTCCCAACCAAGCGAAGAAATCGTTTCCTTAGTCAATCTGGCTGAATGTGCAGGAGCGTTATCATGCTGAAGAATGACTTTGGCGTGCCTGTGAGCCCATTCTGGGCGTTTTTCGATCAATGCGTGACTCAAATTGATCATTTGTTGTCGGTAGCGGTCGGTATTGACTGTTTCGCCGGGTTTGAGAAGCTCGTAGTAGACTACTCCCTTCTGATCCCACCACACACACAGCATTGTCTTCTTCCCAAAACGATCCGGTCTTGCACTCGATGTGGATGGTTGTCCTGGCGTTACCCATGATTTTATTCGTTTGGGATTCTGAAAATAAATCCATTTTTCATCGCCAGTTACAACTCGATGCAAAAAACCCTTTCTTTCGTGGCGTAAAAGCAGCATTTCGCACACAGTTTTTCGTTTTTCCATCTGTCGTTCGTCCAATTCATGTGGAACCCATTTTCCAACCTTTTGAATTTTTCCCATAGCTCTCAGGCGATCGGAAATGGCTTGCCTAGTGACATTCAACTGTTCTACCATCATTTGTTGGGTTTGGGTATTGTCTTCGTCTAATAAAGATTGCAATTCGACGTCCTCAAACTTTTTTGGTCGATTTTCTCGTTTTTTATCAGTAACATCAAAATCACCACGTTTGAAACTTTGAAACCAACGTTCACATGTCTTGACGGTTGGAGCAAGATCGCCATAAGTCTCAACAAGAATTCGATGACATTCAGATGCCTTTTTCTTTTGATTGAATAAGAAAATCATGACATGCCGCAAATGCTCTTTATTTGGCTTAAAATTAGACATTTTTAACACCAAAGAAAGGTATGATACGTCCACGTAAACGACTTAAAAACAACTGACTTTTGTAAACAAATGACTAACAAACAAAATAGCGTTTAGAGATAAGCAAATCCTTCAATAGGCTAAGAGCGCATTCTATTGGAATTAAAACGACATTTTAAACTTGCAGACCTGGTACCACATTTCTCATCATTCATCATTCATCATAATAACCAAGAAAGACACTATTAAATTTTTTTATAAATATTTTTTTCTTCTCTGATACCAAAAAATCAGAACAAACCCTGCACATGTTAATAAAACTGTTTGAACAGCAAAAATACAATAATAATCATTGATCTGTTGTAATCATGATTTTTTTTATTTATTAATATCAATGTTGAACTTTTTCAATCAACCAAAGATAAAAAAAATCCTTAACTAAAAAATTTATTGAATTCGCTTATTTCTCTATTATTTTAGTATTAGATCTATGATCAGCAATATTCACATTGGCCTATTTGTACAACTACAAAAAAAAAAAAAAATAAAAATAAAATAAAATAAATAAATACAAAAATGTGTAAAGATCCGTTATGTAATTAAAAAAAATTGTTATTATGAATAAAGAAGAGCAAATTTTAAACATTAAGCTTGTGATTATCAAGTAATTCTTATTTCGGGGTGTTTAATAGTCAACTGTTTTTCTTTACGATAGGATGATTAATCTGGACTCAGAAGCCCTGATGAAGATCCACATGTAAGGATCGAATCATTGGTTTTTCAAAATAAAATTTTTTTAACTGAAAATACTAACTGTTAATCCTTAAAGGGTAAAGCATAAAAAATAGTTTTTATTCAAGATCCTGAAAAGTTTCCTGTTTTCATGTTAAAAAAAGAAATCATAAAATGATTTAATTCTTTATTTTGTTATGGTTCAAATTATTCCTTTCTCTAGACACCTAATCATAATTTTTACAAGAATGAAATGTACAGTTCTTTAACCTTCTCTTTAGCAACCTTATTCTACAGCTTAAAACAAATATTACAGTTACACATATATTGAAGAAAAAGAAATACTTTTTGTTTCAAGGGGGGAATACAACTTCAACAAGGAACTAAGACCATTTGTTCTGGGCAAAGAGGAGACAAAAAAAAAAAATACATTTCTTTCAATAATATAATTATTTAAAACATCATTAAATGATTTAAATAAATTAAAAATATTAAAAAAATAATTATCGTTATTGAGTGAAATAATAATAGTTAAAACTGACCTTAGTTTTGTTACAGATTACTTCATTCACAATGCTTATGCCATTGTAAATCAATCTTCATTATTTGATTTATATTTGATATTAGATTAATATTAGAATTATTACCTTATTAGATTAATTTACTTAATTGATTCCCCTTTTTGTTCTTTCTCCATTCCAGTAATTTTCATTAATTAATTTTAAAATATTTGATCTATTTTCAGATTCTGTTTTTAGAGAAAGACAGGATTCATTAAACCTTTGTTGGATTTATTTAATTTATATTTGAAGTTTAATTGTTCAAAGGATAATCCAATATTTTTATATTACTCGTATTTTGTCTTTCTATAAAAAAAAATACACTCCATTTTTATAAAAAAAATTACATTCCTAAATTTAGAAAATTGAAATCCATATAAAAATTAAACTAATTGACTAATTGGAAGTTCCTTTAAATTTAAAAATAACACGAGTAAAATGTAAAACAAAAAATATAAATGTTTTGTTTCAAGAGGGGAATACAACTTCAACAAGGAACTAAGACAATTTGTTCTGGGCAAAGAGGAGCAAAAAAAAAAAAAACATTTCTTTCAATAATATAATTATTTAAAACATCATTAAATATGATTTAATAAAAAAATGAAAATAAAAATAAAAGTTTGAAATCTCAAATTGCCTTTATGTTTTAATTTTATATTTTTTTTCAAATTCTGTTTTTGCAAGACTGAAGTTATGAGCTAAAAAAGTTAGCAATTGATGAACAATTATTATCAAACATTAAGATAATCTAAGGGACCTTATTATCAAATATATAATTTACAAAGAACAATTTATAAAACTGAAAATAATTATAGAAATGTTTTATTACAAAGGTGGAATGCTACCTTCACAAAAAGCTTAGACAATTCCTTTAGAGGAATGGGTAACATATACCTTATGTTGTAAAAAAATAATTATTTAAGAAATCAATAAAAATGAATTAATGATAAAAATTGTTTGAAAATCAAATTCTCTTCATATTTTAATTCAACACGTTTTGTAATAATAAATATAAAAGTCAAATATTTTATTAGTTTGATAATGTATGGGATCTGCAGCTTAATTTCAGTTTATTATAGGTCTTGAGTTATGAACAAAATAAGTTACAAATTTACGTATAATTATTATCAAATATGACAATTGTATAAGGACCCCTTTAATCATACATGTAATATCAATAGATAAATATTTGAATAATTCATTAATTATTCAAAGGCCATTAGACATTTCAACCGAGAGGGTTGACATTGGAAGAGGGCGCCAGGTGATCGGCCATTGCGCATGCCCAATTCACCCCGATCAGACAAACCAAAATGGCGTTATGTTTTCTCCCGCCGTCACTCACAGCCCTTCTTTAAATTAATAAATTATAGACTGTATACATAATGACACTCGATCGATCTATAAGTTTACTTGTTTAGTTTCTCTGCAATCATCTATGGTTACTGTTGCTTTATCGGTGTGTACCAAGTGTAATTTATCGTTGTAAACTGATAGTATATTTAGTAATAATTTAATTTCAATGTTGATTCTTTCCTATTTCATGTGGAATTAATATGGGATCTCATGTTTTAAGGTATGTAACTAGTGTTCATTTCTATTTATTAAAGCTTTATATGTTCAAAATATATCTCTTATTGATTTTAGAATTGAAAACACCTAATTATGAATTCACTTAAGACAACTGATAACCACCTATAACTTCACCTGTTTAGGATTATTTGGTATTAGGTCTGTATTTCTGCAAAACGACCCTGTTTTCTTATCATTTAATTTTCTTTTTTTTTTTTTTTAATGGTCCTACTCCTGAAATTGTCCTTTTATTTTTCTTCTGATGTTATAATTGTCATGTCAAGATAAAATTTTTTGAATTAAATGATACAAGATTTTCAAGTACTGATAAATAGCTTTTGATAGTTATTTTACATGTTTGATTAACTCTTAAATACACTTTAAATTAAAAGATGATAAAAATTAATGTTTTCAATTCTAAAATTATTATTTCTTTTAGTAAAAAATTGAATTAGTATCCAATTATATTTTTATATAGATGCATGTCTCAGTTTTATATATGGAACAGAATTTTAAATTCTATTTATTTTATTATAGTTCATTATATCATCCTGATTTAATATTAAGCTGAATGGTTTATCAGCTGTTTCTCGACATTCTTCTGTAGATGGCATAATATTCATTTAATTATTCATAGAAAAGTAATGCTAATTGACCCTCACTCCATTTGAATATAATTGCTTAAAAATAGGTTTGTTAGACAATAAGTTATTCAATGAAAACCAATGAAAAGAAGGTAGCCGCATAGGATAATTGTAATATTTTATTAATATTTATTATTCATTTAGCTCAATTAAAAAAAAAAATATATTTAAATTGATTCCTGGTTTGATGATGGTATGATTTCAGTTTTATATGTATACAGATTTTATCTGTAGGTAGTAAATTAGTGAAAACTATATTTTAAAATTAAATTTTAGAGCTAATCTTTGTTTTGGCATCTATAAATTTACATTATAGTAATTGGTAAATATTTAGATTGACCTACATCTTACTCATTTATTTTTTATTATTATTTCTTATAAACTACTAAAATTATTAAAATATTTTTATTTATCAAGGATTATATAGTGCTGACTAATACTTATAATAGAATTATCAATTTTTCTATTATTAATTTTACTCCAAAAATATTTTTAAAACATTTAGCAATGTGGTATTTAATGTACAGAGTATCTATCAATAATTTGTGATAAGTTGAATTGCTTGATAACACATTATTATAATTTTTTTTTTTAACTCTCTTGAGAAACACTCCTTCAGTTGATATAAAATATAGGATAATCGAAAAATTCTTTTGAAGTAAACTTTACCTATTAAATGTTTTCAAGTAATTTAAAAAAAAAAAATAGGTATATAATTTTTGTATATAGTATTGGTTCTATCTGTGTTATTTTTATAACTGAAAGTACAAATACACAATACTGAATACAAATTTCAAGTAATCAAAATATTCTTATTTGGGATATATTAATGGATGTTCCATCGTTCCGTTAAATTAAAATTATCAGCAATCTTTATTCTCCATATGAGGAAAAAAGAAAGTTTTTTGATAGGGGCCTTATCAGGGTAACTGTTTGCCGAGAAGTTCTAAAGTTGAAATGTCTTGCTAAATTTCCTTCAATTTGTATTAAAACTCCTTTGCTATGTCAAATTAAATAATTATTTATTGTTGGTAATAAATAAAACTATATAACAAAAAAAAAATCATTATTTGATCTAAATGTAAAAAAAGAATAAGGTTCTGAGAAAATCTACAATAAATGTCAAGCCCAATCTCTCAGAAAAAGATCAGTAAGAATTAAAAAAGTTCAGGGCAATAAGGAAAGAAAAGGGTAAAGGGTATACAGATAAATGATTGCTTTAACATAACCCAAAGGAGGGTGAAATGAGAAGAAATATATTAATTTCTTAATAAATAAATCATGTTATTTTCTCTATTAATATTATATATAAAAAGAATAAATTAAAAAATAGGACAAGAAAAATTAAAAACACCAGTTCGTCAGTTATGCGAACAAATTATAAATAATTTTCTCGTAGAATAAACCAGTAGTAAATTTATCGCGAAGATTGCAAGAGTGCCAAGAAAATCTTAATAGCCATTTGTAATATTTACGTATCGGATTTATTTTTCGATTTTTAATCTTATGTTTGTTGAATGTTTCAACAATATAATTTATATTTTGAGTTTCTTCCTATAATTTTGAGAGATATAACAATTTTAAACTCATTCTTGTTGTGTGATTTTCGGTAAAATAGATCGGTATGGTAGTAGTGAATCAAACCGAGTGAATGAAAAGTAGTAGATCGATTTATTTGTTTTTTTTGTTCCATCTTTTTATGTAAATATATTTACACAACTGTGAATCGTTTTATCTGATAACCTTAAAGCGATTCTACGATTTTCTTTTTATTTTTTAATTTCCGTATTCGTTTTATATATGTACATTAATATCAATTTTATATGTTCAGTTACCCAGGCGTATCTTTTTTTATTTTGATTCATAACGTTATCTACATATCGTCTCTGAATCGCTAAAATGTATCAAATGACAATTCGACAAATATTGAGGTGAGCAAATAAACAATTGTTTTGTTAAATTGTGTCCCCATCTTTATAGGATGTTGAGGAACACTATTCAACCCATTTTTTACAATTACCCCCTTTTTGACAAAAGTTTTAATGGCATTTTTTTTGCAATCGAGGGACAATATTATTGTTTGTTTGTTTTTTAACGTCACTTTATGCCTCTAAGGCTAATCCTACGATGTACGAAGCTAATCCTATTAGTCCTAAATAAAGGGAATCATAAATTTTGCCTACCCAAGTATAATTAGCATAGGGATCTTAAACGAGTACCTGACATGAAGCAGGCTCGGCACCTTCATTTTACGTCCTATCCAAAGGACGGCATAGCCAAGGAGCCTAGGGCCACCTCGGGACGCGAATCCGCGACCTTAAGTTTGTAGGTTGCTATGCTAACCACTATTCCACAGGTGACGCCCGATATTGTTTTTATTATTTATATTATATCTGCCCCAAAAAAAATTAATTGGATATAATAAATATATTTATTTGAAGTAGGGATCTAAATATATTATTCAACAAGTCGGAAGAACTTCGCTACAGCTCATTCCAATGATGTCCATTAATATTCTCCTGTTAATCAATTTTTTGTTCCTTTTATTTATTTATTTTTATTTATTTAATATTAATAAAATTTTGTTTTTAAATAAAAATTTGTTTTAATATTAATAACATTTTATTTTGAGATGCAGAGGACCTGTGTTCGATTCCCGGCCGTGGTCGAATCTTTTACCTTCTAATAAAGTGATTTAAAAATAGTAAATGATTAAATTTCAAAATATAAATTTTATTTTGGTTTTTTGAAATTTTTTAGTTCTTATAGCTTTGATTGGTATACGTTCAGCATTTTCCTCTTCACAAGGCAATGGTATCTAAACGAACTAATCCAATGAGGCCACTTAATATTCTCCTCTTAATTGAAGAGAAATTGATAATTATTGTTTTAATCAATATTTTTATGATTCCGTGTGTTTTTATTTAAAATAAAAAAAATTTATTTTGGCTTTTGGATTTTTTTTTTATATAAGTTTGTTTGGTAAAAGTTCTGTATTCTCATTTTCACAATGGAGTGGTATCTAAAGTGAACACATTAGTGCCATCCATTTTGCTTATTCAACTGCTAAATCTTGCCAGTTTCGTTGGTATTGGGTTGTCCGGAAAGTTCGTAGAGAAATTTGGACAAAAATTAAAATGGTTGAACATCTTAAAATTTATTTATTTAATCTACAAAATAGTTACCTCCGTTAGCGATTACCCTTTCCCAAAGGCTTGGAAGGCCCATTATCCCTTTTTTTCCAAACATCACTGTCCTTACTCCTGAAGAACAATAAAAGGTCCGTTTTGACGTCATTTTCTGAAGAGTAGGATTTCCCTTGTAGAAAATTTTCGAGGGAACGGAAAAGATGGAAATCCGAAGGAGCAATGTTAGGAGAGTATGGCGGGTGAGTTAGAACCTTACATCTGAAGCTTAATAACTTTTGCCGAGTCCTTATAGACACATGGGAACTAGCGTCGTCTTGGTGGAATAGCACTCCTTTCCGATTTGCTAACTCTGTCCGTCGATTTGCAGGCTCCTAACTCCGTAGCTATCTCACGGACAGTAATTCGTGGATTGTTTGCGATGACCGTCATAATATCCTCGATGTCAAGAGTTGAACTCCGGCCGGCCCGGGGTTGGTCTTCCAAATTGAAATCTCCTGATCTAAACCGCGAAAACCACTTCTGAACCGTGCTATCAGCAATTGAATCGCGGCTATTGATGAATACTTGATATAATAAAGAATCGTGAACACGGCACGAATCTTTCTTGCAGTTTGGGCTGCGTTTTTCCCTTTTTTAAAAAAGAAGAGCATAATATGCCAAAAATAAACCGAATCGTCAGTCATGTTGGTTTGCAATAAACTACACTACTGAGCCTTATTAAAGACGAATTCAGAGTGTAAACATAGTTAATTCCATGAGGATTAAAGGCATATAAATAAACATTAGCTTTCTGATTCATTTTTAGTAGAAAAAATAAAAGGTAAACTTTATTTTAAAAACATCTACAAACTTCGGACAACCCAATAATATGAATTGATGTTGTCTTCTCCAGGTTTACCTAATGTTTGATAAGAGCTCATAGATTTTTTTTACCATAATGACGATTTAAAAAAAAGAAAGCAAAAACATATTATAAAATATTGTATGCCTGTATGTTTATGATCGACCTTATACCCTGTATGTTTATATGATTGACCCAGAAAGATTATTTCTTCACCAAGTTCAGAACACAAAGATGCCTGCCAAGAACGGTGCATGATTTTATTATTAAGTCATCAGATCGCCCCTGATCCGTCGTCTATTTGACGTGTCTTTGTAGGTATATTAATTTTAATTTGAAATGTAATTCTAAACACGTTTATTTATTTATTTATATAGATTGTTACTATTGTACAAAGAGTCATTAGGCAACCCGTATTTGAAAATAAATGTCGCTTGGTTAATGACAATACTGTTAAGAGGGGGTTGTACGGAAAGGCCTGACGATGAACACACTAACTCCCCTCGAACCAATTCCAGCAAGGGTTGTGTTGGGGGGGGGGGGCGATTCTGGCCTAATGACCAAGTAAACTCGATTTGCTTCAGATGATATAATCGATTTTCTCTAGCTATTTATAAATTAAATGTAATGAGATTTAAATCACATCCCGCCTGGCCCGGGAATAGAATTCATAATAGCGGCTGTTAGTATTCAGGAAACGGATGGAGGCGCATTTTTTATCACAGGAAGTTGATATTCTATTGTGTCCCTTCGACCAATTCTAAAATTTATTTCGTTATTATTATATTTTACTCCAAGAATCACATGCCATATATATTTTTTTTATGAAAAATGTTGTTTATTCATTTTTTTTTTATTAAATTTATTTTCATTTTTTAAAAACCAAATAAGCATGATTGAATCTGTATATTTCTCTGAATAGTCGTCTAATTCATTAAGAAAAAATAAAATATTTTTTGTAAAAAGTTTAATACTTACTTTTATAAGTCGGTTGGGAGATGTTAATCCTTGAAAACAAGGGGCAACATTAAAAATGGAGGGGTGGGGGCGAGCGGGCCGTACAGGTTGTAAAAATGAAACCAAATTTTATAAATTAATTGTAATAGTTATGCTAGGATCTTTTTCCTCACTTAGAGGGGAAGAGTGCTGTAATTTGTAGGATTTTCTTTAATGAAGGAGCTCTTCCGTGTTTAATGTTTTTTATTATTTTTTCCCGAAGTTTCGAGCATGTGGCTCATCCTCTGGGGTTATCTTATCTTTAGTTGCTACATTTCCATACAAGCCATTTGTCAACTTCTTTTTTTAACAGTATAAAATACTTTTGTCTAATGCATTTTATGGCCTATTACATTCCTAGTATAGTAGCAATAGTAATAGTCATAATTAATTTTTTTGCTGAACTGAAGATGGCTCATAAGAGCCGAAACGTCTTATAAAAAAAAAAAAAAAATGTATTGTTGAGACTAATTTTGTCCCCTTCTTGGTATCCTGTTATATTATAATAACAGTTAATGATCGTTACTATCTTACCTTCGTATTTGTATCAGATTCCAATTTTCGTTCGTGTTAATCAGTTAAAAAAGTCTTCAATATATATATATTTTTTTTTTCTATTATGCGATGTTTGACTAGATAAAGATGAGCTTGAATAATCTAACCAATCTCCTTATAATAATACAGGCCCGTGCTGCGGTGCCGCTATGTTTGACCAGACACTAGAACGAGCGCGAATTGGGACACTCGCGACGTAGAGCAGAGCAGAGCAAAGCAGATTTTGTAATACGTGCGGTAGATAGGAAACTGCGCTGCCCTGCTCTGCGTCCCAATGTGCGCGGTTCCTATCTAATTCACGTTTCACAAAAACTGCTCTGCGTCGCGAGTGTCTCAATGTGCGCCTCGCCTTGGGCCGAGCGCACATTGAACTGGGCCTCGCAGGCAACGCCGAGAAGAAAAGGGCGAATAGACACAGATTAGGGAAGGGCCGCACGAGAAAAAAAAATGCGTCGCAAAGTTTTCCGCGGAGATTGGACCGCGCGCTTCCTTTCTATTTCACGTTACACAAAAACTGCTCTGCTCTGCTCTGCATCACGAGTGTTTCAATGTGCGCTTGGCCATAGAAAGGAACCGCGCGGTCCAATCTCCGCGGAAAACTGCGACGCAGTTTCTTTTCGTGCTGCCCTGCCCTGTTTTACTCTGCGTCGCCTGCTTGGCTCAGTTCAATGAGCATCTTACCTAAGGCGGGTATGGGCAACCTTTGACATGTTGTGGCCCATGCTTTAGTGTGCAAATAGGTCCGCGGGCAGCTTTCAAAAGTAGTGCATTTTAAAGTAGTGTTCAGTGGGGCTGGGGGGATGGCCGAGTGGGCAAACGCGTTAGAAAATACGCGTTGCCCATGGCAACGTATGTTTGGAAACATGAAGATAGCAAGTTCAAAACCCAGAGCCAGGGGAAAATTTAATTAATCTCGGCATCAATCCCCCACCCTCTCCCCTGGCCCGGGAAACCCCGTATAGCCTAACATGCGAGGAAGGGGAGGACCAATAAAAAAAAAAAAAAAAAAGTAGTGTTCATAATTTTTAGCAATAGATATCAGACATGAAATACTATAAATAAATAAATTCTTTATTTGATTGTTCCGGGACAAGTCCCTTCGCAACAAAATTATATTATAGGTACATTTTATGGGCTTAAGAGCCTTAAATCAAGATTAAAATAAAACAAATTGGAAGAATGATATAAACATAAATTAAAAGGAAAACTTCTTGTGCTAAGATTAAGCATAACATTACATAAAAATAATTGGCAAACATAACTGGTATTGCAATACTTAAATGTGCACCTACTTACATAACTATGAATAAAATGAACAGAACTTAAATTGAAAAATAATAACTTCTGCTGTAGAGTAACACAATTTTTCGGGAAACTGGATTGATAGGAAGTGATTGTACATGCGGGATTTGAATGTAGGGAGGGTGTTGGATTGACGAATAAAAGGGGAAATAGAATTCCATACGGATGAGGACCTGAATATGAAAGATCTTTCAAAAGATGACGTTCGGTGGGCCGGTATACATATGCATGAAGGCCTGGACCGGGTATTGCGGGAATGGACCGAGTATTTGGGCTGAAGAAGTTCGAGGGTATATGAAGGATAGTGAGATCGGATAATTTGGTAAAGAAATGATGCCACGAGGTTTTTGCGACGGTAGGAGGGGTATAGCCACTTCAACTTTTCGTAAAAAGGTTATATGGAGACGTCTCTTGGGATCCCAAAGGTGAATCGTACGAAACAATTAATCAGACGTTTTATTTTTGCTTCGAGATCTCCGGAGGTACTCCCGTACAGCAATAGTCAAAGCGGGGAAATATCTGGGAAGTGACCAGAAGTCTACGAGTTTCAGGTGGAAGAAGGTTACGGAGATGATTCAATTGCTTTAATGAATAAATGAATGAAATGAATGAAAAATAATTTTATTATTCTGGGACTGATGTCCCTTTAGAATAAATTTTACATACATAACATAGAGATCTAGCCAGTGTGGCCATATGTGAATGATATTAAATATTTACAAATATAGTTTACAAATAATATTTACAGAAAGAAAAAATAAATAAAATAAGACAGACACAAAAAATAAATAAAATAAGACAGAAACAAAAAGTGCATTCCTTCATGAAAATAATCTTTAAGTATAATAAGTGAAATAAAAACAAGAGGAAGAAAGAGAGAATACCGATACATTTAGACAACGGAATATAATAAAACGGCCTGAGTACATCGATAAGATATTTTCTAATAGAAATCATGCTAAAAAGAGTTGCTTCCAAAGCTCTATTATGTCCCTTCAGTGATCAGTAGTTGGTTTGGGAGTTGAATAGGAAATCGAAGAGGAGGGATTTGAAAGTGGATGCAGATGAAGCGTGTCGGATATTAGAGGGGATAGAGTTCCAGAGGGATACGGCTTGCATTATGAAGGATTTTTCATAAGTTTCAGTTCGATGAGGAGGAGGATAGAGATCGGAGGTACGGGACCTGGTTGGGCGGGATTGGATGGAAGATTTGAATTGCAGATTCTGTAGGATGTAGGAGGGTTGTTGAGCTCTGATGGCCTGGTATAAGAAGGAAGCCAGTAGGTACCGACGACGGTAGGAGGGGTAGAGCCACTTTAACTCGGCGTAGTACTGGGTTATATGCGTATCTCTTGGGATCCCAAAGACAAAACGTATTGTGCAGTTCATTAGGCGTTTAAGTTTGGCTTCGAGTTCCCCTGACAGTCCGCCGTACACCATACAGCCGTAGTCAAAGTGGGGAAAGATGGGAGAAGAGACTAGGAGTTGGCGGGTTTTGAATGGAAGAAGATATTGTAGACGGTTGAACTGTTTTAGGGTAGAGACAGTACGACGGGAAATTTGTGAGATGTGGGGTTTCCAAGAGAGGGATTGATCAAAGGTAACGCCTAGGTTTTTAACGGAATTGTGGAATGAGATAGAGGTGTTGTTCAGCACTTTAAGGTAGAAAAGGTGCGGCAGGAGATATTAGAGATGGTTTTTCTTTGTGGGTGTGTGTGGTTTTTCCAAGAAAGGTTACACCGAGGTTTTTGACAGTAAGGTAGAATTTGATAGGATCATTATTTAGGAACAGGGTAGGGATATTAGGGACGGTTTTAAGGAGGTGAGTGGAACCTATTAAAATACGAAAATATCTAGTACGACAATGTTGTTGTAATCAACTTTATTAAAATAACAATATGAAATGAAAAAAATCTGGTGCGTGCGCGCAACACACAACTTTCACTTACCAACTTACTTAGATTAGAAATTAATGCGTTTTGTTAATTGCCACTTCTCAAATGAACAGAACGGCTTTAATTATGAACAATGGTCTGTCATTAAAGGCGTACTCCGCATGCGTGGTATCAATGAGTTGACTGAATATTTTTCTTTTTTTCTCCTCTTTATGTTTTCTTTATTTTTATCATATCTCATATTTAGCCATTTCTTATTTTTAGGCATAACGAGAGACAGTTAATTTCTCCATATAAACAAAAACAAAGGTACTTTATAGGAAACAAACAAACAAAAAAGGCCCCCCCCCCCAAAAAAAAAAGCCCCCCCCAGGACATTTTAATAAATGATAAAGCTTACCTGATATTAAAGAACACCTAATTTTCATTAGACATGGCGAATTTGATAAAAATAGTTATAGCCGTTTTTGAGATCAACGAAAAGAAGGTAAAAATTGGAAAAAAATTATGAAATAAAGTGCCCGCTCCGTTTGACCCAATTTTGTTTGACCAATTTTGATGACATGTTTGCTATTACATCTTTGGCATATACATACATCAAATACCCAGTTTGATCAAAATCGTGAAAGCTGTTTTTGTGTAAATAAGAAAATCACGTGAAAATGATACAAAATGTATTAAGTAAAGTCCCCCCTCCGGTTGATCAATTTTGATGAAATGTTGGCTATCACATCTTTGGCATATACATACATCAAATACCGAGTTTGATCAAAATCGTTAAAGCCTTTTTTGAGTAAATAAAAAAAACACGTAAAAAAAATACAAAATTTATTAAGTAAAGTCCCCCCTCCGGTTAATCAATTTTGATGAAATTTTTACAGTCATATCTCGGGCATATGAGTACATCAAATACTCAGTTTAATCAAAATCGTTAGAGCCGTTTTTGAGAAAATCGAAAAAAACCTAAAAAGTTATTAAGTAAAGTACCCCCTCCCTCTAAGTAATTTTGATGAAATTTTTGCTGTCACATCGCGGGCATATACCTACACTAAATACCCAATTTCAGGATCGCACGGTTTATAGTTTTTGAGCTAGTCTGTTCACACACACACACACAGACACACACACACACACACACACACACACACACACACACACACACACACACACACACACACACACACACACACACACACACACACACACACACACACACACACACACAGACCATTTCGCGGGACTTGGTCATTTCGACTCAGGGGACCCCAAAACGTGTATTTCCGTTGAAAACCGGAAGTCGAAAATTTTCACGATCGGAATACTTCCACTTACTATATATTTCATATATAGGTAAGTGAAAGTAAAAATAGGTATAACTTAAATCGTGAAGTAGGGTGATCCCCTTATTAATCTTAATCTTCCTCATCTGGGGCGAGTAAGAGTAAGTTGTGTATTTTTCTTTAATTGGGTTTATCAAAATGTCTCACGGGCAGGCTATTGCACACACAAGCCCTGTATAAATGTTAACAATTATTTGCTTGAAAACCAATATTATTCTTGTTACTTGTTTTTTCTTTTTTCTCCCTTCCATATGGGGGGGGGGGCTCCCCTCTTGCCCCTTGTTGAGGATACGCCCATACTTGTAAAAGTACTTGGTAAATGAAAATTTATTGAATCTTCTCTGGCTATAATATCAATACATAGCAAGCTCAAGGTTTTTTACGGCTTCAAGTCATAAAATACAACCCTTTTATCCTCTCACTATAAAATGTCCCTACTTTTACAGTTATCCACAAGATGAATTCCAATGTGTGCCGAAGTGTTTAATTTAAAAATTCCTAGATCCAACACGGTACACGAACGATTTTTTGAAGTATTTTATTTTATCAATACTTTAAATTATTTTATTGTTATATTACTATTTATATTTGGTAACTAGCTGTATATCCCGGTTTCACCCGGGGAATTTCATTTTTTAAATCTATAAAATCTATAAACTGAGACTTTTATCGACTCAAACGGCGGATTTTGTAAAAACCAATGTAAAGCGAGATCAAAACGATTATTATAACAATAAAGAACATACCCAGAGATCGGCTGAAGTTATGCAATTTTAATATGGACAGGTGTTCGCACCTGGTCTGAAAGAACCACTGAGCGAAATTTGGAGAATTTAGGACAAACTGTATGGATTTATATAAAAAAAAACAACAGAATTTCATCTTTATATATATAGATTGTAGCTGCATATCCCGGTTTATCACGGGGAATTTCATTTTTCTAAAGAAACGATAGATTTCGTAAAAAAAAAACATTGTAAAGTGAGATCATTATGACTTTTATAACAATAAAGAATTTCAGCTGAAGATCGGCTAAGGTTACGCAATTTTAATATGAACAGGTGTTCGCACCTGGTCTGAAAGAACCACTGAGCGAAATTTGGAGAATTTAGGACAAATGGTATGGATTTCTATAAAGAACAAACAAACAGAATTTCATCTTTATTTATATGGATAACTAAGAAGGATAATAATATTACTATTGAGGATAACAATGGTATATTATCTATCAGCTTGAAGGTTGGTTCTTAGCACGCAAAGTCTCTGAGATGCTTGCTCTTATCAAATTCATCCTCGTGCACGTCAGAAATTTAAATTTCAAATTCTTTATGGATTACAAGGATGGATGATCGTTCTTCACCCACCTCCAGATTGTACGTTGCTATTGTTAGGATTTCTCATTAAAAAAAAAAACCTGTTATAAATACGCATCTGAGAATATTCAAATGCCAGGGTTTGAAATTCCGCGCTAACACTTTTTACCATCTAAAAAAAGGAACAATGGGAGGGGGGACACATATGCATACATTAACTCATTATGTTGAATTATGAATTATTTAAATTTAATGCTGTTTTTTTTTTGTTTTTTTTTTATTTACATGTAGATTAGTGTAATTTTACTGTGAAGTTTGACTTATTTAAAATTAAAGTCCGAACACTTCAAACACCCAATTTAGTCAAATTTTTAATGAGATTGTTGCATTTTAGAGCAGAAAATGTTGCTAACAGCTGAAATTCTGTTGTTTTTTATAATCGGACTCCGAGGTCCCATTTTCGATAAAGTATGGCGTAAATCTTGTATCGGCCTGACCTGCGTCTATTATGTCTAGTTCCAATCCTTCCCTAGAGATAATGCCCTTGAGACGCTCATTTAATTCCTAAGACGCTCATTTAATTTAAGTCGGACCCCGGGGACCGATACCGTTCAATTCAGGATACCCCTAAAAAACCCCGCCACACCTAACGTGTTAAATATATATTCCTGGTATTAGAATGTGTTGAACCCACGAAATGAAGCTCCTAAATGAGTATAATATTTCTAAGGGTTCCCTCGTAAGGGTATACGTTCATAAATATCTTGTATTTAACACGTTCACGCCAGCGTGCACCTTCTGTTAACATCCCCACAGTCTGCTGGTATATAAATGGGTAGAAGAATATGAGAATAAAGAGAAGAAACTGTCCATAATCAATTTAAAAAAAAAATCTTATTTTAAATTAATCTGTTTTCAATGTCCCGGATTCTCACATTATTCGTTATTATTTTAATAAAGTTTATTTGAGTGTTTTGAATGGTCCATTTTTTATCTACCGAGACTATCACCCATCTCCCTAGACCTAAAAATTTTAAGGATAATTGTGATCTAGAGAACTTTTATTAATTATGAGTGCCCACATTAACATATTGACTAGGTGTTACATAGAATGTAAAAATATCTAAATAAAACAAAAAGGGGGGAGATTGTCACTTTTTTGTAGATCAAAATCTAAACAATTGACGCCAATGATTTTTCATTTGAAGTTTTTTGGACTTTTCACCGAAGGCTGTTGTAATTTCCTTATTTATTAAATTACTTACTCCTAAAGAAAGAAAAAAAATAATGTAATGGAATGACGAAAATATTTCGCGGCTGGTTGAAATTGTTGAATCCATTAAACTCGTCCAAGAAAAACACTTAAAAGATCGCGGCGTCTCTCTTCCCACTCGTAGACGCCTTCCCTTACTATTTCGAGTTCAATGTATTTTTAAACATTTTATTTTTTTTCTTTCTAAATTTGTCATAGTTGTTGATAAGACCGTGCTGTTGTGCCATTTTGAGGCATTAGAACAATATGTAATGCACACTTCTATTTTATCTTTATTATATTTACTTTCTCTTTAGTATACATTACCAGTCATAAGTTTAGACTCACCCTAAGATTTTATAAAATAAATAAATAACAACATTTTATTTATTGAACAACATAACAACAATAATTTTATTTTCAATTCATTTATAACTAGCTGTATATCCCGGTTTCACCCAGGGAACTTGGAAAACAATGAGAAAAGCCGTGGGTCAAGAAATGTTCGTTTGGACAGAAATGAGATTTTTTTCGACTCCACCGGTCGATTTCGTAAAAATCTAATGTATAGCGAGATCATTACGATTTTTTTAACAATTAAGCGAAATTTGGAGAATTTAGGACAAACGGTATGGATTTTTATAAAGAAAAAAAAAACAACAGAATTTCATCTTTATTTATATAGATTGTATTCAAAACAATCATATAATTTTTGAAATGTTATCTCTTGAGTTACAATTATTTTTTTAATCTTGAATATTGTGAATAAAATACAACTGAGTCTAAACTTTTGACTGGTACGAGTCTAAACTTTTGACTGGTACTGTATATTTAGTATATACGATAGTATATACGTAGTTTTGTTTGAGCGGACGCCTTAAGTCCCGGTACTTGTCGCATATATGGATGATTCAATTTTCTTTTATTGAAAAATAAAATTTAAATTTATAATATAGTACGAGTATACCTACTTGTTGGTCCGTGCGGAAAATTCATAGTAATAAATAGCATAGTAATAAATTAATTTATATCCTTAATTATATTAAGTAAACATACCATATTATAAAGAAGACAATTTTTCAATTTTATGTTTATTATATTGTTGTTTGTTACTTTAACGCACTTTATACCACTAAGTCTAATGACGATGCTGCAGTGGGAGGAAATTTTGCCTATTCAGGTATAGTTAGGATAGGGATCTTTTACGAGTACCTGACATCGCACAGGCTCGGGATCTCCATTTTACGTTCTACCCAAGGGGCTGCATAGCTAAGGATTTTTTACTCGCTTTAAAAATCCTTGGTCCACTGCGGGACGCGAACCCGCGACCTTCATAGTATTGTAGGTTGCCATGCTAACCACTACACCACATTTGACCCCTTAAATATATTTTAACGTGAAGCGAAACACAAGACATATGGTTTAGAGTGGGTCTAGACCTGTTTTAGAACGAACTAACAGTCGGAACAAACTGTCACGATACATGTTTGTGACTACGATGTTCGAGTGCTATCTACGCTGGCCTGGAACCTCCATATCCTATATTACGATTAAATATAAAGGTGCCTTAACACTCTACGAACTTTACCCTCGAACCTCACCCTTGAACAGCTTTACGAAGACTGTTCGGGTATTATAGGTACTTCATCTGTTCGCCTGTACTCGTATTAGGGGGTAGCGAAAGTGTCACTTTTGATTCGGGTTTTCCCAAGTGACAGGAGTTGTTTGTGATAGTAGTGAGCCGTTTGTAATTCGTCTCCTATATATTTATTTTTTAGATAAAATGAAGTATATTGATAATGGAGTTTTTTTCTTCATCAGAAGCTAGCGTTGGGGTGGCGTCAGCCATATTTGTTCGCTTAACGTCACATTACGTATAAAATGGCTGTGGAACGCCGGTACGAGTGTGAGGTTCCTTACTTTCAAATGGCTGCCACTTCGTTACTAATAGTCCGAATTTAAAATCGACGTTTTTCAATTTCGTAGGAAATAACTTTTACTTCAGCACTTGCATAATCAATAAAAAAATCGATAGTTTTCGAGTTTACGTTTTCTCAGTTTGAACTTAAAATACATCATTACCAATCAATTGTTAGCAAAAAAAAAAAAAAAAAAAAAAAAAGGAGAAAAAAAATAGGCAGAATATTTAGAGAATGTCTTAGATGTTATTGGTTTTGGCTATAGGGAAAATATTTTTGCAGGGATATGTTACAATGGACAGTTGCCATGGTGAGGCTAGACACATCTTATTTACATAATTTTTCTTAAATACAGAGAACTTTCACTTTTGCACTTACGTCATCGACAAAAAAATCGATTACTTTGACTTATGCGCAATTCAAGTATTTTTTTTATTTTAAGCTCTTCGCCTTTTGCAGATTTTTTTTTTTTAAATTTCAATGACATTTTTTTGAAACAAAAAAAATTCATTTTCATTAAACAAGCATTTTTTTTCTTTTAAACTATATTTTTAGTCATTCCTTTGTTCTTTGCTAATATCGATATTTTGCATCGATTCTGTTGAATTAGCTAAAGCTCCATCATCCATCTAGCTCCGACCGAAAATAGGAAAAATGGTTTCAGCGTCCCGTCACGCTAAGCCATGGGCCAAGGAGAGCACGGCATGCTTTATCTCTCCCTCGATCTAATAAAATTAAAAGTGAGATCGATATTTGATTGAAGAGCATTATGTAACTATCTCTCCATTCATACGTTGCAACTAATCGATATCTCGATTGATATTGCTCTAGGCCACGGCCACGGTGATCGCTAAATTGGAGGTATCATTTTGTATAGTACTCGATCTGAATTGTATTGTTATGAATGGTATGTATGGGAAGGGCCCCCTCTATAGCTTATCTGGAATTATTCCAAATGTGCCTTTACACTATGCGAACTTCAACCTCAAACAGGCTGTTCGGAATAGTGTTTGGCTTAACTAAATAAGACCCGTAGATAGATAGATAAATTTCTTTTAGTCGGGCAATAAACTAAAATGTTATTATGCTCTTCAATATTGGGATTACATTTTATGAGGCTGGATTATTAAGTTTTCATAGAGAGGATTAACTGATGTTTATTCTTATAAATAGGAATATAAATACAACCATGGATTTTCCTAGCGATTACCTTTATTTATTTATTATTATTATTTTTTTTTATATACACATACTTCATTTAAAATTTAATTGGTTATTTTTTTAAAATTTAATTTGTTAAAATAATATTGTAATAATAAATTAAATAAATTAGAGTTATCTAGTTAACATTGAGATATAAAATATCATCATCATCATCATCATCATCATATTCCTTCCCCTTCTACCGCTGCGCAGTGTGGGGATGCCCCCTATAGAGCTTGACCCAGGTATCCCTCTCTTGTACCAGTTCTCTCCTCTTGTTCCAGTCCAGTCCTCGCTTCCTGAACGCTTCCCGTACACTTTCTTCCCAGGTGATCCGTGGTCTTCCTCTTGGCCTTCTTCCGTCAACTCTCGTCTCATACGTAATCTTTGCCGTTCTTTCGATGTTCATCCTTTGGAGGTGCCCAAACCATCTCAGTTTATTTTCTTCTAGAATAGTTTCTACCGGCTGTACCTCGAGGTTCGATCTTATAGTTGTATTGCGGATCCTATCTCTCCTTGTCTTTCCTTCAACCTTCCTCAAGTATCTCATCTCCATTGTCTGGATCTGACTTTTGTGTTTTGAGGTGAGGGTCCATGATTCGGAGGAGTAAGATAGGATGGGCAGGAACGTTGACTTGTAGACCGATATCTTTGTCTTCTTCGTCACTTCTTTTTTGTTGAGGAAGCCTTTCCGGATTGAGTGGAACATTCTTCCAGCTGCTCCCAGTCTTTGTGATATCTCCCCATCGATATAGCCACTTCCGTTTATCCAGGCACACAAATACTTAAAATCATGCACCCGCTCTAAGATTTGTCCTTTCAGCCTCAGTACTCTCATAACATGGCGGGGACGTCTTCCTATTCTCATGCATTTAGTCTTATCTGGATTAATATCCATGTTAATGCTAGACAGCTCTTCTTGCATGATGTTCAAGTTGTATTGTAGGTCCCGGTCATCCGCAGCAAATATGACGAGGTCATCAGCAAAAGCGAGGTGGGTGTAGACTGTAGGCTGTAGGTTCCTATGTCCTAGTTGAAAACGTCGCAATCTGGGTTTTGCTCTCCTTAACGCCTGATCTAGCACTAATACGAAAAGTAGAGGGCTTAGGCTGCACCCCTGGCGTATTCCCTGCGTCGTCTCAAATTCCTTGGAGATGTGGTTGCCGGTCCTTATAATATTTTTATTCTTTTGATAAAGGCTTGTAACTGCCAGAATCGTATAAATTTATGTTGTATATAAACTATGTTATATGATATAAAATATGTTGTACAAATTTACATACACTTACGTATTTATGTTACCTACAAGATGTGGTCAGAAAATCATTATGATACATTGAAGATGCCTATTTCTTTTGTTAGTTTTATTAAATCGTAGCATGTTTCGAGAGAGTTTTGTAGTGCCTCTGTAGCGATTCGCCTGATGCCTAGTTTGTTAAATTGTCTATTGTATTTTTTACATTATTCTTAGATGTGAGAATTTGTGTTTAATAGTAGATTGTACAGTTGTTTTATATAGCTTATACTTCATTTTATATTAACTTATCGTGTAAAATGTTTAATTTCTAACAAAAAAACTGTTTTAATGATCTTCAGTAATTAGTGATTTATTAACTAACTCAACGGAAAGTAGGACTACAAATATCAAATTAAGGTAGCGCACCCTTCGAAGCGGCCGGCCGTGACCCATGCTTTATCTCTTAAAACTACCCTTTTCCTAATGTTGTGGTGTCGTGTGGGACGTGAAACGTATACAAATTGAAACTCAGATAGTTTCTGTAACGTTTAGTGGCAAAAACATCGCGAAAAATCACGAACAAAATTATTCAGACATTCCCCAATATGAAGAATAGTTCATTCGCTTAAATCAATAAGATACAGAAATCATTTGGATGGCTGTATATGGAATGCACATTCAAGGTGACATAAGTAAAAATTGATAGAATTAACTAGCGAATGATACAACCATTGGTTAACGGGCTGCAAAAAGGGCGCGGATGGAGATGCCAGAAACATACAACTTTAAAATGTTGTATATTCCACAAAGTTTATTCCATTTTTGTTTCAACTATATTTTCAAGGTCCATCATTAATATAAAAACCAAGAAAAATTATTAGATCCAGGAAAAAAAAAAGTTGGTTTTGGGATTTTTTGCACCGTAATGCTTGAATCGGGACCACTGTGCGCCGGTAAGGCAAGGTTCGGGGAATTACCTGATCTAGGCTGAGCTTCGCACAGTATATATGCTTCTTAAGATTTAGCCTCAGTTTTTACCACACTCGTGTTTCGATATAATGTCACGATAGGTCAGTATTAATGATTAATGCAAAGGTCAACGAACCTACACCCACTGGTTTCTATTTTTTCCTAACCTTTCATCATTTTTTGTTTCACCACATTGTAATAAAATTTTCAATCGTACATGTGATTCATCATGTTTTATCTTTACTTTCACTTACTTATATGAAGTACTTATATAGTATGGGAAAGTATTGCAACAGAGGGGGCACTTTATTTAATAAATTTTGTGTAATTTTTACTTTTTTTCTTTTCAAAAACGGCAGTAACTATTTTGATCAAACTGGGTATTTGATGTATGTAAGTATATGCCCGCGATGTGACAGCCAAAATTTCATTTCCCCTATTATCACTGATGAAAATAAAAACTATAATGATATATGGTAATCTTTAATCTCTATATATATAAGAGGCTTTGTCCTGACTGACAGAATCAACGCAGAACAAAAACTACTAATGATAGCGACTTGAAGTTCGGAATTTAGATCTTAAACGCGATGTAGGAAACCACTAAGAAAGGAATTTCGAAAACGTAACCTCTAAGGGGATTTAATGGCGAAATTGTCGTTTAACTCCAACGGACACCTATTTTTACACTTCCAGAAAAAATATCTAATTTTGACTCATTTTAAAGGTCTTGATACGACGAGTTAAACTCGAATGCTCTACGGGCCGTCAAAACTATGTTTTAAAGCCGAAAAATGAAGCGTTCACGACGAGTAAGCATTTTTTTGTTTCGGAGGTTTTAGTTAACTCTCTCCATTGCGCGTCTCCCACTCTTTTACCAAGCTGGCAGCTTCCCCCTCCAACATTCCACCTACCGGAAGCTTCGATTCTACTAAATCTCCTTAACATCATTTAACATATTATATTAAATCAATACCAAGATAATGATCACAGAATTGATTTTAAAGGCTCGCGGGCAAAACCGTGACGGGGAAGGCTAGTTGATTATAGTTTAGTTTAGAAACTTTTGTTCCATTATATATATCTGAATGCAATGTAAAGTGGTTTTAGGGGAACAGTAATCGTTCTCGATTTCCAGAAAAGCATAAGTGACAAACTTTACTTCGAGATGTGAATACACCTTGTATCAATTCACATTCACGATATATTTACAAAAAGGAACTCGCAGTAAAATACAAGCAAGCTGTAAAACTCGACTCTTGATGAAATTAATTAGTTCCCTTAAAAAAAGAAATGAGCAATAATGAATCGAAAAGTACTGAGGACTTTCAAGTTTTGTAATACAGATACTCTATAACTTGTGGAGATATACAAATATATATGTGTAACATATTTGTGGAAAAATGTGTGAAGTTGCTGAATGGCTTTTATAAATTATCGAAACACGTCGATTTCTAATCTAAATAAGTTCGTCGTATCGAACCAGATTTTTTTAATCAACTGATGCCGTGATAAAGTGCTTTTTATTTTGATGCTATCCAAATTTCAGACAACTCAAGAGATAACAAGATGACTTTTGAGGCAGTTGACATTTGAAAGGACAGGTTTATTTTGGTGATGCGGAGGGTTATGTCTGCGTGGGTTCGCTAGGATCTGGATACAGGTCGTAAATCCAGCTTTAAATGATGAAAGCAGCTCTACTCTACTGTTACGTTTGATGTGTCGAAGGGCTACAGTCCGATAGTCTTGATTTACGGGCGCCTGAACATTTCTACTCGCTCATTCACCACAACAGATCATATTCTTCCTATATATTATTTTATTTTATAATATTTTTATATTTAATAATTCGAAATGTTTTATATTTAACTAGCTTTACATACCGGTTTCACCCGGGGAATTTGATTTTTTAAATCTATAAAATGACACTTTTTTCGACTCAAATGGTCTATTTCGTAAAAAAAACGATGTAAAGTGAGATATAACGATAACGATTTTTATAACAATAAAGAATATACCCAGTAATTGGCTGAAGTTATGAAATTTTAATATGGACAGGTGTTCGCACCTGGTATGAAATAACCACTGAGCGAAGTTTGGAGAATTTAGGACAAACGGTATGGATTTCTATAAAGAACAAACAAACAAACAGAATTTCATATTTATTTATATAGATTGTTATAATATTTTAATACCATTTTATTTTATATTTTTTTTAACTCTTTGTTAAGTACAACTGCTTCTAGCGGTCGATGTAGATACTTGAAAATCTACACGGTTCATTTTTTTTAAAAAACCTATCTGGCCTGGCAGCATCTCGAAAAAATACTATTTGTATTTTTTTTTATTTATTTATTTTTTTTTGCCACGCCCATATAAGAAGGTTAGCTAACTTTTTAGAGACCACAAAAGTGTCTCTCGATCTAAGGACAATCAGAGGCAGAATAGAAAAGTTATCCTGCCATATAAGAGTGCCAGGCCCCAACCACAAAAACTTAGAATCAACCCAAGGTAGGCAGTGTGGTGAAGGATGCTGGTTTATGTGGCCAAATATCTACAAGCGGTGTATAACCAGATGTATATATATAGAAGTATTTAATGGTCAACAGATGGGATTAATTACAGATAGTAACAAAATAATGAAAACGAAATCCAACTAGTATTATTACATAATATGAGAATTTATGAAATCTAATATTCATATAAAATATAGTAAAAATATATAGATTATTACCACGCTCTGAAATCGTTCAAAACCTTTATAAATCTTGCCTCTTAGATAACTTAAATTAATGAAATGTTAGAAGAAATAAAAGCTAGATTTTCAGCCGGAAATCAATGCTGCTTTGCCCTGAGAAAAATACCGATCACTAATCACCGAATTATTTATAATTACCGAATTATAAATCACTGTCGCATAGGACTGTGATCACGCTTTATGAGAAGGTCATAAGACCTGTCCTCACATATGTTTTCCGAGACCTGGGTAGTATCAAAGGCTTCAGAGAGGAAACTGCTTGTGTGGGAGAGAAGAGTTCTTCGCAGGATATACGCCCCAGTACGCGAACATGGAGAATGGAGAAATCGCTTCAAAGATCGCGTCTTTCTCGAGACTCGTTTCCCGATCACCCGCCAGAGATTAGCCATAGTGGTAGACGTCGAATAGCGGAATGCTGTCTGGAAAGGGAAAGAGTGGTGGAAAAAGATTCTTAGAGAAGCCCAGGTCCTTGCAGGCAGAGTTGGGCAGTAGTTAACTACATTTGTAATTAACTACACAGACAACTACATGTAGTTTGTAGTTGGAAGCGCGCAACTAGTATTTTTCAACTACCAGTTAAGTAGTTTTAATTTAAAACTACAATTACAGTAGTTGGGAAAAAGTAGTTGGGAATGGCAAATACAACAAGTAGTTGTAAATGTAGTTTAGAGCGGCAACTACATTTGCTAAGCAACGTCTAATTAAATCACATGTTCTTGCTATTTTTATTTTGTGTTTAGATAAATACTCCATTGATAAATAGACTCCATTATGGTTGATAATCTGTTTTAAAAATAGTACAATACATATACGTAATACAAATTTGTTCCATGATTTCCGGCAGTCGATTATTTTTTTTATACTTAGGTTCTCGACCAATCCCATGTTTTATATATTAGCTGAATTGCATTTGATATACTCCTTATCGATAATACTAGATATCGATAATTACTCCTTATCAATAAAAGTAGTTGTAGTTTCAGGCCCATAAATACAGTTGCAACTACTAGTTGTAGTTGTAAAAATGCAACTACTTTTTTGAAACTACAGTAGTTGTAGTTGTGGTCCATCAACTACAAATGATAAAAGTAGTTGTAGTTTCAACAACTTCCCAACTACTGTGTCAGTAGTTTTGTAATTTGTAGTTCAACTTCTTTTTGCCCAACTCTGCTTGCAGGACTGTAGTGCTAATAAAATAAAATAAATATCTTTTAAGATCTTAGTTTGGAATGGTGACTACGACTCATATAGTGTCATAGTTTTACTTTAAACATCGAAGCTTTGTAGTCACTTCTGCGTTACTGTCCCAGTTACTGTTTTATAACGTTATTACTAATTTGATTTGTAATCGTTTGTTTGACATTTTTGTGTTATAATGTTAGGCCTATAAAACTGTTTACACCCACATAGTAGTTACTATATAATATAATATTAATGATTACAGTTACACTTAAAGGTAGATGATACTGCTCACTATTCAGCTGGACCGCACCAGGTCAGGGCTGAGAATACTTGGCAGGTCTCCGGATACTATTTTCCTCTACAACGTTATTCGTTATTATTATTGCGTTATTTATAATTACAATTGCGATTTGCGAGCATTGCCAATCCCTCGGCTCTGTTACTATCCCCTCCTGTTTGGCGCACCCAGAACAGAGATAATTCCGAAATATAATAACAGCATCGCACCTGGCTTGATGTAGTGATGAGATCTTATTCAATATTGAATGAACACAGCCATATTTTCTCCTCCACAACCATCGGTCCAATCCTTTTATCATATTATTATTGTACGAGTAAATCGCAATTTTTTTTATCTCTGTGGGATGGAATTTTTAATGAATGGGACATCAAATCAAAAGTGGATTTCTTCGAGATGTGATGAATCTCATTTCGATCCCGGGATTCGAACTGAAATCGATCTTATGTGTTGTTGGTTTAACGTCACTTTATGCCACTAAGGCTAATCGGACGGTGCCATAGAGTGAGTCCTAAATTTTGCCTATCCAGGTAATCCAGAATATCTTTAACGAGTACCTGGCATCTTACAGGCTCGGGACCTCCATTTTACGTCCCATCGAGGGACGGCGTAGCCAAGAATTTTTTACTCCCTCGAAAAATACGAGGGCCACCGCGGGACGCCAACCCGCGAACTTAAGTAATGTAGGTTGTTATGCTAGCCACTACACAACAGGTGACCCCAGATGTTATTCGTATCCCCCTTTAATTTGTTTTAATATTATATGTGGATGCCTATTATATAATATGCCGAGGCAGTAGTTACTACCACCATAAAGGTTCTTATTAATATTTTGTCATAATCATCTATGAAATAAATGACATATTTAGAGATAGGACTACGAGATAACCTTTTTGGGAACTGATAAAAAATAAAAACAACATCCGCTTCAGTAAATGCACATTATCGTCGACACAATAGCAGATCATTCCGCGGGCAGTGAGAAAGGATTGATAAATGTTAGGAAAGATGGACTGATCAAATAGTTCTGATTTATCACTATCATGGCCGACTGAGCTCGTGATATATTGCCTGCTTTCCTCGCTGCCTTTCTGCTCTCAATAAACATTAAAGGTCGTAACATATCTGTAAATCTTTATTGTCCCAATTTTATCTATATTCATTTTTAGTCCTATTTAATCCATCTAATAATAGAGCGATAGAATTATAAAATATATTGAAAAAAAAAAAAAGACGGGTCTTTTTTACTTTACTCACACCATTTACTTATTTTTAAAAGAGTGATTTATCTTATTTTTTTTTATTTTCTTTTTAACTTTTATTTTTTTAATCTACACCTGTCGCTCAGCCTGCGACAATAAGCAGATGAGATAAAATTAAGATATTAGGCATGTCAGGCGTGAGGGAGATCGATGGTCATGGGCACCTACTCCTAACTTGAACCTTTAAGACAGGTTATTCTACTAGATCCCTTAGCCAGCTCCTCTTCAGCCTTCTTCGAGTGTTGTCTGGCATGTGTGTTGTGTCCATGTCTTGTATAAGTCTATTGGGATGTCCATAAAGATTGTCATGAATTGTTTCATATGAAGACCGAATGTAATCATGTACCATAGAAATGCGTAAGTCTGTATGTAATGTTTTGTTACTGACATACCACGGAGCACGAGTGATACCACGAAGTCGTAGCGTTGTTGATAGAAAAGTTTGTATTTTTTTAATCTGAGTCTTTTTTGCTACCCCAAATATTTGTGAAGCGTAAGTCCATATAGGTTTTAGTAAGTAAGTGTAAGTATTTAGGATAGGTTAAATGATCGTCAGGATTTTCAGTTACAATGATATATATTATGGTAAGCCAACGTTTCGATCCAACTTGTGGATCTTCATCAGGGCTAAAAGAAAACAAATATATGAGTATCTATGCTAGAGGGTGACAATAAATGGATACATTACAGAACTGATAATAATATAAAAGATGGTGTATACATAAATATTAAAATAAGAGGCTGGTTAACAAGATAAAATAGAATCTGATATTTACCTACTGAGTCCAGGTGGATACTAAGACTAAAGGTAAAAATAAGGTGAGAGGTAGTGGTAGGGGGTTAGTTTGCCGACTTCAAAGGTTTATGGTTTTTAGCCCTGATGAAGATCCACAAGTTGGATCGAAACGTTGGCTTACCATAATAAATATCATTGTAACTGAAAATCCTGACCATCATTTAACCTATCGTAATTGAAGAACAGTTGACCATCTCTCATCTCTACCTCTGTAAGTATTTAGTCTTTGTCTGATTTTTAGAGCAGAACGTTTGTGTAAAAGATAATACAAAAGCCTTAGTCGATTGTTTAGGGTTTTGCGTTTCTGCTTTATGTGTGGGCCCCAGGTCATCCTTCTGTCGAATGTGAGTCCTAAGTAGTGAACTGTGTTAGTTTGTTGAATAGGAATATTGTTTAAGTATACTGGAGCACAGGTGTCATGCCGAAGTGTGAAAGTGATATGTTTCGATTTCTCACCGTTAACTTTAATTTTCCATTTTTACACCAGTCCTGTAATTGTTGTAAATAATGTTGGAGGGTTGATTGTGCCTGAGTGAGGTTTACATGTCTGGTGATGATCGCTGTGTCGTCTGCACGGGTTGCTATTAATGTGTTAGGGTATGTTGGTATGTCGTGTGTATCTTATTATTAAATTTATAATAGTGAAAAACAGATGATTAATGTAAAATCATGATGTCGGAAGATAGTTGACCTTAGATGTAATGTAGAGGAAATGGCGGTCTGAATAAATAGCACTAATATGAGAGAATTATATACTTTATTTTTTCCTACGTTTTGACCCAAATTTGAGGTCATCATCAGGGCTAAATGAGTAAACTAGATGTTTCTAAATGGTGTCTATCTTTTCAAATTTTTAAGGAAAACATAGTCGGTCATGTACATTTTTTCGATTAACCCCTTCATTTGCGAGTTGTTATCGAAAAACAATTCCGCAATTCTCAGCGAACTTTTCAAAAAGGTCGCAGGGCTTTTTTGAAGATGTCATTTTTTTTTTCAGTTTGTCCAGACGAACATTTATATATACACCTTTCCGATTGTCGCCGTCGGTTGCGAGATACAAGCAAAAACATGCGATGTCTGTGAAAAACAAACCCTCCAACAAACAATCACAGATGACTATAATGTAACTTTAAACATAGTGTCCAAAGAGGTCCTGTAAACACGTTAATAATATATTAATAAACCTTAAACTTATGTTTCAAAAAATAAATAATCTACAATTTAAACTCATTATTTACTTCAACCCTCACCTATGCCCATGACGCACTAAGTACGCACTATATTATACTAAATATACGGTGTGTACTTAGTAGGATAAATTAAGTAGGATTTAAGTAGGTTAGAGTGGGAATCTTTCGCACAGGTCAGCTAATGTAAATATTAAAAAAATTGATATACAAATTAGAAAAGAAAAATAAAATTTTGTAAATTTGGAAAAATGCAAACGTGTAATTTTTCTTTTTCTTTTTTTTTTTTTCTAAGTTAACTTAGAAGTCTAGAACTATTCAAAATGAAGCAAGAACTCTGAAAAGTTTGTGAGTTTTCACCAAATGGTTTTCACCAGCTTCCGTGGTAAGTCTGCATATATTTATTCACATTATTATTTATATATTTATTCTTTTATTACATTACATTATAAATTGGGTTGTTTCACATGAAATGCCCGTTTTCAAGTTAACGGGATTTTAGTAAAAATACAATATTACGTTCACTATGCACTTTAAGTGTCTGGAAACTGTGGGTGCTCTTGGAATTTGTTGTGATGAGAGTTCTCTTGGGTAACTGTACCAATAGTTGACAGTTTAAGAAAAATAATTTATATTATTGACACTGTTTACCTATATATTGGTGTTAGGATAATCTTTGTTATGAATTTAGTTAGGCCAATCCCTCTAGAAAATCAGCAATACAATATCCTATGGTATACATTTACGGTTTTTATAAAAAATGATTTCTTAGAAACTTCTAAAATGAACCAATAGTTGACACATAAAAATGTAAAAGTTTGGAAAGTTGACATTTATGGTTTTAAAGTTGACACACGCATTAATATTTGATTTCCTATGATTTATAATAGGTATAAGGACTGCAATTAAAGTTTTATTTATAAAGTAGTAAATTCACTATGGAAACAAAATAAAATTTCCATAATTTAATTATTTTATACACAAAAAGCTTAAATGAGACAAAAAAATAAAACAAAACATAGATTTTAGTAATGGCCAAAGTTTCGTATTTTTAATGTTGGGTTTGCACAATTTTCGACTCTCCAATGATGAACTTCACTCTTCCAGTCGACAAGTAAAGATGGCCACATTCATTGGTTGGATGAAATGTGTAGAGTGCGACTAATAGCAAGTATCCCATGTTCTTTGCAGAATCGGGAAGTAGGGAGAGTCAGATGATGTTGTTTAATTAGTGTTATAGAAAGAACGCATTTCAACTATATAAGAAAATCTTTTTATTACTGACTTTTTTATACATAATACCACATGATCTCACTCTGACTAATATCGATCTATCGACATGTAACAATATATCAACAGATGAGACGCTTGTCATTTTTATTACCTCTCACAAATAAGCCTGAGTTTTCATCAAACTAATGTCGATGGCAGCACAGCTAACTAGTATAACTTGGCAAATTACCGCCAAATTTTGAACCAAAATAATCAACTCTGAATCTTATTATTCACACTTTTTGTACGAAATGTCAACTATCGGAGCACTATGAACTTATGGTACAGTTACCCTAACTATTTGGTAGGGGTAGGGGTTTCCTTCTACAGTATGTTTGAGGATATCGTTTTCAATTACAGATGGAGGTCTTCCTTGGGGATGGCTTTCCAAGTCTGTATCCCCAGCCGAAAACTTTGCAAACCAACGGCGAATGGTTCGTTCCTTTACACTCCCTTTCCCAAACGCCTTACAGATATTTGTAGCAGCCTCAGCTGCCGAATAACCGAGTTTAAACTCATAAAAAAATATTACACGTAAATCGCGTGTTTCCATGTTCGTATTTTGAGATATATTATAAAGTATGTAATTGATTGGGAAGCTAATGTTTATAAAAGAAAAGCAGAGGATTAGTTACTGCTTAACATATTATAAGCGGGGCAGGTATTTCTACCCGTTGCGAGGATTGCCACTTATAAGCAGGGCAGGTACTAGACTAGTTCCCGTTTAAAATAAGTAATTTTAAGTGTCAGAAGGGAAGAATAATATTTTATCAAATATATGGATCAGTGTATTTTTACCAGGAACACATTACACATAACATACAAATTCATCATAAATAACAAAATTTGTTTGCTTCTCTTTCAAATTTCACAAATGCGCGCGTATGCGCCGCACATAAAAAAAAAAAAAGTTTAACGTGTTATATGTGTGAATTTTGTAAAGTTTCTCTGCGTTTCTCAGCGTTCCTTCAAATATCACACTCAAGAAAAATACTAGGAACTAGCCTTGACTATACGTAAATCTCACGAATTTCTGAAATATATTTGTCGGTTTCAAATAATACTTTATTAAAGTCTTCAAACCCTTATGATTTTTGTAAATATTTAAAATAATATTTTTCTGAAATATCATTTTAAATGATTACTACAATATTTATCAAATATAAAAGTTTAAATAAATGTATATAAAATCTAATTGCAGATAAGACCCATTACCAAATTTAGCAAAAATCTAACCATTACTTTTACGTCTATCAAGCTTATTTTCACACGGATATATTTTGCTTAGCTGGCAAATTTGACCGCTTCGCAGCAATGTCCTATATCCTAAGCTAGCCGCTCATAATGTGTTAATTATATGTAAATATTTGGATCTAAACAACAGAGACCCACAAAATCCTCTATTTATTTCAAAAATTATATAATCGGACCTTTCATGTGAAACAACCCAATATTTAGATACTGTATCAAATCCTTATAATACCTATATTTTCAGATTCCTTGGCAGTCATCCCAGATTAATTCTTTCCTCATAACTGAAAATACAATGGCCGGCGATTTTGTTTGTAAATGTGGAAAAAGTTTCAAAAGTAAATATACTCTACGTCGTCACGAAAATAGGCACAACAGTACTTCCCTGCATCCCCGGTTTTCATGTGACAAATGCCACCTTGAATTTTCTCGAAAAGACAACCTTGACCGTCATCATACGAAAGGGAAATGTGTTCCAAAATCGCACGTAGCGGTGTATACATGTAACACTTGCGGAGCAAGCTTCGGGGTCCGAAGTAACATAATACGTCACATCAAGGGCGCTAAGTGTCGCCTCAATAAGGAATGCCCTATTTGCCATCACAAAGACTCTTCCATCAATATCATCAGACATTTCAAGCAAAGCCACGGCATCGTTGTGGAATCTGAAAAATTCACCTTCCCCGACATGGAAACATTTTTCGAATGGAAAAAAATTCTCGAATATGAAACGAGGTCCAGATACGTATCGACTACGATGAATGCTAAAATTTTCACTTGCCACAGAAGTGGGTATTACAAATGTAGAGGGAAAAATAAGAGAAATTTAAAATCGTTAGGATCTAACAAAATAAACGGTTACTGCCCCGGTCGAATTTCCTTAGATTCGAATAAAAATGGCGAATTGAACGTCACCTTGGTGAAAACTCACGTGGGTCACGATAATGAAATAGATCGGTTAACTGTGACCAAAGAAGATCGCATGCTGTACGCATCTAAAATAAGATTAGGAATTCCGATTGATACTATCTTAGAAGAAGTCGAATCTTCTCCTGACAGAAATATAAAGAAACCTAACAGAAAGGACCTGCTTAACATCGAGAGGGAATTCAAACGAATGAGTGCGGTTGAATTCGAGGCAAGGTTGAGGGATTTGCTAGGAAGCGATGTCACCTCTTTGAGCCTGTGCAAGGAAAGTATTACAGTGAGAAGTGATGAATGGTTAGTACCGTCTGCCGAGGGCTTCGAAACGTATACCGTCACAAGAGTCGATTCATCATGCAAGTGCGCATCAAAATGTGAACAATCTCAACGTTGCGCTTGCGCATACGCATGCAATTGCCTTGATTATTCCATAAAAAATAATGTGTGCGAGCATATTCAGCTTGTACAGACGCTGAATAGCTCGCTTGAAAAAACTGAAGATAGTGAAACGTTTGTCGAAGCTGGTCCTCCTGAATCTTCATTCGAAAGCGGTGATAATATTTGTAAAAAAGAAGAAGATCGTTAAAATTGTGAAGAAAATTCGAGAAGTTTGGATGAGGAAAAGATTATCCCTCCAGATATTAGAATTAACCCGATGCGGTTTAAAAACAAATAATGTCAAGGTACCAAATCAGTTCACAATGGTTTGTTATTTCATTTTATAAAAGAACTGAGTCAGTTGAAGAAAAAACTTTCCCATGCAACCTCTGTTGGTGGTGTCATTTTTTATTTTTGGTGACTTTATTTATTTTTTATTATTTATTTTTATTTATTTATTTATTATTTTTTTATATTATATATATATTGTACTTGTGACTTTTAGGGTAAACTGTACAGTTATTGACACCCTTAAGACTAAATTTCTGTGGTTAAATTAAAAAAAAATACTTTTTATGAAGGGATCAAATTGAAACTTCCTATAGCTCCTCTTTATCAATCCTCATAAAGACTCGAGAGGTTTTTTTGGGTCAATAGTTCAATAGCTTTACCATATGTCTTTTACCATCTACTTATTTTACCATATGTTTATTGTTAAAAGTGCAAAAACTAGTTATTGAAACCCTGTGGATTGAATTGTGAAATCTTCCCTAGGGTTAGTTTGTTAAAGACTTACTTCATGGATGACTTAGAGGACCCTTCAAACATTAGATTCATGCATATCTTGAAATAAAATTAGGACTTATTTCTTTAAGTTAAAGTTGGGGTGTCAATAACTGCATGGTTTATCCTATATTGTGACTGTACTCTGATATTTTATGTAGTAAATGACCGTGTGAGATGATTGTATTCATATTAGAAAAGTTAACTACTTTATATATTATATTTAAGGTGAGATTTTTGATACATAATATAAAAATAATAGATTAAACATTAATAATCAAATAAGTTTAACATTTTGTGAGTTAGCTTTAAGATTTAGCTTCGATGATGACTTATGAAGTAAAACGTAGATCGATGGTTTTGTTGATTTAGTTCATTTGAGATTCTTAGTGCTATTTTGAGAATCCTATCCCATATACTAGGAAAACAATATGTGTAGAAACATGTAAATCCCAAGACATAGGGCTATTTAGTTTGTATATATATATATATATATATATATATATATATATATATTATATTAATCTAATCTTAATTTGTAGGTGACCACCATTTTAAATTATTTTTAAATAATTTATTTTTTGAAGAGAAAAGATTTGGCTCCGCCGGGAGTCGAACCCGTAGGTATCATTGAAGAGGAAGGATTTGCTCTGCTTGAGCGGAGCTCTGTGGTGCAGTGGTTAGCATCCGCGCATGTTACGCGAGAGATCCGGGTTCGACTCCTGGCGGAGCCAAATCTTTTCTCTTCAAAAAATAAATTATTTAAAGAAATATATATATATATATATAAATAAATAAATAAATAAATAAATGTGTAAGGGAATATTCACTTTTTAATTCATTTTAAAAGCCTTGTTTGTGGTTGCATTGATTAAGAACATATGTTTGATTGATTTTGTTTTTATAGTTATTCAGATTTTAGTTTTGTAATTAATGTTTAATATTTTGTTTTGTAATTAATGTTTAATATTTTGTTTTGTAATTATGTTATATATAAATAATTTGTTTTGTTTATATAAATAACAATTGTTTTGTTTTTGTTTAATTTTAAATGTTTCGTGATTAATGTTTATTAAATTTACCTTTTAGGGACAAATACGACTTAAAAATATTTATTTAAGCATTTATTTTTATTAAAATTAACTTATAAAATTAAGATTCTAGTTTTGTGGTTGAAGATAATTAATAAACTTTAAAAACCTATTTACCTTTTAGGTAAGATTCTATTTGTAATTCTATAAGTTTAATATGTTTTTTTTTTGTAATTAATCTATAATATTTTGTTTTGTGATTTATTTTAAATGTTATGTTTTATGTTAATGTTAAATGTTTTGTGATTAATGTTTATTAAATTTACCTTATAGGGACAAATACGACTTAAAGTTATTTATTGAAGCATAAGAATATTACACACGCACACACTCACACTCACACACACACACACACACACACACACACACACACACACACACACGTATATATATATATATATATATATATATATATATATATCAAAATAACTTTTCTGATTCCGACATACTTAATAAGTACATTCTTAATAAGTGACTTACATATCTTAGTAAACTATAATACATTATTTTTTTATTAATTTTGATTGTAGTATGCTATTGATTTATGTGTCTGAATGAGAAATATCTAAGTGGAAAGAGGTTTTATCTATTCTTTCTATCGTTTGAATGTTTAATATTAAAGAATTGTGAAATCTGTATAAAGCTATTATCTTGATTGGAAATTTGTTTTAAATCTACGTTCCAGGGTCTGAAAACTATTCATGTGCCTAAAATTTTATTTTAAGTGTTGTCTTCCTTAATACAAATGTATATTTAGTTTAATGAAGGTGATCAATTTAATATAATTTGTGATTTAGATGTAAGTCTGATTATACTTCTTACTTTAAGTTATATTTCCACTGTTATTTATTACGAAGATATATTCATTTTTTTATATATTATAAATTTGTGATAATTTATGATTTAAATGTAAGTTATAATATTATTTATTAGGTGGAAGTTTGCTTATAATTTTTTTTTTACTATATTTTTTAAATAAAAGTTGTAGTTATTTATTTATTTATTCCATTTTTTGCCCATGCTATCTAGGCGTCGTTTAAGCCGAATGTGAGTTTGCCAAGTCAGTCTCTTTTTCATATAAAAACCTAAATATTATTTTTAAATATTTTATTTTTGAAGAGAGAGGATTGGGTTCAGCCGGGAGTCGAACCCGGGTCTTCCGCATGACAACCACTGCGTCACCGAGCTCGGCTCCAAGCGGAGCCAATCCTCTCTCTTCTCTGAAGAGGAAGGATCTCTGAAGTAGACGATTAAATTAATAAAAACGAAGAATATAAAGAAGATTATTAAATTAATAAAAACCTAAATACCTAACCTCATCAAAGGTATTTTATTAAAGAATATTTAGGGTCAAGGGACACACACATACGAAAATAAAAAGACGTTACTACAAAGAACTGACCAGACGATACAAACATCTGAACCAGAACCTTCTAGACAACAGATCATCACTTAACTTACGAAACAAAAGACTAATTAATATATAACACCAAACTAAATTCCAGTTGTAATTACGGAAAAAAACTTTAGAGGTCCCCTACAAAATTCAAACCAAGCAGTTTATAATTCTGGTGCGATACAACACACAACTTCCACTTACCTACTTACTTTGATTAGAAATTTACGTGTTTTGTTAAATGCCATTTGTCAAAGTCACACATTTTTCCACATTCATTTACTTATTTAAGTTTGTATTTGCTCGATAAAGTATACTATTTTTTTAAATTATTAAATAAAATTTCTCACTTGCGATAATTCGGCAATGCAAGCATAATACTCCAAGTCGTCTGACTTTATAATTCTCTATGTAGTTGTTGAAAACTTCATTTAGTTACCATGAAACAAATAATTTCCATTAAATGATTAGAACGGCTTTAATTATAAACAATGGTCTGTCACTAAAGGCGTACTGCGCATGCGTCGCCTTTATAATAATTGCTCATGAGGCGTGTTTTATGTTTTGACGGAATATTTTTCTTTTTTTCTCCTGTATATGTTTACTTGAATTTTTTTCATATTTCATATTTAGCCAGTTTTTTTTTTTTAGGCGTAACGGGAGACAGTTAACATCACTCACCATATAAACTAAAACAAAGGTAATTCATAGGAAAACAAAAAAGGCGCCTTCCCCCATTTAACCCCCCCTCAAAACATTTTTAGAATGATAAAGTTTACCTGATATTAAATAGGACTAGATTGTCATTAAACAAGACGAATTTGATCAAAATTATAATGCCGGTTTTTGAAAAAATAAAAAAAAACCGTGAAAATTGGAAAAAAAATTATGAAATAACTTACCCCATCCATTTGACTAATTTTGATGAAATTTTCGCTGTCACATCGCGTGTATATACATACATTAAATACCAAATTTTAGATTCGTACGGTTTATAGATTTCGAAGTAGTCTGTTCACACACACACACACTCATTTTGCAGGACTTGGTTATTTGGACTCAAGGGACCCCGAAACGTGGATATCCGTTGAAAACCGGAAGTCCAAATTTTTAACAAATGCAATACTTTCCCTTAGTATATATTTCATATATAGGTAAGTGAAAGTAAAAATTGCAAGAAAAAATTTAAACACTGCTTGGTATATTTCTAACAAAACAATACACAAAGAAATGGTAATTCACCTCATATCACTACCTTAACTCACAACCACTCAAACCCATTTCTTCTTGTACTGTTTCTTATCTTTCTGCCTCTCAGTTAGCGGTCGATGGCAATGGCCGAGGGATATGCTTCATCAGAGCAATTAAATCAAGCGAATTCACTTCGCTTATAAAATTTGCTATATCCCCTCCAGTGCAAGCGCAAATTACTTTAAATATAAATATATAAAAACGTGGGGTCACCTTTTGTGTAGTGGTTAGCATTACAACCTACAAAACTAAAGGTCCCGCAGTGTCCTAGTATTTTTTAAGGGAGTAAAAAGTCATCGGCTTTGACGTCCTTCGGAGAGGGCGTAAAATAGAGGTCCTCAGCCTGTACGATATCAGCTCGTTAAATATCCCTATTACAAAGGCAAAATTTAGGACTCCCACAGTATTATCGTCAGATTAGCCTTAGTAGCACCACCACTAAGTGACGTAAACCAACAGCTGTTCAGACGTTAGAAAGCCTTCGATATTTGGGCCAGAATATTTGCCCCAGGCAACTTAAAGATTTCACCGTTGCTTATTATCAGATCGTGGGATTCTGTGTTGTGTAATATTCTGCTAGAGTGGGGCCAGGTTTCGAATCTGTTAATATTCTAACACTATTTTGGGTTTAAATACTTTGTATTAGTCGAAAATTATGATTCACAATGTCGGACAAGCAATAAAAACTCAAATTGTTAACAAAGTTACAAAAAATAACTACTTTTAACGACACAAAAGTAACCATATATGATTCGATCTTCAGAGCAAGACTGAAACTGATTCTAATTAAGTCTGAAATTGAATATACTAGAATGTTCAAGAAGAGCGCAGATTCTTGAACAATGAAGAACAGGTAGTAGAACAGTTGGTAACTGTTCCTACATCAAGTCCACAACTATATTCAATGTAAGAGGCGGGATGGTCGAGTTGGCTAACGCGTTTGAAAATACTAGTTGTCCTGACAACGTATGATTGGGAACCCAAAAGGTGCCTTTCCACTCTACGAACTTTACCTTCGAACACCACCCTAGAACAGCCTTCACGTCGACTGTTCGGGTGTTCTAGATACTTCATCTGTTCGCCTGTGTTTGGGGGTAGCGCTAGTGTCACTTTTGATTTGGGTTTTCCCAAGTGACAGGAGTTGTCTGTGACACCAATGCGCTGTTTGTAAGTCGTCTCCTATTTTTTTTTTTTTTTTTTTTTTTTCAGATAATATAAAATATATTGATAATGGTGATTTGTTCTTCATCATAAGCTAGCGGTGGGTGCGTCAGCCATATTGGTTCGCTTAACGTCACGTTAAGTATAAATGGCTGTTCGCTTCACGTCACGTGAAGTATAAATGGCTGTTCGTTTAATGCCGATACGGCAAGGTTCGAAGGTGAACCTGTTCTATCGTGAGGTTCGTAGAGTGTAAAGGCACGTAAAGATATCAGGTTCAAAACTGAGAGATACTCGGCACTAATCCTCCACACTCTCCCATGGCTTGGGATATCTATCCCATAGCCTAACGCGGCTAGGAACAAAAAAACACCTTTAAAATTTAATTGTATTTATAAATATCTTTTTTTGTACTTTATTAATTTGTTTTTCTTATGAGATATGACACAGTAAATATTTTATTTCTTTTTTAAAAAATATTTTTTTTCAACTTATGTATTCTCCAGGCAAAAATGACCAAAAATATTGAACAGCCGTTGACAGTTAAAAAATAAAATGAGTTGAACTATTTTTTCCAAGAAATAATAAGTTAATTGATGGTGCTCATTATCTCAGGTAGAAGCACTTTAAGTGCCATTAACTCGTTTTGGAACATAAATTACCTTTCAATGCTGTTTAATGTTTTATATGGTATTAGATGTCATTTTAGAAAATAATAATGACAACATCTGTTTCTTTAATAATCAAAATTAACTTTTTGCATAGAGATTGCTGGGTGCAAAATCTGTGGGTTTGCACATGAGTCACAATTATAACAAGAAAAACTGAAATAATCAGCAAGGTTACAAAAAGTATCTACTTGTAAAGATATAATAACCATATTCGAGCATCAGAACAGGACTAACTCTCTAATCCATCGCTTCTTATATTGCGTCTGAATTAGAACAGTCTAGAAGGATCCAGATAAGCCTAAATGTCCCGAGCAATCCCGAAGAACAACTAGCATGGTACTAGAACAGTTCTTTCCAACATATCTAGAACTTTTTTTTTTGTTTCACTTTACTATTATATATTATAAAATATTTATCTTTTATATTAATTTAATCATTATTGTGGATAGCCACCTTGTTTTTTAAATTATTTCAAATAATTTATTTTTGAAGAGAATAGATTTGGCTCCGCCGGGAATCGAACCCGGGTCTTCCGCATGACATGCGCGGTATGCTAACCATTGCACGATGGTAATTCAAAAATTGAAGTACATCAAGAGATGCCCGAAAAAATTGGACAAAAATTGTCCACCTCCCATATATACTCGCAAAATTTGCGAGAACGTGGGAGATGTGTCAGTGATGAGGAAGGGTTTGGCAATGGTTAGCATACCGCGGGGAAGATCCAGGTTCGATTCCCAGCGGAGCCAAAACTATTCTCTACAAAAATAAATTATTTAAAATATTTATCTTTTAAATATTTTACACTACGCATTCGTTCTAATTAAATAGAATCTATAATTATTTATAAATAGTTTAGTTCAGTTCAACATGGAGTATCTTAAATAGAATTAAACAAACATCTGAATTACTCGGAAACATTCCTAGATGTAATGGATGGCTCTTGAGACGTTTGACGTGTTTGCCAGGTAAACACCATTAAATAGCTCTCCTTCAAAATTAATGAGGCTCTTATAATTAAGGTTTCTGTTAATTGCCGTTGCAATTAAGATATTATTATGAATGGGCACCAGGGGGTGGTGTTTATTCATCGAATCGGATATTGCCTATTTCATGAATATCATATCACCACAGATGCTAATATTTATCGAGTGGGATTCCTAAATTTTACCTATCCAGGTATAATTAGGAAAGGGATCTTTAACGAGTACCTGACATTGTACGGGATCCGTTCCTCCATTTTACGTCCGGCATAGACAAGGATTTTATAAATGGAGTAAAAGGATTTTTTACTCCATTTAAAAAATCCTAGTGCCACCCCGGGACGTGAACCAGCGACCTATACTATTGTAGGTTGCCATGATAACCAGTACACCACAGGTGACCCCAGATTGTAGAACGTTTATAGCCCTGAAGATGCCTGAATAAGCGAAAATTTGGCATATATCTGCATGATTAGGTGAGTTTTGTAAATAATACGGGACTTTGAGACCTAACCTTCTATATCTATAATTCTAATAGTATCTTCCTACAGACTTGTCAGAATCTACAGGCAGTACAGTAATGTACAGAAATCTTTTTTCTTATTAATTTAAAACATTGAGTAATTTTTGGTTCTTCTGACTCTTTTTTTTTAGCCAAAATCTTTATATATAGTAGGTTAGGCCTCAAAGCCTAGTATTATTTCTAAAACTCACCTAATCATGCAGTATAAGCCAAATATTTGCCTATTCTGACATCTTCAGGGCTATAAACGTTCTACAAGCAAGATAAAAAACAGACTGAAACCTTCCAATATAAGGAGAGCTAACATGTAGCCAACAAGGAGAGCTTAACTAACAAGCTTATGTTAGTTCTCCTTCCATATTGGAAGATTTCAGGCTGTTTCTATTTTGCTTATAGAACGTTGTTTGTTTGTTTGTTGGTTTTACGTCACTTTATGCCACTAAGGTGAGTCCTAAATTTTGCCTATCCAGCTATAATTAGGATAGGGATCTTTAACGAGTACCTGACATGAAGCAGGCTCGGTACCTCCATTTTACGTGCTATCCCAGGGACGACACAGCCAAAGATTTTTTACCCCCTTTAAAAAATCCTAGGGCCACCGCGGTACGCGAACCAGCGACCTATACTATTGTAGGTTGCCATGCTAACCACTATACCAGAGATGACCCCAGCTTGTAGAACGTTTATAGCCCTGAAGATGCGAAAATTTGGCTTATATCTGCTTGATTAGGTAAGTTTTGGAAATAATACGAGATTTTGAGACCTAACCTTCTATATCTATAAGTCTCTTCCTAAAGACTTGTTTACAAAATCTTTTTTTTTTTTAAATTTAAAACAATGAGTAATTTTATTAATTCTATGGTTCATTAGATTTTTTTTTATATATATCAGAGCGAACTATAGTCAGTTTGGTTTGCCCCAATCGAACAAATAATACTTTAAATTTACTCAACTCCCCCTCTATTCCCAACCTTTTAGCGCTGTGTAAATACTGCTTAAATAAACTGATGTAGATTGATCTGGATGGGGCCTGGATAAACACAATGAAGTTGGCAGGTTGCTCCCCCCGCAAGCGGAAGGTGTCCGGTTAACGAGTTATATTTGTGTAAGCTAAATTCGTCCTGTGTGTGAACGACCTCCGTTTTTCTTTTCTTCACGGTCGAAGGTATGCAAAAGAACTCGAGGTCTTCGGAGCGGAGCCATTAAAAATTTGTCTTCAAACTCGAGTGTTCCTTTCAGTTTTTAACATATAAGGACATAAACAAATACTAAAAACTATTTATAGGACTTTTCGCTTTTGGTGATAAATGACGGTCGCGGCTCGCGGTGTTTTTCATTATTTTTATTGTACGTTAATCTTTTATCATCGGTTATGTTTTGTGGTTTTAATTCATCTTTTATTTCCTCAATTGTAAAATAATTTAGTTCCGGGCACCAAATAATCCCTATACTTTGATTTAGTTTCCCATGTGCACCTACTTTAACTGTAAAGTTATTAAGTAGATTTTCACATTTTAGGAGCTTTTCTGATTACATATCTGAGAAAACTTCAACTAAAAGGGTCCCATCTCATAATTTTTTAACTGTTTTTATTTCTCCAATTAGATTTTTATGCTTTTATATATAATAATGATAATAAAATAGTAAAAAAATATATAATTTAAAAAAATTAATTTTTTTTGTAACTGTGTGTTATCGAAGCTTCACAAATACATATTACCTAAAATTCCTTACTTGGTCCTAAAATTTTACTGTATGGGTGTATGTTTTCGGGAATAAGTTGCGTCGAGTTGCCGGTAGGTAACGTCCGAAACGGTGCCGAGTGCAAAGGGTTTTCATATTTTCATTAAATATGACGAATATGATGAAACTCGTTAAAGCCGTTTTTGAGATAATCAAGAAACTGGAAAAAAATATATTAAATAAAGTGCCCCCTCTGGTTGATCAATATTGATGAAATGTTGGCTATCACATATTTGGCATATACATACATCAAATACCCAGTTTTATCAAAATCCTGAAAGCCGTTTTTGAGTAAATAAAAAAGACACGTGAAAATGATACAAACTTTATTAAGTAAAGTCCCCCCTCCGGTTGATCAATTTTGATGAAATTTTTACGGTCATATCTCGGGCATATAAATAGATCAAATACTGAGTTTAATCAAAATCGTTAGAGCCGTTTTTTCAGAAAATCGAAAAAAACATAAAAAGTTATTAAATAAAGTACCCCCTCCCTTTGAGCAATTTTGATGATATTTTTGCTGTCACATCGCGGGCATATCGTACACTGAATACCTAATTTCCAGTTCACACGGTTTATAGTTTTTGAGCTAGTCTGTTCACACACACACACACACTCACGATCGCAATTCTTCCACTTACTATATATTTCATATATAGGTAAGTGAAAGTAAAAATAAATTAGATAAAAATAAAAAATAAATTTGTTAATGGAATATTTAATATATATTTATATATTTTATGATTTATCTTATTGGTTATTCTCATTTAGCCCTGATGATGACCTAAAATTTGGGTCGAAACATCGGCTACTATAAAATATGTAAATCTCACATATTATATCCGCACCCCCAACCATTCCATGTTTATTATACAATTTTTGTTGCAAAGACGACTGGCATGGAAATAGCGGCACTCCTGACTTTTGCTCTGACTAAAGGTCAGGTCACACATGTCCGCACCGCATCCGCGTGTGTTAACGGTTACTATCTATCCATCGTAAATGAATCAGATCCGTGCTGCGGTGCGGACATGAGTGGCCTGACCTTTATTATGTTTATGAGCAACGTCAGAAAAATTCTAAAACAAGCTCTTCTTAATTAACTCAAAAGGAATATTTTTTTTTTCCTTTGGCATTGGATAAATCTGTATAGCCTGCTTTTAAATATTTCCTCGATGTTTAAAACCATCGTATTCTTCTATGGATTAAGTTAATTAATTATATTGTATTACTAGCTAGGGTGCCCGGCTTCGCTCCGGTAGTTGTCTGGTAGTTTTAATAACAGAAAAACTTTAAAATTAAAGGAAATATAAAACAAAATTAGCACTTTCTTGAAACTTTTAACATGGTATCAATATTAAGATTCGATATCTGCAGAGTCCGCCCAAATAAGGAACCTTTAAAGAGGGTTGAAAATGGTGAATGAACAATTAATTTTGCTGCAACTTTGTCGAGTCATGCATCGTTTTTGATTCTGTGATTCTGAATTCTATAAGCCCATTCCAAGCAGTCAGCAGATAATAAGTTACTAGATTATGGTTGAAAAATCTGTTAGTTAAAAAACTATATTTCGATTACAACTTAAGCCCCGACTACTGTGATGGTCCTATTAGATCCAGAAGATTAGAAACTACCTAAGATTCATAGAAACTTTTTTTTAAGACCTTTCTTCCAGTTCAATCTCTCATAAGATATCCCCCCCCCCCCGTTATTTGGCCGGACACTGCACCTACTATTACAAAGTGAAAACCAAAATATCATGAGGGCACAATTTTTTCATCATATTTCTTTTTATCCTGAACTATGAGGGGTGATAAAATCTTATTTAAAAAATGCTGTAATTGGAGTTAGTCATCTTGTCAACTGGAATGCTCATCATACATAGTAATAAAACCATTTTTCATAATTACATACAATGTTAGGCTTGTTGTTGAATGTATTGTTGAATGTTGAAGGAACACTTCAAACATTTTATTTTCGATTTATAATCAGTCAAATCAGCTCTCCTTTTTGTTTTATGTCTGTTTTTATTCGCTCACTGTACTACTCAAAAATGTTCACTCATATTGCATTAAATTTACTTAATTAGGTATATTTTATATATTGATTAAATATAATGTGTTAATCGATTAACCTTCTTATGAGATAATTAATGTTGTAAGGTATCCAGTCGGTTTTCTAATCGATATTTAAAATCATTATTTTATTTTAAAAGAAAAGGTGAAACTAATTATTTTTGCTTGATTATTTAGTAATTTAAAAAGAACAGCTGAAAAAATGCATAACCTTTACAAATTGAACGGAATGAATGAACAGTAAACATCGAGTGAAACGCACCCTAGCGCTTCCTGGTAGCCTGGAGCTCGAACTAAATTTTTCATTCATTAACTGGTATCTCAATCTCAGGTAGGCTAATTACATGGTGCGAGAGGCTTAAAATTTCAGTCCTTTTCTTTTCAACTTTACGACCTTAAGAGAAAAACGGAAACCTTCTTCTCCGTTAGGGGTTATATAGCACACGCTGACATAACTTCCTTAATCCCACGTGTAGTCGTTTTTGAGCCTTTTCGGCACGCACATTGTACACTTTGCTTTATAATATATATTGATTTATTAATTGAATAATTGAAATAGAATTTTAATCTATATGTATCTTTGTATTAATTTAAAATAGGTTACAACGCTGCTAATTCGGTCTCCGTTATTCAGTGATTATATTAGCTTTATATGTAATGTTGTTAATAGGGAATGAAACGGAATTTTTCTCTGTGATAAATTATCTCTTCAAGTTCGAGTCTTAGGACTCTAATGCCGAAAATTACACGGGACAGGCCATTGGAGGGTGAGGTTCCAAACAATTAAATCTAACTTGATAGTTAGTTTTATTTATAACATTTAATGTATGGATCATTCCAAGACTATATGCTTCCTTAGTGTCCAAAGTAATTTGTTCTCCTTCTTTAATCACACGCAATATTACTGTTGATTGTGATTAATCTTATTTATTGTCTCTTTTCTACTACTGGTATTATTTAAAAACCAACTATATTTAAGGGATGGAATCTACTCCTAAAGGAAATAGCGAATCCTGAAAAGGGAGAGGCAAGGAAATAAAACCAGTGGCTCTACACACAGAGTGAGCTCCCTAAGCACTCAAGTGCGTTGGTGTTATATTTGCCTAATACTTCTAGAGCCCCGCGGTATTTGTGAGTCTGTGAATCTACTAGCATATTCTATTCTATTCACCTCGCGAACATTTGTATTTTCTGAATACTTTGTAGTATTACTTTAAGTTATAATGATAACGACATTGCTAATAAAAATATTTTGCTAAATATTTAAAAAAATAAGAGAGAAAGAGAAATAAATTCTAGTAAAATTTACTACTCTCTCTACTCTTTGAGAAGTTATATCGTACCGACAAAAAAAAAAAAAACACTTTGAGGATCATATATATGATGATTATTAAATAATCATCATATATATGATTCTCAATGTTTTTCTTTTTGTCGGTACGCTATAACTTCTTCCATCATTAATTTCAAAAATAAAATTTCCTGAATGAGGCATTATTTTAAACCTTTCCTTAACCGCTACACCGTAAAAATATACAAATCACTAATTTCTCCTTGCGAATTATAAGCGCAAAACCGCGCTTGGTAGTAGAGGTTTCTAAATGGCGTCAGTGTCCTCAGGTTCGCAAGGAGAACATTTTTGATCTCCTACATTTTTTCGATTAACCCCTTCGTTTGTGACTTCTAAGCGAAAAACTACAATTCTCAGTGAAAATCATTTTTGTCAGTTTGTCGAGACGAACATTTTTGGTTCTATACAGTTTTCCGATTATCACCGTCATTTGCGGAGTGTTACAAGCAAAGACATGCGATTTTAGTCAATGGAATCTTATTTTTTACTCGCTCTCCGCGAAACTGAGATGTGTATTTAAGCTTGCTGATTTTTCCAAGTTGCTCTCTTTCAGTGACATCTATGTCCGTATAAAACAAACCTCCAACAAACACTCATAGATGACCGTAACGTAACTTCAAACTTTTTACTAGCGTTCAAAGAGGTCCTGTAAACACGTAAATCCTATGTAAATATGTAAATACTACTTTAAGCTTACGTTCCAAAAATAAATAATCTACAATTTAAACACATCTATTCTTTTCTTCAACCCTAACCTATGTCCATGACAGTTCATCTCGTGGGCCTAGAGACCCTCCTTGGGAACCCTTAATTAAAAAATTAAGTTAAATAATTTATTTTTGAAGAGAATTTCGTTCGTGTTAAGAAGTTAAAAAGTCTTCAATATACTAGATTTGGAGTCTTTTAATATTGATTCCATTCAATATAAAAGATTTGGCTCCGTCGGGAATCGAACCTGGTCTTCCGCGTGACATACGCGGTATGCTAACCATTGCTCCACGGAGTCTCTTCCAAACGGCGCCAAATCCTTCATCTTCACTGACAGCTCTCCCACGATTTCGCAAGTTTTGCGAGTATTTAATTACAACGTATCACAAATTACACTATATGGCAAACAACTGTCACTTAGGAAAAACCCAAATCAAAAGTGACACCAGCGCTACCCCCGAGCCCAGGCGAACAGATGACGTACCTAGAACAGCCGAACAGTCGACGTGAAGGCTTCACGAAGGTTGTTCGAAGGTAAAGTTCGTAAGGTGTAAAGGCACCTTAAGGTGATGCAGCTTCACGTGATGCATAATTGAATCTTCGTTCAGAAACAATCGCATCGATTTCCGATAGGATGTAAAGTTTTTCTGTTACAAAGGGAAAACTGTAAAATAAATGAAAATCCCGATAAATTCGCATTTTTCGCAATTCTCTTAAAGAAATTCAAGGGAAATGTTGGTGTCTAACATCAGATTCGTGTTCAGCATCCCACAAAATATAAGAATTAAGAGCGAAAAAAACTTTTATTATACTTTCAACTTTTTTTTTTCCTCTGGGGACTGGACTATTAAATACTGCCACGGGATGTTCGATCTGTTGCTTCCGATGCCAAAAGGCTTACGGCCAAAAACAAGAATATAAATACGTTATTATTATCATTTTTTTTTTTTTTTATATCTTGCCTCGTTTGCTTTTTGAAATATGACCGAAGCGTGCGGTGCTACATAAAACACGCTCTGATTCCTCAATTGTTATTTTCGCCGTTTTATTTTCGTGAGCTCCTCGGAGGCGTTCGGTGTGGCGGGAGCGGAACGGGAAGATTACACGCGTTAGATTCTTTTCGCTGGCGGAAAATATTTGGCAACTATTGTGTCCGACGTATCTTGTAATGTATCTACATATATGTGTGTATGTATATATATTATATATTCACAGATATTTGGGTCATTCTCTCCAAAGTGGGCACTTTTTACGGGGTTTTTATTTTAAATTATATGGTTACAAATAAACTTTTTTTTCGGTGTAATACTATTCCTTAGCCTATAAGAAGCAATGAGTCGACGTGGAAGAACACCAATTCACGTTGAACTTTTTTTTTTTTTTTTTTTTTTTTTTTTTTTATATTTCTCATTATTTAGGACTGATGATGCTTTGAAAAAAATGCGCAGCAAAAGAAAGCTTCAATCCACGTCGCTATCTTCATTTCCCTGCAGCATTTTATTTACAGTAAGACAGGGGAATGAACTAAAGGGGAATGATTTTTTAAGGTTTATTTGATAACCGTTGAAAGGAAAAAAAAGATATAATAATGCTATTTGAAAAACGAAATCTGTGCTACAAAATCTTTTATCTCTCAAAAATTAGAAAAGGAAAAACTTGCCTGACCAAAACTATAGAGTACAGGGGAATGAAGACTATTAAACGTAACCTCTCAAGTTTGAGAACTTATTTGCTTCTGGAGAGCTTGGATTTGTACTGAGGTTAAGTTAACAGTTGGGGTTGCTTAGGGAAAGACCCCTTCCTGCTGACTATATATTTTTTACTAATTTCCCGCCTGAATAGTGTGGTGACAATTTAATTTTAGAAATTGACAGGGGAATGAAAGAAAACCTGTGGGATATCATAAAAATTATTTTTTTTCAATTCTAATCTTTTATCATCAAGGATTCGACTGCTTTTATGAAATTTTACAGTATTTTGAACAAATTGAACAGAAAAAAAAGTAAAAATTGACTTAGTATACGGACACAGAACTCTTACTTTGAGCAGAATCAGACCTCGGGACATGACAGGGGAATGAATTTCGACCTTTTTCTGGTGTTTTTAAGGTACATGTGTTATACAATTAAAATTAAGTCGTATGGGGTCTACCTTTACAACTCGCCTGGATTTACAAATTTGATGTCTTAGAGTCCTAAGTTTTTCTAAATCGCTATAAACGGCCTGGGACACAAAAGTGCCCACTTACGTGAGAATGACCCACGTAACAAAACATTATGAATGTTTAAAAAGAAAAATCCTTAAAAAATATCAAACATAAGGAAGATGAAAAAAAAAAAAGAATTTTTTTTTTTTAATTTAAGAAGGCATTTGCTCCTGATAGCTGGTCTAACTTTGTGTTCTAGCATCTCACAGTAGTATTGGCTATTGATAGTTCGCTAATCTTCAAGGAAATCCCAATAGACTGTACCCTGTGAGTCCTTGTTCGGCCACTTTTGAACCTATCAACCCACTTGTAAAAATTCGCACGGTTCATACAACTTTTAACGTACTGTATCAACATTCTAGAAAAAAATTCACTTGGTTTTACACCTTCTGCGCCTAAAAATCTAATTACTGAGCGCTGCTCTTCCAAGGTGCAATCTTCTAGTGGACTTGCCATGGTGAATTGAAAATTTTGAGGTTATGTTGACATAAAATGATGAAACAGCTGATCACAGCATATCCCAAGGTTGGCCAACTAACACCCCTGAAAAAATTGTACATATTCATTGAATAGTTTTAAAACTATAGAGTTTGTCTCTTTACTTATTGAATGAGCCTAGTACGTAGTAAAATGGGATGGTGTTCAGAAACTTCGCATGTGATTATCCGAAAAACATTTGTAAACCATCTTCATGCTGAAATGCCAAAGGTAGCGATTTATACCAAAAATGGTAAGAATATTAAAAAATGTTGTATTATTATTATTCAAATTTAATACATGCTTAAAAAGTATGTACATAGTAAATCTAAAGATGCAATTAATTACTTTTTACAATTTAAATTCTAAAACTTAAATTAATCTTTCGATTAATGGTGTATAAGAACCAAATTTATCTCTTAGGATGGAAATAAATACAAAGATAATAATAATTCTCCTTTTATCAATTATTATATTTTATTTATTTTTTTCCATTTTTATTTTGCATGCTTATTTTATTTTGTGTCATTGATTTGTTTTCATGTATTTCTTTTCATTTTTAATTTTTCATTTGTTAATTTTCCTTTTTTGTTTTATTTATTTATTTGTTTGTTTTATTTTATTTTTGTTTCTATTTGTATATTTTTTTCTTGTTTTCAGATGCGAACAGCTGCAGAGGGCTCCAAAAACCAAATGCAATAAAATAAAAAGCCACGTTTTTGTTTCTGAGTTTCATTTACCTTTCGCATGCTAACTTAATTTTTTTTTTGTTTATTTAATTTTTTTTTCATTTATTGTTTTTAGTATAGTCACTACATTCCATAATATGAAAATTTAAATTTAATTTATTTAAGTTCATTAATGTGAACAAAAATAAGCATTTATTTATTGGCTTTATTTGTAAAAATGATTTAAAAATTAATATTGGTTTTTGCCGCCACATTCAGCTTAACAAAATTAAATTGATTCTTTTTATTTGTTAATCATTTTTCAAAATTTATCCTAATAACCTTTTTAATTATTTCCATCCTGAAATAATTCTGAATTTAATATTTGTGTCTTCTTTGTAACAAATCGCTACCAAATAATATTTTCAGATGAAGTAGATAAAAAACTAACATAATTTTTTTAACGTTAGCACCTTCCCTACACGATACCTGGACGATGATCATATTTCATTTTTTCCAGTCTAACCGGAAAATTAATGAATGACATGCATGATAACTATATTAGAAAAAAAAAACACTCTATTTTGAAAACCAATTATTAATAAAACAGGTTTACAGTGGTCTAGCTGCCGAAATAATAATAAAATTGGTGCGCTGAATCCAAATTTGCCGTTAGTTTCCTCTATGAGCTCTAGTTGTTAGATATATAAGTGGCGTGACTTACCTCTTAAAACACAATTACTAGAATACTATACAGGTTAATAGCAGGTGGAGGGTTCATGTTAGTTCTTTTTATTTTTTCCAAGCGAAAACAATTTCATTTCAAAGAGTCTCTATTTCACTCATCTTTCTTGAATAAAACTACTGTTAAGATATGCTAAAGCTAAAAAAGTAGAGCAGATAGAAAAAATCTGATTGCATTATTGGAATAGCGCCCCAAATATAGATAAATCAGCTGTTAGGTACTAGGCACCAAAAAAAAAATTGTTTTTTTCTGAGAAAACAATTACATTTCAAAGAGTCTCTATTTCACTCATCTTTCTTGAATAAAACTACTGTTAAGATATGCTAAAGCTAAAAAAGTAGAGCAAATAGAAAAAATCTGATTCCATTATTGGAATAGCGCCCCAAATATAGATAAATCAGCTGTAAGGTACTAGGCACCAAAAAAAAAAATTGTTTTTTTCTGTAGGGCTGTGTAATGCAGATGAATAGAATTGAATCTGAAAAGGTTAAAAAAAAAATTCTCATTGCATCTCAGAAAGGTGGAATTTAAGTAACAATATTGTTCCAACCAGAAGTCATGAACAGTTCACTGACAGTTGTGCACATGCTCAACTGTTCACTTGAGGAGCATGCGCACAACTGAATTGTAGTAGGTCACTATATAAATTAACAGAAACAAATTTTTAATTTGTGAAGTGTTTATTACATTTGTGAAATGTACCTAATATGGGAAATAGTGTAAACACGCTCTGAAACAATGTGGTCAAAAATATTTTTGCTGATTTTTTTCATTTGGGCTGATTCCATGAACTAAGCAAACTCAAGTCAAAATTTGGCATTTGTCAAGCGACCTTTTGATAACCTTTTTTTTAACTTTCACTTATTTATATATGAAATATATAGTAAAGGAAACTACTACGATCGTGAAAACTTTCGACATCAACGGAAATACAAGTTTCAGGATCCCTGAGCCGATATAATCTAGTCATGAAAAAAATTCTGTGTATTATAAGACTTGCTAAAAAACGATCAATCGTACACAACTGAAATTAGGTATTTGAGGTGAATGTTTCATCTGCTTATGAGGTGACAGCAAAGGTTGCGTCTATATTGATTAACCGGAAATGGCACTCTAATACGTAAATTTGATTAAATTTTTACTATTTTCCCAAAAACGGCTCTAACAAATTTGATTTAACTCAATGAGGATCAAGTATCCTTAAATATCAGGTGGGTTTTATCATCGTAGAAATTTTCTGATAAGGCTCAAATGGCAAAATAATAATTTCTCCCCAAAAAGTACCTATAATGAAGTAATTATCATTTTAGTAAATAGGATATTAGTGATTATAAAAATATGAGTTATTATGCGTAACTCAGCCTATATGCCTAAACTGTCTGTCATAAAAAGTTAAAAACAAAATTGGAGAGATAAAGCAATCTGAAATTTAAAAAAATCTGGTGCGTGCGCGCAACACACAACTTTCACTTACCAACTTACTTAGATAAGAAATTAATGCGTTTTGTTAATGCCAATCTCAAAGTTACACATTTTCCACATTCATTTCTTATTTTTGTTTTCATTTGCTCTATAAACCCCTCAGAACATTTTAATAAACGCTTACCTGATATTAAATAACACTCAATTTTCATTAAACATGACGAATATGAATAAAATCGTTAAAGCCGTTTTTGAGATAATCTAAAAATTAGAAAAAAATTTATTAAGTAAAGTTCCCCCTCCGGTTGATCAATTTTGATGAAATGTTGGCTATCACATCATTGGCATACACATACATCAAATACCCAGTTTGATCAAAATCGTGAAAGCCGTTTTTGAGTAAATAAAAAAAAAACACGTGAAAATGATACAAAATTTATTAAGTAAAGTCCCCCCTCCGGTTGATCAATTTTGATGAAATTTTTACAGTCATATCTCGGGCATATAAATAGATCAAATACTCAGTTTAATCAAAATCGTTAGAGCCGTTTTTGAGAAAATCGAAAAAAATGTAAAAAGTTATTAAATAAAGTACCCCCTCCCTTTGAGCAATTTTGATGAAATTTTCGCTGTCACATCGCGGGCATATACATACACTAAATACCCAATTTCAGGATCGCACGGTTTATAGTTTTTGAGCTAGTCTGTTCACACACACACACACACACAGACCATTTTGCGGGACTTGGTTAATTGGACTCAGGGGACCCCAAAACGTGTATTTCCGTTGAAAACCGGAAGTCGAAATTTTTCACGATCGCAATACTTCCACTTACTATATATTTCATATATAGGTAAGTGAAAGTAAAAATAATTTTAATGTCATCGTGACAAGTAAAAGATTGGAATTGACATATAATTAAATTAACAATTAACAAGAGACTTCAAGTAATGGACGAATTGTCCAAACCCCCGTTTTATTCGCAAAAATTGCAAATTTGGCGGAAGAGAGTTCAGTGAAAAGGGATTGACTTTTTTTTTTTGTTTTGTCCGGTACCCCTTCGTAGCCATGTGTGGCATACGGGGGGTTACTCTGGAGGTGTAACCACCCTATTCTAACATAAAAAATCGATAAGGGATTGGCTTGACCGGGATATGTGCCCGGTGGCTTAAGTGGCAAGACCGCCTCACTAGTTATCTGGAAATCTGAGTTCAGATCCTGCCCATCACCCATCTTTTATCTTATAAGAAATATTTGTTTTAACTTCACTTTATGCCACTATGGCTAATCGGGCGATGCTAGAGTGGGAGTCATAAATTTTGCCTATCCAGGTATAATTAGGATAGAGATCTTTAACGAGTACCTGACATCATACAGACTCGGGACTTCCATTTTACGCCCTATTCCAGGGGCGACATAGCTAAGGATTTTTTACTCCCTTTAAAAAATCCTAGTGCCACCTCGAGACGCAAATCCTGGACCTTCAGTATAGTAGGTTTCTATGCTAACCACACTATCATAGGTGACACCTAAAAAATATTTTAAAATTATATTAAAAATTTTAATGTTTTTTTATTTTGATTCGAACCCCTACCTGGCCATGTGTGGCATACTGGGGGTTACTCTAGTGGTGTAACCAAAGTATTCTGACCATGGTGAATAGGACGAGATTTATTCCGTGGGGCCTCCACGAAATAAAAGTCAACCATCCCAGGGCGGATTCGAACCGCCACCGTTCGGCTCGAGCATGATTAACACGTTAATTGCGGCATCGGTCACCGGGGTCCGATGTCTTACATTCCCATCTAAACAGCCGATTATCACATGAAAATGTCCGAAAGGCCGAACTACTCAAAGACTCAATTTAGTCGATTTTTAATTAGATTTTAGTGCAGCAAAAGTTGCTAACAGATGAAATTCTGTTGTTTTTTAGAATCGGACTCCGGGGTCCGATACAGGCCATCAATAATAAAACAAGACTACTGGACGGCATCACACTTCCGCTTCCGATAATATTGCAAAGAATACCTTTATGGTCATCCACTTCATATACTTCCTACTTAGTCTTTAATTATAAATAAAACAATGATATTTGCTTTATTTATTTTATATAAATTCATTTCTTTAAAAAGAATATTCTTTATATCATATGAATTGTTTAACATTGCAATAATTATCAATATGGATGCTAATTCAAAATTCCAGCAGTTCAATGCTGTTTTCGATAAAGTATGGCGTAAATCCTGTATTGGATTGGACCCCGGGGGCATGTCCTGCGGCTGTTATGTCTAGGTCTATTCCTTACCAAAATATAATGCCCTTGAGAAGCTCATTTAATTCCCTTTCCAGTAAAAAAATAACACTTTCGCCAGAGCATTCCCATCGGACCCCGACGCCCGATATCGTCTGCGGCTCATCCCAGCAGTGGGACCCCTAGGCCGATACCGTCCTATTCAGGATTCCCCGAAAATACGCGGGCAGCGCTCAAACACGCTCGGCTATCCTGGTCCAGAATTTTAATGTTATCGTGACAAGAAAAAGAATTGAAGGAATATATATTTTTTTATATGGTGATTATTATATTTGCCCTTCACCATGGTACTCCATCCCCAAGATGATAGCGACCCTTTGAACCTCCAGTGACCTCACCGCTTGGCCCTAACCGGCTCCCCTCCTCTCCATTACCTTACAATTTGCATCCAGCCTTTGATCGCCGCTCGCTCAATATCCCAGGGCCTTTTCATTTTAGGCTGGCTGCTCCCGGATATTATCCAGTCAGTAGCTGTTTGAAGGGAAGGGCTATTTGGCGAGCTTGTTACGGCCGCTTAGGGTAGTAATGAAGTTAACTGTACGCAGTCCATCTAGGGATCTATCTAGGTGTTTCTTCTAAGGTGCCTTTCCGCTACACGAATAGCTTCTCCCGAACAAAGTTCGGCTATTCTAAATAATACACGAACTTGAAAAGGAACTTATCTTTTAGCATTTTTCTGACGTAGCTTATCACTATATATATAAGAGGCTTTGTCCTGACTGACAGAATCATCGCAGGGCAAAAACTACTAATGATAGAAACTTGAAGTTCGGAATTTAGATTTTAAACGTGATTTAGGTAACCACAAGGAAAGGAAATTCAAAAATGTAACCCGTAAGGGGTTTAAATGGCGTTTAACTCTAACGGACACCTATCTTTGCACTTCGAGAAAAAATGTGTAATTTGGACTCATTTTAAAGATCTTGATACGAATAGTTTAACTCGAAAGCCCATTTAAGTAGAAAACCATGTTTTAAAACCGGGAAATGAAGCGTTCACGACGAGTAAGCAATTTTTTGTTTCGGCGGTTTTAGTGAACTCTCTCTATTACGCACCTCCCTCTCTTCTACTGAGCCGGCAGCTTCCCCCTCAAACATTCCACCTACCGGAAGTTCCGTTTCTGTTAATTCTCCTTAACATCAGTTAACATATAATATTAAATTAATACCAAGATAATGGACACAGAATTGATTTTAAAGGCTTGCGGGCAAAGACGCGACGGGGAATGCTAGTATCCATAATAAGTTAGAGTAAAGGCATAATAGCCGCTAGTTTCAGGTCAGCCGTTTTTGTTATGAAATGTACCTATTGTATTAAGGTGCGTAGGTGAGGTCAGACATCATTGTTGGCTCGACTTCACTTTTCAGTGTGAATAGCTATTCGTGGTAGGCCGGTACGGCAAGATTCAGTGGATTAATTGTTGAAGTGTAAAGGCACACAGACAAAGAAGGAAGGAGCTTGAGCCGTAAAATGCGGAATTCGTGGCACTCACTTGTTTTTGCTAAAGGAGGTTAATGTCCGACATGGATTGTAGCGCCAACATGTGAGTGAGTGAGTACTGTGGCGGCGGTGGGCGATAAAAAAAAAATAAAATTTTAATACACCAATTCCGCCTTCCATAGGCTGGTAAATTAAAAAATAAATAAAGCCTTAAAATTAAAGAATTTAAAAAGGTAAAAGAATAAAATAAATAAACATATTTCAAATAGCAGCCAATTTTAATCTTAAATAATGATGGAAAATAAATAAAACGTTATCTTCTAAAACAAAATACAATAAAAAATATTTAGTGATGTTAATATCACATTTAATAATAATGCAATACTTAAATGTCTTAAATAATTAACATTAACCCTGTTCATTAATTGTAATTTTATTTTTAACCTGTTTTAAATAGGCTATTAAATACAAATAAAAAAAACTCTTTCAACAACAAAAAATTCATAGTCTATTGAATTAAAGAAAAAACTTCCCTGGAAGATGGAGACTGCTGGAACTCTTCAATCTGGCCAGATCAATAAAATTTTTCTTATATACTGCTCTGCATTGGCCCAATGTGGGCAGGCATAATAAGCAGAAACAAAAAAAAGATTTCTTCACGTACGTATTGCCGTACCGGGAGCTCGGGCCGAACTGTGTACGGAATTAAGCGATAGTGCCCGACACGCCTTTTGTGTACGTGGTTAATACTTTAAGATGTACACATACTGTTGCCTTGTACACTAACTAAAATATTTACTCCATACAATATACAATACAATATATATACAGACATTTACGTGTTGGCCAGAACAAGTACTATATTTCTAATCATGCAGTTTGCTTCCAAACCTGTACTATCCAAAATTCAAATTCCCAAACACTTAAAATTAATGTATTGAAACTACCTTGCATTAATCATTGGCGTTAGTTCTTTCGATACAATTTCAAGTTTTGGAAATTGACATGGGACATGTCCATGGGAAGTATTTTTAATGCACCCGTTTTTTGAAAATATATGCCATATTTAATGCGTAAAAATACTTAATATTTAAGTATTTTTTTACGTCATACCTTTCTTAACATTAGGCATATGAGGTGTGGCTATTAAATAACGAGACTGACGCTGTAAAACATTTTATTTTTATTTCATACATTTTTACTTATCATCACCTTCAATATACACCCCTCCTCTATCCCTAAAACGCTCCATGCGAATCTTCCATTGTTCGAAACAGTGCTGGAAGTCTTTTTCTGTCAGCTCCTTCAGGACGCGTGCCGCTTTCTCTTTCACAGCTTCAACAGACTCAAATCTTGTTCCTTTAATGCAGAGTTCACCTTAGGAAACAGATAGAAGTCGCACGGCGCAAGATCCGGCGAATAAGGCGGATGGTCTAACACTGGGATGCTGAATTTGGCTAGAAACCAATTAAAAGACAATGCGGAATGAGCCGGTGCATTGTCTTGGTGGAGAAACCATGACTTGTCCTTCCACAATTCAGGTCGTTTTTACCTTATTCTTTCGCGGAGTTCAGCAAGAACGTGAAGGTAGTAATGTTGATTAATCGTTTGACCTTCAGGAACCCAGTGAAGGTACACAATCCCATGAATATCGAAAAAAACAATCAACATTGCTTTGAATTTTGATTTGATCATTCCAGCTTTTTTGGCTCTTGGTGAAGATGGGCTCTTCCAGTGCATGGATGGTGGACACTTCTTTCAATAAATTATGAGTTTCAGTAGCGGTTTTTCGAAGTTTCACATGAAATTTCACAACAATTCGTTGCTCTACTGTTACACTTAATATTTTTCCGGCGAAACAACAAAACAACTCTAATGCGAACGAAGGCTACGGCTGTACTGATTTGTTTACAGAAGCGAGAGGCACTACATTCGAAAGAGAAGGCTTCACGATAACAGCTGTTGGTTGCTGGCGTTTGGCGCATGCGCACTTCTTCTGTAGCAGCGTCAGTCTCGTTATTTAATAGCCACACCTCGTATTCATTCATTAGTCGATACCTATTTATGAAGATTTATTTCTCCATTGACAGAAAGTAGTCATATATCAAAAAAAAAAAAAAAGTATAAGTTTTTGTATTGCCGAAAAACAACCCATTATCAGCAAAGTTCAAACGAATTAAAGTTTGTGTCCATAATTTCCTCTAGCATCTTGGTCTGTGGCAACTGGAAATCGTTTATCTTCATCCTATTATTCCTGTCCCTTGTTTATTTAGGCTTAGTTTTCTACTGAACCCTTTTGGAATCTTTGATGGGAAGGGTGGGCAGCAAAAAATTGGGATTTAGCTTGTGGAGGATTGGTATATAAAGAACTAAATTTGAATTGCAAATTGAATGCCCTGCCCCGAAAAGTGGATGGTTGAGGTCTTATCTTGAATTTAAAGCAGCTCTATCGGGTTTATTTTATAAAATTCGAATAAAAATCCTAAAATTAATGAGTTTTTTTCTTTTGGATTCTTATGAGGAAAAGGGCACTTACCTCTGTGAGTTACCCTGTTCCTATGATGTAATGTAGTGATGTAAAACTATCGATAGTTTTTTTAACCATTGATAGTACTATCGAAAAATTCGTTTTTAAAGAGTAAAAGTGATAGGGGTGACCGAGGGGTGTTGAAACAATTTTCACATTTTGTTTCATACCCCAAATCCTATTGATAGAAATCGTATGTTATTAGTACTAATCGATAGGGCATTCTTTACACTTGCGAATGGCAAACATAAAGAAATTGTAAGCGTTAAATATTGTGGCCAAAAACCCACTTAACCGTAATAAGTCAACTTGTTTCAACTCCCCTCATACCGAGGTGAGATGAAACAGGGGTCGAGGAGAGTTGAAACATGTGATTTTTGAGAAGTATTAAGGTCTGTAAAATAAAAATGATGATGTAATTTAATTAACACCACAGGTGACCCCGGCTTTAGGAGGTAAGTTTTTATCTTAATAATCTGCTCGGGGTATATTCGGCGAATCTTTCTATTCTCGCACCAATATTGTATTAGCCGAGGACAGACTTTTAAGTGCGGTGTAAATCAGATTTCAAAATAGATAATTGCAAAAAAAAAAATCTAAGCTTGGAGTTCCCACCTTTAATCTAGCCTATTTTTTTTTTTTTTCTAGTTATTATAAAACGTTCATTAGCTCAAAGGTAAAACGCTCATTATCCGAAGGTAAACTAGTCCCCCGATCGGATCTTCGGGTAGGGACTACTTTAGGGGATTCATGGCGCAAGTTGGATGAAAATTTTATTTAGGTTTTCCACTCCATGGCATATCCACTTTTGCTATTTTTTATCGTAGTTTTTGTAAAGCAAACATTCTTACAAATTCCCCCTTGCTTTGATCATTTGTCTCTGTTGAGAAAACATGCTGATACTTCCCTCGCACGTCTTATTTTGCGAAAAGGAGACGGTTGCCTGATCATAACATCTCGGTTCTCTTAGGAAATGGGACCAATCTGCTTACAACTGTGTGTTTGACGTGACCATTTATCCTGCGGCCTCTGTTAGGGGCAAACCCTTATGTTTATCATGTTCTCTCGTTTCGTTTGATTATCCCTGTTCTGTCCAATCTTGGGTTGCATATTTTTATAATAAACTAGTTTACTCCTACGAAAAATCTCAAAATATATTTTTTTTCCCCCCACAATGCATTCAAAGTATAAGAGAAAAGGTGAAAATTTATTATTTACATAATACAAACTATTTATATAATACAAACAAAGTATGCTTATAACATTAAATTGGTCTGTGGCGTTGTGTTAGCATAGCACCCTGCATTACTGAAGGTCGCGGGTACGCGTCTCGCGGTGGTAAAAAATACTTGGCTATGCCGACCCTCGGATAGGACGTAAAATGGAGTTCCCGAGCCTGTACGATGTCAGGTACTCGTTAAAGATCCCAATCGTAATTATACCTGAATAGACAAAATTTAGGAATCCCACTGTAGCATCATCCGATAGCCTCAGTGGCATGAAGTGTTTTTAAACAAACAACAATATTCAATTGGTTAAATAATCAATGCCAATTACTTATATATTGTTATTACAACGTTAAAACTTCGAGTAGCTTGTTCGAACAATAAATTTCTGGACATAGTATGATTCGACTTAATTAATAATTACCTCAACCTATTCGAAAATTAGGGATTAAGTAGTTTTATTAACGAAAAATTATTATTCACCGCTTAGAATAGAATCTTCTTGTCTGTTCTAATTCAGACTAAATATAAGTAGGGATGGACTGGAGAGTTAGTCTGAAGCTCAAATCATATGGTTACCATTGTGTAACTGTATCGTTACAAGTTGATACTTTTTGTCACCCTGTTACTTATTGATGTTTTAGGGTTTATCTAACATATTTTTTAAACTTCATACCTCATGCCAATTGTTTCACGTAAGCTTAAGCGGCTTCTAAGCCCCTTCGACGCAGACCAAGGGCATCGCGTCAACCAAAAAACCAATTTTTTTTTTTTTAACTAAAGAATTTATTTGCACCTGTACAATTACAATAAACAAATGTCCTAAAATAATTACAAATTGCATTGGTAGACATGAGGGAGATAGCACCCAGTGGTGCATCCTCCTGGCATTCAAAAGATTTACGTTGTCAGACTGGGAGGTCCCTCATCCAACTCCTCTTCAGCCATCGCCGAGGTATGTCTGAAATGTCACGTCTTGCCATATCTTGTACAAATTTGTCGGTATGTCCATGTAGTTTACCGTAGAACTGTTTGTAATCCATACGTATGTGATTTGTCACAGTCGAAACTCCTAAGTCAATGTGAAGGGTCTCGTTTGAAACGTAGAGTGGCGAGTTCGTGATTAATCTTAGGTATTGGGATTGAAAGGTTTGTATTTTGTTTATATGGGTATTTTTTGTGGGTCCGTAAATTTAGCTGGCATAGGTCCGTATAGGTTTTAGTAAATAGCTGTATAGGTTAGTTTTTGTCTGAGGGATCATTTTGAACGTCTATGTACGATTGAGTATAATAGTCTTAGTCTGAAATTTACCGTTTTTCGTTTCATCTTAACGCATGGGCCCTATGTCATCCTTCGATCGAGAGTAAGTCCCAAGTATGTTACTGTATTTGTTTGTGATATTGGGACATGTTTTGTGTCTTAAAGTGAATGTGACATGATGTGACTTGTCTTGATTTATCTTAATTTTCCATTTTGTATGTTGTCAAGGTGTTTCTTGTAATAATAGCGGTATCGTCAGCATACGTCTCAGTTATTATGTTATTATCAGTTGGTACGTCATTTGTATTTATTAAGTACAGGAGGTGGGCAAGAATTGAACCTTGTGGGACGCCTGCAGAGATTGGTTTTATTAATGAGATTACAGTGCATTGGCGGACAGAGAAAAAGCGGCCGTACAGATATGATTGTAAGACTAAATAGTAAGTACTGGGAAGAATAGGTTTCAGTTTGAAAAGAAGGCCTTGGTGCCAAACCCTATCGAACGCTTGAGTAGCACCTAAAAAAGCCCCGGAAGCGTATTGTTTTAGTTCAAAAGCAGAAGATATGAAGTCTGTTACTCTGTGTAGTTGTTGTGTTGTGGAATGAAGTGAGCGGAAGCCAAATTGAAGACATCAAAATAAATGTGTAATTTTTTAAAACCGGGAACGTCCAAAAATGTTTTCCTTAAGTTAAGATACGTTAGAAACTTTACGTGTCCTCCTCAAGACTTTTCCATTTTCAAGCCGTAATTGTTTATGTAAGTTAACAAATAATTTTCAAGTCTAATAATTATTTGTATTAGTCTTTTTTATAAACAATAAGATTAACATTAGCGAATGGTCCCAGGTCATTATTTCCGCCCTAACAATCCCTAAGGTCCAGTTCCCACGTCCGCTGGCATTAAGTTATGTCATCCACATGGTTGACACCACAAGATGATGGCCATTATGACCTAAGGCCCTCCAGGCCAACCCTACATGCTGACTGACCGCTGTGTCACTGCGACAATATATTAACAACTTTATTACTTCCATATTCTGAGGCCTCTCCCTATTAGCCTGTTGGCCTTCCCTCTTTTTGCTATAACACTTGCATCCTGCTCTTTGATAGTCCCTTCAACATGGTCCTCATTTATCTTGATGTCCTCAAGGGCCGCCCCCAGTGCCAACCAGAACCAATCAAAAGCACGCACCGAGACTTTTTCCCCCACTCTAGTGCAGAACTAGCAAATCCTCACTCCAAGCTCTGAATATATTTATCCCCCCCCAAAAACACACACAGTAAGATACAGAGAGTAGAGTTAAGAGAGTATAGACAGATAGTAACACACACAGTGATGTAACTTATAGTTAGTCCTAGTGACTTAGTAGAAAGTATCTTTGATATAATGATGTAGCATTTTATATTGACAATAAAAGTTTAATCTGGAGTCTTGCTGGAGTATCTGTTATATATTTTGTACATTGTTATCGAGATTGTATTGAAGGTGCTTTCACGTAGAAATAAATAACATTATAATAATAAAAAATTGAATTAATCATTGATAAAAAGGAAAAGAAGAAAATAAATAAAGCTGTAAAAGGTCAGAGGGGAATGGATTCCTGTTTAATCACGGAGCATGAGAAGCGGCAGTGTTTGGTCTTGGCTGTTTAGTCTCGATTAGGGAACAAACGGAGCCAAATTGCTTTTCTCATTCCCTTCCCTTTGCTCTTAGGGACAAATTAAGATGGCCAAATTTATCATCGGCTCTAACTTTATTTATGATTTTTCATCTTGTGAAAACTGAGCAATAAACCGTCTTCTTTCCTGCTCTTTCAAGGGGAGGTATTAAATTTAATTAAATTCTACGTTTTCAATAATACAGTTAGGAATTTAACTGGTTCATTCAATAACTTAAAAATATAACAATTAAATAACAAGACTTTATTTAAAAAAAATCAACACACAACTTTCACTTACCAACTTACTTAGATTAGAAATTGACATGTTTTTTAATTGCCATTTCTATAAATAATATAAAAAAAAGATGACTTGATTTTGATTCAAACTGATTAATTTAATCAAAATCATTAAAGCCGTTTTTGAGATATTCGAAAAATGTGTGAAAATTGGAAAAAAGCTATGAAATAAAGAGTCCCCTGCGTGTGACCAATTTTGATTGGTTGGCTGTCACATCGTTAGCATATACATACACCAAATATACAGTCTGATCAAAATCGTTAGAGCCGTTTTTGAGAAAATCGAAAAAACCTAAAAATTTGACAAAATTCTTTAAATTAAGTACCCCCTCCGTTTGACCAATTTTGATGAATTTTTTGCTGTCACATCGCGGGCTAGTCTGTCCACACACACACACACACACACACACACACACACACACACACACACACACAGACCATTCCGCGGGACTTGGTTAATTGGACTCAGGGGACCCTAAAACGTGTATTTCCGTTGAAAACTTTTACAAAAAACACATAAATGAAAGATAGCCACTAAAGAAATAAGTTTTATATATATATATATAATAATAAAAAAAATTAAGGATTTCTTTAAATGAAGGAGTCTCTCCCATGCGCAATATTATATTTATTTATCCCAACGTTTGGGATATTGGCCCATCTTTTGGGGTTATCAATTTTACAAATCTTTAGTTCCATCGCCAATTGTCTTTATTTAATTTTTTGGGTCTGTTTCGGATTAGGTAAGCCAATGATTTTTTTTTTATAAATAACTATTAGATAAAGAAGAAAATAAACCTCAGAAACATATGTATTTGTACGTATAACTTCAAAACAGAAATATCCTAACATCAGATAAATATAAATTACTTTCAAAGGCGAAAATCAGCGATGTTCTTCAAAATAGCATTCCTTCTCAATAGGCCGATATAAATTCGCATAGATAGGAATCTAGCATGCTCCTGCTTGTCCCGCATTCTTTCTTGTTTCTGCGTTTGACCGAGTCCCAAAGTGATTCGATCCTCTGGGTGTGAGCGCTTGTGGACACGTCACTGAAATTTTTCGTATACTTAATGTGATTCCCTTTTTCGCATACCTTGTTACTGGGTAGCATTCCATTGCTCTGTAAAAGCTTAACGGCAGCTTCCTCATTCTTCACGTGTCCACTTAAAATCAAAGATATTCATAACTGAACTGAATTAGAAAAATTAACAAATAGTAGGTACAAATGGAAACTTTTACATATGATATTAAGTCAGAGTAATTTTAATGAAATAATCACGGTCACTTAAAAAAAATCACTGGCTTACCTAATCCGAAACAGTTATAAATGAACATATAACTGTGATAACATATTACTTATTTTACACGATCTAGTAAAATTAGCCCAGAGCTAAAAATTGTTAAAAATAAGTTGTTAGTGTATGTTGTGACAGTTGTATGTTCATATATAACAACTGTTAATAAAGAAATTACACATAGAAGAGACTCCTTCATTTAAATAAATCCTAGAATAAACCGCTCTTCCTCACTAAAGTGAAATATATAACCAAGTAGAAAAAAAACTAAGAACTTAATAAAAAAAAAAAAAAAAAATAGAAAACTTGTAGTTGTTTATTTAACGTCACTTTATGCTACTAAAGCTAATCGGACGATGCTACAGTTTTAGACTTAAATTTTGCCTATCCATAATTAGGATAGGGATCTTTGAAGAGTACCTGAAATCATACACGCTCCACTTTACTTCCTATCCAAGGAACGGCATAGCCAAGGATTTTTTACTCTCATTAAAAAATCCTAGGGCCACCACGAGCTGCGAACCCGCCACCTTTAGTACTGTACGTTGCCATGCTAACCACTACACCACAGGTGACCCCTGAATAGAAAACTTATTTACAGTGAATATAAAAATAATGACTTTGTATATACAACAATTTTTAAAACTACGGGAATGCACAGACAACTATACAAACATTGTTAAATACAGTTACGCTAGTGATATAGCTAAGATTTTCTATATTAATAAATACTGTATCATTGAATAATTAGGTTACCTCTAGTTTCAAAAATAAACAAAAGTTAAATATTCGATTAAGTAAAAAGAAACTTAATTGCTCTTATTTACAGATAAGTTAACGATTATTTATATTTTCTAAATAAACAAATACAACCAAACAACAACAAAAAAATACACAACGTCAGAAGACAATAAAACTCAAATTATTAACAAGGTTACAAAAAGTATAACACTAAAGTAACCATATGATTCGATCTTTAGAGTGAGACTAACTCTCCTGTTCATCGCTCCTTATATTTAGTCATAAGGAGAAGAGTCTAGAAGGTTCCAGACAAGCGTAGAAGATTCTCGAACAGTCACGAACTGGTCCCAGAGCAGATTGTGACTGATCCAACAAAAAATCTTAAACTCTTTTTGATCATATTCTTTCACGTTACAGTGTTTATTGTTTTGTTTTTTTAATTTTTTTTTTGGCTATTTATTGAAAATTATGTTTTCTTTTAAAGTGATGTCTGATTGATTTAAAATGATAATCAGATATTTTATAATATATCTCTTCACTGACATCTGAACAGTCTGTTTTACAGAAGAACCATTTCTTATTTTTTTGTCGATTGTATTACGTTATACATAAAATTAGTTTAATCTTTATTACTATCACACCTAAAACTAAAACCAGGTAGGTGCCTATACTTGAAAATTTTATCAGTATGAGCTGAGAGCTTAGAGAAAATTAAAAGCTAACTGTGGGATATCAGTGATTATAAGCTAATATTTGCATTTAATAACGTTAATTAAAGCAAAAAACCTCAGGGGACATCTACGGTAAACTTCGCCGCAGCCACCGAGCCTCAGTAATGGAAGCCATAAACCAGATTGAAATCGCAACCCGCCATCTCTGAAATTATATTGCACCTCAGGGGTTCCAGGTTATAAATCAAGGGGGAGAGATCTCTCTGAGGTTGTTTTTGAGAAAATATCATCATTAAAATAATAATAAGATATTTAGAAAATATTTCAGCTGTTCCATTAAATTCGTTATGTATTATTTAATTATATCTATTGTTCCAACAAGCAGTCGTATACTAACTTTCATGCCCCATCCACTTTTCTTTTTTTGGCTTCAAGTCTTGTCTTATTTCGCCAAAAAACTATACAAAATTAGTCTTAAGTTACTGATAATACAAGTTAGTAATGCAGACCTAAAAATATAATAAAAGTAATATTAATAACTTCCCACAATTGGGCCGGGATAGCCGATTGTGTCGTGAGCGCGATCCGCTTTAGCGTGCTCGAGCCGAACGGTTGCGGTTCGAATCCGCCCTGGGATGTTCGACTTTTATTTCATGGAGGTCCCACGGAATAAATCTCGACTGGTTACACTGCTAGAGTAACCCCCCGTATCCAAACATGGCCAGGTAAAAGACTCACTTGGAACATACATTCAAAACTAAACAGACAAGAACTGACCAAACGATATAAACAACTGTCACACCTCCTAGACTGCATCACTTAACTTACGAAACAAAAGACTAATATACAACACGATACTAAAACCCATTTGGACCTACGGAGCAGAACTCTGGGGTTCCGCTAAACAAGTACACATAAACAAAATTCAAACCACTCAGTCAGAAATTCTTCGAAAAATTGTATACGCTTCTCGGTACATTTCTAACAACACAATACTCAAAGATATGAACATTCCAACAGTAAAATCCATTCACGAGTAACGGCAGTTTGGCACTAATCCGATGGACTTGATTTTGATTAGCTGCTCGATCCGCCTTCTCACACCCGTTTTTTTACACGGTTGTACGCTATATTTGAAGTAAGTGTACTCATTAATAATAAGGTCACTGCTGAGCCAAATGCAGCAATTTCAAAAGCAAAGACCCAAAATAGGGAGAGGTGGAGATCTACAAAGTCTGTAAAAGCATTTATTCCTGCTAATTATATCTTCTTACCTAAAGAAGAATTTCTTTAATTTGTTGTTTCTTTAACGTCACGTTATGCCAACGTGCCACGAAGGCTAATCGGACATTGCTACGTTGGCAGTTCTAACTTTTCCCTATCCAGGTATAATTAGGATAGGGATCTTTAACGAGTACCTGGCTCGGACGATAGGCTGGGGACCCCCATTTTAAGTCCTATCCGAGAGACGGATTAGCCAAGGAAGTGAACCCGCGACCTTTAGTGTTGTTGGTTGCAATGCTAACCACCCCTTTTCTTTAAATGTATTTTAAGAAATCATTATAATCTATGTTTTATATATAAACTAGCTAGGGTGCCCGGCTTCGCTCCGGTAGTTGTTTTCTAGTTTTAATAACAGAAAAACTTTAAAATTAAAGGAAATATAAAACAAAATTAGCACCTTCTTGAAACTTCGGTTTTAAGTTGGTATCAATATTTAGATTCGAGAACTGCTGAGTCCGCCCAAATAAGGAACCCTAAATACTTTATAGGGGGTTGGAAATGGTAAATGAACAATTAATTTTAATGCAACTTTGTCAAGTTATGCATCGTGTCAGTGGCGGATCCAGGGGGGTGGCGAGGGGGGCGCCTCCCCCCCCCCTGGGAGGTGAGGGTACCAATTAATTATTACTATTGATTATTTTATCAAAAATTATTACTATTTTTATTTATATCTGTATAAAAAGGGCTATCTTTAATCATTTTTTAAGCTCCTTAAATGAAAAATAAATTGTATTGTTCATGACGCAAAAATGCTCCCCCCCTCAGAAATTTTCTGGATCCGCTACTGCTTTGTGTTTTATGGTTTCTGTAATTCTGAGTGGTATAAGCCCATTCCAGGCAGTCAGCAGATAATAACTTATTAGATTATAGTTGAAAAATCTAATACCCCAGTTAAAGATATTATATTTCGAGTATATTAAGCGCCGAATACTGTGATGATCCTATTAGATCCACAAGAATAGAAACTACCGAAGATTCTTAGAAACTTTTTTTTAAGACCTTTCTTCCATTTCAATCTCCCTTAAGATATCCCCCCGTAATTTGACTCTGCAGAACTCGAATCTTATTACTATTACAAAGTGAAAAGCAAAATTTCATGAAGGCACAATTTTTTCACCATATTTCTTTTTGAAGAACCAAGAGGGATGATAAAATCTTATTGAAAAAATGCTGTATTTGGAGTTGTCATTTTTCAACTGAAATGCCCATCATACATAGTAATCAAAACTACTTCTTTTTCGTAACTACAATAAGAACACTTCAAGCTTTTTATTTTCGATTTATATTCTGTCAATTCATCTCTTTTTTTATGTCTCATTTCATTCGCTCACGCTACTACTAAGAAATCTTCACTCATATTGCATTAAATTTACTTAAGTACATATTATATATAGATTGAATGTAATGTGCCTATCATATATTAGCCTTCTTATGAGAAAACTAATTCTTTAAGGAATCCAGTTGGTTTTCTAATTGATTGCAGAGATGTAAAATCATTATTTTATTTTGAAAGCAAAGGAGAAACTAATTATTTTCGCTTTATTTTTTAGTACTTTAAAATGAACAGCTAAAAAAATATATAACCTCTACTGTTTGAATTGGATGAATGAACAATAAACGTTGAGTGAATCGCACCCTAGCGCTTCCTGGTAGCCTGAAGCTCGAACTAAATCTTTCATTCATAAACTCGTATCTCAATCTCAGAGAGGCTAATTAAATGGTGCGAGAGGCTTAAAATTCCAGTCCTTTTCTCTTCAATTTCACACCCTTAAGAGAAAAACGGAAACCTTCTTCTCCGTTAGGGGGCATACAGTTACACGCTGACATAAATCTCTTAATCATACGTGGAGTCGTTTCTAAGCCTTATCGGCACGCACATTGAACTTTGCTTTATAATATATATTGATTAATGTACAATAGCAGCTACAATACAAACTGCTGATTCAGGTTCCCAAAGATTTAAATGAAATTACTGAAGTGCAGCCTACAGGAAAAAAAAAGTAGTATACTTTTCTCTTTCGTTTCGGGCGCCTTCGGAACGTCTCAAGTCCCAAGTTATGAACCGTGACTTTAATACAATTAGGTACTTATATTCCACTACAAATTCTGTAGTATCACAATCCATCTGATCTAATAAGATTGAAGTATGATGACACAACTCAAACAAGTTTCCCCACACCCGATTTCCATACTTTAGTTTATTAAATATGGACCACAAAACCGTTATTCGAGTATGACCTAGGCACGCAACCTGTTGTGTTGTGATGTAGCCCACATCGCTAAATAATGAATCGAGTTTGTGTTCGCGACGGCCATGAGAAATCCTTGGTGTACTTTTCGAATATCGATAAGAGATAAATATGAATTACATTGGACCTTGAATCACTTAACAAAAGTTGTTGTTTGTTTGTTTGTTTAACGTCCATTTATATTACTAAGACTGATCGGAGGATGCTACAGTGGGAGTCCTAAATTTGGCCTATCCAGGTGTACTCGTAATTAGGATAAGGATCTTTAACGAGTACCGCACAGGCTCAAGACCTCCATTTTACGTCCCTCTGGTAGGAGGACACAGCCAAAGATTTAAAAAAAAAATTCTAGGGCGATCACGAGACGCCAACCCGCGACCTTTATTACTGTAGGTTGCCAGGCTTACCAATATACCACAGCTGACCCCAATAGTAAACATTAAACACTTTTCACCTGCAATTTATTTAATGAAAACCTGACTATGAGTTGTTTATTTTTCATTCCTTTTTTTATGAAAATTAAACTGCCTACATTTTTTTCCCATATAATTCTTTACTAATGTTCCGTTTTTAGTAAAAGAAATTTAATCGTACTCCTTTTTTTAAGAACTCGACTGAACAGATTTGATTTTCTCGAATTTTGGGATATTATTCTCTTTTATAAAATTAACTGAAACCAAAATTGTCGTAATCCTTCCGCACCCAGAGTACATTATGGGTCCATTTTTGCCTTATAAATCAAGCCACATAATTCAACGCTCTTGAGAAAACTAGCGGACAGAATTGCCGATTCTATAGATACTTATTATCGTTTACACCTATGATTTACAAACGACATTAATTTGGCTAAATAATCAATGTTAATTATTAATAGATTTTTCTTTAACAGTTCATATTGGTCTGTGATATCGCTCTTTTTTAATTTTGTTATTAACGCGTTAAAACTCCTATTAGCTTATTCAAACAATACATTATTGAACGTAGTATGAGTCAAATTAAGTAATAATTACTTAATTAATATCTTACAGTAAGGCTAGGGTTTAAATAATTTTATTAAGGAAAAATTATAACTCACAACTTAGAATAGAATCTTCTATACTGTTCTAATTCAGCCTAACTATAATGAGCGATGGACTGGTTCTGAAGCTGGAATTATATGGTTATTATTGTGTTATTGTATCGTTACAAGAGATCCCCTCTGGTGGGAGGGATCGCAGAAGTAAAAGATTCGATCACGTCTAAATAAGTTAATAGTTTCTGTATCCTTGTTAATTATTTATGTCTTTACGTTTGTTTGAAATATTTCTCTAAACCCCATGCCTGACTAGGTGTTTTATTTATGTGGGTTTAAATAAATTTTATTAAGGGAATATTATTACTCACAGCTCACAGGCTAAAAAACAATAAAGACTTTTTTTTTTCCGTTGTACGTGAGCTACGTTAAAAAGCTTTATAAAAGATATTTTAAATTATTCATACCCAATCAGCGAGCCCTTATAATAATTCCTACTTAGCATCCCCACCCCTCGGGTCTTGTTTAGAACAGGCCCGCCAGTGATTTTATAATGATATTTAGTAACTGTTACTATGTAATTTGATACCATCGATACAGAAATAAAAACACATGTTTAAATACTATTTAATTTAGTATTGTTTGTGTATTTGTGGTTATAAAAGTATTAAACTATGAATATATTTGATGTTTATGATTTATGCAAAGAAGAGCCACGAGCCAGGATTTTCTTTGTCGAAACAGGAATTCTACCCAAGGAAAGATATTGTAAAAAAGGCCACATTATGATATTTTACGAAGAAAGGAAAAAATATAGATGCAACAAAAGAGAATATCGGTTTGAATGTGGCCTGTTTAAGGGTACGTGGCTATGTGACAGCAAGTTACCGTTAAGTAAAGCCCTTTTATTCATTTACTCATGGGCACAGGAGTATACGACGTGATTAAATAAATCATATGTTCCTTTAACCCATATTTTTTTATTTATCAGTAAGTAACTGTTACTAGATAAAATCAATGGCGGGCCTATTTTAAACAAGACCCCACCCCTCTCATAGAATACAATAGTAATCCAATCAGTTGCTCGGAGTTAGTGCTAGCAGTTATTACAATGGATGACAGATTGCTAACTATAATTTTTTATCAATCTATTGCAAATAAGCTTTCTAAACACAACATAAGATAATTTTATTTACGAGTTTTTTAGAAGATAAAATTACGCCTCCAGCAGCAAGTTTTTTATTTACTCCCTTGAAAATATTTTTATTCTAAATCACCGTAAGAACAATCCCAAATATGATGCATGGTAGGTACATAATACAAAAAAGCTAAATTTTATAAAGGGAACAAATTCTATGTAATGTTATAAATTTATAAATTAGTAATTTATGTAAATGTGCTTACAGGCTTGAAAAGGCTCTAGAAGCGGAATCGTGGCCAAAATAAATTTTACTATTGTTTTTTTGGTGAATATTGGCCTTTATTATTTATCTAAAAATAAAAACTGAAATTATCAACATGGTTACAAAAAGTATCTACCTGTAACGATGCAGTAATGAAATAAAAAACACTATGTTTCTACCATCAGAGCAAGACTAACTCTCCAGACAGTCGCTTCTTATATTTATTTATATATTTAACCCTAAGCGTCATTTCTTATGAAAAAAAATTATAAGGGTAGTTCGCTTAAAGATTTATTTTTTAAACAATTTCAATGGGCCGGGATGGCCGAGTGTACAAAGGCGCTTGCAATAGGTAATCAGAATTAAGCAACGTCGAGAGTGTTTAGTACTTGGATGGGTGACCGCTCCATTCGGGTGACCACCCGCCAATGAACGCCACGCAGTCCAAGCCTACGGGCATAGGAGTGATGAACCTTCCCCGTGTATCCCATCGAGAATCGTGGTGTGGTTTTCCAGGATATCAGTAACCGCCCGGAGGTTTGGTACAAGGACGGTATGCTTCAGAGAAAGAAATATAAGTCCTCGGGGCCTGCTGACTCTGGGCTGCCATAATCCTTGGACCTAGACCAGTTTGTCACTGTCCTTGAACCCGAGAGAGCTGACGCCATCGGTGGGAAGGACACTGCCAAATTTGCCCCATTGGGATTGTGGAGCTGTGGGCAGTCTGCCGCTGCACCATGGTGACCATGGCTTGCAGCAACGTGAGGTTTGGGCTACCCCCTCCATATGTGCTCCCACAAGCAACACAAATGTCTGTAAGAAGACCACACTGCGCGGCCAAAGGTCTCATTAGGCCTAAAGCGCCAACCGAAAAAAAAACAAAAACAAGTTCAATGACTAAATACGTTCTGTTCATGGGAAATGGTTGTCGACGTGTTTTGAAACCTTCACATCGCGTTAAAAAAAAAAAAAAAAAAAAATCTGGTGCGTGCGCGCAACACACAACTTTCACTTACCAACTTACTTAGATTAGAAATTGACGTGTTTTGCTAAATATCATTTCCCAAAGTCACACATTTTTCTACATTCATATCTTATTTTTGTTAATCGTTAAAACCGTTTTTGAGTAAATAAAAAAACCCCGTGAAAATGATACAAAATTTATTAAGTAAAGTCCCCCCTCCCGTAGATCAATTTTGATGAAATTTTTACAGTCATATCTCGGGCATATAAATACATCAAATACCAAGTTTGATCAAAATCGTTAAAACCGTTTTTGAGTAAATAAAAAAAACACGTGAAAATGATTCAAAATTTATTAAGTAAAGTCCCCCCTCAGGTTGATCAATTGTGATGAAATGTTGGTTATCACATCTTTGGCATATAAATACATCAAATACCAAGTTTGATAAAAATCGTTAAAACCGTTTTTGAGTAAATAAAAAAAATATGTGAAAATGATACAAAATTTACTAAGTAAAGTCCCCCCTCCGGTTTATCAATCTTGATAAAATTTTTACAGTCATATAAATAGATCAAATGCTCAGTTTAATCAAAATCGTTAGAGCCGTTTTTGAGAAAATCGAAAAAAACTTAAAAAGTTATTAAATAAAGTACCCCCTCCCTTTGAGCAAATTTCATGAAATTTTTGCTGTCACATCGCGGGCTTATGCATACTCTAAATACCCAATTTCAGGTTCGCAGGGTTTATAGTTTTTGAGCTAGTCTGTTCACACACACACACACACACAGACCATTTTGCAGGACTTGGTTATTTTGACTCAGGGGACCCCAAAACGTGTATTTCCTTTGAAAACCGGAAGTCGAAAATTTTCACGAACGCAATACTTCCAATTACTATATATTTCATATATAGGTAAGTGAAAGTAAAAAATTGAGCTTTTATTGGTTGTATGGCTATGGTAATTATAACTTTTTCTAAAATAAAAATTATTTGAACCCACATAAGTGCAATATTATAAAATAAAATAAATATGAAATAAATAAATATAATAAACCATAAAGATATCTGACTGAGGAGCTGATGGGATTGATCCTGGGCTGTGAGAGGGGCCCTCGTTAGAGCCTAATTCCATCGACCCGCAGCTCTCCTCAATTCTCCTCCTACCTTTGTTCCTCCCCTTCGTCTTCAATTTACCTTTCGTATCCCTGATTAGGCGAGATTGTTACTTTGCTACTCAAGTTTCAAGAAATGTCAGATTCGTTACTTTTCATTTTTCAAATATTATTTATTTTTTAAATTTCTGGAAGCCAATAGATGGATGGATTTATTGAAAGAAACAAAACAAATTATATATATAAATATTTTAGGTCATAGGGTAAACCATACAGTTTTTGTCACTCAGTACAGTTATTGGCACCCCAACAAAAGAAATAGGTAAACAAGTCCTAATTTTATAACAAGATATACATGAGTCTAATGTTTGAAGGGTGCTCTAAGTCATCTGTAAAGTAAGACTTTAACAAACTAACCATAGGGAAGATTTCACGATTAAATCCACAGGGTGCCAATAACTAGATTTGGCACTTTTAACAATAAATATTGCCATATTGTAAAAATATTGAACTTTTGACCCAAAAAACCTCCTGAGTCTTTATAAGGATAATTAAAGTATGATAATTATGTAACTGTTATACTTTCCATTCTTGAAAACTTGTTTCCTGTTCCACTTTTCCGTTTCATTAACGTTTTTTCTTTTAATTGTTGGTTAATACATATGGTCAGTGATATTTTTATTCAAAATTTTTTAATGAATTAATATTGGTAAACGGACCTACATAAACACTCTTGAAGGAAAGAGAGAGGTTTATTTTTTCGGTTGGCGTAGAAGACCTAATGAGACTTTCCCTGCTGTTCCTCTTACTGACAAATTATTTGACTTGATTATTTGACCTCAGAAAGCCTGGATGGGATAGCCCGAACCTCGCGTTGCCTGCAACTGGTGCAGACTGCCAATAGCTACCGATGGAGCCAGATCTTGAACCTTCAAGTTCAAGGACAGCAGAAAACCTCGTACAGGACCCCATTATGGCTGCGCAGAGTCAGCAGGCCACTGAAATAGTACAGTGAGATTCTCGATGAGATACATGGACTAGAGCTATGACTCCTGCGCCGGTCGGTGTGAATCGCTTTCTGTGGGCTGTCGGCTTCATATACCCTTAGTTAATGCTTGGACTGGTTACCCATCGAAGTAATGACCACTATCGACGTTGTTTAGCTTAGACGCTTAGCTAATTATCTATTTTAAGCGTCTTTGTCACTCATCGGTAAACATTGTGTATGATAAAAATATAGACAGATTAAGATTAATATTTGAAATAATAATTACTATTGAGGATTCATTTTTGTAACACCTTGTCTAATGGGATATGATGTTATAAAATCCCCTGATAGCGGAAAGCCTTTAAAGTCGATAAGGATGGACAAGACTGAGAACAAAAAGAGGTCCTCGGATAATCGGTTTGGCCTTAAAAGGCGCCCCCCCCCCCGCCTTGAATGACCCCGCCACCAAAACAGCTAATAGGCCCTCATCGATTTTCCCCACCATCCCCTCCTTGTTGTAGTCTTCCTTCTCTTTTGGTTAACTCTGCCAACCTCCTAGTGAATGGGGTTTCATTGAGAGAGAGAGAGAGAGAGAGAGAGAGAGAGGGAGAGAGTGTGCGAGTGTGTGTGTGTGTGTGTGTGAGAGAGAGAGAGAGTGAGAGAGAGGCACTGGGTGAGGCTGTTATTGTCATCCTCCCAATGACGTCTCCAATGTATAGGGGTGCAGTATTAATTTATTTATTTACCCCTAGAGAGCTATCCAGTGTTCCAGTCGTCCCTTATAACGTGGAGAGTCCATGCTATTCAGCTAGCCAGTACAAATTTAATCAGTTAACGAGTATACCATTAAATTATGCCATTGTTTCTGGATTATTATGTGAAATAAGTATATTGTAACGCTTATATGGGTTTAAATAATTTTATTCGAAGAATATAATTTACAATGTCGCACAAACAATATAAACCTGAATAAATTACTCGGTTACAAAAAGTATCAACTTGTAACGACACTATACCTCAATCGTAAACCTATGATTCCATCTTCGGAACAAGACCAACTCTCCATCCCGTCGCTTTTTATGTTTAGTCTGAATCACTCTAGAACGTTCCAAACATGAGTAGAAGGCCCCAAACAGCCTTGAACATGTAATAGAACAGTTTGTTCCAACTGTTCCTACGACAAGTCTAGAACTCTTGTCAATCATATGCTTTCATTTGTTTTTTTGTTTCAAGTTACAATACCTTTCTATTATATAAAAATGTTTTTATTTTAAATAATTTATTTTTGAAGACAAAAGATTTGGCTCCCCCGGGAATCGAACCCGGGTCTTCCGCGTGACATGCGCGGTATGCTAACCATTGCACCACGAAGCACGCTTCCAAACGGTGCCAAATCCTTCCTCTTCACTGACACCTCTCCCGTAAATACTCGCAAAACTTGCGAGATTGTGAGAGGAGGTGAAGAGGAAGGATTTGGCACCGTTTGGAAGCGTGTTTCGTGGTGCAATGGTTAGCATAATAAAAAAAAAAATTAATAACATCCACAGTAATGAGTAAATTAATAAAAAATGTTTTTAGTCTAAAATTTTCAACGAGTAATTTATAAGTACTTCGGGGTTTACCTAATTTTTATTTATTTATTATTATTATTTAACAATAATTATTATTTTTATTTTTATTTAAATGTAATAAAGGCCCGATGCCGACACCAGCAATGGCTCCCTACAGAGCTCCATCCACCTCCCTCCGTCCAATCCCAACTGCACAACATCAGCCCTCAACGAATCCTACCACCTTCGCCTAGGCCTAACCCTCGGACGTTTTCTAGTCGGAAAAGCGTTTATCAAGACTCGCAATTCTAGTTTATAGCGAACAAATCAATATACAGGGATGAAGGCTTGAAATATATTTTTAAATTATGTGAAATAGTGCATAAATTGTCCAAAAATTTGGCTCTCCACATCTAAATAAATATAAAATATTTGAAGAGTCCACGGAAGAAAGGGGGAGAGTAAAATTTTTTCCGAATTTTAGTTATATACATATAATTGTTCGTCTAGATGAGTAGAATATGTTGGTGAAAAGAAATAGTCAGAAAAAATGACAGTAGGTTGGTTACAAGGGATGGAAAGAACCACATACTTGGAAGAAAGGGGGAATGTCCACGCGGAAAAACCTAGAATGGGGGAGAGTCATGTTAGAAGTTATATGGATTGTGTATTAATATCACCATTTGATCAATAAAACAGGGAAGAAAGGGGGAGCGTCCATGACTATCCCCCTTTCTGTTATGTATAAATTGTTTTTTTTTACTAAAACATTTTTTTTTTAAAGTGTGATATGTCTGTTTAGGGCAAATTTATTATTGTGACACGCAAAATAAAAAGGAAAAGGACATATAAAAAAATTGAAGAAAAATAATAAAAGATACTTAAGTAATTAAAGATCCAAACCTAAAAACTCGATTTTCTCGGAAAGCACTCCAAATGACATCCCCCCTTTCTTCCGTGGACTCTTCATTTATTTCGCTATTGTTATTTTAGGCTTCAATGGTCTGAATCCATTCTATACATTTGATCTCCCGAGTTTGACCATGTAAAAGGTTTTATAATCGCCAAGCTTTCTAACATGTCGCTTTGGGCTTCTTCAGGGTTAATACAAGAAAATCTTGTGTTAATAATTGAAAATGTATGTATTAATTTAATCATTATCGTGGATGACCGCTCTTGTTTTTAAATTATTTTAAATAATTTATTTTTGAAGAGAAAAGATTTGGCTTCACCTGGAATCGAACCCGGGTCTTCCGCGTGACATGCGCGGTATGCTTATCCATTACACCACGGAGTAGCTTCAAACGGTGCCAAATTCTGCATCTTCACTGACACCTCTCCCACGATCTCGCAAATTTTGCGAGTATTCGGCACCGTTTGGAAGCGACTCCGTGGTGTAATGTATAAGCATACCGCGCATGTCACGCGGAAGACCGGGTTCGATTCCTGGCGGAGCCAAAATATATTATTTAAAATAATTTAAAAACAAGAGTGGTCATCCACGATAATGATTAAATTAATATAAAATAATTTAAAAATTGACGAAAGTCAAGAGATGCCCAAAAGTTGGACAAAAATTGTCCACCTCCCGTAAATACTCGCAAAATTTGTGAGATCGTGGGAGAGGTGTCAGTGAAGAGGAAGGATATGGCACCGTTTGGAAGCGACTCCGTGGTGTAATGGATAAGCATATCGCGAATGTCACGCGGAAGATACGGGTTCGATTCCCGGCGGAGCTAAATCTTTTTTCTTTCAAAAATAAATTATTAAAAATGTATTTAATTTATTCACTAAGCTACCTCTCCACATTTTTGGTACAATTTTTCCGGAAAAATTCAATAAATGAGTCTTTTCTACATTAAGGCTGCCACTTACTTTTAGTTGACAAATGATTACTTTAAATGTTATCGCTTTAATTAACATATGACCAGGTAACCATTATTGCTAATCTCTATATATATAAGAGGCTTTGTCCTGAATGACAAAATCAACGCCGAGCAAAAACTACTAATGATAGAAACTTGAAGTTCGGAATTTAGACTTTAAACGCGATGTAGGTAACCACTAAGAAAGGAATTTCATAAATGTAACCCCTAAGGGGCTTAAATGGCGAAATTGTCATTTAACTCTAACAGAAATCTATTGTTGAGATTTTAAACCATATGTTTGTTATTTGAATATCGATTTAACGTTACAATAGTATTAAAATAGACAATCACATACAATATGGCTACTGATTATTTAAATATTAGTGGTAATCAAATAATGCCCACTGTGATTCCTAGGATTGGGGATGGTGCGTGTTTATTTCGATCTCTTTTCCACATATATATACTTCTCCATATATATAAGAGGCTTTGTCCTGACTGACAGAATCAACGCAACGAGCAAAAACTACTTATGATTAGAACTTCGGAATTTCGATTTTAAAAGCGATGTAGGTAACCACTAAGAAAGGAATATCAAAAATGTAACCCCTAAGAATATCAAAAATGTAAATGGAGAAATTGTCGTTTAACTCTAACGGACATTTATTTTCGAACTTCGAGAAAATATATCTAATTAGGACTCATTCTAAAGAATTTGATACGACGAGTTTAACTCGAAAGGTCCTATTGGGCGTCGAAAACCATGTTTTACAGCCGAAAAATGAATCGTTCACGACGAGTAAGTCATTTTTTGTTTCGGCGGTTTTAGTGAACTCCATTGCGCGTCTCCGTCTCTTCTACCGAGCCGGCAGCTTCCCCCTCCAACATTCCACCTACCGGAAGCTCAAATTCTACTAAATCTCCTTAACATCAGTTAACATATTATATTAGATTAATACCAAGATAATGGTCATAGAATTGATTTTAAAGGCTCGCGGGCGAAGCCGCGACGGGGAATGCTAGTATAATAATATATAAAATTTCGTTGTCGTATATTTCTGTCTCCAGTGTATTATTTATATAGTCCATGAATATATATTAAAAGAGCCTTACTTAATGGTCTTGATTGTTCAAACCACGTAATATATACTTGATAATAAACCTTTTGAAGTTCTGCAACTTCTCATATTGCAAACCCAACTTTGTTCAATTTCATATCATGTCCTAGATTAAATCTAGTATTTAAAATTATGTAACACACCTTTATCTTGAAAAAAGGTTATATATTTTCTTCTTCTTTACATAACAAAATTAATTAAATTAAATTCATCTCTGCATCCATTTTATACAAGGAATAATCGCGTTAAAGAGTTTGTAGGTGCGATATGGTTTAAGTTATTTTCAAAAAAAGAATGATTAACTGTTTAAAGTAATCATGTGATAATAAAAAGTAACGAGCAGCCTTAATATAGAAAAGACCTCAATAAATTCTTTATTACATGGATAAAAATGTTCCTGCTCCCTTTTTCTTTATTTTCCGCTGTTAGCAACTCCTCGAGGAAAATTTTCCTCAATTTTCCTCCCCCACCAGTGTTAGCATCGAACTCCTACGCCCGTTTTAGTAGCGTCGTTAAACTTGGTCTGGAAAATGTCCTCAAAGCGGCTTTGAAGTTGGCCCAAGGAGATAGCACTTAGTTTTCAACGCTTCCCTTCAAACTCATTATTCAAATTTTCAGATCCTCAAGTCCTTGGGATTTAAATGTAAATTTATGCAAAATTTATTTCAGTTAATTCGTTATTCCAGTTGGAGTGTAGTGAACGGGGTAGTAGAAACAATACCAAGCTTTTACCATTTTTAAAGTATCCATTATTAATATTTTATTGATTTATTTTTAAATATATATATATATATATATATATATATATATATATATATATATATATATATATATATACAGCGTTGGCCAAAAGTGAGAAAAAAGAACATCTACTATCATAACATGATTTATTCAAAGATAAAACAAAGTCAATTTAATATTTGGTCATCAAGCCATTGGCTTTTATCACCTCACTTTTCCTTTTTGGCATATCATTCGCAAGTTTTGAACAAACGTCTTTAGGTCTGGCCACACATGTCCGAACAGCAGCATTAATATAGGTTATGTTCAGAATATTTTTGATTGAACTTACATATTACCTTTAGTTATGCCTAAAGGTCAGGCTACACATGTCAGACACAGGCCACTTCAGGCATAACTAAAGGTTATAAGTAAGTTAAATTAAAAATATTTTGAACATAACCTACATTAGTGCTGCGGTGCGGATCCGGTGCTGACATGTGTGGCCTGACCCTTTGTCTAATTTTTCCCACTCTTCTTTTAAATAAAACAGTTTTTGACCGTTCGATCTCACTTATTTCTTTTACTTTGACCATGTTTAATCATAAAGAAAAAGAAAATTTAATTTTTTTATAATATAATTAAACAAAACATCAACTGCTGCCAATAAGAGAGCTAACAATGTACTGGGAACTTTTGATTACATTTCATTTTTTTTTTTCTAGATTATTAATGAGGAGTTGGGAATTGAAAATAATGCATTTAAGGGATTCGTTTTTGTCAATACAAGTTTTGGGAGCCACAGTGTATACAGAATTATTAAATAAAGTGAAATAATACGTCGTAAATATATATACGTCGTGCGGGGTAAGTACAGAAATAAAAAGCGATTCCTAATCGCATTTCTAACCAAAAAGTTCCATCGTTTCATCAGCTGAGAAGAGATTTTATTGATTTTATCCTATTAATTTTGCGTTCGTCCGAAGGATATTTGAGTATAGCAGCATCAAACCTAGCTTTCTACAAATAGGATATCAATTATTTAATTTACCTGTGTGTAGGGTAAACCATACAGTTATTGGCACTCAGTACAGTTATTGGCACCCCAACTTTAACTTAAAGGAATAGGTAAACAAGTCCTAATTTTATTACAAGGTATACGTGAGTCTAATGTTTGAAAGGTCCTGTAAATACTACCTGTACTATCTGGTGCGCTAACCTTACCTGCTACTAATACATATTAATAAACATGTGTTTGAAAGAGGTTACTTGTAGCTATACTGTGCTTCATTATAATATAAGTAGTAGGTTTGAAGTGCAAAATAACATGTATTCCAAAAGGCAATGCGAAACAAAGTTTTTAATATAATGAATAAGCAGATAAATATTAATGTAAATATAAAAGTACTTTTCTTTTATTAAGTATAGGTTAATAAACAGATGTTTTAAAAAAAAAAAAAAGTGTCGATTTAATTTCTTATAGGGTAAACCGTACTGGTATTGGCACCATTAAGACTAAATTTCAGTGACGACATTAAAAAAAATACTTGTTAATAGGGGATCTAATTAAAACTTCCTATAACCCCTCTTTAGCTATCCTTATAAAGACTCAAGAGGTTATTTTGGGTCAAAAGTTCAATAGTTTTACATTATGGCAATATTTATTGTTAAAGTACCAAATCTAGTTATTGGCACCCTGTGGATTTAATTGTGAAATCTTCCCTATAGTTAGTTTGTTAAAGTCTTACTTCATAGATGACTTAGAGGACCCTTTAAACATAAGACTCATATATATCTTGTAATAAAATTAGGACTTGTTTACCTATTTCTTTAAATTAAAGTTGGGGTGCCAATAACTGTGTGGTTTACCATATTGTATCAGTAAGTTGGGTAAACCATACAGTTATTGGCACCCCAACTTTAATTTAAAGAAATAGGTAAACAAATCCTAATTTTATTACAAGATATATATGAGTCTTATGTTTAAAGGGTCCTCTAAGTCATCTATGAAGTAAGACTTTAACAAACTAACCATAGGGAAGATTTCACAATTAAATCCACAGGGTGCCAATAACTAGATTTGGCACTTTTAACAATAAATATTGCCATATTGTAAAACTATTGAACTTATGACCCAAAAAAAAAAACCTCTTCAGTCTTTATGAGGATAAATAAAGAGGGGTTGTAGGAAGTTTCAATTAGATCCCTTCATAAGAAGTATTTTTTAATGACACAACTGAAATTTAGTCTTGAGGGTGCCAATAACTGTACGGTTTACCCTATAAGAAATTAAATTGACACTTTTTTTTTTTTTAAACGTCTCTTTATTAACCTATACTTAATAACAGAAAAGTACTTTTATATTTATGAATATAAAAAACCTCTTGAGTCTTTATGAGGATAGATAAAGAGGAGCCATAGAAAGTTTCTATTTGATCCCTTTATAAAAAGTATTTTTTTAATTTAACCACAGAAATGTAGTCTTATGGGTGCCAATTACTGTACGGTTTACCCTTATTAATGAAATATAAAAGTGTTTTAATGTACTCAAGTTTGTGCAGTATGATGAAAAGCATTGTTGATAACAGGTACCAAAAGTGTGTTTTCGGTCCTTGAACTAATTTCCGCGCTCGGCTACGATTCGCGCGTTAAACTCGACCGCCCACCGAAAAGAACCACTTTTGGTACTCTTGATGAAAATTTCAAATTTTAGGACATAAATATGAGAAAAATTAAGCCAGGATATAGGTACGCTATAAGAAAAACAATTGTATTTATTGATATTAGTTTTTATTACTCATAAAAAAAATTAGCATATCTATATTTCCATTTCCTTTTATTACTATGCAATAACCTTTATTATTGCCGATGGTAAAGGAAGCGAAGAGGCCTCCGCTCTGGATATTTATGATCACATGACCGAGACTCTTTATAGTAAACCCAATAACAGCGAAGCCGTATCGAATCGAGCAGGCAACTGTCGTAAAGATGAAACAGTTATCACAGAACTCTTAATTATATTCAGAGTATGGTTTACCCTATGGCGTTTAGATTAAAGCAGAAAAAAAAAAAAAAAAACCTAGCGATTCTAAACAAAATTTCCTTCTAAAAGTGTATATTAGATTTACCATACTAAGATATGGTCTATATCCCTCGGGAGAGACTTTTTTTCACTAGGGAGCAGTCCTGTGTGGAAAAGAAAAAATCTAGGACGACATGTCTCTAAGGAGGGAGCAGTGTAATCTGAAACAAAACACAAAAAGTATGGTTTTGAATAGTTCTAGACTTGTTGGAACAAACTGTCATAGTACATGTTTGTGACTAAGATGTTCGAGTACCATCTACGCTGAGCTAAGGAGCGATGGACTGAAGAGTCTTGTTCTTAAGCTCAAGTCATATTTTATAGGTTATATTTTTTTTACAAAGCGATAATTTTTGTAACTTGTTTAATACTCTGTGTGGCATTGTCATTGGCATACACGTTGGCACGACAGATTTCATCGCAGGTCCAAAGACCCCTTGAGAGTTGGACCTAGCTGGTTCCGATACCAATAAAGGATCAATATCCGAGCTGGATGGGGTCCAAACAACTTTTTGGCCCCCTCCTTGTCCTATTTTAGATTATAATATAAGGCGGAGTATTTTTATATAACTCGGGGGGGGCTCCCAATTCCCAATCCGACATCTGATTACTCCAATTAGTCTAATTGAATTGATATGGCATCACTTTTGCTCTTCAGCTCAACTTAACAGTACACAGCTTAAATAAATTGGGGTTTTTTTAATTTTTTTTTTTTTTTTTTGGTATCATCTTGTTGGTTTTTTTTTTTTCTAAATTGAAAATTTCAATTTATCTACTAATGAGGACATAACTGACTTTGGCACGGAGGATATATTGTTGGAGAACATTTTAGATATTAAAAACCATGAACACCTTGATGATCTGTTCCATTACATTATGTTTGTTTTTGATTCCGATAATTTATATTCTACCACATAGCTTCAGTTTTTAACAAATGGAAGGGAAAAAATGATAGGGAAAGGGGAAAAAATAAATAAAAAGCATGGCAATAAAAAATAATAAAAAGCAATCAGCAAGCATCGCCTTAGTGATTTAGAGAAAGTTTCATATTCGTGGTACAGTTCAGTATTAAAGGCTCTTGAAAAGTTTTATTTTATTTTATTTAATATTATATTTTTTGCTTTGTATCTATATTTATAATAATAAAAGAACTAGTATTTAGTATTTTTTTATGTTTTTATTTTGTTTTCTTTATCGAAAGTTTATTTTATTTTTCTCAATGATTAATATCGTGTAAACATGCAACTGCCACACTAGTATTTAATTTCTGTTGTTTTATAAAGCCATTATTTATTTATTTTTTTTTTTTTTGTATTAAACATGTTAATATTAAATAACTAAAACTAACACTGATTGGGCCAGACTCCATGGCTAAGTTGTAATAAGCCAATAAATTCTAATTCTACTAATGAGGACATTAATAATATTCTGACGAGGGACAGATTAAAAAAAAGAAAGAAATATTCTCCTGATTAATGAAGTTGTAGGATTAATTGTCAATTAATTACTTTGGACATATCTATAGTCAAGTAAAATATGAAAAGTCAAATATGCAATTTATACAATCATTCCAATCAAAATTAATCAGGAAAATCGTAGATGACCCCTTTCATGTCTCTAATGAGACCTAACACACTGACCTCGGCATTCCTTACGTACAAGCTACTGCCACAGACTGTCATGACAGACTTACTCTAAATTCCAACCCACCAACTCAAGCTCTACACACTCCCACAAACCCTTAAATCCGCCAAGAAGACTGTTGAGGCGTTGGTCAAGAGATTTACTGATTTAAACAGTGATCTTTTTTTTTCTCTTTTAAATTTTGTCTTTGTGTTTGTTTTATTATATTGCTTATGAAAGTATTTCTGTCTACACTGTTAGCTAGCCTGGAAAGTGATCCATTACACTACTAGTAATGTAAAGGAAACATCTGTTTTTTTAAAGAAAACAAAGAAAACTTAAAGAAAACACCTGTTAATAAAACTCTTAAAAAGCTGACTAACCATTTTATTTATTTAATTTAAATATATCTGAAGTTAGTGCCGTCAATATTCCCAAAACTATATTTGATCAATGAAATGAAGGTACCGAAGAACTTCCTTCAAAATCACGACACAGATACGAATTTAAATATAAAATATAAAGAAAAGTTGATGATCTATTTAGAGATGATCCATTATATTGTAACGTTAAACCGATAAGCAAATAAAGAAAAACATATGGCGTAACCTCCCGGACCGCTTGTTGGAACAAAATAAGCGGTTGGAACGAACTGTTTGTGTCTAGATCTTTCCGTGATGGCGTAGAACTGCCCACATTGTTCTGAAATATTCTAGGCCTGACTATTTACGATTATATATAAGGAGTAGTGACTGAACGAATTAGTCGAAGTAGAAGTCTGTGTCTTGATAGTGAAGTTCAAGTCATATGATTGTGTGTTATAACGTTATCAATTTTGTGACCTGCTCAAATATTTGAGTTTTATTAATTCGTTGGCATTGTGATAACTGTATATTTTTTGTTAATAAACATTTGTTACCCACATAAGTGTTACAATATAATATGAATTATAAAAAGTATACTATCTCCAAACGTGACATTCAATTACCTTTTGAAGGATTCAATATTAGTAATAATACTGATTGTACATTTAATATAAATATAAATATGTAGATTTTTCATTCTTAATTTGTTAACCTTATACGTTTTATTAAATGTTACCAAAAATATATTTCTTATGATATGTTTTATTTTATTTTTCAGTATAATGTAAAATAATTTACGTCACTTGTACAGAAAGTGTCTCTACAATACTCGGTCTAATTACCGAGCTCGGCTGCTCCTCGCTTGTCAAACCGATCCTCGTACTGTAAAAAGCCACTTTCTGTACTAGTTATGTAAATAACTATTTTGTTAATTTCTTTTTGTTTTGTCTTTTTTCTATCTTTCCTTTAATCACCTCTACATATTTAGAAACTTGATGATTCTATATTTAGTAAATTTAAAATATTCGAAAAGCAATGTTTGTTTGTTTAACGTCACTTTATGCCACTAAGGCTAATCGGACGATGCTACAGTGGGAGTCATAAATTTTGCCTATCCAATTATAATCAGGATAGGGATCTTTAACCAGTATCTGACATCGTATAGGTCTGGGATATCTATTTTACCTCCTATCCGAGGGAAGGCAAAGCTAAGGATTGTTTACTCCCTTCATATAATCCGTGAGACACGAACGCGCGACCTTTAGTATTTTATGTTACTATGTTAACCTCTATCCTAACACAACTGGTGACCCCTCCAGAAGCTATGCGAACCTTCATAAATAAATTATTTTATTATCATTTTATGAATTAATTGAGTATTATTCAAATGGGATAAGTATTTTAAAAATCAATATATATTATAAAGGAAAGAGTACAATGTGCGTGCCGATAAAGGCTCAAAAACGACTCCACGTAGGATTAAGGAAGTTATGTCGTCGTTTAGCCATATAACCCATAACAGAGAAGAAGGTTTCCGTTTTTCTCTTAAGGGTGTACAATTGAAGAGAAAATTACTGGAATTTTAAGCCTCTCGCACCATTTAATAAGCCTCTCTGAGATTGAGATATGGGTTTATGAATGAAAAATTTAGTTCGAAATCCAGGCTACCAGGAAGCGCTAGGGTGCGTTTCACTCATTGTTTATTGTTCATTTATCCAGTTCATTTTGAAAAAGTTATATATTTGTTCAGCTGCTCTTTTTAAATTACTAAAAAGTTAAGCGAAAAAATTAGTTTCTCCTTTGCTTTCTAAATAAAATAATGATTTTAAATCTCTGCAATCAATTAGAAAACCAACTGGATTCCTTAAAAAATAAGTTTTCTCATAAGAAGGCTAGTATATGATCAGCACATTACATTTAATCTATATATAATAGATATTTAAGTAAATTTAATGCAATATTAGTGAACATTTCTTAGTAGTACAGTGAGCGAATAAAATCAGACACAAAAAAGGAGATGAATTGACTGAATATAAATCGGAAATAAAAAGTTTGAAGTGTTCTTATTGTATATATGAAAAAGAAGGTGGTTTGATTACTGCGTATGATGAGCATTCCAGTTGACAAAACGACTAACTCCAATAACAGCATTCAAGATTTTATCATCCCTCATAGTACAAGATTAAAAAGAAATATGATGAAAAAATTGTGCCTTCAAGAAATTTTGGTTTTCACTTTGTAATAGTGGTAAGATTCGAGATATGCAGGAACTGTTCAAATTACGGGGGGATATCTTAAGGGAGGTTGAAATGGAAGAAAGGTCTTAAAAAAAAGGTTCTATGATTCTTCGGTAGTTTTTATACTTCTGGATCAAATAGGACCATAATAGTAGTCGGCGAAATATGATTTTTTACTCGAAATATGATTTTTTTAACTGAGATACCAGATTTTTCAACTATAATCTAATAACTTATTATCTGCTGACTACTTGGAATGGGCTTATAGGATTCAGAATCCATCAAAAACGATGCATAACTCGACAAAGTTGCTGCAAAATTAATTGTTCATTTACCATTTTCAACCCCCTGTAAATTATACAGGGTTCCTTATTTGGGCAGACTCTGCAGATCTCAAGTCTGCAGAATATTGTTATCAAGTTAAAACCGAATTTTCAAGAAGGTGCTAATTTTGTTCCCTATTTCCTTTAATTTTAAAGTTTTTCTAGTATTAAAACTACCACACGACCACCGGAGCGAAACCGGGTACCCTAGCTAGTTTATACTAATGCATAAAGTTGTAAGATTTTGGCGTTAGTTGGGCACCGAGATCCACCGAGAAATTATAATAAATTTTTAAAATCGTAAGTTAGTTAAGAACTCGAAGAAGAATGTTTCAAAAAATCGGAAATATTATTTCTATAAATTATTGCTACAGTTTCCGAAGTTTCCCTCTCATAAATATCTCCTTATCCTTTCTGATGTAGGGACCACTGATCAAGACAGAACCCCGGAATAATGGGAGTATTAAAACTCCTGCTTGGAGGAGCTCTGGGGTCTTGGCTCTGTTCCAGCCTGCGTGAGTAAATATTTAAACGAGATAAATTCTCTGGGTTTGGGTTTAGCCAACGATGGAAGCTGACTAACTGTGTTCTCAACCAAGTCCTTAGATCTTGTCTGAGCTAATTTGTTGCTTGTAATTTGCCAAGAGCAAACGGTTCTGATTTAGAAATGTTCTTGGGGTGTTATTTTGAATAGGGATTCCTTTAGCGAGTGTTTATTTTAAGCGATTTTAATAGAGTAGAATCGGATGGAGCCAAACATTTTAATATTAATTGTTATAGCCCTGGCCTGGATTTTTTTTGTCGGTGTACCGACAAAACTTCCTTAATACTTAATCAAATTTCATGGATGAGGCATAATTTTAAAGCTTTCCTAAACCGCTTCACCGGAAAAATATACAAATCACTCATTTCGCTTTCGATTGCGAGTTATTAGCACAAACCGGTGGTTTTGGTAATAGAGGTTTGGTAGTAGTGTTTCTAAATGGTATCAATCTTTTCATGTTTTCAAGGAGAACATGTTTGGTCATGTAAATTATCTCGGTTAACCCGTTATAAGCGAAGAACTACAATTCTCAGAGAAAATGGTCGGTCGCATGGCTTTCTCGAAGGTGTCATTTATTTCAGTTTGTTGAGACGAACACTTTGGTTGTATACACTGTTCCGATAGTCGCTGTCATTTGCGAGTTACAAGTAAAAACATGCGATTTCAGTCAATAGAATCAACGGACTCTCTTTCCGCGAAACCGATAGTGTAAGTATGGGTGCGCTTTTTCAGTGACATCTATGTCTGTGTAAAACAAACTCACCAACAAACAATTACAGATGACAATATCATAACTTTATTAAACATTGTTCAAAGAGGTCCTGTGAACACGTAAATACTATATAAATACCTTAAACTTAGGTTTCAAAAAATAAATAATCTACAATTTAAACACATTTATTCTTTACTTCAACCCTCAGCTATGCTCATGACGCACCATACTATACTAAATATACGGTAACTTATATTAAGTGGGATTTAAGTCGTTTGCTTTGCAAGGGTGGAGCTAGTTTGCCGAAAAAAAGAAAGAATAAAAAGAAGCCAGCCCTCCTAAACAAAAGTTTAGTTCTGTTAGAATGGGGCATATTGAAATAAAGTGATCTTATATTTATTTATTTTCGAACGATCTGATAGTTATTGTTTGCTTATAGCTTTGCTAATACTTATAATTGTACTTATTCTATCTTTAAGTATTCTGCCTCCTGTTATTTTAGTATTCCCCTATCTTGTGGTCTCCTTCTTTCGGGGTTGGAAACGTGAGTTTCACGTTTCCCAAGTGAAGTTTCTTTCTGCTATAGACATAGGGTGTCTATATCCTTTTTAGAGCTAGTCCGCGAAGTTCCACCTCGCTTCCAGACGTGACCGAACGATAGGGAAGTAGTTTTTTATTTTCACTTACCTATATATGAAATATATAGTAAGTGGAAGTATTGCGATCGTGAAAATTTTCGACGTCCAGTTTTCAACGGAAATACACGTTTTGGGACCCCCTGAGTCGAAATAACCAAGTCCCGCGAAATGTTCTGTGTCTGTGTGTCTGTGTGTCTGTGTGTATGTATGTGTGTGTGAACAGACTAGCTCAAAAACTGTAAACCGTGGGAACCTGAAATCGGGTATTTAGTATAGGTATATGCCCGCGATGTGACAGCAAAAATTTCATCAAAATTGCTCAAAGGGAGGGGGTACTTTATTTAATAACTATTTACGTTTTTTTCGATTTTCTCAAAAACGGCTCTAACGATTTTGATTAAACTGAGTATTTGATCTATTTATATGCCCTAAAACGTGTTTTTTCTATTTAGTGTAGGTATATGCCCGCCATGTGACAGGAAAAATTTCATCAAAATTGCTCAAAGGGAGGGGGTACTTTATTTAATAACTATTTACGTTTTTTTCGATTTTCTCAAAAACGGCTCTAACGATTTTGATTAAACTGAGTATTTGATCTATTTATATGCCCTAAAACGTGTTTTTTCTATTTAGTGTAGGTATATGCCCGCCATGTGACAGCAAAAATTTCATCAAAATTGCTCAAAGGGAGGGGGTACTTTATTTAATAACTATTTACGTTTTTTTCGATTTTCTCAAAAACGGCTCTAACGATTTTGATTAAACTGAGTATTTGATCTGTTTATATGCCCTAAAACGTGTTTTTTCTATTTAGTGTAGGTATATGCCCGCCATGTGACAGCAAAAATTTCATCAAAATTGCTCAAAGGGAGGGGGTACTTTATTTAATAACTATTTACGTTTTTTTCGATTTTCTCAAAAACGGCTCTAACGATTTTGATTAAACTGAGTATTTGATCTATTTATATGCCCTAAAACGTGTTTTTTCTATTTAGTGTAGGTATATGCCCGCCATGTGACAGCAAAAATTTCATCAAAATTGCTCAAAGGGAGGGGGTACTTTATTTAATAACTTTTTACGTTTTTTTTCGATTTTCTCAAAAACGGCTCTAACGATTTTTATTAAACTTTTGATCTATTTATATGCCCGAGATATGACTGTAAAAATTTCATCAAAATTGATTAACTGGAGGGGGGACTTTACTTAATAAATTTTGTACCAATTTCACGTGTTTTTTCTATTTACTCAAAAACGGCTTTAACGATTTTGATCAAACTGGGTATTTGATGTATGTATATATCAAATATGTAAAAGCCAAAATTTCATCAAAATTAGTCCAACTGAGGGGGCACTTTATTTCATGACTTTTTTTTCCAATTTTTACCTTTTTTTCGATTATCTCAAAAACGGTTATAACGGTTTTTATCAAATTCGTCATGTTTAATAAAAATTAGGTTTTCTTTAATATCAGGTAAGCTTTATCATTATTAAAATGTTCTGAGGGGGATTTTTTTTTTGGGGGGGGGCTTTTTTTGTTTGTTTGTTTCTTTCTTATAAAGTACCTTTGTTTTTGTTTACATTGAGAAATTAACTGTCTCTAGTTACGCCTAAAAATAAGAAATGGCTAAATATGAGATATGATAAAAATGACGAAAACATAAAGAGGAGAAAAAAAGAAAAATATTCAGTCAACTCATAAAACTCGTTGAGCCCACGCATGTCATAATTATAGCCGTTCTGTTCATTTAAGAAGTGGCAATTAACAAAACGCATTAATTTCTAATCTAAGTAAGTTGGTAAGTGAATGTTGTGTGTTGCGTGCACGCACCAAATTTTTTAGTGTTTATCTACCACCGCTGGTTCCACTCTTCGGTAGTGTCCTCGCGGATGACCTTAGCTTTTCTTGGGTCCTCTACAATCCTTACCTCGATATTTTTCGGAGGACCTTCTTAGCCTTCCACGTAATATCTCTTTTGTTCGATGGCATGAGACACGGTGCGATACCATTTTTATCCAATTCCAGCCCGAGGGAAGTAGTCTGAATCCATGAATCGAGTACGCAGTTGCTTTTTCCTGATTTTTAAGATGCTTAAAGATGTTGTGATTTCTGTGGAATCCATTTAACAAGTGATCTGAAATTTCTCTCTCCATTTTCGAAAGATATGTATTTCTCTGTGGTAACTAGTTTTTAGCAAGTTTTAATATCATTTAACGGTTAACTTGTAGTTCTTTTGATTAAGATAAAAAAATTAGACTTTTTAAAAGAATAAAATAGATTATGTTGTATTGTCGGGCTTTGTCGGGGAGATATTTTGGCATTAATGTAAAGTTCAATCCTTGCCTCAACTTGCCATACCGCAAAAAAAAAAAAAAACTCACCCCAACACAGCCCACTGTTTTTAATAAATGTATTAAAATACCTATTAAAGTGAATTTTTTTATAATCTAGTCGGTGTTTAGAGTGCAATAAATAATTTCAAACTTTTTTAAGACGTGTAATGGAAAGAATTTAGTCGTAATTGGTTAAAGGAACATTTTAGATTATAAAAATTTAAATCCTTATAATATTTAATATATTAATTAGATAAATTATACTTAGAAACGATTTTCTGTGTATTTTAGCTGTGCGCGTAATTAGTGACTTACCAAAGTCTTAGCCCTTTTAAGTAATTTTTTTATAATGCTATAGGAAGCTTAAATTTAAAATCTCGAAGATTTCACACCGGAACTAGAACTGGAAACTTGGAGAATAGTTTAGAGGCTTATCAGTAAGTCGGCTGCACGTGGAGAACGCGCATAAATAAATAGACGGTCACAATTAAAATTTATTACACAAATAATGTATTTAGTATTTGCAAAAGGTAGATATCAAATTGCAATATGACTTTCGAATTCCTTGAAAGTTTTCCCTAAGTTTTTCAAAGTCCTTGATTTTTCCAGAAATTCCTCTAATTTTTGTCAAAACTTTGAAATTTTTTATATTTTATTAGTTTGATATATTTTTAGATTGTTAATAAAAATTTTTAAGTATACCACAGTTACTAAAAAATAGGTAAATATTTTCGGCCAGGATTTCATGGACAATACTCCACTGTACGGCGCACAGTGGTTGAAAATCGACTATTTTCGGAAAAAAACCTTGTCAAACCCGATCTGTGAGCCGCAAAAAAATAAAGTTGATATTATCAAAACCACGATTGAATATCCTATAAAATGTATAGGTTCGAGCCCCGCTTAACCGGCTATTCGGATTAACCGGCAGTGTAAGGAAAATAGAAAAAAAAATAGACATCAATTTTCGACTCGAAATTGGCTAGTTTAAACACTTTTGCTGTTTTATGCAATAATATCATTGATACTACTTGCAATATAATTTTATTTCATGAAAACACCAAAGTTAGGTAAAAAAAACAAAACATACATAGCAACTATCAATGTTTTTTGTCGTTATATTTTAATTCTTAACTATTAAATGTATATCATATTAAAAGATAAGATTGGGATCATCCGACTTTAATATAATTTTGATAGGAGATGGTGGGATGGACTGTTCAATGAAGGTTTAATAACTGCAACTCTATCTGTGAAAATTTAGTTCCCTTATTCACGCTAAATAATAGCTGAACCTTTTTTTTAATACCAATCTTCTAAAAACAAATGGATTTTTTTTAATTTAATTTAATTAAATGAAAAGTGCTGAAGCCTTTAAGTTATCGGAGGTCATGTTAATAAACTTATTATTAATAATTTCCAAATTCATTCTAAAATCACGGTAGGTGAAAAAGTTGATTTATTATCGACTTAACAACGATTCAGACTGACTTTATAAATGATGCTACAGACCTGGTAAGTAAGGCATGATGTTTTACTAAACGATTAGTAATATCCTAATTCGAAGCACAAGCTCCATAGCGAATAAACTGCACGATATAGCTTAGGTATTTCAATAAAAAAAAATCCCACATGTACAGACGCAGGTGGACGCAGCTAGAATATTTTTTAATATTTCCTTGAATGTATCTTCTTCTTAAAAAAATGGATTTTAAAACTGCGCTTGAAAAATATGGATTACAAAAAAAAATTGTTGTCTTAATTTTATAGCATTTATTCGGGATTTTATTTCTGGGTTACAACATAGACCAAATAGCATCATTTTTATGCTAGTGTAATATGTGAGATCGCTTTTCATGATTATGACGAAAAATCGCTCTAAGAAACAAAAATGCGAGTTGTAAAAGTTTTATAGTGCTATAAATTTTCCGTTGAAAAATAAACCTTTTCAATGATCGATTTTAAAAGGGTCCTAACAAGTTTAAAAATCAGAATATATCCGAATAAATTGATGGAATGTGTCAAAAAACTATTCTATTAATTAATATAGAAACGAAAAAGAATATTCCAATACCTTCAAAAAATGTGTTTTTTCCGCCTTTCAACCACTGTGCGGCGTCGGGTCTTCGGGTCCGGTAAGCCTTATTCTATTTTATTCTATTGAAACTGATAATATTCATAATACGATGTAATGGAGCAAGATACATAGTGTTTAACCAGTTAATATGGAGGCAAAAGGGGGCCACAAATGAAGGGGGATCAATTGGTGATAGAGTTATAGATATAGAAAATATAGATAAGGTTACCATGTGACAAAAAAACATAGAATGGAGCTGTCAGAGCGTAGAATGAGGTGTACCGGAAGTTAATACTATTTTGTAGTTTTTTGACCCCCATTCTTTGGACTGTCCTCATCCTGTATCCGGTCAACCATCATTTATCCATATTATATATATATATATATATATATATATATATATATATATATATATATATATATATATATAACTTAACTTGGTTTGGTTTACAAATACGAAAGATTATAAAGAAAGTTAAATGATACAAGCATAGAATGAACAAACACTGAGCTTTATTTTATCACAACAATGCTCGATCTAACACATATGCGGTTAGATAATAATATATGATGATATTAAGGCAATAATGTAGCACACTGCTATACGTAACTCCCCCCCGCCAGTTTACGAACATTCTTCGTAAACTTTGACAAGCGAAGGCACGACTTAGGTGCCCAATGAGCAGTTCGATGGTTTCGTAGATCTAAATAAGTACAGAAAAAATAATGTTTTAATTCCTGGAAAATACTGAAATAACAAAATAAAAGAAACATAAACTGCACATAAAATAAACAAAATAGAATTCATAGTTAATTGACCCCTGCAGGAAGCTTGAGCTGTTCGATATGAACTGTCCGTCTCCTTCTTGGTTCTTTGACACTCTCGATAGTGACTATGTTATGTTCCCTGATAACGACCACTCTAAATGGCCCCTCATACCTTGTCACCTCTTTCCCTCGGTTGGAACTTAACCGCCTATATACAATGGTCCCAATTTTCAAATTGCCAATCACGTCTTTGACTTTGGAATTTTGTCGAGCCACCCTTCTGCTTTTCTCTGCCACCATTCTCCTTCGTGCTTTTTCCCAAATTTTTCCGAGATGTATCCGGTTATTTACCAAGTTTTTAGAGGTCTCCTCGTTCACCACCGTACTTCCGCTGTCCCGTTTTCTTACACGCAACCCGAAGAGCATCTCGAAAGGTGAGAATCCTGAACTCGTATGTATCGAGTGATTGTAGGCCGCTATCGCTCGCGGCATCGCCGCATCTGGTTCTAATCCCTTACCCACATGGTAAACTCTAAGGTGGTCACTGAGAGTACTATGTAGCCTTTCTATACCACCCCTACTCTTTGGATGACCCGGTGTGTTGAGGTGCCAATGAATGTCCAGATCCTTCATCGCTCTTCGAACGCTGCTGTTGTCAAATTCTCGTCCCGCATCCGATGAGATCCTATCGGGTGTACCATAAAATTGAAACCACGTTCGGAGGGCTTCTAACACAGATCCTGATGATCGTTCCTTTATGGGGTAGGCCATGGCCGTTTTACTAAAAATATCAATAACCGTTACCCATCTGTATCCCTTCCACGTAAACGTATCCACTTCTAGATCACTCAACGGTACATACGGCGTTGGGGTCTCTTCCTGCAATCCCTTCGGTGGATGTCTATCATATTTTGTTTTTAAGCAGACTTCACACAAGCCGACGATATCTTTCACAGTTTTTGCCATTCCCCACCAAAAATACCTTCTCTTCAATGCCTGTAAGGTTTCGTGTTCGCCCCGATGATTTGTTTTCCCCTGGTGGTATGCCAGTGTTACCTCCCTCTGTTGGTCCACCTCTTGAAGCGTTTCCACCATCATGGAACACCGCACGAACGATCGGTCAATCCCAATCTGCTCGGTTCTCCATAATCTTTTAATTTTTTCCCAGACGGTCGCATTCCCCACATAGAGGTAGTGAGTCTTCCCCAGCTTCGACACCTCCTTTAATGTTTTGCAAATTAATCCGTCTCGCACTCCTGGTTGCGACCAAATAGTTGCGATACGACTTCTCCCGTACTCGCTAAATGTTACCCGTATCCGTCCCGTGGTTGAAGTCTTCCAGATGATTTGCCGAGCCTTATCGTTTACAATGTCCTCAATCTCCTTCATCTCATCTGGTCTACTTTCCACCGCGCTTTCCTCTTCTGTGTCGGCACCACTTTGTTCGCTCACCCTTTCTGGCGTCCACTCTTGAAGAAATTGATGAGTATCCCCTGACGGATCTCCCGTATCCTCCCCTATAGCGTTAATAAGCACAGCTCGGGATAACCAATCGGCCACAACATTTTCCTTGCCGGGCTTATAAATGATCTCCATATTGTATTGGTTTAAGACTTACTTCCATCTAGTGACTCTCGCCGACGACTCCTTCAGTTTACCGATCCATTGCAAAGGTTTATGATCAGTGTAAACCCTAAACTTTCTCCCGAAAACATATGGCCGAAAATGGTCGACGGCCCACACGACGGCTAACAACTCTCTCTCTAGAGCGCTATATCGTGTCTCGGCATCAGTCAACCGTCTGCTCGCATAAGCTACAGGTTTATCTCCTCCAAACCCTTCTTGGGAAAGCACCGCGCCCATTGCGTATTCACTAGCATCCGTAGTTACGGTGAAGGGCTTCGTAAAGTCCGGGAATGCTAAAACTGGTTCATTCTGGAGTCGCTGTATGCATTTCTGTATGTTAGTTTCCATTTCCGCCGTTACAACAACCTTTCGGCCTTTTTTTAACAGGTTATTAAGGGGTACTAGGTATTCTGCCATCTCCGGCACGAAACGCCTATAATAGTTCAGGCAGCCTAACAACCGCCGTATCCCTTTGATGTCCTTAGGAATCGCCATCCTCTGCAGAGCTTCCACCTTACTCTTATCTGGTTTCACTCCCTCTTTCGAAATCGTATGTCCCAAAAAATTGATCTGGTCCTGGCCTAAATGCGACTTCTCTTCCTAAAATTTCAAGCCGAACTCCCTCATTCTTTCGAATACCCGTCGTAAGTGCTCCACATGCTGATGTTCGGATTTGCTAAAAACTAGTAGGTCATCCATATAAACTTGACAGAATGTTTCTTCGATTCCTCTAAGAAATTCGTCCATCAGTCTTTGGAAAGTAATTGGGGCGTTTTTTAACCCAAACGGCATACGTGTAAATTCATAATGCCCGCGTTCAAATGAAAACGCGGTCTTGCATTGATCTCTTGTGTGCATTCTGATCTGATGGTAGCCCGCCTTCAAATCCAGCGTACTGAATATCTTAGCTCCGCTCAGCCTATCGAGGATATCATCGAATCTGGGGATGGGATACTTCTCGTCCACTGAGTTTTCATTTAATTTTCGGTAGTCTATTACTACCCTATATTTCTCCTCGCCCGGCGCACCCTTCTTCTTTACTGCCCATAGAGGGTTATTATACGGGGAAGTACTATTTACTATATATATATATATATATGCCTTGTTTTTTAAGGTTATCTATCTCTTCCCTAATGTGCTTCCTTAACGCCTGCGGGTACCTTCTTTCCTTAACATACGTAATTTTCTCTTGCTTCAACGGTATCTCATGTACAGTCTCCCCCGTTGCCCCTAGTACGTCTCCTTCCCTAAAGAAAACGTCCCTAAATTCCTTTTTAAGTACTTTCCTCCAGTCTTCTGACTTGCTTATCGCCCCTATCTTCTCTCCGCTGTCCCACACTAGTTTATGGCCGCGATATCGCCTCCTCCCAATACGGATCTTCCATCCATCCCTAGTATTGTACAGCCGCACTCCCGCCATTCCAAGTAGATCGCAGCCAATGATACCGTCGTACTCGCGGGGCATTCCCCTTACAATATGTATTCTTAAACTACGCCTCCCCTTCGTCCACCTATCCAACCCTAAGACCGATTCCCCCTCAACCTCGCATGGGCCATCCAGAGTGATAAGGTTACAGGCACATACCTTAATCTGAAGCCTTCTCCCGCCATCGCATAACTCCTTCGCAGCTGCACGGCTCAGAATTGTGCTGGAGCTCCCTGTGTCCACCAAGAACCTCACTCCAGCCTCTCTTATGATGGGCAGACCGCCATACTCACCTCTGATATTGTTCACTAACGTGCGGTTGCCCCACTGCTGCCACCCTCCTCAAGCTACCACTCGTCCGCTCCTCGAAGCCGTCACCCGCCGTATTCCACTTCTTTTGTCTCTATCTCCTTCGCCTTCACTGCTGGTTGATTTTTCCTCCTCTCTTTCAGACTCAGATGACTCGGCTGTCCCGTTCGATTCCGAAAGCGCTCTACTTTTTCGGTGGATTCTCTGGGCATTTACCTCCATCGGCTCCGCCCTTGGCTGGTCTCTTCTCGAGTAAATGTAGGGACACTGCCTGGCAATATGTCCCTCTGTCCCACATTCAAAGCACCTGGTGCGGGGACATTGCGCCAATAGATGACCGCTCTTTCCACAGCCATGACACTTCCTCTCTTCTCTTCTTGGACTCAACCTCGCTCTGTTCTGCCTTGGTCTTCTCTCAACATTTACAGGTTTCTCCTTGCTTCTATACGTGAATTCTTTTCTTCTCAATGGGTTAGAATTATACTGAGGGCGCTTATATGTCACCCTGCTCCATCCTACATCTTCCATTTCCATGCGGGAGTCTTCTTCTCTTGCACTTGAGTCAATTAGATCCTGTGCACACTCCACAAATGTACGCTCTCTCGGGAATCCCTCCTTCTTTCCCGTTTCTTTGGCTAGCTGCACCCTGAGGATAGTCGACAAAAATGCCATCCTGGCATCTACCTCAACCGCGCTAATGGTCTCCCTCATTTTTTCTGTAACTTGTTTGTAACGAGTAAGCAGCGTCGCGGCATATTGTCCGTTCGTCTGACGTGGCATTTTCGTCTCTCGGAACATCTGAAAAATGTCCTCTTCCGGGGTCCATCTTCCACTTCCGTAAGCCTTCTTCAGTCTTTCCTTAACAACTGTCCAAGGGGTCTCCTCATCCGCTTGAATGTGATTCAAGATATTTCTTTTCACCCGGCAAACCAACGCTGCTTTCAGCGCCTCTCCGTCTTCTGGATTGAGTAAATTTTCCGCCGCTTTTGCCTCAATCCTAGCTATCAGCCTATCACCTCCTTTTAAAAAATGATTTAACTCACCTGTCTCTCCTGTGAATCGTTCCAAGTCCGAAATTGCCTTTCTTAGGTCTTGTGAGGTTGCTACTCTGATCTTCAACCATTCTAAAGTTGTCGCATGAGCACCTGCTAACGTCTCTTGGGGTAGCGAAGGAATACCCGGTACCTCAAGAGTCGTTGGCCTCAAAACATTAGTTGCCATCTCGAAACTTTCTCACTTGACCCTGAAACTGCACACTAAAAAGCAATTTCGGTAATTTCACAGTCCCGGGTTTCGGCACCACTTAACTTGGTTTGGTTTACAAATACGAAAGATTATAAAGAAAGTTAAATGATACAAGCATAGACTGAACAAACACTGAGCTTTATTTTATCACAACAATGCTCGATCTAACACATATGCGGTTAGATAATAATATATGATGATATTAAGGCAATAATGTAGCACACTGCTATACGTAACTTATATATATATATATATATATATATATATATATATGTATATATATATATATATATATATAGCTTAACTTCGAGTTGCTGGGACAGAATACATCGAATTTCCTCTAAGCTGAATCGATACAGACAGCGATGAGATATCCCTTTTAGTAGTAATCAAAGGTGGATGATGTTCCGCGCCCTATTGTCGGCTGTAAAACCTTCCCCGCCTAATAAATGAACGATTTCGTCGAGCAAGGACAGTCAGTTTACAACTTATGACAGAGGAATACGGCCCCGTTTTATGGTAGAGTAAGTACCGGAATGACAGGACGGTATGGAATGAGCCTGAGAATAAAATATATATTTTCCATTTAGTGGAATGTGCATAGATATTAGTAATGCTAATAAAAATTTTATAATATGGCCACGGCTTACGTGTTATATTTGGAAAAGTCGATTTATAATACTTACCTGATTGATATTGTTGGTATCGATACTGCCAAACGCCCCTGCTGTCTTCTTTGATAACTAAATGAAAATTGGAATATTGTTGGGGTTATGCCTTCACTTTGTATTGTGAGGTGACACAACCCCTAAATAAGTTACCTTTAAGTGGACTGTACGGGAAAATTGAATAAGATACATCTTAGATTATAATACATATCTATTAACCTATTTACAATGAATAAAAAGGGAGGAAATAAAATGTAAAATAAAACAGGAACAATTCTGGTTAGTGATGTAAGTATGAAAATAAATAATGGAGAAAATAAAATTGCGGAGTAATATAAATTAAAGTAATTAGATCGGTGACGAAGCAGCATGTTGAAATTGTTGGTGAATTTTAACTAGGTTGACTTACAGCGAATTTTGTTGGCCATTCTTCTCTACTGCCTCCTCTCAGGAGCCCAAGGGGCTGTTTTCAATCTACTACTTCATTATAACATTCATTTCAGCAACGAGAAATTTCTAAATGTACCAGGCCTGGATAGTGACTTACAGTTCACGAGACTTGATACGTTGGTCACGTGAGGATTCACGTGAGGCAGCTTAAGGTGGAAGGCATCGTCCTTTAGAGATCTAACAAATATAGTACTGAACCTTTCGACTAGTCCACCTGTATATATTGCCTCTTTTGCTCAAATATCAGCTTTTTCATTTTCTGAAATCCCTGTGTGTGAGCTTTGACCCGTAGGATTACGACGTGTTTTTTATTTTATAATAATAAGTTATATAGTGTTGTTTGATTCTGTACTGTAAAATGCTATAACTGTTTATATAAAAACTTCAAAAAAGCTGAAAAGCAGTATCAATATTCCTTTACTTTACTTTTTTCAGTCATGTAATTAATTTTATTCTGGTTGACGTTTCGCTTATTTTTATCAAAACATAGTCAAAACCAAAAATAAATCATCGCAACAAACATAAAACTATTAAAAGACTATTAAATTTTTTTTGAAAATGCAAATCAAGGTTAGGGAACATATCTAGAATTATGTTATATTAGATTAGTTTTGATAATTAGGATAGGGATCTTTAACGAAACCCATAGAGCTGGGTCAATAAATTTCTTAACGAACCCGTATAATCAACTAGCATATTACGAACTAAATCTATGTACATATAAATCTTCCCTATCAACATATAATATTAGTAACACATCGATATTCATATATGTTACACTTGTTTGTTTGTTTGTTTAACGTCACTTTATGCCACTAAGGCTAATCGGACGATAGGATAGGGATCTTTAACGAGTACCTGACATCGCACAGGCTCGGGATCTCCATTTTACGCCCTATCCGAGGGAACGTATAGCCAAGAATTTTTTACTCCCTTTAAAAAATCCTAGGGCTACCGCAGGACGCGAACCCGCGATCTTTAGCATTGTAGGTTGTTTTGCTAACCATTTTACCACATTCTGGATATGTTTCCTTACCTATATTGGCATTTTCAACGATTTCTATTGTATAAATGACATGCTTTGCAATATATTTTTAATAGTCTTTTAATAATTTTATGTTTCTTGTGATGATTTGTTGTTATTGATTTTGATGATCCACCTGAATGATCCTTGAAAGAATATTAAAGATATCCTGCAATATTCGAACTCAGGACTTTGAGTATAGCAGCTCAATGCCTTACCAATGAGTTTCCCCTCTCATTACTGAAATATTGTTACGTGAAACAAAACACAAAAAATGTGATGTTACATAGTTTTAGACTTGTTGGAACAGTTGAAACAAACTGTTTTAGTACAACACGATGTTCGAGTAAAATCTACGCTCATATAGAACCTTCCTGGCAGTCCTTCTTCAGACTAAATACAAGTGAAGAGGACTGAGATCGGGACTCCTGGGAGGCCAGCTAATGGTGCCTCTACGTGAAATCACTTTGTTTTGGAATAATTCGTTTACCGTAGCAATTGATAAGTCTGAAGTATGGCAAGTGGCCCCGTCTTGCTGAAACCATGTTCTAGAGTTATGTCCTTTAAACTCTTGAAGTTCTTGGGCCAAAAAACCTCTTATCATTTCACAGTAACGCTCACTATTTACACTATTTACTGCTTATTGATTACTAGCTAGGGTGCCCGGCTTCGCTCCGGTAGCTGTGTGGTAGTTTTAATAACAGAAAAACTTTAAAAGTAAAGGAAATATAGAACAAAGTTAGCACCTTCTTGAAAATTCGTTTGTAACTTGGTATCAATATTCTGCAGACTTGAGATCTCATATTGCATTAAATTTACTTAAGTAGGTATATATTATATATTGATTAAATATAATGTGTTAATCAATTAGCCTTCTTATGAGAAAATTAATTTTGTAAGGTATCCAGTCGGTTTTCTAATTGATATGTAAAATCATTATTTTATTTTGAAAGAAAGGGCGAAACTAATTATTTTCGCTCGATTTTTTAGTCATTTAAAAAGAACAGCTGAATAACCTTTACAATCTGAACCAAATGAATGAACAATAAACGTCGAGTGAAACACACCCTAGCGTTTCCTGGAAGCCTGGAGCTCGAACTAAATTTTTCATTCATAAACTCGTATCTCAATCTCAGAGAGGCTAATTAAATGGTGCGAGAGGCTTAAAATTCCAGTCCTTTTCTCTTCAATTTTACACTCTTAAGAGAAAAACGGAAACTTTCTTCTCCGTAAGTGGTCATATGGCTAAACGAAGACATAACTTCCTTAATCCTACGTGGAGTCGTTTCTGAGCCTTTTCGGCACGCACATTGTACACTTTGCTTTATAATATATATTGATTACTGTTTGAGATTCGAGGAGTGCCGGCAGCGTTATGGTGGACACCTAGACAATATTGTTTTTCCTAAATAAATTTCCAGTTCATTGTGTTTAAATAAAACGTAAATATCCTACTTGATATTCTATGTTTGAGATTTTATTCAACTTCAAACCCTGAATACTCTTTTTGGACACCCTGTATAAGAAGCGATAGACAGCATAGTTAGTCTTGTTCTGAAGCTCAAGTCACTCGGTTATTTTTGTGTTACTGAGTATGTAGTTACAAAGTGATACTTTTAGTCACCTGTTCTTTTATTTTTGCTTTCGTAGTTTGTGAGGCATTGTAAATTTTATTATTTTTCTTTGAATACAAATTGTACATATTCAGCATAAACATATTCATCTCATGATTGGATATTTCTCTAAAATTTTTAGAACCAAATTTGAGCTTAGATAGTTTTTCAAAATTAGTAATTAATAATAATAATAATAATAATAATAATGCTTTTATTTGTCTTTAGGGATTAGCCCTATACAAATAGAGTTAGCCGTACAAGATATAACAACATTATAAGCCATAAATCATATAACAATAGAAATAGAAATAATAACATATAAGTAACATTAAGAGCGTTAACAAGTACACATATAATTTAAACTGGCATGTCATTAAATATTTAGTAATTTTAACAAAACTTTGAGAATTTTAAATCTTAAATAAACAATATATATACGCATGCATAATATATACATATTAATAAATATGAACCCATAAATAAATAAATGCACGTATTTACAAAATTATAAAACACATATCCGTAATAAATTAAATAAATTCATTTATCATGATATTCTTATTGTTTTAATAAAATATTTGTATATTATCTTAAATTATCCATTAATCACAAAAGACCTCAATAGTAGGCATCTAGAAAAATAATTATAAATTTTCGATAGTGATTCCTTGGTTTTTACATTTAAAAATTCGGTAAATTGTGGAATGTTCATGTTTTCGGCGTCTGGAATATAATGCTTTCTAAGCTCAGAGTATATCGGGCAAGAAACAAACAAGTGGTAGAGGGTCTCTTTTGCTTCGGAATTACAGATTGAACAATTTAATTGAGGATTAATAATGTACACTGAGTTTTTATACGTAATTTTAACAATATGATTACCGGATAGTCTAAGCTGTGCCAACATTCGAAGCATGGGAAAGTGGCTTTCCAGTGATAAATAGGCTTGGGGTATTATTTGTGGATCCCATAAATTAACATAAAATGGGCTGTATGCCGAACTCGTTAATTTAGCCTTATCTTCTTCAATTAAAAATGATTTTAAACTATTTATCATAACAGGTATTTTTCCTTTTAACTCTTTTGGGTCCTCTATTAAAGTTATATCAGCGTATCCGTTTTTTGTAAAATTTGGTGAATTTGTGCTAGCCAATTATATTTTATATTTTTTTCCGGTTGAGTTATATACTGCTGTTTTAATTTTATGAGGCATTGTTTCGGATATCTTTCGTCCTTCATTTCTAATAATTTTAACATTAGTTTTAAAGTGTGTTTCATTAATGTATAAGTGGAGTGAACCACATTAAATTCCAACCTGACGATCCATTCCGGAGTATTTCGGTTTAAAGAAAATTATTTTTGAAAAAAGTTATATGTGCTCTTTCTATAATGTTAAGGTACCTGAGTCCCCAAATCGGTGCGGCGTAAAATAATACACTCATGGCTATGGCGTCATTTACTTTCAACCTGCCCTCCATGCTAAAATTAGTAATTTGTCACTTAAATCCCTTTATAAGCCTCAACTACTGAAACGTATTGTAAGTAGTGGAAGAATAACCTAAACGTTGTTTTTTTCTTCTTCTTCTTCTGACTGCTAACAGTGAGAATGTGACGGAATGCACCGGGAAAGGAGAGGAGATGAGAGGAGGTGGTTAGGAAAGAAATTCCAATTCCCGAGTTGTTGAGGGGGGGGGGGCGCGGCGCAGGGAATTTAATTTAAACTGAAACGGGAGAGCGGAGAAGTGAGGGCAATAAGGAGGCTGGATGATGGATAGCCGATATTATATTATACGAGTATTGTTGTACTTCCGAGGACAATGGCAGGAGTAAACAAAGGTATTCCCAGTCCTTCTACCTGTATTGTGAGGTCAGTCCTTATATCCTGACTGATGGCCCTACAGTACTGGGGCCATAATATATGATTCTCTTAATATTTCTATTATAAGTTCCTATAAAATACCATAAAAATAATGATTGTTTTTGAAAAAATACTAATGGCCGGGTGTACAATATTCGTATAAATGGGATTGCTTACTTAACACGTTAGGTGCGGCTGCGTATTTTAGGGGTATCCTGAATTGGACGGTATCGGTCCCCGGGGTCCGACTGCTGGGATGAGCCACAGACGATATCGAGCGTCGGGGTCCGATGGGAATACTTTGACGAAAGCGTTATCTTTTGAATAAAAGGGAATTAAATGAGCGTCTCAAGGGCATTAACTCTTGGTAAGGATTGGAACTAGACATATTGGGTTGATGCAAAATTAATGCAGGTTGAAAGTAGGCCATATCTTTACTTTTATTTAATCAAAACAATTTCCATCTGAATCAATGCACTTTTGCCAACGTTCGACAAGCTTTCTTATTCCACCAGAGAAAAAATCCGAATCCCTGGACTCAATGAAGTCACGAAAAGAATTTTCAATTTCATCCTGGTTTTGAAAAATTTTCTCTCTCAAAAAGTTGTCCAGATGCCTGAAAAAGTGGAAGTCTGTAGGAGAATAAGGTGGGTGTGGGAGAACTTCGTAGCCCAACTCGTGCAGTCGTCATTGCATTGGTTGTGCGACGTGTGGTCTGGCGTTATCATGGAGAAGGATAGGTCCCTTCCGATTCATCAATGCTGGGCAAAGACGTTGTAATTTTTTAATCATATTGTCAATTCCTTGACATTACTTGTCAGCAGTTATAGTCTCACCTCGATTCAGAAAGCTGTAGTGGATAACACCAGCAGTATACCACCAAACTGTGACCATAACTTTTTTTGGGTGCAGGTTGGGCTTCGGGAAAGGTTTTTGGTTGTTCATCTTTGCCCAGCCATTGGCTACAACGCCTTCTGTTGTCTTTTAAGATCCATTTTTCATCGCACGTCACAATGCGATCGAGGAATGGATCATTTTTATTTTTATTTTTATTTGTCACAAGCATGGAACAGATTTCAAAGCGGCGATTTTTTTGGTGGTCGTTTAATTGGTTAATTGGTTTAATTGGTGTGGCACCCACTTGGCCAACTTTTTTACCTTACCAATTACTTCCAAGTGGTGTTCAACTGTGGATTGGTTCACGCCGAGTTCTACCGCTATTCCTCGGGTGGTTTTGGTTGGGTCTTCTTCCACTATTGACCTCAGCTGGTCGATGTCAAGAGCAAAATGACGGCACCGACCTTCCTTGTCTTCGAGGTCGAAATCTCCACTGCGAAACTTCTGGAACCAACGCTGCACCGTGCACTCGTTAGTAGCCCCCTGACCCCACACTTCGTTAATATTACGAGCCGTTTGCGCAGCGCTGCGCCCTAATTTAAATTCGTAAAAATAAATTTGACGAAACTCGTACTTCGACATTTTCGATTTAAGACCTTTGAACACACTGAACAAAACGATTTTACTGATCAAATTCATGGTGAAAGAGAGGGTATTAGATAAGGTTGTTTTGGTATAATAATGATCAATGTTAGGATTTGATTTGTTTACACAATTGGAATTAAGATATTGCAATAGAGGAAACCTGCATTAATTTTTCATCAACCCAATAATAGGCGCAGGACAGACCGATTACAGGATTTACGCCATTCTTTAATCGAAAATCGGACCTCGGAGTCCGATTCTAAAAAACATCAGAATTTAAGCTGTTAGCAACATTTTCTGCACTAAAATGCAATAATCTCATTAAAAATCGACTAAATTGAGTTTTTGAATGTAAGACATCGGACCCCGGGGACCGATGCCGCACCTAACGTGTTAAACAGACGATTAAACAAAGGATATTGTTCAAGCCTGTTGTACAATGTAGAATCGCTTCATCAAATTTAGTGATAAGGGTTAAACAGCGTTTAAAGTCGAACAGCCAAGATTGGCCGCTTAAATAAACATAAGTTACTAGCTAGGGTGCCCGGCTTCGCTCCGGTAGTTGTGTGGTAGTTTTAATAACAGAAAAACTTTAAAATCAAAGGAAATATAGAACAAAATTAGCACTTTCTTGAAACTTTTAACATGGTATCAATATTAAGATTCTAAATCTGCAGATTCATAGAAACTTTTTTTTTAAGACCTTTCTTCCAGTTCAATCTCCCTTAAGATATCCCCCCCCCCCCGTAATTTGGCTGGACACTGCACCTACTATTACAAAGTGAAAACCAAAATATCATCAGGGCCCAATTTTTTCATCATATTTCTTTTCATCCTGAACTATGAGGGGTGATAAAATCTTATTGGAAAAAATGCTGTAATTGGATTTAGTCACTTTGTCAACTGGAATGCTCATCATACATAGTAATAAAACCATCTTTCATAATTAAATACAATAAGAACATTTCAAACATTTTATTTTCGATTTATAATCAGTCAATTCAGCTCTCCTTTTTTGTTTTATGTCTGTTTTTATTCGCTCACTGTACTACTCAAAAATGTTCGCTCATATTGCATTAAATTTACTTAAGTAGGTATATATTATATATTGATTAAATATAATGTGTTAATCAATTAACCTTCTTATGAGAAAATTAATTTTGTAAGGTATCCAGTCGGTTTTCTAATTGATATGTAAAATCATTGTTTTATTTTAAAAGAAAGGGCGAAACTAATTATTTTCGCTCGATTTTTTAGTCATTTAAAAAGAACAGCTGAACAAACACATAACCTTTACAATCTGAACGAAATGAATGAACAATAAACATCGAGTGAAACACACCCTAGCGCTTCCTGGTAGCCTGGAGCTCGAACTAAATTTTTCATTCATAAACTCGTATCTCAATCTCAGAGAGGCTAATTAAATGGTGCGAGAGGCTTAAAATTCCAGTCCTTTTCTCTTTAATTTTACACCTTTAAGAGAAAAACGGAAACCTTCTTCTCCATTAGGGGTAATATGGCTTAACGACGACATAACTTCCTTAATCCTACGTGGAGTCGTTTTTAAGCCTTTTCGGCACGCACATTGTATACTTTGCTTTATAATATATATTGATTATTGGGTCGCTGTCCAAGTCGCTGAAAAAAATTAAATTATCCCAGTCTAAAATTTAATTTATATTTTCCAGAATTTTAAGCCCTAAATCTTTCATAAGAACGTCTTCCGTTTCTTTCTTTCTTTCTTTTTTTTTTTTTTTTTCAAAGCTTCTCCAACATGGCCTTGTATGCAATTTATATTTTTGTTTAAAAATATAAATTGGGAGCGCATACCAGTTAAGTTGACAGTGCACCCTCTAATGGCTGTTTAACGAAACAGGACTGATAACATTTTTTACAACAGATAAATGTAGTTCTGCAGTTAATCACGGAATCTTGTTCAAACTACATTTGTCTGATTCCCTTTTTTAGCAGGGAAGTGTACACCCGGCCATTAGTTGTTATCCTTATATATATAAAAATCTCGTGTCCCGATGTTTGTCTATCTATAACTCAGAAACTACTCAACCGATTTTAATGAAATTTGGCTCAATGTTTATAGTTTTGGCCAACTTAAGAGATAGGATAGTTTTTAACTTGATTAGTGACAAAAATAATTCTTATATAGCGAATTATTGCATATACAGTAGATCGTGTTTCGATTTATTAAGATGGCTTCATATGTCGATTTCATAACCTTTTTGTTTACAAGCATATGGTTACAGTAATTAGTGTTGTGTTACCTAAGTGCAGTTATTTGTTCAAATTGTTCCATTATTATATTCCACAGACAAATAGTAGTACAAATCTTTGTATTTATTGTTAGTTTTCATTAAAGAATAAATCAAGAAAAGGTTACAACAAATTCTCAAAAGTGTAGGTGTTTTTCCTTCCTTTTCCTTTTTTATTTATATGTCATTTCAATTGCTACCTAAACGCTCAAACACTTTGCTTTGGTCCACCCTGATATCAACTTTTAGAAAAGTAAATACATTTTAATAACTTAAAATTGGCTATAATTGTAATAAAAATAGGAATAATTGGAAACAGAAGAAAGTGTTTTATATATGTAAAATTTAAAAAATGTCAGATTAAAAAAGATTTTGTATTGTGTTTTATTTGTTCATATTGTTCCATTATTATATTCCAAAGACAAATAGTAATATCTTTGTATTTATTCTTAACTCTTAACTACTCTCGTCGGGTCATATTTACCCGTAACAAGTTTCATTTCATTCTATTTACACCTTTTTGGCATTGAATGATCACCAAACTTTGACATATTCTTTGTTTAGGCTCCAGTTACATCTTGGCAGTGTCTGAAAAATAAGGGAGATGTTTATTTTATCTAAATCGATATTTTGACCCGAGGTGAGTAGTTGTGTAAGCCATTTTTTTGTGTCCGCTGCGGGGACTAAATTTATATAAAACCACTCATTTCTTATCTGTTTTATTCCAATTTAACTGCAAAGGTTCTTAGAAAAAATTTTGAATTTAAATCAAAAGAAATTATGTTAATAATAATAATGTTAAGGAGTTCCTTTATTTTAGTACTTCACTTCAGACCTATAATTCACATGTTATTCATATTTTAAAACTTTCATTTATTGTATACATAAATAAATATATATTTTCAAGCCTTCTCCTGTTGTTTAAAACTAATATCTTACACCGTAAGGTTGTTTAATATTTTTTTTTTGTTCTGGGTCATATTGACCCAAGGTGAGTAGATAAGTTATATTGATTCAGGTGAGTAGTAAAGGGTTAATTTTCATTAAAGAATAAATCAAGAAAAGGTTACAAAAAATTCTCAAAATTTTAGGTATTTTTCCTTCCTTTTCCTTTTTTATTTATATTTCATTCCAATTGCTACCCAATCGCTCAAAAACTTTGCTGTGGTCCACCCTAATACTAACTCATAGAAAAGTAAATACATTTTAATAACTTAAAACAGGCTATTATTGGAATAGTGTTGTATACATGTAAAATTTAAAAAATATCAGTGAAGATTTTGTATTGTGTACTTCGCAGTACTTCAAATACCCTATGTCTTTGCTCATCCCTCAATGTCAGCGGCCATATTTCGCATCCGTCAAGGACTGTTGGAAGATTAATAGTTTTGTGAATCCTAATTTTTACTTTCACTTACCTATATATGAAATATATAGTAAGTGGAAGTATTGCGATCGTGAAAATTTTCGACTTCCGGTTTTCAACGGAAATACACGTTTTGGGACCCCCTGAGTCGAAATAACCAAGTCCCGCGAAATGGTCTGTGTGTGTGTGTGTGTGTGTGTGTGTGTGTGTGTGTGTGTGTGTGTGTGTGTGTGTGTGTGTGTGTGTGTGTGTATGTGAACAGACTAGCTCAAAAACTATAAACCGTGGGAACCTGAAATTGGGTATTTAGTGTAGGTATATGCCCGCGATGTGACAGCAAAAATTTCATCAAAATTGCTCAAAGGGAGGGGGTACTTTATTTAATAACTTTTTACGTTTTTTTCGATTTTCTCAAAAACGGCTCTAACGATTTTGATTAAACTGAGTATTTAATCGATTTATACGCCCGAAATATGACTGTAAAAATTTCATCAAAATTGATTAACCGGAGGGGGGACTTTACTTAATAAATTTTGTAACATTTTCACGTGTTTTTTTTATTTACTCAAAAACGGTTTTAACGATTTTGATCAAACTTGGTATTTGATGTATTTATACGCCCGAGATGTGACTGTAAAAATTTCATCAAAATTGATCTACGGGAGGGGGGACTTTACTTAATAAATTTTGTACGATTTTCACATGTTTTTTTTATTTACTCAAGAACGGTTTTAACGATTTTGATCAAACTTTGTATTTGATGTATTTATATGCCCGAGATATGACTGTAAAAATTTCATCAAAATTGATCTACGGGAGGGGGGACTTTACTTAATAAATTTTGTATCATTTTCACAGGTTTTTTTATTTACTCAAAAACGGCTTTAACGATTAACAAAAATAAGATATGAATGTAGAAAAATGTGTGACTTTGGGAAATGATTATTAGCAAAACACGTCAATTTCTAATCTAAGTAAGTTGGTAAGTGAAAGTTGTGTGTTGCGCGCACGCACCAGATTTTTAAGTTTCGGGAAAGAAGGCGTGAGCTAAGCAATTTCGCTACTAAAAAGTATTTCGTTTTTTCTAATTACCAACAGTTTAGTTACCATATGTCATCGGTATATATGGTAATTATGGTGTTAGGATGGGTTGGAATATCAGCTGTGTGATCTTGAGTGGGTGGAAATCATCTTGAGGAAGCTCAGTAGGATGGGATATAAATGGAATCAACGAATCATCAAATTAAAGATGATTGATTTGACGCAATGAACATATTTATGGTGAACATATTTGGATTTTATTAATTACAACACAGGTGCTTGGTACCTGGTACTACTTCAGCCTAGAACCAGCGAACCATGGAACCATAACGTAGCACCGTACCATCACATAGTGTTCCCATATCGACATATATGGACGTGTATGTATAGCTATTAATGACATTGAAATATTGCCATTTAAAGCAGACGTAGTCATTAAAAGATTTGTTAGACGTTACATTCTAAACTGAAATTAAGTAAGTGTTAACTTTTTTTGCCTTGATAATGCACGAGTTGGCGGAATGTTCATTTGTTAGTTTTTAACTACTATTAGAAGACTTGTAAAATTATGTAATAATATCCTTTGATATTTTCTATCCATTATTAATTTATTTTTGATAATATTAAGATAGTTTACCATAGTAAGTAAAGTAGTTTATATAGTTGGTAGTGCATTCGGAAAGAATAAAACTAATATAGAATATGATTGTGATGCAACGTTTCATTATCAGTTCTTTAACAGGACTAAATTGGTAACAAAATATCAAATAATAAAGAGAAAGTATAATAATAAATATAAAATTTACGAATAAAAAATATCTAGATGATGTAAGTAAGAGATAAGTAGATGGTAATGATAAATTAATAAAGTATAATAATTATAATAATAGATTAATTTTTTTTTAATTTTCTTTTGCTTTATATCTAATTCTTTATATTCGATATCTTGATTAATTAAAAAAAATATACCTCTTTTTTTTTGTCCTTACAATACCTTAATGTTTGAAGCATCGGCTCACTATTTATTAATACTTTTATAGGACTATATAAGCTTTCTAATTTATATGTCGACATTTTAAACTTTATCTGAATAAACTATCTTGATTTAAATAGTAGCTTTTCGGGTTCACTTGTGGTATAGTGGTTAGCAGAGTAACCTACAATACTAAAGATCGCGGGTTCGCGTCCCGCGGTGATCTTTGGATTTTTGAATGGTAATAAAAATCCTCGAATAGGAAGTAAAATGGCCTGTACAAGCGAGCCTGTACGAGGGCAGGTACTCGTTAAAGTTCCTATTCTAATTATACCTGGATAGGCAAAATTTAGGACTCCTGTAGCATCGTCCGATTAGACTATGTAGCATAAAGAGACAATTAACAAACAAGAAAAGAAGCGTTTTTCTCAATTTAATTGATTTTTTTTCTTTTTTGAAACACATTTTTACTCTTGTTTTTCTTTATTATCCTCTAAAAATTATTTATATAATTAAATTAAGATACCTTCTTAAAATATATAGATACCTATTCAAGTGTAATAATTGCACTGTTGTTTATGAATCTAGATTAAAACATTTATTATTATTATAAAAAAAATGGATCTTATTTCATCATTTCATTAATATTTTTTTTTTTTTTTTGTTTCAGGTATGTCCTAATTCCAAGAATATTAAAAATTGTCTAGTCCTGACTAATGCTTAAGGTAAAAATATATAATCATTAAAAATAATATTAAAAGCTATCAATAGGATCTTTTCTTCATTATTTTTGGTACAACTTTTTTATTTTAAAGATTAAGAAGTCTAAATATTCAAAATCAATTCATAATAACTGTTTTTCCTGAGTGAATTCTTCTTTAATTAGTAAGTAAGTAATAATATTGTAACACTAATTATTAATTTAATGCATACTATAAAAATAATCTTGTTCCGTACAACTTCCGCTTTGTATAATAGTGATGCTTAGTGTAAAATCGATTGATGGATAAACCATTGAGCTATCTGTTGCACAGCTTGATATAGCATTAGAGTCGATTAGTGCTATGAATCGATGCTAAATATATTTATCCAGCTTATCGATAGCCAATTAGTTCCAGTGGCCCTTCAGTTATTGCTCTAGTGCTGCTCTCTGCGTCCACAACATTATAAGCTCTATTAGTAGGTATCTTGTAAGAATCTTTTTTGGTGGGTTTGATCGTATGTACATATTTTTATCTGTAATAATATTAATTTAAAAAATTAACAAATGATGCTCTGCCGTAAGCTAGAAGAAAATTGTCTTCAAACGCGTGATGAATTTGTCTTTATTTAAACAATTATATAACGATTTTCAGCGGCATAATGTTTTACTTTCTCAAAATCTAGATCTTCATAAAAATATTAATGTTACCTTTAATGCCTAATTAAGGGTAACTTGGAAATTTTATTCGATAGCTACCAAAGCGTAGAATGCAGATCTGCTAGTAATGCTAGTAGCATATGCATTTATTTTATGTGCTACAAATCGACAGTAATTTCATTACGCGAGACCTGACTGTATGGGTAAAACCATTGCACTTCACTTTGGAAAAAAAATAATAAATTAAAAAAAAAAATCAAGTAATTTCTTCATTAATTCAAGATTAAACAGTGAAATGACAATAACAATTACGTTTTTTTTGGCGTAACCGTATATTTGGGCTTCGTAAGTCCAGATTGTAAGTAGGTATAACTCTTTAGTTTTTCGGTCAATGGTAATTTTGATCGTTTATTTAAAAGCAATAATGCACGTTAAATTTTAAATATATCACATAAATAAGCGGGTGATTCGCATTTGAATTGACCATTTAGTGTCCCTGAACTTAACATTCGTTTTTCAGGTATTTTTTTATATCCAAAAATTTTTTTTGGTATTTGTTTTATAGTCTTCTGTTGTAGCAAAACGACGGTAACATTTAAATGAACCTAGGCATCATAAAAAACAAAATATCTCAATGTGAAGTTTGAAAATGTCACGAGTGTTACAGTCCCCAAGCTGGTTATGCTTAGTTCACCATACCCTGAAATGAACCCCTGATAATTGATTAAATTTGAACAATGAGGTATTTCATTTTAATACGGTGGTGTTTCAAGTTATGAATGATATTTTTAGTCACCTCTAATACTTCGAATGTAAATCAGGAAAATGAATCTGTCCCCAAGGTTAGTAGAAAAATTCATGGCGAGTGTTGTCGGCTGTTCTGGGCAACACTGTTCTTTGAAAATGTTGGGAATGGCCATGATAACCTTTGTTTATAATACCGGCTATCAGTCGATGTGCAAACTTGGTGAAGAAAGTATCGAATAGGCAGTTATTTGATATCTAATACAAATTAATGTATATCACAAAAATTAGTTGTCACGAGTGTTACGTTCATTGTATGTATCAGCGTTCATTGAAAAATCCGAATGATACGGGCAAAAGATGTATGTTAGGGACATTTATTCGAGTTCATCGTCTCATATATGTTCGACACTTGGTTTATCTAAGGATAGAGATTTTTTGTGAAAATGTCACGAGTGTTACGTTACACTCGTGACGGAAAAACAATTGTGGGCAAGTGTTGTTATTGTTATGTTTACATGCCTACATGATTCATTTCTTTTGTAAAGCCATTTTAACAAGCTGTAGAAAGGGGCAATAGAGATAAGAAAAAATTGACTTGGGACATAATGTAAAATATATTCTTAATAAAAAAGAGATGTTGGCCAAGAGAAAGAAAATAAGCAAATCGGCAGCTTGTAAAAATATTCAGTCTACTCAGCTTGTGAAAATACCTCTCAGTCTTTGAATTTGACCTAAATGTAAAGCAGTAAACGAATTAATTATGGGTGAATCGTTGACACTGAACTGAGTGAAAACTGAGCAGCATATATATTTCACAACGAGATAATCAATGAGCTGCAAAAATCCGACGAAAAACCTAAACCTTGACAGAACGACTTATTCGTAGGTCAACTAGCGAGAAAGAATAGGCTACTAAGCTTGGCAATTAAATGAGTAGGAATAGACGCCAGCCTAGTAATGATTGTAAGACAAAAGGAAAACAAGATTCGATGCCTTACAAATAAGTTTTTATGCTGTGATATGTAGTGACGAGAGTGAGCGAGAATAGAAAAAAACAAAAAAAAAATTACAAAAAATAAATTAACAAAAATACAGAAACGCTCCTCACAAAACTCATTTTTGACTAGAAAAAATAATAAAAAATACTAATACTGAACAAACTGACAAACTTTGTTCACCTTTGTTTTCTTGAACATCTTATTGATGATATTCAGATTAAATTTTATTTATAAGTTAAATTTTTTTAAACCCAAAATTCAATTTTTAAAAAAGTCAAATAGTCAAATTAAATGAGAATCACCCATGCAGATCTCCCGGTAATGCTAGCACATGCATTGATGTTATACGCTAGGAAATCGACAATGATATTTTCAAGACATAAATTAAGATTAAAGAATAAAATAATATTTTTTCTCAATTTTTATAATTTCCAAAGCGACTGTATTTGTTTTAATATTTTTGTTTAATTTATTATTAATTTATTCATTAGGACCCAACTTTTTATTTTCTCCTACAGCTCGTGAGGTATACAGATATATATTAATGCTAATAGTATTGTGGTATATAGATATATATTAATGCTAATAGTATTGTGGTATACAGATATATATTAATCCTAATAGTATTGTGGTATATAGATATATATTAATGCTAATAGTATTGTGGTATATAGATATATATTAATGCTAATAGTATTGGCCTAGTTCTTCCCCTATTGGCATCAGCCGTGTTATTTTCGCCAAATGGGATTGTTTGGAATTCTTTTCTCATTCTATTCTCTTCAAGAGCTCTCGGCTATTTTAAAACATTTATTTTTGTTCCATGTGTCATAACATTTACTATTTCTTAGGTCTAATTTTGTAATAACCGCGTGAGGCCTATCTGTTGATAATAATAGGATTTAATATGGTATACAGTTTTATTATAGATAATTTTAAATTAGATACTACAAAAAAAACAAAACATGAAAACATAAATCATTATCCACATGATTATATTGTTAGTACTTTTCTTCATTATTGCTTGATCCTTCTGAACCATTCTTCTCCAGAATTTTTTCGGTTCACAATTACGGGTGGATGGTAACCGGTTTGAAAAGTATGTTATTATATATGGAATGGATTTTACGTATATATTTTTCTGAGTTTATTATTATCAATAGGAAGCTAAATTCAATCGTTTTATTGCATTTCGAATCGTTTAAACCCATTTTTATTTTACATATTTCTAGTATAAATACATATTGGGTCTATCTTTTTCTTTTTTATTTCACATCTCATAATTTTTATTGCTTCATAAATTTTTAAAAACGAAAATTCATACCAACTTATAGTTTTAGTGGCATAGTAAACTGCCCACAAGAAGTGGACCACTTATCAAAAGTTAGGTAACTCTCTTTTTAAACATTTTTTTTTTCTTTTTTCGGTTGGCGCATTAGACCTACTGAGACCTTTGGCCGGGCAGTGTGGTCTTCTTACAGACATTCGTGTTGCTCGCGGGAGTACAGACAGCCTGGAGGGAGTAGCCCAAACCTCACGTTGCTGAAACCAATCCCATTGGAGCCAATTTGGCAGTGTCCTTCCCACCGATGGTGTCTCGGGATGGGTGCTCTCTCGGGTTCAAGGACAGTGACAAACTGGTCTAGGTCCAAGGATTATGGTAGCCCAGAGTCAGCAGGCCCCGAGGACTTATATTTCTTTCCCTGAAGCATACCGTCCATGGACCAAACCTCCGAGCGGTTACTGACATCCTGGAAAACCACACCACGATTCTCGATGAGATACACAGGGAAGGTTCATCACTCCTACGCCCGGTCGGTGTGAGTCGCCTCCAGTAGGCTGACGGGCCTCACATACCCGGGGGTGGGGGTAGACTTGGACTTCGTGGCTTTTATTGGTGGGCGGTCACCCGAATGGAGCGGTCACCCATCCAAGTACTGACCACGATGGACGTTGCTTAACTTTGATTATCTATTGCAAACGCCGTTGTCCACACGGCCATCCCGGCCCCCTCTCTTTTTTTTATTGAATTATTTTTTATTTTATTGATTTATTTTTGTTGAACAAAAACCATTAACAATCGGTAAGTGAGGTACTGTAAGCACAAATATACAAAAAAATAACCAGAATTATGTTTTTTTTTCTCTTTTTAAACATACTTCTGGTTATTTTTTTGTATATTTGTGCTTACAGTACCTCACTTACCGATGATACTTATTGTTAATGGTTTTTGTTCAACAAAAATAAATACACAATTAACAAAAGTTAAGAAAAATTTATTTTTTTAAATTAAATAAAAAAATTGTACAATATAAACATTTAAATTTTTACAAATATTGGTTTTCGTTTCAATTTAACCTTCTTCAGTAGGGTGTTGGACCCCCTCTACTTTGAATTAATGCTTCAAATCGGCGATTCATACTCCTTATTAAGCTCAATATGTAATTTATTGGTAAATTAGCCCATTCCTCAATTAAAGCAGCAGCAACTTCATCCAAGTTATCTGGACAAGATTAAAGCATCTGTAATTGCCGTTGGAGTTAGCCCCAAACATGTTCAATTGGACTCATGTCTGGTAACAAGCAGGACAGTTTATGCGCGTTATTTCTTGTTCAGCTAAATAACGTTGAATAATCCTTGCCCTATGAGGACGAGCATTATCATCAACAAGATAGAAGTTCTCACCCGTTGCTTGGGATAAAGGAACGATTACAGGTCAGATGACGTTGCTCAGGTAGGTTTGTGCGGTTACGTACGGTTATGTTCATTTCTGAACAGTACAAGCCGAGTTTTTCGATTACTTATTATCCCTCCACACACCATTATTGAGCATCCTCCTTAAGAGCGAACTGGTCCAGTCATACCTGGGCTCAATCGCTGGTTTGTCTCTCGCCACACTCTAAATCGTCGATCTTGATGATGGAGAACAAATTTCGATTCGTCAGTAAATAAACAATGGTCCCAGTCCTGGTTAGTCCAATCAACATGTTCAGGACCCCACAGGGGTCGTGCTGCCTTTAGTTGTCTTTAGTTTATTTAAGGGTGATTAAATAAACCTTCCTCTTTAAACAAACGCCGGTCTTCTTGCCTTCAAAGCAAATTCATTCAGGCGGTTTCTAACCGTATAGAAATAGAAAGAGAGTATGCCACTATTGGTACCGGTCCAGTCTCGCTCCGCTCCCGGTCCGGTCTCACTGGCAAAATATTCTAAAGAGGAATAGAAAGAGGGTAATCACGAAATTGGTAAAGGTCCGGTCTCACTCCGCTCCCACTCCAGTCTCGCTCCTGATTCACATTTTAATTATTTTTTGCTTTAATATAATTGTTAATGATCTGACGTTTTTCATAATATATTTCATTTTTATTCAAGTTTCAAATTGACCGTTGTTTAATGATAGCAATGATTGTATAGTCAATAAATAAGTGACCGTTTTTTACATTAATTCATTGAAAATATAACTTTAATATAAAATGAATTTTTCTCGTGGACAAACCGCTTCACACGAAGATTCTGTGTTTTATTATCTTTTTGGTGATTTTTACTTTCACTTACCTATATATGAAATATATAGTAAGTGGAAGTATTGCGATCGTAAAAAATTTCGACTTCCGGTTTTCAACTGAAATACACGTTTTGGGGCCCCCTGAGTCCAATTAACCAAGTCCCGCGAAATGGTCTGTGTGTGTGTGTGTGTGTGTGTGTGTGTGTGTGTGTGTGTGTGTGTGTGTGTGTGAACAGACTAGCTCAAAAACTATAAACCGTGCGAACCTGAGATTGGGTATTTAGTGTATATATATGCCCGCGATGTGACAGCAAAAATTTCATCAAAATTGCTCAAAGGTTGGGGGTACTTTATTTAATAACTTTTTACATTTTTTTCGATTTTCTCAAAAACGGCTCTAACGATTTTGATTAAACTGAGTATTTGATCTATTTATATCCCCGTGATATGACTGTAAAAATTTCATCAAAATTGATCTACCGGAGGGGGGACTTTACTTAATAAATTTTGTATCATTTTCACATGTTTTTTTTATTTTCTAAAAAACGGCTTTAACGATTAACAAAAATAAGTTATGAATGTAGAAAAATGTGTGACTTTGGGAAATGATATTTAGCAAAACACGTCAATTTCTAATCTAAGTAACTTGGTAAGTGAAAATTGTGTGTTGCGCGCACGCACCAGATTTTTTTTTTTTAAATCATTTCAAGCGTATTCGAATACATTCTGGAAAATTTTTAAATCATTTCTTCACCATTAATTAAATTAATTTATAATTATTATCATAGTATTGCAATATATCCTTCTTGTTATATGTTTCGATAATACTATCTTCTTCATCAAGAAAAGTACACTTAACAGCTATTTCTACAAATGAAAAGTTGAACTTTTTTTGGCCATGAAATTGATGAATAAATAAATACTTTAATAAATGAAAGTTAATCATTAATTGAAATACAAATACAGACGACTTCGATTACTAATGTCTTCGACCGTTCAAAAGTGAACGGTTTAAAATTATATAATGTGAATATGATAAGACATTAGGAGAGCGGACCGGGAGTGGAGCGGAGCAGAGCGATAGTGTGAATTGGGTAGAGCGAGAGCGGACCGGGAGCCATAAGCCAAGCAAAGCTAATATGATAGGATTATTATTAAAATTAGCAATATGATTTATTTATGTTTGCTAACAGAATCAAGACCTCTGAAATCGGTTGACACACTACGACTACTGGAGTTGATAACACACAAACACCCGACCACTTCCCAATATGTGGGTGCCCAGCCCGCGAGAAATTCTACGTAAATTAGACTTGCCGTTAGCCCGCTTGTTATGTGTAGGGGGAGGGCCTGTAAATCCTAATGTTGGCCTCGTGCCCAAACTGATCTGTCACTTTATTCTGAATTTACAATCATTATTTGTGACTTTGCTTCATGTGTTCTCCTCCTAGCTAGGGAGCTCCCTTCGAAGTGTTATATACATTTGGCTGATGTTTGTCGCGGATATTACTTGTAACGGTACCGTTCTGAGTGAAATTTTGTGAGTTCATTATTAAATTGATAAACCTAGTCTTGTAACAAAATTTTTTAGTTTATTTTATTTATTTATATTTTAAGTCATTTGCGCCTGCGCTGTAGCGCATCTAGCAAATTTGTGGATAGTGCGAAATTTATCTTCGATTAGCTTGATATAAATTATTTGCTCGAGCATATCTCCAGGACATTGTCTTTTTAATCTTCGTTGGACGGGTAACTGGGACGAAAGAGAAGAAACAAGTGGGTTTGGATGGTTGTGAGTTGAAGTGTGAAAAGTAGAGTATTTGTCGTGAATGTATGATTGTGATGATGGAATGTCCATGTCTTTGTGTATTGTGTTGTTAGAAATGTTGGAAATGGAGCGTTTACAATTTTTCGAAGAATTTTTGATTTTGCGGTTTGAATTTTGTTTATGTGTACTTTTTTTGCGGAACCCCAAAGTTCTACTCCGTAGGTTTTAATATCGTGTTGTATATCAGTCTTTGGTTTCGTAAGTTAAGTGTTGATCTGTAGTCTAGGAGGTGTGACAGTTGTTTATATCGTCTTGTCTTTTTAGTTTTGTATGTATGTTCCAAGTGAGTCTTTTCTCCAAGTACAATCCAACGTAACGTACATAGTTTTTAGGTGGCACAGAAGTATCAGTAATTTTTATTGGAGGGCATGTTGGCTTCCTCAGTGAGAAACTTACATGGTTCGACTTAGTTGCATTTATTTTTATTTTCCACTTTTGGAACCAATTTTCTTAGTGAAATGGGTGATTCTGAACGGCAATTGATGCTGTTGTGGGATCTTTGTGGGAAGAAAGGATAGTTAATAACAGCAACAGCTCTGTAACAAAATTTAAAAAATAAGTAGGAAATTGACGAGTAGCTATATTTAAAATTGAAATACAAATGTATCTAATGAGTCCTTATACACTTACCACGACAGCGCTTACCTTCAAGCAACATAGATTGCTACCGTAACGGTCATGACAGACTTATTGTAAATCCCAAGCCACTAACTCCAGCTCTAAAAATTCGTTACAAACCGCCAAAAAAATTGTTGAGGCTTTAACCACGAGATTTTCAGCATTAAGTAGTGATACATATATTTTTTCTTTTACATTTAGCCGATGACGTGTCTGGGCGCGGGTATTAGGCCATCTTTATATGTGAAGTAGCCTTCGGAGTAGTGCTTCTCCGTTATGTACTGTATCCAGTTCAGGCGCCTAACTTTCTTTAATCATTTTTTACTTCTTTTAGCGAAAAGTTTGCTTTTTTAGTCTTCGTACTTGCTATATAACGTTAACACATTATGAGCGGCTAGCTTAGGATATAGGACAGTGCTGTGTAGCGGGCCAATTTGCCAGCTAAGCAAAATATATGCGTGTGAAAATAAACTTGATGGACGTAAAAGTGATTGTTAGATTTTTGCTAAATTTGGTAATGGGTCTTATCTGCTACTATATTTTATGTACATTTATTTATATTCTTATATTTGATAAATATTATAGTAATCATTTAAAAGGATATTTCAGGAAAATACTACAAGACCCGTGTAAATAAAAAATAAACGGTATGACAAACATTTATTAAACGGAATGAATTAGTGAGACTCTAGACGACAAATACTTCGTCAAACTCATAGTAAACAGAGTTCAGAAATATAAACCTAGCAGAAGTGAAATTTGGAAGAGAAGCAAACAAATTTTGTTATTTATGATAACTTTGTATGTTATGTGTGATGTGTTCCTGGTAAAAATAAACTGATATAAATGTTTGATAAAACATTATTCTTCCCCTTGTGTTACTTAAAATTACTTATTTTAAACGGGTACTAATACCTGCCCCGCTCATATTGCGTTATGATATTTTTCTAATTTTTGATTATTTTAATTAAAGACAAATGATTGTATCACGGCCGGGAATCGAACTTGGGCCCTCTACATCTCCGTCGCAGCGCTCTTTCCACTGAGCCAACTGTAGGACCAATCCTAGATTTGTCGATCCTTTATCTTCTATGATCCCACCCTCCAATTCTCTCCACATTGCTGCGTAGTAGGGTAAACCGTACAGTTATTGACACCCTTAAGACCAAATTTCTGTGGTGAAATTAAGAAAAAAAACTTTTTATGAAGGTATCAAATTGAAACTTCCTATAGCTCCTCTTTATTTATCCTTATAAAGACTCAAGATGTTTTTTTGGGTCAAAAGTTCAATAGTTTTACCATAAGGCAATATTTATGGAAAAAAGTTCAAAAATCAGTTATTGACTCCCTGTGGATGGGTTATTGGCACCACAGTTATTGACACCCCCTGTCCCATAACTTCTATTTTTTTTTAAGTTTTATTAAATAACATTATAAAGAAATAACACCACTTACATATATTAAACTTTAATATAATATAAAAAGCAATTAAAATATTCAACCTCTTTATTTAACATTACAAATGAAACTACTTTAAAACAAACTAATATATTATAAATTTCGGTAGGTATATATAACGTAAAATAAAATAATTAATTTACATGGCATCATCCTCATTCATATCTTCATCTTCATTTATATATGGATCAGACTCCACGATGTAACGTGCAGGACAAACAAATTCATCAGACTCGTCACTTTCAGGGAAATGGTCATTTCCTTTTAAACACTTTTTTTTATGCAGTGCTGACCTAATCGACTCAAACACAAAAAAATCAAGGAAATCATCAAAAAAGATGGTCTGAGCTCCACTCGTGAGATTGCAGAGAAACTCCGGATATCACATATGTGCATTCAAAAACATTTGAAACAACTTGGGTATAGTTTGGTGGAACTACAAGGCATTGTTTATTTTGAACTGTTACCACACGACCAGATGATCAATTCAGAACCATACATTTGAAATATTAACTATACTGAACCATTCAATTCAAGAATGTCCAGAGTTGACAAACCGGAGAGGTGTAGTGACACCAAAGATGGCAAAAGGTCATTAATAATAATGGAAAATACACAGTAGAATTAATAAATTTCATTATAAAATAAATTATTGTTTTTATTGTCCATAAAAATCCGCAATTACTCAGTTGCCAACCCTATATAAACACATTCCTCAAGAGGACTAATAGTTTTAAATGAAGCTGATTATTTGGGACAAAAAAGTTATATTTTTCTATTGCAATAAAAATTTGGTTTAGGGACAAACAAAGGCAACTCAAAATCCCTTTAATTTTCATTTGTTGATTATTTGTAAATTTGAATTTCTTTATTATAATAAAAAAATAAAACAGGGTGTATTGGAAACAACCCTAAGATAAAGATCAATAAGGTAGACCTTATTGCATAATCCTTATTGTAGGACGAAAATGCTTTCAGGATGAAGCATTTATAAATTAATCCTCATCTTCTAATATGTGTTGGACGTTCTTGAACCACTTCCTAAAATTGGCTTCAGAAACACAAGCGCTGGTACCAGACTGGTACACCCTAGGAAGTCCTCTCTGCTATAGAGGGGTGCCTTCGTAAGAGAGCCTTATACCAGACATCACCAGGACAATTACCTTTAATGGGTGTGCTCATATTTTTTAATTCAATAATTTCTTTTACTGATTGTAAGATGTTGAAATCCCTCTTTCGCACATTGTTCTATCCATGCAGCTAGAGTAAGCTCGTCTTTATCTGAAAGCATCTGCCGTGGTCCAAACGATGATTTTACAAATTTATCACTTAATCTGAAGTTGCCCGAGGAACCCTAAATCTTTTGTATGCTGATTTAATAGAAAAGCCATCTTTTATGGCCTTCAAGGCATCCTCTAATAACTGGTTATAAATATTCTAAGGCATACTAGTTGTACACACACACACACAAAGAAAATAAATTTACTAGTAAGAACTGACAGTGTCAATAACTAGTCATTGAACCCAAAAACTAGTAATTGACACCCTATGTCAATAACTAGTTACGCTAGAATTAAAGTTAAAAAAACATTACAGATTTATCAGGAAGATTAAACTATCAAAATTAAAACAGAGCCATCAATATTTAAAAAAAAAATCGAAATTTAGTTATTGACATGGGGTGCCAATAATAGAATACATTGAAAAAAAAATGACCAGTTATTGTCACCCCTGAATAATAATATTTAAATTGATTATTTTAATTTAAAATCACTCCAGACACTTCAATTATGGATTAGCAAATACAATAAACTACTTTCCTTTATTGAAAAAGATGTAAGAAGAGAATGGGAACAAAACTATTGGATGAGAAACTTATGGAAATCAGAAGGTTGTAGCCATTGACAGGCTACCAACTGACTTCATGAAGGTATTAATTGTAAAATCTTCCCTGCGGTTATTTTGCTAAACACTTACCCTATAGATGACTTAGAGGACCCTTCAAACATTAGATTTATGTATATCTTAGAATAAAATTTGGGCTCGTTTACTTATTTCTATAAGTTAAAGTTTGGGGTGTCAATAACTGTATGGTTTACCCTATATTGTATACTTTTGTAGATATATTTTCCTATTTGATAATGTCTGTATTAGTGACCGCTGTTTAGGAAGGCTTCATATTGGAATGTTTAGTTGATATCCAGAATATTTTTAATTTGTTATAATACTTAAGTAGGTTTTATAACAAGGTTTTCGCTTTATAATAGCTAGTGTATAACATATTTTAGTATAAATATATATAAAATAAGTTGGGATTAATGTTATAACATTGAAGAGGCGGAGATAAACTGAAATCCAGCTTAGTTCTTGCTCTCTTTGAGCCGCTAAATGCGAGGGGGGCCACCCCCTGACCTTTAGCGAGGGCTTTAGGCCGATCCTTGCTAATTCTTTCTATTATATTCACCTCGTAAAAAAACAAAAAAAAAAATAAAAATAAAAAGGAAATATAATTTTCTACAAAATAAAATATTTTTTTTTTATCTTTTCATCAGTTTTAGCTTGTTAATATATCACGATAAAAAATAAATTACAATTTCACTTCATAGGTCTTTATAAAAAATTTTTCAGGTCTGTTTCGGATTAGGTAAGCCAGTGATTTTTTTTATAAATAACTATTACATAAAGAAGAAAATACATCTTAGAAACGTATGTATTTGTACATATAACTTCAAAAGAGAAATATTCTAACATCAGATAAATATAAATTACTTTCAAAGGCGAAAATCAACGATGTTCTTCAAAATATATTCAAAATAGCATTCCTTCTCATACCTCCGACTCGATATAAATTCGCATAGATAGGAATCTAGCATGCTCCTCCGAGGCCCAAAGTGATTCGATCCTCTAAAATAAAATTATCGCATCATACTTTTACATATGTTATTAAATCAGAGTAATTTTAATGAAGTAATCACGGTCACTTATAAAAATCACTGGCTTACCTAATCCGAAACAGACTCTTTTTTTCGTTATCTTCTCTACTCTAGAGGGTCATCGTTGGTGTATTCAGTTATATTCTGTTTTATTAATGAGCAATAAAATTAAATTGAAAGAAATGCATAGCATATTCGTATTAAGATAACAGTCACTAATAAATCAGAGAGTGGTTGGTATCTTTATTTTATAAATATCAATTACTGTAACTATTTGGAAAAAATAAGAACTTACGTTTACTATGAAGCTAAATACATTTAGTTGGTTCATTATTTCGCTTATTGCCATTGATAGATGAAATATCATCTGATTCATCAATTTTATTGACTTCGGCACTTGGAATATCCTCACAAAACTTCAATATCAGTTCAAACACTTCCTTGTTCACCCACTTTTGTTGTGATGACAATAGGAAGTCAAAATGGCGGGCCGAAAAGTTCAGTTAAGCGTCCCCAGTGTCAAACATTTTAGCACATATTTCAATTAACAATCAAAATTTATTATTTAAATTATGAGAAAAAAAAAATAAGAACTTACGTTTACTATGAAGATAAATACATTTAGTTGGTTCATTTTTTCCATATATATAGAATATAGTATATATATATATATATATAGAGAGAGAGAGAGAGAATTATATATATATATATATATATATATATATGTGTATATATATATATATATATATATATATATATATATATATATATATATATATATATATATATACGAGGGGTGTCCGTAAAATAAGTTTCCCTATTTTTTTTAAAAGTGAAAAAAATATTTTATTACCATTGTATATTACATCATTAGAAATCTTGAACATTAAACTATTTTTCTACGTAGTCCCCGTTGACATTGATGCACTTCTGCATCCGTGTCACCATTTTTTTGATGTCCTGGTCATAGAGGTCCGCCGCCGCGCTGTTGAAGAACTTCATGACCTCTTCTTCCAATTCCTCTCTTGTCCCAAAATTCGTTCCGCCTAGGTGTTTTTTCAGGCTTGGGAACAGATGGTAATCACTTGGGGCCAGATCGGGGCTGTAGGGTCCGTTGGTCGTCCAGCCCGCTGTTCATCGTGCACATCTGTGCGCCCTTCTTTGAACTCTTTGCACCATTTGCGCACCATCTGGACACTCATGCATGTTTCACCATACACTTCCGTAAGTTGGGAATGAATTTCGGTCGCCGAATTGCCTTTAGCACACAAAAAACGGATCACGGATCGTATTTCACACCTGGCGGGGGAAGCGATTGGGAGCTCCATCTTTCAAGGCTGTCAAGGCCGAACTGATGGTGGCAGCGAGTTGACCGGGGTTGGGATATGGAGGGGGGAGTCCAAGCGACACGCTGGTGCCGTCTGAGGGACCTGCCGCGACTTGCACGGCCGTGCCACAACAGGGAAACTTATTTTACGGACATCCCTCGTATATATAGAAAATATATGGGGATATATTTCTATTATATTTTCAATAGGAAACATTGTTAAAATGATAATTTTATTTTTTTGATCAGCTGTGTGACCGGAACCAAAGACCGTTTCACCCAACTCAAAGCGCCTCTGTATATACTAAAGGTCGCGGGTTCGATTCCAGCGGTGGCCTTAGGATTTTTTAATGGGAGTAAAAAATCCTTAGCCATGCCGTCCCTCGGATAGGACTTAAAATGGAGGTCCCGAGCCTGTACGATGTCAGGTACTCGTTAAAGATCCCTATCCTAATTATACCTGGATATGCAAAATTTAGGACTCCCACTGTAGCATCGTCTGATTAGCCTCCGTGGCATAAAGTGACGTTAAACAAACAAACAATAGGAAACATTGTTAAAATGATAATTTTATTTTTTTGATCAGCTGTGTGACCGGAACCAAAGACTGTTTCACCCACCTCAAAGCGCGCGCCTCTGTATAACTTTGGACCTTCCAAATGAAGTTTCACTAAAAAAAAATGATTTAGTGAAATGAAATAAGCAACCTGCGGATCTAATATGAAATGAATAAACTGTAACAGAAATTAATAACCTTTGTTTTAACATACATGACTATTATAATTAAACGTAAATTTGGTGAATGGGCATGGACTATGGATGAACATGAAGGTGAAAATAAACCGGCTAAAAGAATGTAAGATTTCTTCCCCTTATTATATTTTGAGCATGTATTCTTACTTTGAATAAAATAAAAGAAAATTCCTTCTAATTCCTTCAGGAAAAGTCCTGCTCATTCCTCAGTTCCACCTTATATTTATATTTTTAGCAGTTCTGTAAAATATTAATTTATCGTCATCCTCTAGCGTTGATACTCATATATTTTTTATCTTTTAGCCCTGATGAAGATCCAGAAGTTGGATCGAAACGTTAGCTTTCCAAAATAAAAAAGTTTTAAACTGAAAATCCTAATAATCATTTGACCTATCGTGAAGAATAAAAGTTGACTATCTCTCACCTCTAAAGTTTTAACGATTACACAATAGTTAATTATCTATAGTCCTTAGAACTTATAGTCCAATTCATAATCTAGGAACGATATTATTTTTAAGTCTTTCTAGGAAACTCCGACTATGACCTTACAAAACAAAATATTCTCAGTTGTGAGTTTCGCCTCCATTAAAATACGAATGATAAAATGTCGCAAAAAAGACAACCTCGAACAGAAATTAACCATTATAAACCAAGTAGAGAAAGGTGAAAGTGTTAAAATCTTGTCCGCTGAATTAGGAATCGGCGAACAAATTGTTCGTGACATTTTGAAGAAGAAAAAAGACGTATCCGATGACTTCGTATCTAGGTTGGCTCAAACATCGTGTCCTCGGAAAATAATGAAGTACTCGAAATTAAAAGACCTAGAAGAAGCTGTGTATCAGTGGTTCGTTCAAAAAACGCTCTGAAGGAGTTCGTTTGTTAGTTTTGTTCGTTTGTTGCTTGTTAAAATGTTCGTTTCTTAATAAAAGTGATTTTCTGCATAGTTTTTTTTTTTTAAATTAACCTTCTTTCCTATTACAATTAGTCAATAAAATGTTGTGATTCGATTATCCGGGGTTTTCGATTATCTGTGGACCCCCTCATACCCATCATTACCCCGGATAATGGAGCTTCTACTGTATGCATTTTCATATTGATTCATATTCATTATGACTTTCGTTCCGGTTGATTTTTTTCGCCAGAAGTAAAAATGTCTTTTCGATAGGTTGTATGATTATCAGTATTTCATCGGATATGTCTTTTTTCTTCTTCAAAATGTCACGAACAGTTTGTTCGCCGATTCCTAATTCAGCGGAATATATTTTAACAATATCACCTTTCTCTACTCGGTATATAATGGTTAATTTCTGTTCGAGGTTGTCTTTTTTGCGACATTTTGTCATTCGTATTTTAATGGAGGCGAAACTCACAACTGAGAATATTTTGTTATGTAAGGTCATAGTCGGAGTTTTCTAGATAGACTTAAAAATAATATCGTTCCTAGATTATGAATTGGAGTAATAGATATCATACGATACAAGCTTGCCGTGTTTTCCATTTGTTATTTTATTTCATAAGTTCTAAGAACTATAGATAATTAACCATTGTGTAATCGTTAAAACTTTAGAGGTGGGAGATAGTCAACTTTTATTCTTTACGATAGGTTAAGTGATTATCAGGATTTTCAGTTTAAAACTTTTTTATTTTGGAAAGCCAACGTTTCGATCCAACTTGTGGTTCGATCTTCATCAGGGCTAATGGAAAACAAATATATGAGTATCTATGCTAAAGGATGACAATAAATGAATATTTTACAGAACTGATAATAATATAAAAGATGGTAAGCGTTATAAACGAATATTTAAATAAGTAGCTGGTTAGCAAGATAAAATAGAATCTGATATTTACCTTCAGAGTCCAGGTTGATACAAAGACTGAAGGTAAAATAAGATCAGAAGTGGTAGGGGTTTAATTTGCCCACTTCAAAGGTTTATGACGGGGAAACCCAACGCTTTTGAAGTGAAAGGCTACATGACAACTAAGTGAAAATAAAATATTAAAAACTAACAAATTCGACGGTATTGTATACAAATTGCAAATAAAGTTTTTGTATCAACCTGGACTGAGAAGGTAAATATCAGATTCTATTTTATCTTGCTAACCAGCTACTTATTTAAATATACATGTATAATCCTTACCATTTTTTTTATAATTATCAGTTTTGTAAAGTATTAATTTAATTTTCATCTTCTAGCAAAAATACTCATATATTTCATATTTACTTTTTTTTATTCCTGATGAAGAGCCGCAAGTTTGATCGAAACGTTGACTTTCCAAAATAAAAAAAAAGTTTTAAACTGAAAATCCTGATAATAATTTAACCCATCGTAAAGAATAACAGCTGACTATCTCTCACCTATAAAAATGTCTTTTATTTATTTATTAGAAATATTGTTGAAACTGAAGGTATTCCCGTGTTTTGAATATTGTCTCGAATATAATTAAGAGTTCTGCGATCATTGTTTCATCTTTACGACAGTTGCCTGCTCGATTCGATACGGCTTCGCTGTTATTGGGTTTACTTTAAAGAGCCTCGGTCATGTGATCGTAAATATCCAAAGCAGGAGCGGAGGCCTCTTCGCTTCCTTTACCATCGGCAATAATAAAGGTTATTGCATAGCAGTAAAAGAAAATGGAAATAAAGATAGTATGCTAATTTTTTTTTACGAGTAATAAAAACTAATATCAATAAATACAATTGTTTTTCTTATAGCGTATATCCTGGCTTAATTTTTCTCACATTTATGTCCTACCGTAAAATAGTTATTTTCATCACTAGTACCAAAAGTGATTTTAAGTGATGATGCGGTCGAGTTTAATGCACGAAGCGTAGCCGAGCGCGGAAATTAGACCAAGCACCGAAAACACACGTTTGGTACATGTTATGAACAATACTTTTCTTCATACTGCACAAACTTGAGTACATTAAAACACTTTTATATTTCATTGATAACTTACAGATACAATATAAGAAATTAAATTGACACTTTTTTTTTTTATTAAAAACATCTGTTTATTAACCTAAACTTAATAAAAGAGAAGTACTTTTATATTTGCATTAATATTTATAGTACAATTCTGCTTATTCGTTATATTAAAACCTTTGTTTCGATTGATATACATGTTATTTTGCAATTCAAACATACTACTTTTATTAGAATGAAGCACAGTATAGCTACAAGTAACCTCCTTCAAACACATGTTTATTAATAAATATTAGTAGCAGTTAACGTTAGCGCACCAGAAAGATTTTTTCATTACACTGCACGGAAAGTAACTATTTTCGATGCATGCAAACAGTACGGAAAACAGCTGTTTCCCGTTTACTTCTAAAAGTGCACCGAAAATTTTCGGTGTACTTGTTATTTCGTTTCCCGGCCACCAGTAGCGCTTGCTGATTGTATTAAGAACAGCTGTTTAATGAAAAATTGATATCAAGAAAACTGAAAATCCACCGATTACAATTAGTTTTTGTGTCATAAATATTTTCAAAAGTTGTCAGTTTACTTAGTGCTTTGAAGAAATGGCATGGCCGATGAATTAATGAAGAAAGCAGCTGAAGTGGCAGATGGTTTACTTGAAGTTAATTAATTATGTTAGTTTGAGATTTCTGTTATACTGCCAGTTTGCAGTGTAATGAAAAATATCGTTCATAACACGTACTAAAAGTGCTTTTCCCTAGCTTACTCAAACTATTCCCGTACTCGGCTTCACCTCGTACGTGAAACTCGAATTCCCATGTTCGGCTAAAATATCAATATTCGGCTACGCCTCACACGTGAAATTCCGTAGCGCACGGGAAAAGGCCACTTTCGGTACTAGTAATGAAATATACTATTCAGGCATAGGCCCGAAAAGTACTACTTTACGGACTCAAACCAAGTATTGAAAACATATGTTTTTGATGTAGTATGATGAAAAAGAAATTTGTATATAAATTTATTTAAGGTAACATTTTTTTTACCTGAAATTTGCTCATGATTTGGGAAACTTTAAAACTACTGAATTTATCGAATTTTTATATAATAATATAGCGTGTCAAATACTTTATTCTTAGTGATATAAATCACGATCATGCAATCCTATTAAATGCTTAAGCCAGTTCGTGGTTAAACTTTAAACACTCAATATTAGATAAAAATCTAGAAATCTAACCAGCTATGTGGCATAGCCGTTTAATGTCGAGTACTTCGTTTAATCGGACTAAATGAATGGAAGTAATTTTTCAAGCACAGTACAAACTCGTTCTTATATCAAATTATGCATTTAAATATAACGCTCCCAGGATTTTTTGAAGGTAGTAAAAAATCCTTGGCTATGGAGTCGTCCCTCGGATACGACATAAAGTGGAGGTCCCGAGCCTGTACGATGTCAGGTAATCGTTAAGAACCCCTATCCTAATTATACATCGATAAGCAAAATTTAGGACTCCCACTGTGGCATCGTCCTATTAGCCTTAGTCGGATAAAGTGTCGTTAAACAAACAAACCATTATTACAAAAACACCTTCAACATAACTTCAAAATTCTTAATGCTCCTTATTTTGTCACAAAAAAACTCATAAAACAATGTCTTAATCATAATCTTTTATATATCGGTGATTTCGCCCGATCCAGGTACCAGTCATTTTACAAGTAACTTCCGTATCATCCGATCTCACTTTTTTCCGGCCTCGCTTCCTCCTCTATTCTAGACAACCACATGGGTCTCTTAAAAGAAGATGGCCACGGGACCTTCTATGTTAGTGAAGTGTATAAGTTTATTATTGGGTTGATGCAAAATTAATACAGGTTTCCTCTATTGCGATATCTTAATTCCAATTGTGTAAACAAAGCAAATCCTAACACTGATCATTATTATACCAAAACAAACCTTACCTAATACCCTCTCTTTCACCATGAATTTGATCAGTAAAATCGTTTTGTTCAGTGTGTTCAAAGGTCTTAAATCGAAAACGTCGAAGTACGATTTTCGTCAAATTTATTTTTACGAATTTAAATTGGGGCGCAGCGCTGCGCAAACGGCTCGTAATATTAACGAAGTGTTGGGTCAGGGGGCTATTAACGAGAGCACGGTGCAGCGTTGGTTCCAGAAGTTTCGCAGTGGAGATTTCGACCTCGAAGACAAGGAAGGTCGGGGCCGTCATTTTGCTCTTGACAACGACCAGCTGAGGTCAATCAATAGTGGAAGAAGACGCAACCAAAACCACCCGAAAAATAGCGGTAGAACTCGGCGTGAACCAATCCACAGTTGTACGCCACTTGGAAGCAATTGGTAAGGTAAAAATGTTGGCCAAGTGGGTGCCACACCTATTAAACGACTACCAAAAAAATCGCCGCTTTGAAATCTGTTCCATGCTTGTGACACGCAATAAAAATGATCCATTTCTCGATCGCATTGTGACGTGCGATGAAAAATGGATCTTATACGACAACAGAAGGCGTTCTAGCCAATGGCTGGGCAAAGATGAACAACCAAAACCTTTCCCGGAGCCCAACCTGCACCCAAAAAAATTTATGGTCACAGTTTGGTGGTATACTGCTGGTGTTATCCACTATAGCTTTCTCAATCGAGGTGAGACTATAACTGCTGACAAGTACTGTCAAGAAATTGATAACATGAATCAAAAATTACAACGTCTTTGCCCAGCATTGATGAATCGGAAGGGACCTATCCTTCTCCATGATAACGCCAGACCACAATCGCACAACCAACGCTACGACGACTGCACGAGTTGGGCTACGAAGTTCTCCCAAAACCAAGATGAAATTGAAAATTCTTTTCAACGTTTGTTGAACGTTGGCAAAAGTGCATTGATTCAGAAGGAAATTATTTTGATTAAATGTATATAGTTAAAGTAAAGATATGGCCTATTTTCAATGAATATTAAAAACCTGCATTAATTTTGCATCAACCCAATAGTTGAGTGCTACCAATGGGTAGCTTCTCTTCATGCTTTTTCATGACATATTCTTTTTTTTATTTGATAATAAATTAGCGAAAGTATCTTCCTTTTTCACCATAAATATTTATTTACAGGATAACATGTTGACGTTTCGAGGCTGTTTCACCATTCTCAAAACATAAATAATTTCTCAATCGTATCATTGATGGTCTTTTAATAAATATTACAATAAATATATCAATGTAATATGCTAAAATACCCCGTTATACATTTTATATATGTCAGCTGATACTTGTCCATTTCTAATTGACTAAAGGCTGCTGGACTCTGTTCATCAGAACAGGGTGAACATATAGAGAACAGAGTCCAGCAGCCTTTAGTCAATTAGAAATGGACAAGTATCAGCTGACATATATTAAATGTATAACGGTGTATTTTAGCATATGACATTGATATATTTATTATAATATTTATTAAAAGACCATCAATCATACAGTAAATAAATATTTATGGTGAAAAAGGAAGATACTTTTGCTAATTTATTATCAATTATAATATAAATATCTTGCAACAAAAATTGAGAAAAAAATAAGAATTATTTTTTTATTATTATCACATATACTAAATGTATTTGGTGTAAAAACAATTGTAATTTTAATAAGTTATATTTAAAAAAAAAAATTAAGTTTCTGAACAGAGAGCGCGAGCTAAGCAACTTCGCTACCGAAAAGCATTTCCGGCTTTTAATCTGGCCTTAATTTCCTGATCGATTTCGTTTTTTCTAGTTTCCTTCATTATAGTTCATTCATTCTACTAAGGCTAATCGGACGATGCTACAATGGGAGTCCTACATTTTGCCTATCCAGGTATAATTAGGATAGGGGTCTTTACCGAGTACCTGTCGTCGTACAGGCTCGGTACCTCCATTTTACGTCCTATCCGAGGGACGGCATAGCTAAGGATTTTTTACTCCCTTTAAAAAATCCTAGACCATAATTTATCTCAAGAACAGTAGCCACTACTTATTGTTGACTGAACAGAAGTCGAGATATGGTGATATTGCCGTTGACAGTAGGTTTCGGGCGAGCTAAACATCTTTCCCCGGTGTTTACCCGAGCCGGGGGCAGAGGGCGAGACAACAGCCTTGGAGTGTTTGCACAGAACCGCCCCCAACCACCACCGCCCACCCCTGACCTCACTTCCAACGTAAACAGATCCCCCAACATAATAAGTTTACGACTCCTCAGATTTAGGGAATGTCAGCAATATCTACGATTTGCCAAGAATCCCCCGTCATTTCAGGGATATATTTTACAGACTTTTGAACTCTGAAATTAGATAAAACGGTCATTTTTTAATTTATTTTTATACACCATATTAAGTATTTATACATTTAACAAAGAGATAACAACTATTTGGATCGGTAGCAATGATGTTCAGACTAGAGTATACTCCGACTTGACATGCGAGCTGATGAACGATTCATGCCACCGTATTGCCTCATATACTTACATATATTTCCCCTCTTTCATATTTCTCCTTTCACGGGTTCTTTTCCACGTCCTAACTCAGCCGTCGGTGCCTGCCCATGGAGGATCCCTTAAAATCTATTGTCTAGTCCTTGCTCCGTGTATATATATACATATATTTATTCTTTTCCTTTTTCCACTATTCACTAGAAGGAAAGCGGGACGGAATATAAATCTCTATGCGGCCATTAAACGTGGCACGGATATGGTAAACATAATTCACGAGGAGTTATTAGGAACACGGAATAATTTAAGTTATATATAAAATATATCTTTCGTGAGATTTTTTTTTTTTTTTTTTTGTGTGTGCATGAAATGGATACATTTCATCAAGTTTTAGTATAATATATTTTATTGTTTCGTGTTTTGCTAGTTGTTTTTATACATGCGGGATGCTTCACGTTTTTACAAGGGCATTCAAGGAAGGTCGAATTATTGCTGTTTCCCATTATATACATAAAAAAAAAAAAAAAAAAAAAAAATCTGAATATTGCAAAGTCAACCAACTGTCGGTTCCTGTTGTAAATACAATACATGTGCAGGAGTAACTTACGTAATTGTGTAGGACGAGAAACACAGCACTCCTCTTTCAATCGCGCTTTTGGTAATTCCTAAACCGGACTGAAAAACAATACTTTATTTTTATTACATTGTACATTTTGGGCCTTCGCCTGGACAAATGACTGACATGGAGAACCCACAGCGGATTGAAAATGAAACAACTTAACAAACGATTTGGTATATTATCTAGGTTACTCGACAGACGTTCGAAATTATCAGTGACTAACAAACTTACCATTTACAAAGTACTAATACGATCATTATGGACATTCGGGATAGAACTATGGGGTTCTGCAAAACCTTCAGACATACAGAGAATTCAGTTATCGCAGTCCAAGGTATTGAGGAAAATAGTAGACGCAGCATACTATGTGACAATTGGCTTACTGCATAAGGACCTGAATATCCCTACCGTTATCGATACAGCCAAATAATACTACAAAAACTTCCACCAAAGACTAACTTTTAATACGAACACTAACATCTAACATAAACCCTTGCATTCTAACCCGGAGACTTTTGAGGCGGTGGCCGAGAGATATGCTAACTTAGTATAAAGTTAGCAATTTATCCAGTAGGAATTCAACCCATTTGCTTATTGCTAATTTGCAGATTGCAAATCACACAAACTGATAGATTTTTGTATTAATATTAATAATAAAAAATATTTTATTGTACAAAAAAAAAATACTAATACACCATTTTTAGAGTTGCTGAAAAAACCAGGAGAAGTCTTGAAAAAAAACAAAAACAGTTTTCAGCCAATTAAAGGTTGAAATAAATAGATATACCTTTTTACTACAGGCGATGTTTCGACCAATTTCATAGGTCACCATTATGGCTACTCTCCCTTTAAATACTTTCTTTTTTGTTTAATAAACGTCACTTTATTCTGCTAAGGCTAATCGGACGAAGCTGCACTAGGATTCCTAGGCATGTAAATTAGTATATATTAGGTATATTAGTATAGGGATTCTTGAATACGTGATATCCTACAGGATACATTCGAGCGACGTCGTAGCCAACGAGTTTTGCATCCCTTGAAAAAAAACCTAGGGCCACCACGGGATGGAGAGCCGCGATCTTTAGAATTAGTAGGCTGCTATGCTAGACACTACACCACCCTTAATCCTTACTTTGCGACGCTGTAGTCTCCTCAAATTTTGGGAAGAATCCCTTTAACGAAGAGAGTCAAAACTAGGGATGCGACATCGATGTCGATGTTTCTGAAACATCGATGTTTTGGGCAAAACATCGATGTTTTTAACATCGATGTTACGTAGCCGATGTTTTCCGACCATCGATGTTTGTGGGCCGATGCTAACATTGATGTTTTTAGTAGTTAGCTTTTTTTTTTTATTTTTTTTTAGCATTAACAAAGATGTTTTTAACATCGATATCTTTCTCCAAAACATGTTAAAACAGACTTATTTTTGCAGAAGACATCGATGTTTTAACAATAATCAAGTTCTTTTTAACATCGATGTTATATACAAAAACAAATATGCTCTTAACATCGATATTTTAAAAAAAATTGTTTTTAACATTGATGTTATGATAAAAAAAAAACCTGTTTTAACATCGATGTTTTGGACAAAAAACATCAATATTTATGCTCTTATCATCGATGTTTTAACAATTAAAAGTAGTGTTTAACATCAATGGCAAAAAAAAATATGTTTTAACATCTATGTTAAAAAGAACGTGGTTATTGTTAAAACATCGATGTCTTCTGCAAAACTAAATCCGTTTTAACATGTTTTGGAGAAAGATATCGATGTTAAAAACAACTTTGTTAATGCTAAAAAAGAAAAAAAAAAATTCAGAAACATCGACATCGATGTCGCATCCCTAGTCAAAACGTCAACCATAAAATAAAAGGCCTACTATCGACACCAATATTCTTAAACGATTTTCATTACATATAAATATGTATTTCGGCTTTTAGAAAATATTCTTTAGGTTTAGGAAAATTGGGTGTTTGATATGTCTTTTTTGGTGATCAGCTTTATTTTATTTACAAAAAAATCAATCTCTCCATTTTATCCATCGGGTCAATATCTTTAATAAAAGTAATTATGATTCATACAGCTCGCTCAGTTTCATTTGTGATATAGTAAAGTTTAATTTGTGGTTTTAAACTTAAGGATTAACCGGACGTCCTGTTAATGCGGGTCCGAATACTTTGCTATATAAATTCTGGAGGTTATTTCATCGCCTACTCGGATAGACTAAAGATCCGACTTAATACCTTCAACGATCTCAGGTTTGGAAAGTTTCCAACTGGGGCAAAACTTTTACCAATCGGTACGGAACGATTGTCGCTATCTATTGGATCCTGTTTTTAAAACATTTTGTTTTTTGTTTATACATAACTAATTATAAAAGTTTTTAAACAGATATCGGGTAAGTTTTAATTATAATTACCTTTCGAATACAATTTAACACGTAAGCTCTTTTTTCCTCCTAGCCGTTTATGTATGCATTACTGTTACTAGTTTTTAAGTTGATATATTTTACCATTACAGGAAAAACAAATAATTATCTGAAATAGTTTTTTTTTTGTTGCTTATTTTATATATTTACGTTTGCGAATTTCAATAAATTAGGAATTAATTAATTAATTAAAAAATAATTAGGAATTGCGGTTAAAATAAATAACACTAATGTGTAAGCAACTCATATTTAACCATGCCGACGTTTCGACTCGAATTTCTGCTCCTCATCAGGGCTAAATAAGAAAATAAACAACACACAACAACCAATAAGAGAAAACATATAAAGAAATAATTTTACTCATCTTCATTCTCACACTCTTCTGTATTACTGTTATTATTCCTCAACAACATCCTTATATCCCTTTGGATAGATTGATAGATAGATAAGTACGTTTATTTACAAAATATTTACAATCCGCTTATCATTAAATCTCGTATATAGACGAGAACTCGTCAGTCGAGGTTATTTATTATTCAATAATACAATCGCAACAATAAATAATACAATACCATACAACATTAGTATACATATATAAAATTATACAGAGTATATTTGCATTCGTAACACTTAATAATTTGATTCTTTAACTAATTCTTTTATGTATTCAGTTGCTTTTTTTAGATATAAATATAATTTTTCATAATCTGGACCGTTTAATAATTGCAACGTTTCATTTAGATTTAGTGCCTTTTTTTCTAAGAAAATTAACCTAAATTGTGTCAGCACCGGGAAAATCGAGATAAAGTGCATAGTATCCTCAGCATCATTTAAATTTCATAATGAGCAATTATTTCTGTTATTGATTCATTGCTGGTGATTAAGATTAAGATTAAGTAGCTCTCCCCTGGCTTTAATAATAAGTCGGATATAATGTGGGCCCTTCTGTGCCTCGAAATATGTGGTTTCATAATTTAATTTTTCATAAAACAAATAATGTTCGGCATTTCTGGCTCTTTCGGTAAACCTGTCCCTTGCTTGTTTACCCAATTTAGATAATAAGCCAGTTTTATGGGTTTCCAGTTGATTTAGTAACCCTTCGGCTATAAAATCTATGCCAACACTTCTGCCTAGTCTTTTTAAGGCACTCATCCAACTTACATTTTTTCCAATTATTTTGAGGGCAATTACTTTAGGTAAATGATTGGTTCCCGTCCTTAATCAATATATATTATAAAGCAAAGTGTACAATGTGCGTGCCGAAAAGGCTCAAAAACGACTACACGTACTGTCAACAATGTTATGTTGTCATATTGCCCTATTGCCCCTAACGATGAAGAAGGTTTCAGTTTTCATTTTAAGTGTGTAATGTTGAAGGAACAGGGGCTGTAATTTTAAGCCTCTCGCTACATGTAATTAGCCCCTCTAATAAGCCCATGCGAGTTAATGAATGAAAAATTTATTTCGACATTTGGAAGCCAGGAGCGCTAGCTAAGCTCAATTCATGAGGTTATCGTTCATTAGTTCGGTTTTTTATGGTTTTAGCTTCTGCTGTTTTCTTTAAATTACACGAGATTATGTATAAATAATTACCTTTTCCTTTTTATTTTGAAATAAGGTCATTACATCTCTGCAATGAAGTGATATTAAAAATAAACAATACCAACTCGATTCCTAAGCGAATTAAGTTTTACAGAAGAGGAAAGAATTGGTCGAAACATTGCCTTTAATCAATATACAATATAACAGAAAATTTACAACAAAAGAAAAATTGCTTATTAGTGTAGTGAGCGAATAAAAACTAACACTGAATAAAATAGATAACCTATAGATAATATGATTAAAAGATATAACCTAATGGAATATATACCGAAAATAAAGTGTTCAGATAATATTTCTGTTTAATAGTTCTGTTCTGTTCGTAAATTTTCAACCGAATTCGAAAAAGGAGAAGTTACTCAACTTGATAAGGATGCGGTACCGTCATGAGAATGGCCTCAATGGAATCAGAACATAGAAACCATAAAAAATGGTATATACCAGGACATATTTGCTGCCAAAAACATTTTTCTTAATCTAGAAAAGGGAAGAAAACGCATTGAGAGAACCGCATTAATGGGGTCTCTTATACCCAAACCATATATGGGCGGACTCTGAGGTTTCGAAACTTACCACTAATACTAAGCTGAAGGATGGTACAAATTTTGTTTTAATCATGATTAATTTTGGTCTATTTTTCTGTTCTATTATATTTTAAAGTTATTGTTTCATCTACCTATTCCACAACTCCCTGAGCGAAGCCGGGCCCCAAAGCTAGTACTTTTATAATGTAGTTCAGGTGAATGGATAGGTATGTAGCGAATCTAGTTTGGTTTCCAAATACAGCATGTAGTTCAGTGTATTGGTAGGAAGCCCAATAATTCTCATTCTCATATCTCTTTATTTAATAGCATAATTATTTTTATTTCTATTTCTTCTACATCTATACTTCCAGTTTATCTTTAACTTATATCAATGAGCTCGTCAATATCTTTGCGGTTCTGACTAACCGTTCACTTACCTATACATGAAATATATAGTAAGGGAAAGTATTGCGATCGTGAAAAATTTCTACTTCCGGTTTTCAACGGAAATAAACGTCTTGGGGTCCTATGAGTTTAAATAACCAAGTCTCGTGAAAATTACTGTGTTTGTGTGTGCGCGCGTGAGTGCCTGAACAAACTTGTTGGGGCCAGGGGCGTTTCGCAATTGAAACGCAAACCTTCCCCGGTGAGATTTTAAGTCTTCCCTTCTAGCGGGAAAAGACGAGTAAGTGGACTGTATAAAATGTGTGGTGGGTAAGGTGGGTGCCTTCCTGCCTGTAGGAATAAATTCAATAAAGGTAAAAGGAAAAGTAAAAGGCCCTTCCAAATGTTAACAAATAAATATGTATTGAGGAAGAATAAAACTTAAAAATAACATTGAACCCATAAAATTATATTATAACTTAATTATGAAAGTAAAGAAAAAGTAAACTAAATAAACTTGAATTTCTATGAATTAAAATTTATAAACAAACTTCCAAAAAAATCTTACGTTAGGTACAAAGAGAGGATAATTAAAATACTGTTCATCAATGAGAGAAAAAAGGACGAGGTTCTTCTATCCTTGTTGATTCAGATGATGAAAGTATATAATATATAAGGTACCTTATATCAGAATGGTGTGGAAAAAGCCGCCTTCCTTATAAATCCCCAGCTGTCATCATGAGATCCTTCTAAATTCTCCAGATTATGGTATTATAGTTGAGATGTGGGAACGGTTGGTGAGTCGTTCCCCGAGCAGCTACCAAAACACTATTCCTAGGCCTATCGCCGTGTTCGTTATTCACTTGTTTTTCACTACACTCACTCCCACAGCTGGTATTAACATCATATGATTTCTTTTGACCACATTTAAATAAAAATATACAATTTACAATATAATTTACTTTATACAAACCCAAAAAAGTCCAAACCTATAAAAATTACACATATTAAAGAAATAAATAAATACTAGTCGTGACAAATAAAAATGGCCTGCTTTAAACGGGTAAAATTACATTAGAGAAAATAAAAACAAAATTTACTAGGGCTTTAACAAACTATTAAAATTAGGTATTTGAGATAGGTATATGCCTGTAATATGACAGCAAAAAATTGGTCGAAATTGAGTAAAATTAGATGATACTTTATTTCATAAAGTGTATCACATTATTATGTTCTTAAGTTTGCCTTCTCTATGCTTTATTTCACTTCTGTTATAAAGGAATAATTTTATATTATCTTGACAGACTGCTTTAATTTATCTGTAACAATGAAACAATGGTATCCTATTACAGTCTCATGCAATATATATTTTCTTACATTCCTTTAATTTGGTGGACGTTTCGGACTGTCCTATCCATATTCATCACCTGCATAGTGTACAATTGAATTTAGTATTTTTCTTATACAGTTATAAACAATAAAAATTAAAGTACCATTATAAATACAGAGATAGAGTTAAAATAGGTATGAACATGACATATAAGTATGTCAAGTGTCAATTTTAAAGGGTTACTTAAATAAATACATAAGAATCAATACATAACAATAGAACAAAAATAAAAATAAAATGATAATAAAATTGCAGCAATGCTCACCAACCTTCTCGTTTTTGATATTAAAAAATTAATATTCTTATAGAATTTGTCATTATTGCATGTTAATGGAAGTTTAACCTGTGGGGAGTCTGCTATCTTTTTAATCCTGGTGCTGTATATATCCTATTTATTATTGCATAATAGTGTTTGCTTACTATTTCAGAGTCCTTTTTATAGTTAACCAATTCTATTTCATTCTTTTTTATATAAATGGATTCAATAATGTTTCTTTTAATTGTATTGCTTTCCCTATGTAGAATCTGTGAGTTTTGAAAGTTAATTTTGTGTTTATTTCTTTTTTTTTTTTTTTTTTTTTTTTTTGAGTGTAATGAAAGGGCTGTATTGGTTTTGGAGGATTCTTTAATGCTATTTTTATGGTTGTAAATTCATGTTTTTAGATTAGTTGAAGTATTGCCTATATATGATTTATTACAGTCATTGCATGGGATTCTATAAATTAGATCTTTTTGTTCAGTTGTTAGGATTTTATCCTTTGTTATGGTTGCAATATTTTTGATTTTATTGATGCGTTTGAAGGATATTAAGTTGTCTGTTATATCATATTCTATTAGTGTTTTTTTAATGAGAGAGCTTTGTTTGATGTAGAAAATAATTTTATTTCGGCCTGTTTTCGTAAATCAATTTAAGCACTATTAAAAGTAGGAATTAGCTCTTAGAAGGGAAGAGTTAACGACTTGAGCCTAAAAGCCCCAGGAGGACCCCGAAAGACATAAAGGAACCGATGAAATATAAATTTGGAGGGGGGGGGGCTACTTAGGGGTTTCCTAGAGCGGTTTCTAGGCTCTAGGAAGGACCTGGCTATTCCATGCCTAATTGATCAGTTTCTGAAACTTTAATTTTTCTTTAGAGGCCTTTTTGAAGTCCGATAGCCTTTATTTATGTCGGATATTTTCCTTTTTTTTTTTTATTTTTTTTTTCTTCTCCGATGTGGATGGCATTGGTTTTAACCATATAGCCAGGTTTCGCTTATTTGTGTATTATAACCCAGGAGTGATTAAACCGTGTTCACGCGTGTTCAGTTTTTTTTATCAATCTTGGAAGATTATCGACAGGCTATCATCATTATTTTTTTAATGAGTAAACCACAAATTTTTCATTCCAAGATTCTTCAAAAAACTAAAGAGCCCCTGGCGGCCTACAAGGGAACTAACGTTTGAAAACAAATTTAAAATCCTTTAGAGATAGCTGCTACGTCTTTTAACATGATTTTTACAATGCATAATGTACGGGTGCTTTAACAACTAAAATTTAAAGTGTACACTTTTAGATTAATTAACTCAATTGGCATTAGGGAATCGTACGAATCTTCAAAGCGTTATATATAAATTATATATATAACTGTTCGTTTGTTTAATGTCCCTTTATGCTACTAAAGCTCATCGGCCGATGATACAGTGGGAGAGCTGAATTTCGCCTGTCCAGGTATAATTAGGATATGGATCTTTAGGGCGGATTCACACTATCGCTCCGCTCCCGCTCCACTCCCGGTCCGCTCAAATATTCTAAAGAGAAATAGACAGAGAATTCCACTATCGCTACCGCTCCGGTCTCGCTCCACTCCCGGTCCGCTCTCACTCTACCCCATTCACACTAGCGCTCCGCTCCCGGTCCGGTCTCACTGGAAAAATATTCTAAAGAGGAATAGAGAGAGGTTAATCACAATATTGGCACAGGTCCGGCCTCGCTCCGGTCTCGCTCCACTCTCGCTCCACTCCCGCTCCACTCTCCTAAAGTCTTTTCATATTCACATTATATAATTCTAAACCGTTCACGATTGAAGCCATTAATAATCGAAGCCGTCTGTATTTGGATTTTAATTAATAATTAACTTTCAGTTATTAAAGTATTTATTTATTCATCAATTTTACGGCCAAAAAAGTTCAACTTTAAAAAAAAAATATATATATATATATAATTATAAATTAATTTAATTAATGGTGAAGAAATCATTTAAATTTTTTTCCGAATGTATTCGAATACGCTTGAAATGATTAAAAAAAAAAAAAAAAAAAAAAAATCACCAACAATACGCGCGGTTTTTCGACGTGAAAAATTCATGTTATGTTTGAGATATATTTTGCTATGAATTAATGTACTCGTAAAAAACGGTCACCGATTTATTTATTGACTACATACTCATTGATATTATAAAATAACGTTTAATTTGAAACGAATAAAAATGCAGTATATTATGAAAAATGTCAGATCATTAACAAAAAAATATATTAAAGCAAAAAATAATTAAAATATTAATCAGGAAAAGAAGAGAACACAATCGGTAAATTTGTAGCATTTACCGATTTCAACTTGAAATTTTCAAGCGTATTCGAATACATTCCGAAAAAAATTTAAATATTTCTTCACCATTAATTAAATTAATTTATAATTATTATTAATAATTATCATTGTGTTGCAATATATTCTTCTTATTATATTTTTTGATAATATTATCTACAAACGAAAAATTGATTTTTTTTTTGGCCGTAAAATTGAAGAATAAATGAGTACTTAAATAACTGAAAATTGATCATTAATTAAAATCCGAATACAGACAACTTCGACTATTAATGGCTTTAATAGCTTAAACCTTTCAAAAGTGAACGGTGTAAAATTATATAGTGTGAATATGGTAAGACATTAGGAGAGCGGACCGGGAGCGGATGGAGCGGGAGCGTAGCGCTAGTGTGAATGGGGTAGAGCGTGAGCGGACCGGGAGCGGAGCGAGAGTGGAGCGGGCGCGAAACCGATGGTGTGAATAGGCCCTTAACGATTGCCTGACATCGTACAGGTTCGAGACCTCCATTTTACTTCCTATCTGAGGGGCGGCAAAGCCAAGTATTTTTTACTTAGGATTTCAAATTCCTAGGGCCACTGACCCGCGAGTATTAATTTAATAATAAGATAAATCAGTCTTTTAGAAATAAGTGACGAGTTGGTAAAGTAAAAAAGACCCAATATCCCGATAATATTATGAGTATTCCTAAAAAATTATAAAAAAGTAATGTCTAAAAATCACAGCATCAATAAATGTTGATTTTTTCACAGATTTACAGAGAAACCTGATCATACGAGTATATATACTCGAGTTCTGAATTTCACCTATACAGTTATAATTAGGATTGGAATCTTTAACGAGTACCAGCCTATCCAAGGGGCGGCATAGCCAAGAATTTGTTTGCTCCTTTTAAAAAATCCTATGGGCACCGTGGGACGCGAACCCGCGACCTTTAGTATTCTAGGCTGCTGTGCTAACCACTAAACCACAGGAACACTGTTTTAAAATAAAACACTGTTTTATTTTAATTAAACTTCATTTTAATGTAAAAATGAAGTTAACAATTTTTTTTTTAAATTTTATATTGATTATTAATTTTAATATTCATAGAGATATTAATATGAATTTTGTCTATCCAGGTATAATTAGGACAGGGATCTTTAACGACTACCTAATATCCCACAGGCTCGAGACCTCCATTTTAGGCCCTATCCAACTGGCCAAGAATTTTTTCACTCCCTTAAAAACGTTTGGCATTGGCAGATCTCCTTGAAAAATCTCTTAAATTATTTCTTCAGAAAAAAAAGACAGTATAATTTTGATTTCTCCATTTTGAACTTATTTCAATGCCTTTATTAGTTAAATAAATAAATTGTTTGTGAATTTTAGTTTAAGAGGAAAAAACATTAATAACAATGAATTCAAAGTAGGTATTATATGAGGCGTTTGGTTTCAAAACCGGTTACATCCAATCTTACCAAAATTTAATGTTAAAAAAAAATGTTTAAGATGCGTTTGTTTCAAAAACCTCTAGATCCTTTGAAAATCAATAGTAAAAGATCCCATTTCTAATCAAAAGCGGTTCCAATTCATCCTTTTTTGATAAGTCCTGGAAAATTGTTGAAAATAGATGTAGCTGGTTTTGGAACCAAACGCCTGATATGAGAAATTCAGATCTATTAAAAAAAATCTGGTGCGTGCTCGCAACACACAACTTTCACTTACCAACTTACTTAGATTAGAAATTAATGCGTTTTGTTAATTGCCACTTCTCAAATGAACAGAACGGCTTTAATTATGAACAATGGTCTGTCATTAAAGGCGTACTCCGCATGCGTGGGCTCAACGAGTTTTATGAGTTGACTGAATATTTTTCTCCTCTTTATGTTTTCTTTATTTTTATCATATCTCATATTTAGCCATTTCTTATTTTTAGGCGTAACGAGAGACAGTTAATTTCTCCATGTAAACAAAAACAAAGGTACTTTATAAGAAAGAAACAAACAAACAAAAAAGGCCCCCCACAAAAAAAAAGCCCCCTCAGAACATTTTAATAATGATAAAGCTTACCTGATATTAAAGAAAACCTAATTTTCATTAAACATGACGAATTTGATAAAAATCGTTAAAGCCGTTTTTGAGATAATCGAAAAAAAGGTAAAAATTGGAAAAAAGTCAAGAAATAAAGTGCCCCCTCAGTTGGACCAATTTTGATGAAATGTTGGCTTTTACATATTTGGTATATACATACACCAAATACCAAGTTTGATCAAGATCGATAAAACCGTTTTTGAGTAAATAAAAAAAACACGTGAAAATGATACAAAATTTATTAAGTAAAGTCCCCCCTCCGGTTAATCAATTTTGATGAAATTTTTACAGTCATATCTCGGGCATATAAATAAATCAAATACTCAGTTTAATCAAAATCGTTAGAGCCATTTTTGAGAAAATCGAAAAAAACTTAAAAAGTTATTAAATAAAGTACCCCCTCCCTTTGAGCAAATTTGATGAAATTTCTGCTGTCACATCGCGGGCATATACATACTTTAAATACCCAATTTCAGGTTCGCACGGTTTATAGTTTTTGAGCTAGTCTGTTCACACACACACACACAGACACACACACACACACACACACACACACACACACACACACACACACACACACACACACACACACACACACACACACACAGACCATTTCGCGGGACTTGGTTATTTTGATTCAGGGGACCCCAAAACGTGTATTTCCGTTGAAAACCGGAAGTCGAAAATTTTCACGATCGCAATACTTCCACTTACTATATATTCCATATATAGGTAAGTGAAAGTAAAAAATGTATAATTAAAAAATTCAATAAATAAGAAATAAAAAAACTAAATTACGAATTTGCATGAAAACTAAAAATTAGATAATAATTTTTTTTTCACTTTTTGGATTTATAAGTCGGATATGCAGTTGAAATGGACAGTAAATCTCTTGAAAATTTACCCTTATTTATCATTATTATTAATTTATTTTTTTAAATCCGGACCTACACTACGGGACCGCTGGAGTAATATTGGCAGTGACATGTGAAATGATTGGGACTGAAATGTCAGTAGCAGCGCTCGGACGTGTCGGAAATATGTAAAAAGGGAAAGAGTGGCAGGGGGCTAGTTGACGGGGGGGGGCGTGCGCCCCTCCGGGTAGCTCCCCCCGCCCCCAGGGTACCCTCCTCCCCTCCTCTGACATTTATTTCCATTCTCCCGGCCCCTTCATCCTTTATGTCCTTAGGACCTTCCCTATCTCCTTGACATTTGGCTACGGCCCCTGTCTGTCATACATCCTTTTATATATTTAATATATGTATGTAGACATGTCTCCACTCCGATAAATTTTGTGTGGTATTCAATTTTAAAAAAAAAAGCTGTAAGTATATTGATCAAACTGGGTATTTGATGTATTTATATGCCCGATGTGACAGCCAAATGTTCAGATCTATAAAGTGGTCAAACGGAGAGGGCACTTTATTTAATAAATTATGTCTCATATTCACATTTTTTTCAAAAAAGGCTGTAAGTATTTTTATTAGGTTCAAGTTTTAATGAATGGCAACTGACCCTGGCTGACAGTCACAGTGACCAACGCCTCAAAAATGTTTTTATTAATAAAAACTTGTGAATACAAATGAAAAAATAAAACATTTATTATTATTATTAAAAAAAGTATTTTGATCAAATTTGGTATTTGATCTATGTATATGCCCCCGATGTGACAGCCAAAATTTCATATCTGGTATTATCACTGATGAGAAATTAAAACTTTTATTTTATTGTATTTCCAGATTAAATACTGGGTGCTCAAATTATTTAAAGCATTTAAGATGTGAAAAAATATGTTATAAAATAATCTTTAATTAATTATATTTTAGTTTACAAAGTTTAGTTCTATAATATATTCTGAATGCATGAAGTAATTTTAGAGGAAGGGTAATCGGTCTCGGTTTCTAGAAAGGCATTAGAGACAAACTTTAAAACGAGACGTACAGTACCAGTCAAAAGTTTAGATTCACCCTTAGTTTTGTAAAATAAATTAATAACAACATTTTATTTATTTAACAACATAAAACCCCTTTCTGCTGCTAAGGCTAATCGGGCGTTGCTACAGTGGAGTTCTAAATTTTGCCTATCCTGGTATAATTAGGATAGGGATCTTTAACGAGTACCTGACATCATACATGCTCGGGACCTCCATTCACGTCCTATCCGAGGGACGGCATGGCCAAGGATTTTTTACCCCCTTTAAAAAATCTTAGGGCCACCCCGGGACGCGAACCCGTGACCTTTAGTATTGTAGGTTACTATGCTAAACACTACACCACAGGTCATCCCTATTTATAATTTTATTCTAAACTGAATCATGTAATGTTTGAAATGTTACCTCTTGAGTTAATGATGGTGGAAGATATCCACCATATTCAACCTCTTGAGTTAGAATTATTTTATTAAACTTGAAGATTGTGAATGAAATACAAGTGAGTCTAAACTTTTGACTGGTACTGTAAATCCACCTTCTATCGATCCACCTTCACGATATATTTACAAAAAGCAACTCACATTAAAAAATAAGCAAGCAGTAAAAAAAACCCTACTGTTGATGAAATTAGGTCCGTTTAAAACAGAAATAAGGAATAATTATTCGAAAAGTACTGAGAACTTCCAAGTTATGCAATACAGATACTCCAAAACTTATGGTGTATCCTTTAATACAAATACCTAAATGTGGAAGGGCCACCACATAGTAGTCGCGACCTTTGATTATATAAGTTACTATGCTAACCACTTCACCGTAGGTGACCGCTTTTCTTAGTTTTTCTAGCCTTTAGACGAAATTACTAGACAATTTTTTAAAATAACAGTTTGCCAATATGAAATGAAAGATGGTGAAACATAGCAAAAAATAGCAGTTTTTTTTTTTTAATTGTTGTTCAATACTGGAAGCCATATACATCATCTGTTTACATCTGTATAGATAATAAAATTGTATCTATGTTGTATCTTACATCTAGATCAAGACCTCTAAGTTTTAGGAATCATGCCAAGGTTTCAGGTCAAACAGCTTACCGGGATAACAACACGCAAACCCAAAATTTAAATTCCAGGTCAGTTTGAATGCATCAATAATCAATGAAGAACCACTTCAAAGAAACTAAATTATTATAATCTTGTTTACTTTTAAAATTATTATAAAATAATAAACAATCTATACAATACAATCTTTCGAATCACCGTAATATGATTATTAGATATCATTCGCGTTCAAAATCCATACTGTGTCACGCGATTTTAAATAAATATTGTTTAATGGTTTTATTGTTGGTTTATTTTATTTAATATTGTTAAATGGTACATATTAATTACTTTATTGAATACCGATTTAAAAATCAATTATAAAGAGAGATAGATGTAGATTCACTTTATCTCAAGTGGTCACCTGTGGTTTAGTGGTTAGCATATCAACCGTCAATACTAGAGGTCTCGGGTTCGAGTCCCGAGGTGGCCCTGGTATTTTTTAAAGGGAGTGAAGAATCCTTGGATATGCCATCCCTCAGATATGCCGTAAAATGTCAAGTATTAGTTAAAGATCCATATCCTAATTATACCTGGATAGGCAAAACTTAGGACTCCTACTGTAGAATCGTCCGATTAGCCTTAATGGCTTAAAGGGACGTTAAACAAACAAACAGAAAATATTTATGAGCATATCTAAATATTTATACTTTTTTTATTAACGTGTTTTTCCTCCCCCCCCCCCCCCCACCTATGGTTTATTTACTGCATTCTCAAACATTTTAAATATAACAGATTGAATTTTTATTAGTTATAAATAATAAACTAAACACCAATCTAGCTTTGGATTGCCTTGAAATAATAAAAAAATTACGGGGCTGTAGTAGTTTGAATTTTTCTAATTTCGTTAATTATTCGAACCCCCCTTTAGTAACAAAACATAAACTCAACAGCAAAAAAACCGGACACTCACATTATCCCTCATAATTCCTGTAAATTCTATTTGATTTTTAATTTGTGGTTAGGGTTACTTTCTTTGTAGGTCACTTCAACAAAATCTTCCAGAAAGTAATAAAAAATTATAAATACTTGCCTACAATTTACAAAAATAATTTCTTTTCACTTTTTCAGAAACTCATAAGTGTTCATATTTTAAACTTTTATTAAAGGTACGGCCTCCTAATATCTCGTATTGCCCCCTCTTGCACGGGTGAGTGCTCTCATCCTGTTAGGCATAGAAGAAATAAAATTTTGGATTAGTTCCTCTGGCACAGCATCCCATTCTTCTAGAAGAACAATTTTGAGCTCATTTACATTACTAGGGGATGGATGACGATTCCTAACACGTCTCCCTCAATTATCACACAAGTGTTCTATTGGATTCATATCGGGAGATCGTGCAGGCCAGTCCAAAACTGAGATTCCCACCTGCTCTTAGTATTCGGTGACTATTCTTGCAGTATGCGGGCGAGCATTATCCTGCATTAAAATGAACTGATCACCAATAAATGGGGCGAATGGGAGAACAGCCTCGATGAGCACTTCCTGAATGTACCTGTGTTCACCCAGTGCCCTATTTTCAATAAAAAACAGTTCAGTACGGGCGTGGAAATGTATTCCTCCCCAAACCATCACTGATTGCCTTTAAAAAGGCTGTGACTCGCGCAGGGTGCATTGAGCAAATTGCTCCCTTGGTCTTTCCACACTCTGTCACGAACGTCTGAGCGGTACAGACCAAACTGCGACTTATCAGTAAACAAAACAGCCCCCATTGCTCGAAAGACCAATTTAGATGCCGGCCAGCGAATAATCGGCGTTCTCTCCTATGTCTTTCCAGGACTAGGCACCCGGGTCTTTTGTACAATAAGCATGCACTTTTCAAGAACTAGTTACAGTTACTCATTTTATTATTATTGTTACATTTTTTTCTTAGAAAACATGTGTTACTTTACTATACTCTAGGTTATGTTTACAGAACAAGATAAATGCTTGTTTATAAAAAAGAAAATAACTTTATTCAATAATGAACAAAAGAAATCATGCTGAAGGTGACCAATATTCAAACATTGAATGCATTATTTTATGTAATAGGTCTTCCTTCTCATATCTTCTTCTCCACGCAAATTCACACAAATATGAATCCAATAATGCCCTACTTGTTCCGCATTCGATCTTGTTCCTTCGCTTCAAACTAGCCCACAAAGACTCAATTCTCTGTGTGTGGACTCCAGTAATGGGATCTACAAAATTTTCACTATGATTTACTGGATAGTGCTTATATAGCATTCCTATAACCTTCCTCAGACCATGGTATGACTTCCAACAATCAGAAAATATTGTGGATCCCGGTAGTACACATGCCTTTATACACTCAGTTAGGGTAACAGCTGAACGGTCAGGCACGGCATATAGAAAAACTTCCCTAGTCTCACGACAAACACCTCCGAAGATCCACTGCGATGGATATAATCTTCCACGTTGATATTTCCTTCGGGAGAAGCATGTTTCATCAATTTCAACGTTTAAGCCTTCACCTCCAATCTTTAAAGGGTTTGAGATTAGATCTGATGCGCATACCTCTCGCAAGAAATTTGTCCAGTCTGTAGTTGTGTGACTAGACATGTTTAATTCTTTTTTGCAAAATTTGGTTGTGGTATATCCCATTGACCATGAGTATATGAACAGCAATGCTGTTTTGAGTGGTATTTTGCTGTTTTCGAACCACGTACCTTGAAAAATGCTAATTTCCTTCTTACATCCTGTCCGATTACACTTCCGAATTGGCCTTCTGTTGCTTCTATAATAAATTTTCATTTTATGAAGTCTGGAGCACTTTTTCTTAGAATGGATTAATCCCTTCTTCTGAAGAAACCGGACTGAAACTTTCTCATTAGATATTAACTGGCTTAACTTAAGCGAATTCATTGTTAGTGTTTTTCATGTAAATCTGATAAATGAATGCGTTTAAATACAGTATTAGGTTAGAGGTGAATCATATGTTCCAAATAATAATAAAATGAGTAACTGTTACTAGTTCTTGAAAAGTGTATGCTTATTGTACAAAAGACCCGGCACCCTACCTTAGGGCGCCTTGCTGCAAGCCCTTGCTCTCTCGGTCTCCGCCGTACAGTATCTGTGCTGATATGGGTATTCCACACCATTTCAAGTCTGTCCCGGACTTCGGAAGCAGTCAAATGACAATTTCTCAATACTGAGAGGGTGGGAATTCCAGTTTTGGCCAGTTTGGACTGGCCTGCACGATCTCCCGATAAGAATCCAATAGAAAATTTGTGGGATAATTTATGGAGAGGTGTTAGGAATCGTCATCCACCCCCTAGTAATGTAAATGAGCTCAAAATTGTTCTTGGAAAAGAATGGGATGCTGTGCCAGAGGAACTAATCCAAAGTTTGATTTCTTCTATGCCTAACAGGATGAGAGCACTCACCCGTGCAACAGGGGGCAATACGAGATATTAGGAGGCCGCACCTTTAATAAAAGTTTAAAATATGGACACTTATGGGTTTCTGAAAAAGTGAAAAAAAATTATTTTTGTAAATTGTAGGCAAGTATTTATAATTTTTTATTAATTTCTGGTAGATTTTGTTGAAGTGACCTATAAAGAAAGTAACCCTAACCACAAATTAAAAATCAAATATAATTTACTGGAATTATGAGGGATAATGTGAGTGTCCGGTTTTTTTTTTTGCTGTTGAGTTTATTTAAGGATGAAAATAGTACGGGGAGGCGGTCAATAAGCTACAAAATATTATAAAACTATTTTATTGTAGTCTACACATACCGGATAGTTTTATACTATTTTGTAGCTTATTGACCGCCTCCCCGGACTATTTTCATCCTTATTCTATTTCCGGTCATCTATCTAATACAAAACATCTTTAAATTAATTTTATTGATAATACAAACTCTTTATAAGGGAAAGAAGAATGTATTCCTTTATGTTTATAGAGTTTTATTTTGTTTCCTCTATCCGATATAAAGTTTTATACATCAAATCAAATATTATTAGGCCAAGGTTTCGTCTATTTAGTTATCTTTAGCGTTTTAGTCAAAGATAAAATAAATTAATTGATAAAAATAAAATAAACTAAAAAAAAAAAAAAAAATGTTAATATGATATGATTTACTTCTCCCGAATCTGCTGTGGAAGATACTGAGTGTAGCCCAGATATCGACCGACAACCTAATTAAGGAAGGACGTAGGAAGTGGGGTAGGAATGGAAATGGGAAGGTACGAGTAGATGGAGAGCTGATAACATTAGGAAGGAGAGTTCGGCACCAACTGGTCTGGTCTGAGGGGTTCCTTGTGTATGTGTGTACTGTCAGTAACCTGTGGTGTAGTGGTTAGCATAGTAACCTTCTGAATCCAAGCTCGCGGGTTCATCGCCTGATATGTGGCCATTGGATTTTTTCAAAAGGAAGTAAAATAATTATGTCATTCTTCAAAGGGACGTAAAATGATGTCCCGAGTATATATGATATTAGGTATTTGTCGAAGATCCCTACCCTAATTATCGTTGAAGAATATTATTATTAATTTTTAGAGACACCCAATCTGTTAACTTTTATAACAGTGATGCGGCTGGGAGAGAGACACCGGGGATCTCCTAGGGTCTTGCTTTGCTTTCCATAAATGGGAGGCAAAGCGGGAGTCAGAGATCCCTAGGCTGAATGTATATATTGTTTATAGGAGAATGCTTGTGTATATATATATATATATATATATATATATTTTATTTGAATGCAAGAGTGTATATATTTTAGTTTCTATTTTGTTTGTATATATTTTATAAAAAATTTTTAGGGACAGACTAAATTATAAATTTGTCGCCTGAATACAAAAAAAAAGCTAAGTAAGAGTTTAATTTTTTAGTTTTCCCTAGAAATAGAGGCATAACAAAAAAATAATAATAATAATAATTGTAAGATAAAAAATTAAAAAAAAAAAAAGTGCTCAGGTATCGATTAGTAGCTGTATATTTACATTATTTGGTGGACAGTTTTAACCCTTTACCCGGGGAGTTCCCTTTTAAATTACGCAGCCTATAACGGGCGCGAGCTCTTTCGCTAGGACGTGTATATACGTCACGCCCGGTGCAATGTTACTTCATATTATTATTTTTTTTATTTATGCTTAAAATAAATTGAAAGGCTATGAAATATATTCGTTTTCGATTATTTATATATAAACCATAAAGGAAAGCACAAAATTACAAACAAATACCTAGAAAAGAATACAAACAAAAATATAAAAGTATCGAATTAAGAAATTATAAATTTTACAGCCTTAAACAATTATAAAGAGTATAAAAATTATATATATAAATATAAATTAAATATATTATTATAAATATTATAAATTATATATATGTTTATGTATTCACGGTGTTACATGTATTGATGACTATTACCTCTTTTACACGAAAATATAAGTCCCACCCGTTCCAGGGCACAACATATATTTCAAGGACGTATTTATACGTCCTACCCGTTCACACTATTGTTTAGGTTGGACGCCTATATACATCACGCCCGGTTAAAGGGTTAATAAAGTCCCTAATACACCAGGCTGAAATAGGTTAAATTAAATTTTGAAGAGAAAAAGAAATTAATTTAAACGAAACGCCTTAATATTACATTAAAATTAAAGATAATTTAAATGTTCTGAGCAATATTTATTTTATCCCAATTATTTAACTATTGTCATTTTTGTTTTTGGTTTTTATTGGCCGTCTATTGCTATAAATTGGGACGTCTAAATAATCACATAAAAGCTGTAAGACTCCGATTAATAGAATGTGCTTTAAAAAGCTCAAAATATTTCTGAAAAAAAAAAAATAAAATAGCAATCTTACAACAGCAAACATTTTAATATCAGCCTTAAAAAAATTTCGGGTGTGGAAGAAACTAATAGGTTTTTATTTGTTGTCTATTGAAGAATAAAAAACAATAAAAATTAACTCCATAAATGATTATTGGAAATTATGTTTTTAGGGATAGGCTAGCGTATACTATACTGTACTATATCTCTGAATGCCATTTAAAAAATGAACTATTTTATTAGTTCATATGTACAGAAACATAAACATAAAAACTAACCGTAGCGTGTTTGTGTGTGTATATATGTGTGTTTGAGAAAGATTGCAAGGGCTTCTATAGGCCAGCGACTAGGAAATGTAATTTTAAGTTCGCAGCTGACCTCACTTCACTCGCTAAGTCGCTAATACGTTTTGGCAGTTGACCTCAGCGCTCCTCCCGGGTCAAATTCCTTTATAGACCCCCCCTCTAACAACCCTTTTCCCTGAGGGCAAAATTTATATTTAGCTTCCATTAAGGTCGAAAGAGGAGTTGGTTGAGTGATCTCATTTGATGGAGGCATAGAGCGGCACTATCGTGTTCCATGGGTTTCCTCTCCTCTCCCTGTATTACATTGTTCATAACAAGATGTGATCCATTAATGGATACCTACTAATGTTTTTTTTTTTTAATGTATTTATTGAAATTCAATTTATTCAAAAAGTGAAAGAAATGTTTATACCAGGTGTGTAAATATGAAACCGGAATTCGCTAATGATAGGAGTTAGCAGTCAATATAATCTTCTAACTAATCCGTCAGTGGTGTTATCTGCTTTTGCCTACATGTATTAAAGAGATCCAATTGATACGAACATCAGTTTCATTCTATAACCGTGTTTTTAGTGGCGTTGAACATGTCGACTTTTGTGCCACCAAATCAAGATTTGCGGACAGCATTTATTTTCCGTTTCCTTCTGAAAAAAATTGGAGCATTATCACATAGGATGCTTGTTGAAGCTTACGGGGAGCATGCCATAGGCAAATCTCAATGTTTCGATTGGTTCAAAAAATTTAAAGATGGATTTCGATAAAAGAAACAAAGACCGTGGAAAACCACAAAAAAAAAAAAAAACTTTGAAAACGCTAATTCGGAAGCGTTTGTTGGACAATTATTACATGTGACACCGTCTCCATTTGTTTGAAAGGCATGGAAAAGATCCAGAAGGTCGGAAAATGGGTACCTCACCAACTGAATGACAGGCAGCAGGAAGCTCGCATAGCAAATGCTGCTCGCTAGGTACAGAACAAAAGTCATTTCTTCATCAAATTGTGACTGGTGATGAAAAGTGAATTTACTTCGAGAATCCTAAACGTAAAAAATCCTGTGTAACTCCTGGTGAACCATCGACATCGCTTGGGGAGGTAGAAAATGCTCTGTGCCTGGTGTGATCAGATGGGTGTTACCTACTATGAGCTGCTGAAACCTGGGGAAACTGTCAATACGGAACGCTACCTACAACAGATGATAAATTTGAATAAAGATTTGCGCCAAAAAGTCCCAAATATCAAGAAAGGACACACAAAGTGATCTTGATCCATGACAATGCCCCATCACATTCGGCTAAACGGACCAAGGAAACGATCCAAGTGTTTGGTTGGTAAATTCTTCCGCATGCGGCTTATTCACCAGATTTGGCCCCATCCGATTACCACCTATTTGCATCGATGGGACACGCACTAGCTGAGCAGCGCTTCACTTCTTATGAAAATGTACGAAATTGGTTAAGTGATTGGTTTGACTCAGAAGAGGAAGCATTATTTTGGCGGGGAATCCACAAATTGCCTGAATGATGGGAAAAATGCATAGATAGCGAAGGACAGTAGTTCGAATAAAAAAGTATGTATCATTTTTACACAATCAACTCTTATTTGCTATTTGAAAAATTCCGGTTTCATATTTACACACCTGGCACTTCTACATTAAGAGATTTCCTTAACTTAAATTATTTTTTCCGACACATATTCCTACTTACAATATATTTTTCATGATTTGATAAATATTGTATGTTATTTCGATAGGTCTGAAAAAATTTGGTGCGATGCGTGCAACACATAACTTTCACTTACCAACTTACTTGGATTGGAAATTCACCTGGTTTTTTAAATGCCATTTCTTGAAGTCACCCTTTTTTCCATATTCATTACCTTATTTTTTTTTTCTATCTGGCCTAAAGTATACTAAATTTTATTATTACTAAATAAAAGTTTTACTTGTGATGATTGGGCAATGCAAGCATAAGCGTCTGATTTTATTTACCATTTAGTTACCATGAAACAAATAATTTCCATTGAAAGAAAAGAATGCCTTTAATGTAAGTGTGAGTAAGTAAGTGAAAGTAGTATCAGCGATGTTCTACTTTAAGCAAATTAACTAACATTAGACTCACAAATAAGCAAATTCTCACCGCTGATCGATAAAAAGTTATCTATTCGTGATTAAAGTTATCGCTTGTCTTTTAGAAAACTTATTTTTTAATAACGTATTTTTTAAAACAGATATGAAAAAAATAAATACAAAAATCAACGTCTTACAACAATAATAAATTACGAATATCTGGAACGAAAAACTTCACACCTGAAACAATTCCTTGAATATTCCATTTCGAAAGAAAGCAGGCCTAGAAAGTTTTCTGGGAGATAATGAGTTTACTTCTTAGTCTTGCAAATTCAAACAATGAGGAAAAGAAAAACAAAACTGGTCTCTTCTTAGGAAAAGAATGAAAAAAAAAAAAAAAGAGAAGAAATCTCTCTAAAAGAATAGTTGGCGTGATATAATGACTACTGCAGAAAGCAAAAGGACAAAAGACCGAAGTCCAAGTCTGAATGTATTTCTCTTATTTAGATATTTTCTTGAATAAACTCAAGTTTCGTTATATTCAAGAAAATATTCATTGTTGTACTTTACGTGATATAATGATGTATTATTTATGAATTTTTGAGGGTCATATCCATATTATACTTTTAAAAAAAAGAATTTTTGGAATATAAAATTATATTAATGAAATGTAAAAGCATGTGGAGAACATACTCACTGGTAGCAGTCGAATTTCGTTTTAATTTAGTAGATCTCTAGGCCATGTTCTTTTCAGACGGCTCGGAGGATTGTCTGTGATAGAGGAGGAAGCAAGGTTGCAGACAAGAGGGTTAGGATGAGTAGAGAGTTTACTGTGAAAGATCTGGTTGTATCTGGATCGGACCAAATCGGTGACATAAGAAACATTGAGGTCATTATGGATAATTTTATTTCGGACGAATTAAGGAGAATTCAGGACTTTACGAAGGATTTTGGATTGTAGGGATTGGATGCGAGAAGAATTCGATGGTTTGGTGCAACCCCAAAATTCGACTACGTAAGTCCAGATAGGTCTTATTATTGTAATGTAGACCACGTAACACGTACCAAAAGTGGGGTTTCGTTGTTTGTTTGTTCGTTTAACGCCCCTTTTATGCTACTAAGGATAATCGGACTAGGCTATAGTGGGAGTCCTAAATTTTGCCTCTTCAGGTATAATTAGGATAGGGATCTTAAACGAGTACCTGACATCGTACAAGCTCGGGACCTCCATTTTACGTCCTATCCGAGGGACGGCATAGCCAAGGATTTTTTACTCCCATTAAGCCTAGAGCCGGGGGGCCGGGATGGCCGAGTGGACAAGGGCGCTTGTAATAGATAATAAAAGTTAAGCAACGTCCATCGTGGTCAGTACTTGGATGGGTAACCGCTCCATTCGGGTGACTGCCCACCAATAAAAGCCACGCAGTCCAAGTCTACCCCCGCCCCCGGGTATGTGAGGCCCGTCAGCCTACTGGAGGCGACTCACACCAACCGGCGTAGGAGTGAAGAACCTTCCCCGTGAATCTCATCGAGAATCGTGGTGTGGTTTTCCAGGATGTCAGTAACCGCCCGGAGGTTTGGTTCAGGGACGGTATGCTTCAGAGAAAGAAATATAGGTCCTCGGGGCCTGCTGACTCTGAGCTACTATAATCCTTGGACCTAGACCAGTTTGTCACTGCCCTTGAACCCGAGAGAGCTGACGCCATCGGTGGGGAGGACACTGCCAAATTGGCCCCAATGGGATTGGTTATGGAGCTACGGGCAGTCTGCCGCTGTGCCATGGTGACCATGGCTTGCAGCAACGTGAGGTTTGGGCTACCCTCTCCAGGCTGTCTGTACTCCCGCAAGCAAAACAAATGTCTGTAAGAAGACCACACTGCGCGGCCAAAGGTCTCATTAGGCCTAATGCGCCAACCGAAAAAAAAAAAAAAAAAAAAAAAAAGCCTAGAGCCACGGTGGGGCGCGAACCCGCGACCTTTAGTATTGTAGGTTGCCATGCTAACCACTACACTACAGGTGACCTCGTGGGGTTTCGTTGCTGGGTCTAATTTAATAAGCGCTCAGCTTCGCCTCACACTTCAAATCCGACCGCGCACCGAAAAGCCTAAGATCTAGGATTGATTTTTAGGTCCTTCATAACCAAAACGTTTCAGTACAACTTTAAAAACGAGTACAGAAATGAGATGAAACAAATTAGGTAAATTTGTAGAACTTTTTGCATTTTAATAGAAATAAATTTATCTGTTCTCTAAAAAATTGAAGGAAGAAAATAAAGAAAAAACAATGTGGGAAAACTGACGAAAACATTAAAGAGAACAAAACGCTAGCAATTACCTTGATTTAATTTGTTAGCACTTCTATCTTTAGGAATTCATTACTCGGCCCAGTGAGCGCGAAATTCAATTTCGTTATGTCCTCCATTGTGAGAACAACAGTTTTAATATTTTTTTTTGAAAGGTGTAAAAAAAAAAAAAATGAGAAAAACCGTTTTAATACCTCTCTTAATAAAGTTTTTCGCAATACTTCAAAATTTTCAAGTGTTTTATGTAATAGGTGTACAAATACATGATATGTAATAAATTATCTACATTAAAAAAGCAGATGTTCATTTCTATTGCATTGTACAAAGTTCTAGAATCCATGGAGCTGGAGCGGTTACAGTGATTTAATAGTACGTAATCACATGTTTGGATCGGTTCACATGTTTCTAGGGCTTTCTGGATGGTTCTATAATAGGCAATATAAAAATTGATCGACTAGTAGCTTAGTAAAACTTGTACAGCGGAGAATACGGTTCCTTCTTAGGGTCTGGCCACACATGTCCGCACCGTAGTAATAATATAGGTTATGTTCAGAATATTTTTAATTTAACTTACATATTACCTTTAGTTATGCCTAGAGGTCAGGCCACACATGTCAGACATAGGCCACTTTAGGCATAACTAAAGGTAATATGTAAGTTAAATTAAAAATATTCTGAACATAACCTATATTATTGTTGCGGTGCGGATCCGGTGCGGACATGTGTGGCCAGACCCTAAGTGTTACACTACTGATATTACCTGAAATTGAACATTTTTTGGGGGCAATTTATTTCTTTTCAATGATAGAACAATTTTTAATTGAAATAAACTTTCTGGTCGCCTTCTCTTTTGTTTAATTCTTCCACCCACCCTCCCTCTCAATATCCGAAGCTAATACCTCATACCCCAGATACTAAGCTGTCTACCGAAATCAAATTTATCCGCTGGTTGGGGGTAGTGCTGATCTCTTTGTGATGGGGATCCTCTTGATTGATTTGGGCTACCTGTGCGGGGTCGGTAATGCCAGGTGTAAAAATACCTCCTTGGATATCCCCCTTGCGTTGAGTGGGAGCAAAATGAAACTTTGCAAGTCTGGTCACGTTTTTTTTTTTTTTTTTTTGCTTCTGCTGGCAATAAACCTTTTCCTTAAGCACGTTTATTCTCTGATGGCATACTGTTATTTTTATCTCACTCCATTTTTTTAGTTGGAAGCTTTCGCCGATGTTCGAGTATTTTATAAAATAACCAGTTACTTCTTAGTAACTGCATATTACATTCATATCATTTTTTCTTTCCAATGCATTGCCATTTTATTAACAACAAATAAAAATAGCACAATCTAAAATTTGCAATTAGCAAGTTTTGCGGGTTGCTTCAATTATTGGTGTAATATGTTTAAATAATTTATTTTTGAAGGGAAAAGATTTGGCTCCGCCGGGAGCCGAACCTGGGTCTCCCGCGTGACATGCGCAGATGCTAACCACTGCACCACAGAGCTCGGCTCCAAGCAGAGCCAATCCTACCTCTTCACTGATACCTACTCCCCCGATCTCGCAAATTTTGCGAGTAATAACGGGAGGTGGACAAATTTTGTCCAAATTTCTGGTATTTATTGACATTCGTCAATTTTAAATTATTTTATATTAATCTAATTTTAATTTGTGGATGACCACCTTTTTTAAATTATTTTTAAATAATTTATTTTTCGAAGAGAAAAGATTTGGCTCCGCCGGGAGTCGAACCCGGGTCTCCCGTTACGTGACATGCGCGGATGCTAACCACTGCATCACAAAGCTCGGCTCCAAGCAGAGCCAATCCTTCCTCTTCATTGATCCTCTTCACGGGAGACCCGGGTTCGACTTCCGGCGGAGCCAAATCTTTGCTCTTCAAAAAATAAATTATTTAAAAATAATTTAAAAAAGGTGGTCACCCACAAATTAAGATGGTATATTAGATTAATATTGGTGTAATAGTTATCTTACAATTAGTTGGTCTCTTGGCTAGCTGTATGGGTTGTTTAAACTTATAAATAAAATCATTAGTAGAACTACGATATATTAGACCTTCAGCCAGGGTATCAATATATATAATATCAATATATATCAATATAATCAATATATATTATAAAGCAAAGTGTACAATGTGCGTGCCGAAAAGGCTCAAAAACGACTCCACGTAGGATTAAGGAAGTTATCTCAGCGTGCTGCTATATAACCCCTAACGGAGAAGAAAGTTTCTGTTTTTCTCTTGAGGGTGTAAAATTGAAGAGAAAATATCTGGAATTTTAAGTCTCTCGCACCATGTAATTAGCCTGCCTGAGAATGACATACGAGTTTATGAATGAAAAATTTAGTTCGAGCTCCAGCCTACCAGGAAGCGCTAGGGTGCGTTTCACTCGATGTTCATTGTTCATTCATTCCGTTCAATTTGTAAAGGTTAAGTATTTTTTCAGCTGTTCCTTTTAAATTACTAAAAAATCAAGCGAAAATAATTAGTTTCACCTTTTCTTTCAAAATAAAATAATGATTTTACATATCAATTAGAAAACCGACTGGATACATTACAAAATTAATTTTCTCATAAGAAGGTTAATTGATTAACACATTATATTTAATCAATATATAATATATACTTAAGTAAATTTAATGCAATATGAGTGAACTTTTTTTAGTAGTACAGTGAGCGAATAAAAACAGACAATAACTTAAAAACCTAATAACTTATTATCTGCTGACTGCTTGGAATGGGCTTATAGAATTCAGAAACCATCAAAAACGATGCATGACTCGACAAAGTTGCAGCAAAATTAATTGTTCATTCGACATTTTCAACCCCCTTTAAAGTATATAGGGTTCCTTATTTGGGCGGACTCTGCAGATATCGAATCTTAATATTGATACCATGTTAACAGTTTCAAAAAGTGCTAATTTTATTCTATATTTCCTTTAATTGTAAAGTTTTTCTGTTATTAAAACTACCACACAACTACCGGAGCGAAGCCGGGCACCCTAGCTAGTTCTGTATATAAATCATTTCATATCTCGGATAAGAAGAAAAGAAATAGAAACAACTGCATACTAATCGCTTCACTCAAAGTCAAATTTGATAAAAAATAAAATATATTATTGTACGTGCTTACATATACAGATTTACATTCAATAATTATTATTTAATAAAATAATTTAATATGAAAATATAGGAAGCGTGCGATCCCGGCCAGGCATTGCTGTGGCTCAGTCAGTAGCTATAATGCCTTGAATTAATTATATCCTATCATTTTTAATACAGCCAAATCAAAATTCACTGATAAAGGTAAAAATGTTTCAGCTAATCTAAAAACCAACGGGATTTAAAATACAACTTTACGCCAAATTTAAATTTTTTTAAAGCATTTAGAATGGTTAAAGTTTTTATTTTTTACATCTCATATTTGACTATTGTAAGTATTAATGATCCATTCATTTAGCAATTACTGGATCATTCCAGCAGAGGCAAGATTACTAATAACTAAAATAATTGGAATAGGGTTTAGTACAATCAAAATAGACTGCAAACATGTACCAAATTGATCATTTGTCATAATAAATATTATTTTTCTTTACACTGCATATGTAACACGTGTTTTCAATACATGTTTTGAGTACGCAAAGTACCCCTTTTCTGTACTAGGAGGTAAAAGATATCATGTGATAAATTAACTTTTCACCATACTACGATGTAATCACCTGTTTTACACACCTAATTTGCGGTCCGAAAGCTACACTTCGCCGCACTTGGGCCGAAAATGAATATTCCATCCCTAGGGCCGCAAAATCAGCTGTTTATTATTTTAATTCATTCATTTCATTATATACATTACATATATCAAAACAAATATATCATAACAAATATAAAATACAAAAAACAATTAATAGAATCTTCAAAGGTATTATGTTTTCAAACAACCAAAATTGTACTTTTAACATTTCTATAAATCAAAAATAAACGAACTAACTTTTTTTAGCATTTTGAAATATATCAGTTGTATTAAATGAAACACACATATGTTCATCTCTCTTTATTAACTTACATAATAACATAACGTAAAACAATCCATACATTAAACATTCATCATGTCCCCATAACCACAAGATAACCTTCTAACAAAGAGGTACACTTAACCAAAAGAAAATCTTGTTTTTGATTAATGTTATATCGTATTAATATTTATTGTAGTATGGTGAAAAATAGCGTTCGTGCCTCGGGCCAATGTGCTTTTGCAGGCCCTCGAACTTTTCATGACCTCGACTACGTCGTACGAAATATACTATTGCTTTCTGAAACCATGTATTGAAAACACCTGCTACCGAAATATTGTAATGAAAACTATTAATTTAAATTATCATTAGGTATTTCACAGTTAAAAAATTTTAGTCATAAACTATGTCTGATTACAACCATTCTTTAGAGATACCTGATGACATTCTAAATCAAGCAAAGGAAGCGTTGGGTTCCTAGTATACATTTTAAAATATATAAATCAATTTCCGTATATATATAAGAATAGTATAAGGATCTATAGTCTCAGTATAATGAAAAGTAATTTTCATCACACCTACGATGAATGTGTTTTCGGTACTCGGTACTCGGCTTCGCCTCGCTCGAAAAACTATACCTCGTACCGAAAACACACACTTTGCGTACTAGTGATGAAAATAACTATTAATTTAGAATATAACATGTGATAATTTGAGATATCTTATCAGAATGTTCTACCTAAAACAGGTTATGTTCTAATGAAACATAAAATAATACTTATCAAAGCATACAAATTTAATTTTATTAATGAGATAGATAACGTTAATTTATTATAATTACCTTTTTACAATAATAATTTACATTTTTTACGCATACAATGGTTTACTTTTTCAATAAGGGGTGGTGTAGTGGTTAGCGTAGCAACCTGCAATACTAAAGGTCGGGGCTTCCCGCTGTGGCCCTACGATTTTTAAATGGGAATAAATCCATAGCCTTCCCTCGGATAGGACGTAAAATGGAGGTCCCGGGCCTGTACGATGTCAGGTACTCGTTAAAGATCCCTATCCTAATTATACCTGGTTACGCAAAATTTAGGACTCCAACTGTAGCATCGTCCAATTAGTCTTAAAGGGACGTTAAACAAACAAACATTTAAAGGTATATGCTTTTGCATATCTATTTATATTCCTATGCCTGTTTTTCTTGTAAAACATATTGTACGAACCACAAGGAACTATTCCTTCATCACAGAAACTTTTTGCTTTGTTGGAACACGCAGCGGTCGGAAGTTGAACAGAGGGGACTAACCACTGTCATGAAAACTCTGTCATCAACTTCCGGCATGTAACACACACTGTTCCTCAACTTCTTGCCATCGTCCTCAACTTCTTTTACTTCCTTTAACCCTCATCACCCCCCCTCCCCAAAGAACCAGTAACAATGTTTTATTTATGATATCAGGACAAATACGAACACCAAACTGTTTAGGTATGTTTATGGTGATTAAAATAGACTGATTATCAATTTTTGATTAGAAGCATTGATATAAGTAGGGTTGTAAGAAATTCGGTATAAAGCTTGGTTCTTTATTCTAAGCTTTTTGACGAAATATCTATTCTGCTTCATATCTGCGTTATTTTTTTCATGATCTTCATTGCTGGATGCCATTTCTATAAGTCAGATTGAAACAATGAATAAAATGGGTCACGCTTATTTTCGTAGCTAGCGTAACAGCCTACAATACTACTTTGCTAAGCCCTCCCTCGGATATTAATAATAATAATAAATTCTTTATTTATTTGTTCTTTTTTATTTGTTTGTTGGATAGGACGTAAAATAGAGGTCCCTAGCCAGTACGACGCCAGTACTTGTTAGAAGTCCTTATCCTAATTATACGTAGACAGGGAAAATTTAGGACTCTCCCAGGAGCATCTTCAGATTAGCATTAGCAGCATAAATGGATGTTAAGAAAGCAAAAAACAAACAAACTACTGTATTATAAATAATACTTCTAATAAACGTGAAAAATAAATAAATATTAGGATTAGACATGAATATAAACTACCCAAAGCTCTAATAATAATTCAGCTAGCTAATGATAATTATTATAGGTCTCGAGCCTGTACGATTACACGTACGTGTTAAAAATCCCTATCCTAATTATACCCGGATAGGCACATTTTAGGTCTCCCACTGTAGCATCTTCCGATCAGCCTCAGAGGCATATAGTGATGTTAATTAAACAAACAATGAATAAATAACGATTGAAAAAAAATAAGATATAACTAATTAGTATCAAATGTTTTTATCATAAATCAAAAATACTTTTTTTTTTTTTTTTTTTGACTTAAATTATTGATTCGCACCAGTCAGGAGTCGCTGACAATCAGCGAATGAGATGGTGGCAATAGGAAATAATGACATGTGAGGCATGAGGAGGGAACGCACCAAACAGCACCCCCTTCCTGGCTTGATTAAATTACCTTGGCTGTCTAAGAAAGCCGATCTCTCATCCAGCGCCTTTTTAGTCTCCTCGTATCCATGCTTATATCAGCCACATTACTGATTAAACTGTGAGAATTAGAGATGCGACATCGAAGGCAAAACATCGATGTTTTGAACATCGATGTTTTTGCAATCAAAACATCGATGTCGATTAAACATCGACCACAAAACATCGATGTTCAAGAACATCGATGTTTTTTGACATCGATGTTTTTTAATTTATACAGTCTTTAAACATTAACATATTAGTGCCCAAACGTAATTAAATCGATGTTAAAGTGTAAAGCATTTTATAATTCATATTTAATGTATAAAAAATTCGATTTTTTCGAGATGTTTTGACAATTACATCATATTTGTTGTTTTAAACATCGATGCTTTTACCATAACTAATTGGTCTTAACAAAAATAAATATTTTAAAACATCGATGTTTTGGAGAAAAACAAAGCTGTTAATAACATCGTTGTTATGGACTAAAACTAATTTTTTTTAACATCGATGTTTTTATCAAAAGAAGTATACTTTAACATCTATGTTTTGACAATAACATAGATGTTTTGGATAAATGTGTATTAACATCACTGTTATGGACAAAAACAAAGCTGTTAATAACATCGATGTCATGGGCTAAAACAAATTTTTTTTTACATCGATGTTTTTATCAAAAGAAGTATACTTTAACATCTATGTTTTGACAATAACATCGATGTTTTAGATAAATATTTATTAACATCGATGTTATGGACAAAAACCAATTTTTTTTAACATCGATGTTTTTAACAAAAACAAGTATCATTTAACATCGATATTTTGACAATAACATCGATGTTTTTAACAAAAACAAAGCTGTTAATAACATCGATGTTTTTAAGAAAAACAAGTATACTTTAATATACAATAACATCGATGTTGTGGATAAATATATATTAAACTCGATGTTATAGACAAAAACAAATTTGTTTTAACATCGATGTTTTAACAATAACATCGATGCTTTAGATAAAAAACAACAATATATATATATATATATATATATATATATATATATATATATATATATATTCTTAACATCGATGTTTTAGTTAAAACAAAGATACTCTAACATTAACAAACTTGTTTTCGACATCGATGTTTTGGAGAAAAACAAATTTTTTTTAACATCGATGTTTTTAACAAAAACAAATATCATTTAACATCGATGTTTTGGCAATAACATCGATGTTTTTAACAAAAACAAATCTGTTAATAACATCGATGTAATGGACTAAAACAAATTTTTTTTCACACCGATGTTTTTATCGAAAACAAGTATGCTTTAACATCTATGTTTTGACAATAACATCGATGTTTTGGATAAATGTATATTAACATCGATGTTATCGACAAAAACAAAGCTGTTAATAACATCGATGTCATGGACTAAAACAAATTTTTTTTAACATCGATGTTTTTATCGAAAACAAGTATACTTTAACATCTATGTTTTGACAATAACATCGATGTTTTGGATAAATGTGTATTAACATCGATGTTATGGACAAAAACCATTTTTTTTTAACATCGATGTTTCTATCGATAACAAATATACTTTAACATCTATGTTATGACAATAACATCGATGTTTTGTATAAATGTGTATTAACATCGATGCTATGGACAAAAACAAAGCTGTTAATAACATCGACGTTTTGGACTAAAACAAATTTTTTTTAACATCGATGTTTTTATCGAAAACAAGTATACTTTAACATCTATGTTTTGACAATAACATAGATGTTTTGGATAAATGTGTAATAACATCACTGTTATGGACAAAAACAAAGCTGTTAATAACATCGACGTTTTGGACTAAAACAAATTTTTTTTAACATCGATGTTTTTATAAAAAGAAGTATACTTTAACATCTATGTTTTGACAATAACATCGATGTTTTGGATAAATATTTATTAACATCGATGTTATGGACAAAAACCAATTTTTTTTAACATCGATATTTTTAACAAAAACAAGTATCATTTAACATCGATGTTTTGACAATAACATCGATGTTTGTAACAAAAACAAAGCTGTTAATAACATCGATGTTTTTAAGAAAAACAAGTATACTTTAATATACAATAACATCGATGTTGTGGATAAATATATATTAAACTCGATGTTATGGACAAAAACAAATTTATTTTAACATCGATGCTTTAGATAAAAAACAACAATATATATATATATATTCTTAACATCGATGTTTTAGTTAAAACAAAGATGCTCTAACATTAACAAACTTGTTTTCGACATCGATGCTTCTACCATAACAAATTGGTTTTGAACAAAAATAAATATTTTAAAACATCGATGTTTTGGAGAAAAACAAATTTTTTTTAACATCGATGTTTTTAACAAAAACAAACATCATTTAACATCGATGTTTTTAACAAAAACAAAGCTGTTAATAACATCGATGTAATGGACTAAAACAAATTTTTTTTTAACATCGATGTTTTTATCGAAAACAAGAATGCTTTAACATCTATGTTTTGACAATAACATCGATGTTTTGAATAATTGTGTATTAACATCGATGTTATGGACAAAAACAAATTTTTTAACATCGATGTTAATACATATTTATCCAAAACATCGATGTCGAAAACAAGCTAGTTAATGTTAAAGCATCTTTGTTTTAACTAAAACATCAATGTTAAGAATATATATAAATTGTTGTTTTTTGTCTAAAGCATCGATGTTATTGTCAAAACAAAATTATTTTGTCCATAACATCGAGTTTAATATATATTTATTCACAACATCGATGTTATTGTCAAAACATAGATAGTAAAGTATCCTTGTTTTTGTTAAAAATATCGATGTTAAAATAAATTTGTTTTTGTCCATAACATCGATGTTAATAGATATTTATCAAAAACATCGATGTTATTGTCAAAACATCGATGTCGAAAACAAGTTTGTTAATGTTAAAGCATCTTTGTTTTAACTAAAACATATTAAGAATATATATATATATATATATATATATATATATATATATATATATATATATATATTGTTGTATTTGTCCAAAACATCGATGTTATTGACAGATTTGTTTTTGTTAAAAACGTCGATGTTATTAACAGCTTTATTTCTCTTAAAAACATCGATGTTAATGTCAAAACATCAATGTTATTGTAAACAAAGATGTTAAAGTATACATGTTTTTGTTAAAAAACATCGATGTTAAAAAAAATTTGTTTTTGTCCATAACATCGATGTTAATACATATTTATCCAAAATATCGATGTTATTGTCAAAACATAGAAGTTAAAGTATACTTGTTTTTGTTAAAAACATCGATGTTGAAATAAATTAGTTTTTGTCCATAACATCGATGTTAATACATATTTTTCCAAAACATTGATGTCGAAAACAAGTTTGTTAATGTTAAAGCATCTTTGTTTTAACTAAAACATCGATGTTAAGAATATATATATCGTTACTTTTTGTCTAAAGCATCGATGTTATTGTCAAAACAACGATGTTAAAACAAATTTATTTTGTCCATAACATCGAGTTTAATATATATTTATCCACAACATCGATGTTATTGTCAAAACATAGATGTTAAAGTATACTTGTTTTTGTTAAAAACATCGATGTTAAAATAAATTTTTTTTAGTCTATAACATCGAAGTTAAAATAATTTTTTTTTAGTCTATAACATCGATGTTATTAACAGCTTTGTTTCTGTTAAAAACATCGAAGTTATTGTCAAAACACATATGTTAAAGTATACTTGTTTATGTTAAAAACATCGATGTTATTAACAGTTTTGTTTTTGTTAAAAACATCGATGTTATTGACAGATTTGTTTTTGTTAAAAACGTGGATGTTATTAACAGCTTTATTTCTCTTAAAAACATCGATGTTAATGTCAAAAAATCGATGTTATTGTCAAAACATAGATGTTAATGTATAATTTTTTTTTGTCCATAACATCGATGTTAATACATATTTATCTAAAACATCGATGTTATTGTCAAAACAAAGATGTTAAAGTATACTTGTTTTTGTTAAAAAAACATCGATGTTAATACATATTTATCCAAAAAATCGATGTTATTGTCAAAACATAGATGTTAATGTCAAAAAATCGATGTTATTGTCAAAACATAGATGTTAATGTATAATTTGTTTTTGTCCATAACATCGATGTTAATACATATTTATCTAAAACATCGATGTTATTGTCAAAACAAAGATGTTAAAGTATACTTGTTTTTGTTAAAAAACATCGATGTTAATACATATTTATCCAAAAAATCGATGTTATTGTCAAAACATAGATGTTAATGTCAAAACATCGATGTTATTGTCAAAACATAGATGTTAATGTATAATTTGTTTTTGTCCATAACATCGATGTTAAAATAAATTGGTTTTTGTCCATAACATCGATGTTCTTAACAGCTTTGTTTTTGTTAAAAACATCGAAGTTATTTACGGCTTTGTTTCTGTCAAAAACATTGTTGTTATTTTCAAAACATCGATGTCATTGTCAAAGCAAAGATGTTAAAGTATACTTGTTTTTGTTAAAAACATCGATGTTAAAGCAAATTTGCTTTTGTTAAAAACATAGATGTTATTAACAGCTTTGTTTCTGTTAAAAACATCGATGTTATTGTCAAAACATGGATGTTAATGTATATTTCTTATGCATTTATTCATTCATTCATTTATTCATATTTATTATATGTTAAAAACATCATTGTTATACCTAAACCATCGATGTCAAAACATATTTATTTTTATACCTAAAAAAAAAAAAAAAAAAAAAAAAGGCCAGCTATTAAAAACATCGATGTTAACATCGGCCCAAAAACATCGATGGTCAGAAAACATCGGCTGCGTAACATCGATGTTAAAAACATCGATGTTTTGCGCAAAACATCGATGTTTCAAAAACATCGACATCGATGTCGCATCCCTAGTGAGAATGTCCTGTCAAGTTAATAAAAATCTTTTGTAAAGAGTCGTTATGTGCTGGTCGTCCAAATTTGGAGGTATGTATCTGTATGTAAGGTTTTGTTAGTCACGTACCTTACCGTACGGGCGCCTTTGTAATAAGTCGTAACAATTTAGATTTAAACGCTTGATGTTTTTGTAAGTGAGTCTTTATAGCTATCCCAAATATCTGTGAGGAGTATGTCAATATGAGCTTCAGTATTTAGTTTTTGTTTCAGTTTTAAGCTTCTTCTTCTTCTTCTTTCTCATCCTCCTTAAGTGCCTTTCAGCGTGGAGGAGCCTCTAGCCATTTGGACCATACATCTCGGTCTCTAGCAAGCCTCTTCATCTCTGCTAGCGTTTTCCCTCTTTCTAGACCCAGTCGTTGGATATGCTCCATATAGCCCCTTCTAGGCCTGCCTCGTGGTCTTTTACCTGTCGGCCTCGCCTCCATACATTTTCTTGGCACTCTGTCTTCTCCCATTCTACAGACATGCCCAAACCATCGGAGCTGTCGCTTTTCCATCACCGATTTCACAGAATCGACCTGTAGCTCTTCTCTTATCCTTTCATTTCTTATCCTGTCCCTCCTAGTTTTACCGGATATTCTTCGCAGAAATCTCATCTCCGCAGCCGTAATCCTGCTCATGTGTTTATCTTGGGTTACCCAGCTTTCACTGCCATATAGTAGTGTGGGAAGGTATATTGCCTTAAAGATGTGGAGTTTGATATCTTTACCTACTTCCCGCTTTCCAACAATAGTGTTGCATATCTGGTAATAAATATTATTTGCTTTATTAATCCTATTGGACACTTCTTGATCTATTTTACCAGAATTGTTCATAATCGTTCCAAGGTAGGTATAGGCGTCCACATTCTCCAGTACTTCTTCGTTGCATGTTATTCTTACATTTCCCACATCCACTTCATCTCTGGCTACGGTCATAATTTTGCTTTTACGGCCGGTAATGCTCATTCCCTTGCGAGCGAGTTTTTCATTCCATTCTATAATGGCCTGTTGCAGCTTTTCCTTTGAGTCTGCCACGAGCACAATGTCGTCTGCATAAAGAAATGCCTGCTTTAAGTTTAAGTTTTAAGCTTCGAGATTTAGAAAATAGTGGATAGAGAAGTTTAAGTCTTTTGGTAAGCGTTCTTTTTTTCATTTTGACATGCGGCGGGCCCCATGTCATCCTTCTGTCGAAAGTGAGTCCCAGATAGTGTACTGGCCGTCTGAGGAATTTGGTTATTGTCAACATAGACGGGTGGACAGGTATGTTTTCTAAGTGTAAATGTGTTGTGTTTTGATTTGTCATGATTTAGTCTAATTTTCCATAGTTGGAACCATTCGTTTAGTATGTATAAGTGATGTACTGATACTGATAAAAAAAAATATGTATTTACAAAAACCATTGTTAGAGAAAAATAGTTCCTAATTTATCCTGTAATAATGTTTTCTCTTCTATATTACTAATTCTGTGATACTTGCAAGCTTATTTTTGGGCCTTAGACAAAATTTTTTTCAAAATAATGGCTTAATTATTCTGCATAATAAGTAGTAAGTAGGCTATTGCGCTCCGAATATGACATCTTTACCAAAAAAGTCGTATACAAATATTCGCCATTTTACACATTTGAATCTGTTTCTTACAAAAGCAGAAATAAAGAAAATAAAAATAATATACGATAGAGCTAAAGCTACCCTCATAGTTTAGTTGGGGAAGTTGAATAGTAAATTTTAATAACAAAGGCTATAAATTTTAACTTAGCCACCGAATCTAGTCCCTGCAAACACCAGCAAAAAAGTTATTGTTTTCTTTTTTTTTTCTTTCTGCCAAAAGTTTTTTTTCAGGTAAAAAATTCCATTTTATTATTTTTCGTGTTCTTTTATCTATTTAAATAACGCAAGAAATCTTCATGTTTATAGGGGAAATAGACAAAATTTTGGAGTTTCCATATTTTCAAAATTTCACTTTCGACTAGTATCTAACAATAAAATAATCAAATTATGGAAATGTGAATATATCCAGTTACAGTCTCAAATCTCATTTATTTTTTATTTTCTTTATTACTAACATACCAAAAACTAGAGAAGAAATTATATTGCAGTCTCCAAGATAAATGTCTATAGTAGAAGGATTAAATTAATCTGTAGAAAGCATAAATTGTTCCTAGTTAATTACAGGTTTGTTCCAACGAGCAGTCCTGGACTACCTTTCATGCCCCCCACTCCATCGATTCTATCTTTGACGAACAAGAGCCCATCGAACGAGAAAAACAAACAATTAAACTGTAAATCAAAAGAGCGAAGAGCATAGCAATTAGTTCATGACTGCTTGTTGGAACAAACCTTTCAAAAGTAATTATCTACCATTGTAGTTAACTACTTTTTAATTACAACTAGTAGTTGGTAGTTAAAGAATTTAACTACTTCTTCTAACTATTTGGTAGTCAAGAATAGTAACTCCTCCTATTGTAGTTAAGAAAGTATTTGTTCATTTCTAACTACCAACTAATAGTTAATAGTTCTGCTCCATGCAACTGTTTAACCTGTATCTAGTAGTTGGAAATGTAATTCACTATAGGAATTGGTTAACTACTGCCCAACTCCGATAATAGTGTAGACAAATATATACTTTACAAGTAATTACATTTATAATTTTTAATACCCTAAGTAAAATGCATAACATGATTACAGCTAAACCCATATGTATATATACACATACATACATAATAATTTCAGCCTAAACTATATATGTGGTTTTTACTAATTTCTCTAATCCTATTATTCCTATACTTCTTAATCTGGATATCGACGTGTTACTAATATTATATGTTGATTGGAAAGATAATATGCTAGTTGATTATACGGGTTCGTTAAGAAATTTATTAACCCAGTTCTGTGGGTTTCCTCTCCACAGCCATCCTTCTGAACCGCTAATAAATATCTTAACCCGAAAGTTGGTACGAGAACTGTTTAAATTTGCGGCTCACGACTTCCCGACAGGACTGGGCCGTAAAATATTTAATCATGGCAGTAATTACTAAACCTTTTTCTAGAGGGAGGGGTGTGAAGTGCAGCCTCCTAGATTAACGTATGAGATATTAATCCAGGGCCATTTTAATTAGCTCCCGCTTCGGATCCTGTGGCTACTTAATCTTAGCTCTACGGTTATGGTTTATGAAAATTTGAGCTAAGTGAGGGGGGGGGGGGTGGGTGGAATGTGTTTCATATTCTTTTATTGCTTATTTCTTGAAAGAATCAATATTACAACAAATACACAATATCAATTACAATAGGTAATATTAAATATACATTAAACCCTGAGGAAGTCTGTCCAGTTTGCAACTTGAAAATGTTGGAAGATCTTTATCACTTTGTTATTATATGCCCAATGTATTTACCTGTCAGAACACACTACCTATCAACACTAATTGGCATGGATATTGTATCATTCTACAAAACCTTAAGTACTCCCTCTTTGGCTCAATTAAATTCTTTCTACTATTATATATAGGCAGCTTTTAAAATAAGATCATTTATTATTTCAGACTAGTGTTTAATTTTTTATATTATTATTTTTATTTTTAAGGTGACATATAATTTACATTGTTAGTATAAACAAGGAAACTTTAATTATTTTGAATAAATAAGTAAACTTAAATTTGTTAGATTAGAATTTAAGTATTATTTTGTTATATATGTGCTGTATGGCTAACTCTATTTGTATGGGGAATACCCCAAAAACAAATAAAGAAATTATTATTATTATTATTTCTTGAAAGAATCAGGGCTCTTTGACTTGTGGTATCTGAAAACCAAGAGCTAGTGTGAAAGGCAGGCAAAAATAGAATATGTAATTCTGTCATATCATTGCTATTTATTCTGACCGCACCCCCAACCATTTCCTCATCATTACATCTACTATCTTAGGTCAACTATCTTCCGCTATCTTATACTTTTAACTTGAAGTTCGTACAGGATATCAAGAAGGGGACCGAATTAGTCTCAACAATACATTTTTTTATTGTTTATAAGACGTTTCGGCTCTTTTGAGCCATCTTCAGTTCAGCAAAACAGGCAGACAAATCATTTGAAGTCAGACAGGGCAGATACAACTCTCAACCTCAGGGTGTCTTGGGGTGACTTCAAATGATTTGCCTGCCTGTTTTGCTGAACTGAAGATGGCTCAAAAGAGCCGAAACGTCTTATAAATAATATAAAAAAATGTATTGTTGAGACTAATTTGGTCCCCTTCTCGATATCCTGTTGAACAATATAGTCTCAAGAACTGAATGTCTTATAAGTTGAAGTTCGTAGTTGGAATTGAATATTTTATTCCATCGCTGTAACTACCCTTCCAAAATATTCCCGTCCCCCGAACCTCCAAAATTATAGCCTAAACGTGGAGCGGGTACTCTACTAAGCAAGATCAGATGCTCGCAGGGAATTTCTTATTAAAATTTCCATTCGAACTGGGAGGTCATCGCAACCCTTACGTGGACAGACTTTGTAACGATTCTTTATAAAATAATGATATCTTTCTCAAGTAGACATCTCTTAAATTGAGATATCGATTTCGATAATCGAAAGTATCGATAATTTTCCACCGATGCTACAAGACATTTTTTATAAGGATTTTCTTTAATGAAGGAATCTCTTCCACAGGGTTACGTTGTATTTAATTATCCCAACGTTTCAGGTTTTTTTCCCAATCTTTTTGGGGTTATCCATTGCACATTTTTTTAGCTCCACCGCCATTTGTTTTTACATACAATTATTACGTATCAAAATATACCTGTGTTTTCTTCATTGTACATGATCCACTTATTAATAACACTTATTACTACTATGACAAAGAAGCTATAGTTAGATCAGTGACAATTGATTATATGTTGACAACAATTTTATGTTGCCAAGACATATGGCGATGGAGCTAAAAAAATATACAAGATAAGCCCAGAAGACAACAACAAGGGCCCGAAACGTTAGTGATAATTAAATACAGGATAACCCATTGGGAGAAAGTCCTTCATTTAAGGAAAAACCTTATGCAAACAAAACTCTTCATCACTAAGGTGAAATATACAATCAAGTAGATATTTTTTTAGTTTTGTATCCTAGTTAATTGGCATTAAAAACTTCTAAGTATATTTTGGCTATGGAAATTTTCTTGAGTTAGTTCGTACTACATTTATCTCATCATTATGTCATGTTGTGGAGTTTAAACCCTCGTGTGAAGAGACCATACGTATTGTAAGACCAATCTGGGTTTGTGGTTTGTTTGTGTAACGTCACTTTATACCACTAAGGCTAATCGGACGATGCTACAATGGGAGTCCTAATTTTTCCAATCCAGGCATAATTAGGACAGGGATCTTTGACGAGTACCTGACATCGTACACGATCGGGACGTCCATTTTACGCCCTATCCGAGGGACGGCATAGCCCCAGGAGTTTTTACTCTCTTTAAAAAGTCCTAGGGCTTGCTAACCATTATAATACAGGTACCACACCAATCTGGGTTTAAAATAATTTTATTCATGAAAAATAATAAAACAAAAATGTCACAAAAACTGAACAACTTTAGGAAACAATAAATACTACACGAGACAAACAGTGGCAATATGCTTCGATCCAGAAGGCCAAACTAAGCCCATACCTAGTCCATCCATTTAACTATTCCAGAATAGAACATTGTAGGCTGTTACGTTAGCCACTAAAGAAAACCCTATAAATATTTTTTTATAAATAAATAAACATTTTCATATATATTATTATTTATATTTATATATTTTGCAGGACTTGGTTGGAGCAGGGCGATGACGCGGTGAGGTGGACAAGGCTGTGACGTTACAATGGCTACCTCCGCTCTAGTCTGCATTAACTTGAAAACAAGTGAGTCTTTCTTACTCAATATATCATCATGAATTTTATTTTATTAATTTTTTAAATCATAAAGTACTGAATAAACCACGACACATCTCTAAGTAGCCATATGAAATTTCAGACAAATATTAATAAAATCAAATTCGATGATGAGTCGAAACTAAATGTAAATAAAATAATCTGGTGCGAGGCACGCAACACACAACTTTCACTTATGAACTTAGATTAGAAATCGGCATGTTTCGGTCATATGTAAACGCCATTCCTCACCTTCATACAGTTATCCAAATTTGTATGATTATATTTGTATATCTCCAAATACTCTCTATTAGTTATTGAGAATTGCAAAACTTGAAAGATCTCAGTACTTTTCGATTATTTCTTTTTTTAAGGGACCTCATCAACAGTCGAGTTTTTTTTTTACTGCTTGCATGTTATTTAGTAGGAGTTTCTTTTTGTAAATATATCTTAAAGATGAATCGATAGAAGGTGTATTTACGTCTCCTAGTAAAGTTTGTCTCTTACGCCTTTCTGGAAATCGAGATCAATTACTGTTCCTCAAATAATCATTTCATGCATTCAGCATTTATTATGGAACTAAAGTTTGTAAACTAAAATATAATTAATTGAAGATTATCTTATCCCATATTTTTTCATTTCATAAATGCTTTAAATAATTTGAGCATCACAATTAAAAATTGATCCAATTAAAAATTGGTTATTGTTAAATATAAGTTTTTATTTTCATCAGTGATAAGCTATCATATCGCGGGCAACTATGTATACATCAAATACCCAGTTTGATCAAAATAGTTACAGCCGTTTTGAAGATGAAAAAAAAAAAAACCCTAATATGAGACAAAATCAATTAAATAAAGTCCACGCCCGGTTCGCTCACACACTCACACAAACACACACACACGTAAATCGAAAAGGCAGTAAGTGTAAAAAACAGAAAAAAAAAAAAAAAAGGAAAAATAATTGGAAAACGAAATCAATAACATCGCCATGTTATGCAATCGTTATCAAGTTCCTTCTTAAAGATTTGTCATCTAGAGATGCCATCGGATATGACAAACGCTTTGTGCCACCAGCTAGGGACGTTAAGATACCGCTCAAGTATTGGTACTTCTTTCGATACGATGGTTTTCCTAAAGTATCGATGTTATGGGACATAAAGTATCGATTTTTTTCGATACCATTACATTCATTGTCGGCATGTATCTAATATTTGTTCTTATTTTTATTACCTAATTTGAACACAGATTTTTTTTTTCTCTCTCAATATCTGTAGTTAGTCACTATCAGCCTTTAAGTTTTCACGCTTTCGACTAAGTACTGAAGTTAAAAAAGTGGTCCTCCGGGCTGGATATTTTATTGGTTTTAAATAGATGGATCAATAAGACATAAATAACTTTAATTATCTAATCCCTTTATGTAATTATTTTATTTTATGCCTTTCTTGGCCTATTTAATACTTTTTGTTTTTGGTACTATAAGGCTTTTTCTCCCTATAGTGGATAGTATATATAGTGGATTTAAGTAGGTTAGAGCGCGAATGTTTTGCGCGGGTCAGCAAGTATATTGGCAAGTGTATGATTCTATAAAAATTTAAATACTTTGAATAATTATATTTGAATAAATTTCCTTCGATTTTTTTTTCCGTATTATTCCCTAGCTTACTTTTCTCCTTAGGTTTATCGACCTGAAGGTTCATTCGCTCTACTCTTCCCCTTACTTATCCCACCCATCGGGAAAATCGAGTGTAAAACTGGATTCTATAGAATCGTTATTCCAAAGTTTATGGTGCGAAAGTAGATGCCTAGGATGGTAGGCTTACAAGAAGCCCTGGGTGATGGACTATATCGGAGGCCTTTTGAATATACTCAGTCTATTTTCTCTAGAAAGCTGGCTAGGATATTCCGTCTAATATAAAAAATTATCTTAATTCCTTATAATCTTTCTTGTTTGATTTTTATTGTTCTATATTGTTTAAAAAAAAAAAAAAAGTCTGTAGTTATTTTTCTGAGTACTTTCAGGTTCATTTAAAAAGAATTAAGGCAAAATAAAAAAAAGTTGAATCTCTTTCTAATGTCTTGTTTAATTTAATACTAGCATATGCTATAAGGGATGTAATGCATTACATTACAAAAAAGATTTGCACATGCTTATATATTCGTGCTAAGAAATGCTGATGAGCTGTTAAAAACCCGGTTCAAAGTTTAATATAAAAACAAATTTAAACGTTTGATATTGTAACGATTTGTGGTTTGAAATAATTTTTATTGAACGAAAATGAGATTTTTACAATGCCACACACACTACGAAAACACAAATAATTAAACAGGTCATAAAAAGCATCAGTTTGTAACTACACCGTAACACAAAAGTAACCATACGACTTGAGCTCCAGAACTAGAAGAACTGCCTGGAAGGTTCCAGGGAAGCGTAGATGGTACTCGAATGTGGTAGCCACAAACATGTACTAGAATAATTTTAATAGGTTAAATGATGGTCAGGTTTTTCAGTATACAATGATTTTATTATGGTAAGCCAACGTTTCGATCCAACTTGTGGATCTTCATCAGGTCTAAAAGAAAACAAATATATGAGTATCTATACTAGAGGGTGACAATAAATGGATACATTACAGAGCTGATAATAATATAAGAGATGGTGTATACATGAATATTAAAAAAGGAGCTGGTTTACAAGATAAAATAGAATCTGATATTTACCTACTGAGTCCAGGTGGATACTAAGACTAAAGGTAAAAATAAGGTGAGAGGTAGTGGTAGGGGGTTAGTTTGCCGACTTCAAAGGTTTATGACGGGGAAATCCAACGCTTTTGAAGTGAAGGCACATGACAACTGAGTAAACAAAAATATTTAAAAACTAACAAAGTAGATGGTATTGTATACAAATAGTTGTGTCTGGACTCAATAATAACATAAAAATGAGATAATACATAATGTAACAATGCATAAAAATTTGGAAAATATACAGAAAGAAGCATACAATACAAAAATTAATAATAGTACAAGAGGTACAGAGATAATTGCTGGTACCTATGAAATCAAAACTAGGATTTGAGGATGCGGAAGATGTTAGAATAAGTGGATGAAATTATCTCTTTATCTGTTTTGTGATTTACCGGGTTATTTGTTTCTAGATGGATGAAAATGGATTCTGAGAGGAGACGTTTATCGTGGTTAGATACATTTCTTTTAGCCCTGATGAAGATCCACAAGTTGGATCGAAACTTTGGCTTACCATAATAAAATCATTGTAAACTGAAAATCCTGACCATCATTTAACCTATCGTAATTGAAGAACAGTTGACCATCTCTCATCTCTAGAATAATTTTAAATTATATGTTTTGTGTTTTGTTTTGCCTCACGTTACGGTATTATAAAATTCGAAACCGGAAAGGAAATAAAGAACATCAAAGTTCTTCTTATCTTAGAAGAAATAGAATAGATTTTAAATAAGTTAAATTACTGATTTTTAAAAATATTTTATCATATAACCTTTTGAGTATTTTATCTTTTTACTTTCGCTTACCTATGTATGAATTATACAGGAAGGTAAAAATTTCGACTTACGGTTTAAAAAAAAAAAACAGAAATACACGTTTTGGGGTCCCCTTAGTCCAAATAAACAAAACCCGCGGAATAGTCTGTGTGCTTAGGTTTTTGTGTGTGACAGACTAGCTCAAAAACGATAAACCGTACGAACCTGAAATTAAGTATTTGTTGTATCTACATATATGCCCGTGATGTGACAGCAAATATTTTATCGAAACTGAATAAACTGAGGGGGGATGGGACTTTACATTTTTACGTTTTCTTGCGATTTTTTTTTTTTTTAAACGGCTTTGTATTTGAGTACTACTGATACTAACTGTAACTAAAAATTAATCCTCTACCAGTGTTAACACGATCATCCTTTCCAATAAAGAATATGTTATTTGCCCTAGACCCAAATGGAACTGTTTATATTATTAAGAATATATTCTGGCATCGTAGGTTTTGTAATTCTGATTCCAATTTTATGCTTAACTCAAATTTGATATATTTTAAGCTGTAATCATCTTCTTGCTGACAAGCCATATTATGCAAGTCAAATGACCTTAAACATAGGCGTCACCAGCACCAAATTATTGGGGGGGGAGGGTTTATTATAATTATAGATAGGTAATAATTCGAGAGGCTAAAAACAACTGTTGGTACCTTTAATCACTCCTCCAACGATGTATGTGTCGAAATTTACGCCAATTTATGCCTCATTGATAGTGCAGATAGTTGCCCCTTTCAAAATATTGGAGGTTACGCGTCCCTTATAGGATGGTTAAAATTATGTTAATATTTTGTTTTAGTAAACAAGGTTTTAGGAAGAGACTATTTAATTATAGATACAGTGTGCAAGGCCTCAAAGTCTCGTATCATTATTGAAGTCGTAAGTCTCGTAAGTAAATTATTGAAATAATACGAGACTTTGAGGCCTTTCACTCTATATCTTTAATATTTTGTTGATGTTTGTACTATTTTGATATTCACGTCTTCAAATAATGTTTGGAAATCGTTTCTAATCAAGTTGTTCTCATTATCAACGAGAATATCGATTTAGTACATGATTATCCACCACTGCCTACTGTATCGGATGGCTCTCTCATGTGTGACAAATCCGGTCCGCCTTTGGACTCTATGGGGGGGGGGGGTGATGGGAGGGAGGCTTGGTAAAAGGCGGCCGGTGGACAGAGCTCTCACCGGAAACGTAACAAAGAGCTCGAGGAAGAATGGAAGCTTCCGCTGTTTTGTGGTCCATGTCCAGCCAGCTCTCCGCTAAGTCCTTTGACGCCTTTCCCTTTCAGGCATGAGCAAAAAATATTATTATCTTTTTTTTTATAAAAAAAAAATCTATGAAGCGTATTTTATTTATTTAACTGATATGTATCAAGAGTTCAACAGATATCGTGAAATGTTTTAAAGTGTCGTAATATTTTTATCATTCATAACGGCATGTTTGCATGGTTACATTTTTGGAACGAAACAGGCGGTTATAGGGGTCACCTGTGGTGTAGTGGTTAGCGTGGCAACCTACAATACTTAAGGTCGTGGTTTCGCGACCCGCGGTGGCCCTGGGATTTTTTAATGAGAGGAAAAAATCCTTAGCCATGCCCTCCCTCGGATAGGACGTAAAATTGAGGTCCCGAGCCTGTACGATGTCAGATACTCGTTAAAGATCCCTATCCTAATTATACCTGGATAGGCGAAATTTAGGGGGAAACTGGAGTTGGGTCCCGTACTACCTGGGTGGGTAAAAGGGCATTACCTGGGCATCCCCAAAACCTTTTCTAGTGCCTCAGTTGGATCCCCACCCTTCTTTCTGATGTCCTGAGTTGGGTCCAGCCTTACATGTTACTCTAGAGGCACCACAAGAAGTCAATAAGCCAGTCAATGAATTTTGTAAATGATTTCTGCTTTGTGAAAAAACAACATATATGGACTAAATGAATTTTAATCAAATTCAGATACAGCCAAACAAGGCATTGAATGACTCATGTTTTATATTCCCAGTATGACTCAGTAATTTCCCCCAATTTACTAACTTATTCAAAGAGATAGAAAGTGGTTATTTATTTTAATTAATCTGTTCACTCACAAATTACCAAAAAATCAGAATCTTTAACTTTTTTTTTCGCCAAACTAAAAGTGATAAAATCATTATTTAAATTTTTTTTTAAATATTTGAACCTTTCTAATAATGAAAAAATCTGGTGCAGGCGCGCAACACACAACTTTCACTTACGAACTTACTTAGATTAGAAATTAATGCGTTGTTGTGGTCCCCTCCACGAGACCAATTTTAAGGAAATGTTGGCTATCGCATCTTTGGCATATACATACATCGAATTTCCAGTTTGATCAAAATCGTTCAAGCCTTTTTTGAGTAAATAAAAAAAACACGTGCAAATTATACAAAATTTATTAAGTAAGACCCGCCTCCGGTTAATCAATTTTGATGAAATGTTGGCTATCACATCTTTGGCATATAAATACATCAAATACCCAGTTTGATCAAAATAGTTAAAGCCGTTTTTGAATTAAAAAAAAAAACACGTGAAAATGATACAAAATTTATTAAGTAAAGTCCCCCCTCCGGTTAATCAATTTTGATGAAATGCTGGCTATCACATCTTTGGCATATACATATATTAAATACCCAGTTTGATCAAAATCGTTCAAGCCTTTTTTGAGTAGATAAAAAAAAAACACGTGAAAATGAAACAAAATATATTAAGTAAGGTCCCCCCTCCGGTTGATCAATTTTGATGAAATGTTTACAGTCGTATCTCGGGCATATAAATAGATCAAATACTCAGTTTAATCAAAATCGTTAGAGCCCTTTTTGAGAAAATCGAAATTAACGTAAAAAGTTATTAAATAAAGTACCCCCTCCCTTCGAGCAATTTTGATGAAATTTTTGCTGTCACATCGCGGGCATATACCTACACTAAATACCCAATTTCAGGCTCCCACGGTTTATAGTTTTTGAGCTAGTCTGTTCACACACACACACACACACACACACACACACACACACACACACACACACACACACACACACACACACACACACACACACACACACAGACCATTTCGCGGGACTTGGTTATTTCGACTCAGGGGGTCCCAAAACGTGTATTTCCGTTGAAAACCGGAAGTCGAAATGTTTCACGATCGCAATACCTCCACTTACTATATATTTCATATATAGGTAAGTGAAAGTAAAAAAAAATTGTTTGATACATGTTCCAGTTAATTTGGAACTGTCTATAACTAATTTTCTCATTTTTTTAATAATAAGAAATATTATTACATAATGTACATAAATATATGTTTTATTTGCTATTCCTATTACCTTAATAAAATAATAGCTCATAATAATTCTATTATTGACTATAGTAATACCAATAATGTTATCATTTTATTTTCTATATTTCTTTAAATATCCTATATAGGAGCATGCAATTAATACTGGTCCCTATATGCCTTTGTGAGAAGAATCCAATGGCAAAATTTTATTATCTTTATATTCATAAAGGGGAATCATTTTTTCCCCAATGCGCCCAGTGGTCTGGGTGGCCACGGGGTCCAACTCCGGCAGTAGGGAAGGACAACCCGGGTCCCAGCTGTGGTATAGATAGCATCCAGTATATAAGAAGATAAGAAGGAGGAAAACCCCCGGTCCCATCTCATTTAATATCTCGGGACCCTACTCAAGTTCATCCAAATTTAGGAATCCCACTGTAGTTTCGTCCGATTAGCCAAGGAAGTTAAACAAACTAACAGACGGTGATAGCTTTAATAATATATGTGTTTTCGAGTTCCTTGAAATCGGATCAACAGATAAAAATGAATGATTCTCCATCTCCCTTCCTCCATTTTCAATTTAATCATCAACTCAATCAACAATACAATACATCAATGCATCAAACAATATATCAAATCAATCTATACTTGATAATCTTTATGTTGAAATTAACCTTGTTGTAGAGTATAAAATTGTATAGTGTATAAAAATTATTTTGTATATACTAACTTTATATAGCACAAATAAATAGGGGAGAGCGGGGTTGGTTGGCATACGGGGTAGGTTGGCCTATTGTTTTTAAGTCGCTACAATCATACCATGTTACCCGCTCGACCTCGGGTGTCTTGTCCTGAGGTTTCAGTCCGATGCTAACAGTGTTGAGATTGTGCTTCATTAATTGATTATACAACATTTAAGTAAATTTTTATCTTTTCAGTTAATTTGGTTTAAAGGCATGGCAAAACGTTTGACTCCGATTCTGTTCACATAGCCCCAAACCCCTTTTAAAAACCTATCCTTTCAACTACCCAGTTTCTTGTTTGGTTGTTCTCCCCTGTCCTGGTAGCCATCTTTCATATGATTTCTCCTGTGGGGTTAGTTGGCTATCTTCAACAGGGGTTTGTTGGCGCAGTCACAAAAGTTAGGTAAACATAAACAAAGGTGAAACTACCACTTGTCTTTATGTAAATTGATTCGAGAGGTTCAGTAAAACCTTTACTCTGTCTCAATCTAAGTATGTGTTAGCCAAAGAAAGGTGCAGGCCAGGGTGCTTAATAATAAAAAACAAAACCTGTTTCATAAAAATATTATAAAGTATTTATTAAAAAAAAAAGGAACTTAAAACAACAAAATAAATCGGAAATGAACAATTACAATTTTTGAAAAATGCAACGAAATAAATAAAAAACGCTGATTATGACCATTTATGTAATTAAATTAAATTATTAATCATTATGTGCTTAAAAATAAGAAAAAGAAAAATATCTACTAGAATATATATAAAACAAAAAAATCCCTTTAAGTTTCTTATTAAACTAAATTACTTTATGTTTAGAGAAAGTAAAATAAAAATAAAATATTATAATCTTGGTACAAGTACTAATATTATTAAAATGAAACTATTCACATATATGTAATTAGAGACAATATTGTAATAAACGTTCATTGCTAGGTTTATCAAATATTTAAATTGTCCACATTGCCTGAAACTCTTTAAATTACGCACTAAAAATTACTAAAGTTCATCAACTATGGGAACCTGATTTTTTTTGGAAAATTGTAGAATTGATGGGGCTGATCCTTGACCCCGAGATGAGCCAATGTGGCCTAGGCAAAATATACTGTGATGGCTTGAGTAATAGTATAGAAAATACGTCTCACCATGGTAAGAGCTCCTACCCTCTTCGAAAAGTCAGTGTTCACAGCTGATGACGCAAAATAAGATCATGATGAGGACAAGTTGAGTGCCATCACGTATTTTTCCGACGATCAGTTTCCAAGCTCGACGATGAGTAAGTACCCTTGTGGCTGCTTGTGGCTTACTAAAGCACGGCCCACTGTACGGGAGTGGGGCAGGTAATCCCATAGTGGCTGTTTACGTGCGTAAATAAACAGTTATAATGTTATAATTTAAATAAATATTACACTACATTAATGTTATGTTCTAATTTAACAAAAAATTAAATTATTTACAACAAACAATATTCATCGGAAATTTATTAACCTATGTGGCTCGAACACTTTAGTTAAGCGAAGAGGAGGAAAGCAATATATCCTATGCAGAAAGTGACTAAACGGAATTTTTAACAACAATGAAAAAGATTATGACACTAAAGATCACCTTCAGCCGCAATCGAAGCTTATTGATGAACTAGCCACACCTGGCTATCATGAAAATGAAACTAGTGCGCCGCAGACACTTTCTCATGATACGATTAAAGGGCCAGAGAATATTTATCCTACCTAATGTTTTAGAAGATGTGTTGAATTCGTTTTGTTTTATGAAAAATTTGTTTACATTGTTCTAACGCAATGATACTTCTATGCCATTACATTTTTCTAATTTCTGCTGTTTGAAATGGTATATAATTTTGTTAAATTGAAATAAATATGGTAAAATGCAGCCATTTGTCATTCAATTTTCCCTTAATAGCTGTTAAAAACCGATCAAAATTATTATATCATTATAGAGCACCTTTTAATAACTATAATATGTGTCAGGCAGTACTTGAATGAGATGGCCAAACAACACCAACTTCTAGGCCAAACTGCCTCAAACGGGGGGTTAATTGGCATACTCTGGCTTGACGAATTCTTAAATTTTCTATGATCATAGTGTTATGTACAAATATTATGTGTTGAAAAAAAATACTTGAAATACTCTAATACTTGGGGTTTACAGTGGTATCAGCCCTATTGGGATTATGTTAACAGGAATGACTCAATAATCAAAAAAGTGAAAACTGTTGTCAACTAACTCCTCTTTCCCCTACTATTTTCATTTCAGCCTTCTCATACCACTATAAAACCAAAGATCGAAATGTGTTTAATATTTGTTCGAATTCTGAAAAAAAAAAAAACTGGTAAAAGTAAATTGTTAATCTCCCATTTTCCAGGGCGGAACATTATCCAAAAAATCAAAGATCATAATAATCCGACTAGCCGTTCTGGATCTAAAATTTTTTTTTTTTTATGGAGGCGAGTGGGATAGCTCATTGGAAAGGCATTGAGCTGCTGTGATCAAGGTCCCGAGCTCGAATCTTCCTTGACAAGATATCTTTGAATATCCTGCCGCAGTTCGTCTCGGTGGCAGAGAGCCTGGGGTAAACCGAGCCTCCTTAAAGTAGGTACCCTTAATCGATTAATGAAGGAGGAAAACCTGGCGGATGAGCGTGATCTGAATGTGATTTGAATGTAATCACCTCCTTGCACGACCGTTGGCGGATAATCAGTTCTTTCTTGTATAGTACTGTATCCATGACCCTTTACGGGTTGTAGTGCTACATTTTCTTTTATTATATTATGTCGGAACAATTGATTATTTAATGCCTAAAACTAAGTAAATTAGAACTATAACTGAAATTCGAAGACCTGATTGAGATTTTAGAATAAATAAGAAAAATAATCTTTCAAATCCACATAAAATATGTTTTTCAAACATACTTAGCTTTGATTTGCTCAAAACGAGAAAAAATTCATGTAAACGAGAAAAATTTCATGTAAACCCTTCAACATATATGTAGGCTCTTCAAAGGCCTACATATATAATTGTATATTTCTATTGTAACTCAATCATAGTTGTGCATTTATGGTTTCCACAATAAATACCAAAAACGTGTTAATAAAGGCTAAACACACATTGAGCCCTGTCATATTTCCTAATATGATTTTGTACTAGAATTTTTATTCTTCCTCTTCAAACACAAGCCCACACCTATCTTTTTTGTATATAACGGGTATGGTACTTAGGCAAAGAGATAGACAAACTGGTGCCTTAATTGTGAGAGCTTTTTAAGAGCGCATTCTGAAGTTGCCACTCTACCTCTTTGGAACTAACGACCCTTTCGAGTGTTCACTGTCTTTGTTACGAACGGCTTCAACTATTCTTGTCTTGGTCCAGGTTTAGGAGGTTAGTGTAGCGAGGGGTTCATTGTAACCGGGGTGACCAGATATAATTATTGAAATGGAGGACATTTCTTCAGAAATAGGAGGAAATCGGTAAAAGAAGGACAAATATATAACTCAGCAAATTTAATTGATATATTTATATATAAACTTAATAAATCAAACAAACTAATAATTCCATACAGAGTTTTAACACTCCTGCTCTTAATCTTTCTATTGACAGTAATAAAAAAAATATTTTAATATGTTCAGATTCTTTATCAGCCCTAGACGCTGTTCGAAAACATACTGGAGTCGGTAACACAATAAAAAAAATCAATAATTATCTTGAAATTTTATATGACATCAACAAATCAGTAAGCTTTTTGTGGATACCATCACATGCAGGAATCCCAGGTAATGAAGCAGCTGACAGGGCAGCAAAGGAAGCAGCAATGATGACGGGCCCAGCACTGCAAATATATGAACCGAAAGACATAAAAGCATGGTTCAAGCAGAGAATAAGGAGCAATTGGGAGTTCTGACGTCCCTCTCACTAATAAGCTCAGATCTTCATAAAGCTAACAACGAGATGATGGATTAGTTCCCTAATAGGAAACCGAAGAGAAGAGGTAGCACTGACAAGGCTTCGGATAGGTCATACGAACCTCACCCATGTTCACCTAATTACTAGGGAACGCCAGCCAGAGTGTGAAACCTGCAAAGCCCCTCTTACAATTAAGCATATCATAGAAGATTGCAGTAGATATGAAGGCGAATTCGCAAGGCTGAGTGTACCACGTAGCATCTTGGAGGCATTAAAGGATTGTAAAACTGTTAAAGGAAATTACCATCTTTGCAAATATATAATAATAAATAATAACTACAAATATATAGTAGTGCATGATAATGAATTGTACAAAAATAAAATAGAGCAATTTGGAACGATATCTCAAATAATATCGTAGTGTAGAAAAAGGGCGTAATGACTGCGCAGTTGATCGCCCATATCAAACTAACTTACTAACACTCCTAAGTTAGGATGAAATAAAGATAATAATTAAAAAGAAGAAATCTTATTTTAGAGTTGGAAGGAAAAAGGAACTTAAGGAATAACATTTTTTGATAAAGCATGTCCAACCACTTTAATCAATGAAAAAAGTTCTGAAAATTATATATTAAAGAAAGTAACTTGGTTAATTCCTGTTATCTATCTTATACTATAATACATATAGTATAAGATAGATTCTGCGTACTTAAAGATACGCATGTTAAGATTTTATTTTTTAAATTCTAATTGTGATTAAGTCGTACATTTTGTCATATTTCCCACAAGCCGGACGTCTGGTCTCACTAGTTGCAACTAAGATGATATAAACTAATTCATTTTTTTTTATAGCAAATAATTATTGGGAGGGGGGGGGAGTAGTGTTTAACTACCTGATTTTTCCTGAACAAGGTAAAAGTTTTATCATGTCTTCCATACACAAAAATCTTAGAGTAATACAGATACTTTAAGGTAAGAGACGGTAGGGTTTAGTTTGCTGATTTCAAAACGACCTTTTAAAGTCGGCAATCAAACTCCTACCAACTCTCATTTTATATGTTTTCCGCTCAATGCCTGTATTATTCTCGACTCAACAAGACAGATATCAGATTTTTATTTATCATACTGACCAGCTACTTATTGGAATATTCGTGCATAATTTTACTGTCTTTTATATAATTTATATCAGATATATCATGTAAACATACCATCAGCTGGATTTGTTTTCCATTATGTTGTTACTCCTAATTGTTACTATCCATAATTAATAATTACATGATAAACATTTAATTATCATCTTCTAGCATAGATAATGTACATGTTACACGTTGGCTTTGCAAAACCAAAAAACATGGCGGCTTACCCTAATGATTTTCGCTCTACCAGAATATTGACAACCCAACAATTATAAGATAAACGATACAATGCTACCTCGTTATACATCGTCGTGGAAAGTTTTGTGATTGACTAAAGTGTCCGATGCTGCAGTCTAGTGTGAGCCACCGGTGGTACACGCCTGCGTAAACGTGTTAAAATACTGAATATGAATCATCCTATCGTAAAGAAAATCTGTTGACTATTATACACCTCTAAATTTAATTTTTACTTATCTATGCAAAATTAAAGTTTGACCTTGATTCAATTCAGGTTTCTAGCTATTACTGAAAAATGCATTAAAGATTGTGTTATAATGGTTAACAGTGGTTAAGGTATATTTTCCATAGTAATAACTGATCATTGCATAAACGCCGCGACAGTATTGTTAAATAAATATAAATATTTATTTTTTCAATAATTTAAAAACATTTAAAAATGAAGTACCCATCTAATACTTTATATAATATCATATCGTTAAGTTAAATTGTTAAGTAAAAAAACAAAAAAAATATATGGTTTAAAATCCCAGAACATTTTTGTAACGAACTAGCGGTCGGAGCGAACCGTCAGAGCACGTGGTTATGACTAGATTTTTCGAGCTCAATCCACGAAGGCCTCGAAGGTTCCAGAAGGTTCCTTTTACGACTATATATAAGGAGCTAGTGACTGGACCACTTTGTCTTGACTGTGAAGCTCAAGCCAATACGAGCCTGCTTTGATATTTGATTGTTGTTATAATTCGTGTGGCATTGACTATCGTAATATTTTTGTTGAATAAATATTTGTTATAAATAAGTTACAATATTAACAGCTACTGGTACAAAAAAATTTTTTTTTTCAGGCATATCTAAAAATATATTTCAGCTAAATAATTTTATAAAATAAAAAAATAATATTTATTAATATATTAATAAAAACATTAAATATATATTAAATAAATTACCTCATATTTCTGTTTAACTTATCGCTTGTTTATCTGTAATAAAAAGTTAATATTCAAGTTTTCTCCCATAGAATATTCTATTTTTAGCATTTTAACATTTTAAACTATAAAAGTAAAGATTAAAACTGACTAGAAGCTAAACTCACTTGTACTATAAATTTAATCGTATTAGAAGATAAATCGAGATATACGGCTAGTCTCAGAGATCGATGTTAAGAGGTGGGATGCTAAATTTTAAACTTGATAGCGGTGCTAGAATCTATTTTTCATGAATTGTTTACGAATGGAGACGTGAACGCAAGTCCTCGGGTCTGCATTTCTTTTTATCGGCTTTATATGTTGTTACCGAGCAATTGTTTTATTTACTAATAAATTTTCTAAAATAATTTTATTAGACTACGAGAAAAACGCTCCACACTTCTAATTCAATATAAAACATTAATCTTCACGAAAATAATAAGACCTATCCATACTTAGGGAGTCGTGCTTTGAGGTTCCACCAAACCCTCCAATCCCTACAATTTTGGATTGGATTGTTAATTCGTAAATTCCTTAACACGTTGGTGGGGCCGTAATTCACGATCCTCGCGAATGAGTTTTCTGCTTTTCTCTCTACCGGACGGGAGCTATTCCAGGGCATCATGCAATATTGGCAATCCAACAATAATAAGATAAACAATACAATCCTACCTAATACACATCAGTCTTGGGAAGTTTGCTTCTTCTCCGACCAGTTGATTGATAATATATCTGTTATATTATCTAAAAGTTTATTAAATAAATAGCAAGGGTGCCCGGCTTCGCTCCGGTAGTTGTGTGCTAGTTTTGATAACAGAAAAACTTTAAAATTAAGGGAAATATAGAATAAAATTAGCTATTTCTTAAAACTTTTAACATGGTATCAATATTAAGATTCCAGATCTGCAGAGTCAGCCCAAAGAAGGAACCATATATACTTTAAAGGGGGTTGAAATTGGTGAATGAACAATTAATTTTGCTGCAACTTTGTCGAGTCATGCATCGTTTTTTATGGTTTCTGTGATTCTGAATCCTATAAGCCCATTCCAAGCAGTCAGCAGATAATAAATTATTAGATTATAGTTGAAAAATCTATTAGTTAAAAAAACTATATTTCGAGTACAACTTAAGCGCCGACTACTGTGGTGGTCCTATTAGATCCAGAAATTTAGAAACTACCGAAGAAACTTTTTTTTTAAGACCTTTCTTCCAGTTCAACCTCCCTTGAGATCCCCCCCCCGTAATTTGGCCGGACTCTGCACTTACTATTACAAAGTGAAAACCAAAATATCAGGAGGGCACACTGTTTTTGTCGTATTTCTTTTTATCCTGAACTATGAGGGGTGATAAAATCTTGGGTCGAAACGTCTGCTGCAATGAATTATGTAATTCTCACAAATATATAAGTTTTTCAAAGTTGGGCAAAATAAAAAAATTGAAAACAAGCGAAAGAAAGTCAAGAAGTGAGGAAATAATTTTATGTTGCCTTCGCATAGGCCATTGCAAACTAACACACTTGAAAAATTATGTACAGAATGCTATTCAATAATTAGCGAAGGAATATTTTGATGGATTGTACCAGATATCAAGTAACGAGATCAGGTGAAAATTTTGAAGGAAAACTACATGATTTGTTGAAAGATGATGAACAAAACGTTAAAAAAAACCCGGCAAATACCGAGAAAAAAAAATCGACAATATGAAACGCCATTGACTCTTAAGGATAGAGTCAAGACGCAATAAATAAATAAATATAGTAAATTAATATAAATTAATTTAATTTTTAGTTTATGTTTCTCTCTAAATGTTTTATAAATAAAACAGGATCGCCCTATTATTCCCCGTGTTTTCTTTTGTTAATGGCATCGATTAGAATTCATATATCTGAAATTTCCCAGCTTAGATAACTATTATCCATCATTATGAAATATTCTAATAACAAACATATTAGGAAAATATTTTTTTAAATACAAAGCAATATACAAATGCTTAATAACCACATATTTATTATCAACAGAATAGTTTGATGACTTACAGAAGGTTGATGACTTTTAGAAGAGCAATGTCATTACCGTATTTAAGCAATTATCGATATTTTTCACTTTGAGACCTTCAGTGATTAATGCTTCGATTGTAGTCTGCCTATCTATAACTTGCAACAGTTACTTAGAACTTTAGTCGGGATAGAGAAAAAAAAAATTGTCGATACTATTTATGGTGAATAATGTTCTATGTGGAGCTCTATAGAAGCTGAGAAATTAATGGTTTCTATTGTAGCTTTTAGACCAAGCTCGCTGGGAAATCGATTTCTCTAATGCCTATATCTTTATCACTTATTGTTCACTATCGATTATGCAAACATTGAATTCTAACAAAGAAACGTTGGGGGTAGATTGTTTAAGAACAATGTCAGCCATTGTTTTGTTTCAATTTGTTTGTTTCAAAATATAAAGTTGAAAAAAAAGAAGAAGTAAAGCCGAAATTGCGGTATTAGTGCAGACGACAATAGAATCATTAATCACGAAAGTTCACAAAGTGAAAATAGCGTTCATTACTTAAATCCGATAATTACGTGTGCTCCTCTAAAAGTCAACAACTTTTGTACTCATAGGCACTAATCTGTTGATAATAAATATTATAAATATGAGATTATTAAGCATGCACATTGCTTTATATATATTCTTTAAGTAGATTTCTTTATAGTCTGTTATTAAAATATTTTATAATGATGGATAATAGTTATCTAAGCTGGGAAATTTCAGAAGGTTAGGAGTATATCTATCGGAATAAATAAATATACATGCATATAATTTAGAATTCTATTCGATGCCATTAATAAAAGAAAAAAATTGAATAATAGGGTCGATCCTGTTTTATTTATATCCGAAGCAGCCTTAACAAACCCAGCACGGAATACCACGCTCGACATGAAACAGAGCTCACCAACATGGGTTGGTGTGTGCTGTGTTCCACGTATGTTAGCCTCTTCTACGAGCAGCTCATTCAGGATATATCGTTTATATTGTAACGCCATTGGGTTTAAATAATTACATTGTTTTAACGTGTATAGTTTTGTCCAACTTAAAAGATAAGATAGTCTTTATCTTGATTAATGACCACAATATTTTTGTTATTGCGAATCTTTGCAAATACAGTAGGTCGTGTTTCGATTTATTAACATGGCGTCATATGTCGATTTCATAATTTTTTTGTTGTTTGTCGGGGGTAAAATCAGAAACTACTCAACCGATTTTTATAAAATCTTGCTCATGTCTGCAGTTTTGTCCAACTTAAAAGATAGGGTAGTTATTTATCTTAATTATTGGCTTCAATATTTCTTTTATTGCAGATTAAATGCTTATTATACCACAGTTGAGTCTGATTATTTGTAAGTTCTACGAATTTCCTACAGATGGCGGTGTAAGTTTATTTATTGACACGTTTCGTTTTCTTTCGATATTTAGGATGATTAAGCAGAAATTTATTTTTCCGGCTTGGACTAGGAAAAAACGCGTTAGTCCCATGGGTTGTTTGGACAGGTTAAACAAAATCATTGTGTACCTATTAGCACTACAATAAATAAAAATTGTGAATTCTAATGATATAAAAATGTACATCATTGTTGTAAACAGTTATAAATTATGGTTATCTTTCTCATTTATAAAATTAAATTATGGTTATAGTGGCTGTTAACCGTATTGGAGCAATCACCAGGACAATCTCAACTTTACCAATTATTGCTTATTTAACAATGTTTCGGCTGTCGCCATTTTCAAGTCTCAATCTGAACAAAGATGTAATAAATCCAGCTTTAAACAATGCCATCATCAACTCAACATAAAACTTCTTTTTTTATAAATCAAATATATATAAACCATTAACTGGTGTCGTCATTTAAAAAGTTGAAAGACTTGAAAGAAGTCTTTTAAAAAGTTGAAAGACTTTTTTCAAGTCTTTTCAACTTTTTAAACGACGACACCAGTTAATGGTTTATATATATTTGATTCATAAATAAAGAAGTTTTATGTTGAGTTGGTGATGGCATTGTTTAAAGCTGGATTAATTACATCTTTGTTCAGATTGAGACTTGAAAATGGCGACATAGCCGAAACGTTGTTAAATAAGCAATAAATGGTAAAGTTGAGATTGTCCTGGTGATTGCTCCAATACGGTTAACAGCCAATATACCCATAATATAAATATCCCAGGAAATTAAGAAACCAATTGTATATTGGATATAATTATAAAATTAAATTTTTATAATCTGATAAGTAGCATGGGTTATTCCATGTCAAATCAACACACTGATTCAGACTTGATGTCTCAGATTTTCATGATTTTTGGTATACAGCAGTATATCATGGACTTATGAAAAAATACCAAATTTCAGTTTTGTAGCACAATTATTTTTGAAGTTATTAATTTTTAAAGATTTAAAATTTTATGAAAAAATTTTAGGTTTTGGCACCTTTAGATGCCTATAGGCTGGCAACCAGTGGTGGTATATACCTAGGAGTGGTCTCATTTTAAAGCTGTTGAATGAGGCTTTAATATGGTATGCCTCAAGATAGGGGTTAAATTTTGAAATTTAAATTTCTCAAAAAGTGGCAATATTAAACATTTAAAAAAATTATCAAAAATAGTTTGCAATGACTTGGTCCAAATAGCAAATTAATATCATGGGATCTCAATGGGATCAGGAGATACAGGGCTTCAGAAATACACATGTTTTGGAAATAATGTACCAAATTAGTAAAAAAAATCAGCGTGTAAAAACATTCAGCGTGGTTTGAGGTTATTTTCTTTTCACAACCCTTTTCAGATAGAACCTCAGCAAGTAGACGTTATCTCTTTTCACCTCGTGTTGTATTCTGAATTTAATTAATATGTATTAGGAAAAAAGATTAATTTGGAACATATTAGCTAACTGTCTATTGTGTTTGTACAAAACCCTATTCCAATTACATTCTTTATTAGTTCCTTTTACGTTTGTGTTATTTATATTTAATCTTACCTCTGCTGAAAAAGTCCAGTAAGTCCTAAATAAATAAATCCTTAATACTTAATATAGTCAAGTATGAGATGTAAAAAATAAAAACATTAACCCTTCTTAATTCTTTACCAAACAATTTTTAAATTTGGCGGCAAGTTCTATTTTAAATCCCGTTGGTTTTTAGATTTGCTGAAACGTTCTCTTTATCATTGAATTTTGATTTGATTGTTTTAACAATAATAGGATATAATTAATTCAACGCACAACACGTGGCCGGGACTCCTCGTTTTTAATAATTTTTTTTTTTTTACAAATTAAAAATAAAAAGGTTTCCCATAAATTATAAAATTAATTTTATGTTGTAAAATAAATGACAAGTTTTGATATATTGTCCCCCTGTTGATAATTGAGCGAGGGGCCGAGGAGGTAGCAGGAGGTCGTAATGAAATCCTAAATCCCTCCGCTCCCCAAACTGGGTCACAGCCAACTCAGTTAACTATGTCCTTATGAAATTAAAACCGCAATATATTTTTGAATATTTATAACTAGCTGTATGTCCCGGTTTCACCCGGGAAATTTAATTTTTCTAATGAAACGGTCGATTTCGCAAAAAAAACATTGTAAAGCGAGATCATTACGATTTTTATTAGGATAAAGAATATCAGCTGAAGATCGGCTGAAGTTATGCAATTTTAATATGCACCTGGTATGAAAGAACCACTGAGCGAAATTTGGAGAATTTAGGATCAACGGTATGGATTTCTATAAAGAACAAACAAACAAACAGAAATATTGCCCTGCAGTTTCAGCTTCTCTCAAATCGGCTTGCCTAAGCCTCTGTGGCGCAAGGCGGGCCTCATATTCCTGGGCAGACTCAGTTTCCCGCGATTCCGCCTGTCTAAGCCTCTTTTGTTCAATCCTATTTTGATGTTCGTCGAGAGTTTCAGCTGCTCGTATTTGAAGTAGTTTATTAGCTTTTGAACTCACTACTCCTATTGAAGCTGGCTTCTTAGGAGGCATTTTTAAAAAATGAATTTACCATACATGTGAATAAACGTATTGGAATGTTAAAACCAAAAAAAAAAAAAAAAAATGGTTTAAAAATCCCAAACTCGACGCCTGCCAAGGGACGGTCTTACCGGGCCTTGTTGGCCTCTTCAAAATCTATAAAATGAATTTTAAGGCCGTTTTTTCGACTCAAACGGTCGATTTCGTAAAAAAAACATAGTAAAGGGAGATCATGACGAATTTTATAACAATAAAGAATATACCCAGAGATTGGCTGAAGCTATGCAATTTTAATATGGATGGGTGTTCGCACCTGGTATCAAAGAACCACTGAGCGAAATTTGGAGAATTTAGGACAAACGGTATGGATTTCTATAAAGAACAAATAAACAAACAGAATTTCATCTTTATTTATATAGATTTTTACCTTTTAGTACGTTTTTATTGTTTTATTCGGAATATTAAATTGATGTATTAGTCCTATTATTATTCCAGAAAATAAAATTAAAATAATTGAAGGGTCAGGGGGGAAAAACCACGGTAGTCCACTTTTTGTTGATTTGAAACAAGTGGTGCCATCTGATAGTGTAGGAAGTGCACTTTCTTTACATGTTTATAACAGTCGAGAAAATAAAAATAGTCCAGATAAAAATCGATAGTTTAAAATCGATACAAGGGGGGGAAACAGCTGAGCAAGTCCCCTGAGCGTCGGGGAAAGATTAAAAGTAGTACGTTTCAGTGGTCTTTGTGGATGAAGGTTATCGATATTGGTTGTTGGTTCTTCAGTTTACATTCTATTCTAATCTGTTACAGAATTTTACATTATAAAAGTGATTTTATAGTTATTTATGCGTTTAAAAATGATCAGTGACCTTAGTCTTACTTGGTATCTTACCTTTTTGTGGTATCTGTACATCTGGAGATGGTGTGGATAAGGATTACATGTGGATTAAAATTTTACAATATTAACAAAAAAAAGAAAAAACAAGGACGAATGTCTGATGTCATGAAAAAACTCCGACTTTCAACTCACAAGTCAGGTGAACTGTTTTTGTAAACGATCTAAGTTAAGTTAACGATTAACTTGGTGGAATTAATTTTGATTCTTCATTTTTCGAACCAATTTTCTAGTTCAAATAGATGGTTTTGAAGGGCGAAGGATGTGACACAAGTATTTTGATGTGATGAAAGGATAGCCTTGTCATCAGCGAAGCTACAGGTGCGAGGGTGTTCAGGGGTATCCGATGTGTAGACAGAGAAAGAAATTTATTTCTATTAGCAAATAGACATCAGAGTTGGGCATATTTATATTTATAAATACGAATATGAATTGATTTTTATCTTAATTTTAATGTGAATATGAATATAAATTTATTTATATCACGATATTTGTGAATATGAATATAAATAAATTCGTATTTACAAGTGTGAATATAAATAAATTCATATTCACAGGTGTGAATACGAATTTATTCATATATACAAATTTTTCTGTAAATAAAAAAAAATTCACAGGGAAAATTGTAAATATTCACAAAAAAATGTGAATATTTATATCTCAGCTTTGAATTCGGCCGTATTTACAAATAGAGATGTGAATATAGAAAAAATTCACAAATTGAGATGTGAATTTCTACTAAATTCATAATTTCCCAATAAATTTATAAAATTCTTTTCGGATTTCTCCATATTGGTACACATTATAGAGTTAACCCTTTTTATGGAAATCACATCAGATATTACCTGATATCGATTACTAGGTTATTTGGGATGCTGATTATGAAAAAAATATCGATTTTGAGATTTCACCCCCAGGTATCGATTTATTACAACTTGCGCGATATAATCAATCTTGTTGTCGGCTATAGGGTTATCTGAGGTGCTAATTATGAAAATGATATCGATTTTGAGATTCCGCCGTCAGGTATCGATTTATTACAACTTGCGCGATATAATCAATCTTGGTGTCGGCTATAGGGTTGTCTGAGGTGCTGATTATGAAAATGATATCGATTTTGAGATTCTTCCGTCAGGTATCGATTTATTACAACTTGCGCGATATTATCGATCTTGGTGTCGGCTATAGGGTTATCTGAGGTGCCCATTATGAAAATGATATAGATTTTGAGATTCCGCAGTTAGGTATCGATTTATTACAACTTGCGCGATATAATCGATCTTGGTGTCGGTTATAGGGTTATCTGAGGTGCTGATTATGAAAATGATATCGATTTTGAGATTCTTCCGTCAGGTATCGATTTATTACAACTTGCGCGTTATAATCGATCTTGGTGTCGGCTATAGGGTTATCTGTGGGTACAATAATGATAATAATAATAATAATGATTAAATTTGACACATATCCACGTATAAATCACAGTATAATTAAATTCATATTCGTATTTTAAATTAAAAATATACCTATAAACCTATACCATAGTTAACCCTATAGCCGACACCAAGATCGATTATATCGCGCATGTTGTAATAAATCGATACCTGACGGAAGAATCTCAAAATCGATATCATCTTCATAATGAGCACCTCAGATAACCTTATAGCCGACACCAAGATCGATTATATCGCGCAAGTTGTAATAAATCGATACCTAACTGCGGAATCTCAAAATCCGCATAAATTTGTTATTTAAAGTATTATTCTTTTATTTGTTTACCCAAAAAAGTAATAGTAATTTAAAGGTCCCAAACAAATAAGCAATGGACTACAGTGGTTTTTCCCCCCAAACAATGAGCCGTTTGGTGATGTATTGTTATTTCAGGGGCATTAATAGCTACTATTTGGTTTTGGAAATTTTGAACAGTGGTAGACAGTTGTCTGGGTTAGAGGAATATGTTTTGGAAAACTAATTTTAACTTGGGAAAATGGATAAAGGGGACCATAAACTTTAAAATTCATTTTTCTCAGATTGGACTACCGTGGTTTTTCCCCATGACCCTTCAATTATTAATTTATAATAGCAGAGATAAATTAAATAAATTAAAAAATCTGGTGCGTGCTCGCAACACACAACTTTCACTTACCAACTTACTTAGGTTAGAAATTAATGCGTTTTATTAATTGCCACTTCTGTTGAGAATTGCCACTTCTCAAATGAACAGAACGGTTTTAATAATGAACAATGGTCTGTCATTAAAGGCGTACTCCGCATGGTTGGGCTCAACGAGTTTTGTGAGTTGACTGAATATTTTTCTTTTTTCTCCTCTTTATGTTTTCTTTATTTTTATCATATCTCATATATAGCCATTTCTTATTTTTAGGCGTAACGAGCTGTTAATTCCTCCATGTAAACAAAAACAAAGGTACTTTATAAGTAAGAAACAAACAAAAAAGGCCCCCCCCAAAAAAAGCCCCCTCAGAACATTTTAATAATAATAAAGCTTACCTGATATTAAAGAAAACCTAATTTTCATTAAACATGACGAATTTGGTAAAAATCGTTAAAACCGCTATTGAGATAATCGAAAAAAAGGTAAAAATTGGAAAAAAGTCAAGAAATAAAGTGCCCCCTCAGTTGGACCAATTTTGATGAAATGTTGGCTTTTACATATTTGGTATATACATACATCAAATACCCAGTTTCTTCAAAATCGTTAAAGCCGTTTTTGAGTAAATAAAAAATATGTACACGTGCAATTGGTACAAAATTTATTAAGTAAAATCCCCCCTCCGGTTGATCAATTTTGATGAAATTTTTACAGTCGTATCTCGGGCATATACATACATCACATACCCAGTTTGATCAAAATCGTTAGAGCCGTTTTTGAGAAAATCGAAAAAAACGTAAAAAGTTATTAAATAAAGTACCACCTCCCTTTGAGCAATTTTGCTGTCACATCGCGGGCATATACCTACACTAAATACCCAATTTCAGGTTCCCACGGTTTATAGTTTTTGAGCTAGTCTGTTCACACACACACACACACACACACACAGACCATTTCGCGGGACTTGGTTATTTCGACTCTGGGGGTCCCAAAACATGTATTTCCGTTGAAAACCGGAAGTCGAAATTTTTCACGATCGCAATACTTCCGCTTACTATATATTTCATATATAGGTAAGTGAAAGTAAAAAGAACCTTAATAAGACGGAACCTATGAAAAAATAAACATATCATTACAGAAGAAATCACTGAATGAAGGGTAGATTTATGGATACATGATTATCATAGCATAACCATTAGATGTATGTTATAAGGCGTTTAACATTAGAAAGATGAATGACTATTAAACTAGAAAATTAAGTAAGATTGGGTGATATGGTATGGAATTTTTCATACCATAAGAAAATTTGAGTACCATACTTTGTACATATTAGTTTAATAGTCATTCGTCTTTCTAGTATAAAATCCTATATAACGTATTTCTTATCGCTATTCCTTAAACATCATGCATCCATATAATCTCTTACCCTTCATTATTCATAAACGGCAAATTATTGGCCATATATCTAACGATTTAACCGATAAAAATAGTAAGGCGATTATCATTTTATTTTCCGTTATAACGTTGTGTAAAATAACGTTCCTTATTTGCTTTGAGTGAGATATTTCATATTTAAAGAAAAAACAAATTATTGTTATCATAGTAATTTATACGGCTTTAAAGTTGTTTTCTAATTCGCGCTTAGCCTAAATACCTGTAAACTTTAAAACCGGAAACGTGGCAGAAGTGGAGCGGGAAAATTACTTCCATCACCGGAATCCTGTTACCGAAATAGCTCAAGGTAGCAGTGGCTAATGGTGGCTCTGTTTCCGTTTAGGCGAGAACTAACGACTATGCTATTTCCAGTTTGATACCACTCTACCGTCGGCTTTTAATTAATAAATATTATTTTGGACTCCTTTGTCGATTAAAACATTAGATATCTACCTTTGGATTAGTGGTTAGCATAGCAACCTACTATACTAAACCTCGCGGGTCTGCCGATAAACATCCTTGGCTATACTTCATACAAGGAGTACTACATCCTTGGCGTCCTACGGATAGGATGTACGAATCAGGTACTGGTTAAAGATCCATAGGATTTTTTATTTTATTTTTTTAAATTACTTGGATAGGCAATTTAAATTTAGGCAAAATTGAAGACACCCACAGATCTTAAAAATAGGTTTAGTGGTTCATCTTATCCCAATATAAAAATCTGGGCCATAGGTAATCCTGAAGTAAGTGTCCCTTTTTATTTTATAGTATTTTAATGTTAATTTAATTCACTAAACAATATAATTCACAACGTCAGACAAACAATGAAAGCTCAAATTATTAATAACGTTACAAAAAATAACTACTTGTAACAAAACAGTGACACAAAACTAATCATATGCTTCGATGTACAAAGCAAGTGTTGTTACAAAAAATAACTACTTGTAACAATACTGTGACACAAAACTAATCATATGCTTCGATGTACAAAGCAAAATTAAAGGTCACCTGTAGTGCAGTGTTGAGCCTAGCAACCTATGTTACTAATGCTAACGGATTCGCGCCCCGCGGTGGCCATAGGACTTTTCAAAGGGAGAAAAATCCTAGGTTATGCCGTCCCACGGAGAGGACGTAAAGTGGAGGTGCCGATCCTATAGGAAGTCAGGTACTCGTTAAAGATCCCTATCCTAATTATACTTGGATATACAAAATTTAGAACTCCCATTGTAGCATCGTCAGACTAGCCCTAGTAGCATAAAGTGACGTTAAACGAACAAACATTACATATATATTTATTTTTTACTAGCTTTGGGGCCCGGCTTCGCTCAGGGAGTTGTGGAATAGGTAGATGAAACAATAACTTTAAAATGTAATAGTACAGAAAAATAGACCAAAATTAATCATGATTAAAACAAAATTTGTACCATCCTGAAACTTCAGCTTAGTATTAGTGGTAAGTTTCGAAACCTCAGAGTCCGCCCATATATGGTTTGGGTATAAGAGTTAATGCGGTTCTCTCAATGCGTTTTCTTCCCTTTTCTAGATTAAGAAAAATGTTTTTGGCAGCAAATATGTCCTGGTATATACCATTTTTTATGGTTTCTATATTCTGATTCCATTGGGACCATTCTCATGACGGTACCGCATCCTTATCAAGTTAAGTAACTTCTCCTTTTTCGAATTCGGTTGAAAATTTACGAACAGAACAGAACTATTAAACAGAAACATTATCTGAACAATTTATTTTCGGTATATATTCCATTTGGTTATATCTTTTAATCATATTATCTATAGGTTATCTATTTTATTCAGTGTTAGTTTTTATTCGCTCACTACACTAATAAGCAATTTTTCTTTTGTTGTAAATTTACTGTAATATTGTATATTGATTAAAGACAATGTTTCGACCAATTCTTTCCTCTTCTGTAAAACTTAATTCGCTTAGGAATCCAGTTGGTTTTGTTTATTTTTAATTTCAATTCATTACAGAGATGTAATGACCTTACTGAAAAAAAAAGGAAAAAATAATTATTTATACATAATGTCGTGTAATTTAAAAAAAACAGCTGAAGCTAAAACCATAATAAACCGAACTAATGAACGATAACCTTATGAATTGAGCTTAGCTAGCGCTCCTGGCTTCCAAATGTCGAACTAAATTTTTTCATTCATTAACTCGCATGGGCTTATTAGAGGGGCTAATTACATGTAGCGATAGGCTTAAAATTACTGCCCTTGTCCATTCAACATTACACACTTAAAATGAAAACTGAAACCTTCTTCATCGTTAGGGGCAATAGGGCAATACGACGACATAACATTCTTGATAGTACGTGTAGTCGTTTTTGAGCCTTTTCGGCACGCACATTGTACACTTCGCTTTATAATATATATCGATTACCACCTGACCCGTGCGAACCATTCACTCTGCAACCTACTTAAATTCCACTTGAAATACTCGTACACACCGTATATTTAGTATCGTATAGTTCGTCATGGGCATAGGTGAGGGTTGAAGTAATGAATAGATGTGTTTAAATTGTAGATTATTTATTTTTGAAACATAACTTTAAGGTATTTACATAGTATTCACGTGTTTACAGGACCTCTTTGAAATCTATGTTTGAAGTTAGGATATGGTCATCTGTGTTTGTTTGTTGATGGGTTTGTTTTACACAGCCATAGATGTCTATGAAAGAGCGCACCCTGGAAAACATCACATACTTAAATACAAATAACTGTTTCGCCGAAAGCATATCCGCTGATTTTATTGACTGAAGTCGCATGGTTTTGCTTGTAACTCCCTTAAGAAGGTGACAATAGGAAAAGTATAACAAAAATGTTCGTCTCGACAAACTGTAAAAATGGCACCTTCGACAAAGCTCTGTGACCATTTTGACATTTTCGCTTACAAATCGCAAACGAAGAATTTATTCGAAAAAATGTATATGACCGAAAATGTTCTCCTTGAAAACCTGAAAAGATTGACACGATTTAAAAACTTCTACTACCAATCCTGTATTACCAAATCCGCGATTTTGCGCTTATAACTCGCAATCGAAGGCGAATAGTATATTTTTCCGGTATTCGGGGTTTAAGGAAAGCTTTAAAATGATGCCTCATTCATGAGATTTGATCAAGGATTAAGGAAGTTATGGTGTACCGACAAAAAAAAAAAGGCTCTTAGAAATAAGAATATAATATATGATTATAATGAGAAACTAAATCATATGATTTCGTCTATTACATTGAAAAGAATTCTAAACTTTTGGTTAGAACAGTCATATTATATTCATATAGTATATCATATTATAGTATCGCAGTAAAATAATAATTGTAATTGTAGTTTTGGTATTTTGATAAAGAACAGTTGAGAGGGCGAGAGAAGGAAAAGCCAGTAATGATCCATTTGATGCCCGCTAATAGGCATCACTTGATACTTGATATCCTTGTAGCTGATACATGTGATACTGATACTTTTTGGATCTGATACCAAATTTAATAGTCGTTAATTTGAAGATCAAGCGCGTAGTCACTTGCTCATAGTCTTTCATTAATTTCTCAAGTAACTTACATATTTAATTTACATATTCAAGTTAGTTCAAATAAAATTTCAGCTCTTCGCTTTCTTACTCGCAGCTGGTTACTTATTGCCTTTGATCTGCTACTGTGATATTACTTTTTTATAGATATTCTATAAATCGTTCTATAAATGTTACAGGCTTCCCCGTTTCAGAGCTGTAACAGGATACCGTCCATCCATCAACCGAATACAGGTACCGTAAACCATATTCCCCCACCTCATTGCGGATTCAAGTTGAGGGCTGCGGGTGGCTGGGGTGGTTGGCTGGTGGCTGTATAAAAAGCCACAGACGTGCCGGCTCTGTATAAGCCACTTCCACTCTACTATATCCATTAACACGTATCTAATTTCCTTCTTCTCATCTTCCTTATTTTAGGTAATATGCTTCCCCTACTTCAGCTTCTACTAGACTAACGTGTTTAAAAGGATATTCTACAAAACGCACTGCTGTTTGTGTTGATACTGAGCCGAAAAAATAAATAAATAAAAAAGAACAGTATTCACTGAAACGCAGTATAACAGATCTTTGCGTGATTTGCAGAACTATCCTTTTCAAAAAATATTCTGTAACTTTATCATCTTCATCAATAGTTAGACTGTACAATATATTTATTTTAATCAAAGTAACACACTCCAAAACAGTCCATATACTTTTTCCAGACTTTACATTTCTACACTAGGAGCTAAAATAATGCTTTGTAATATGTATATTTCATTTATATTGTTTTTATTAATTCAACCATCATTGTGGGTAACCAACTATTTTTAAATTATTTTAAATAATTTATTTTTGAAGAGAAAAGATTTGGCTCCGCCGGGAATCGAACTCCTCTTCTTCTTCCCTAGTCTTCCGCGGGATATGCGCGGTATGCTAACCATTACACCACGGAGTCGCTTCCAAATGGTGCCAAATCCTTCCTCTTCACTGACACCTCTCCCACGATCTCACAAGTTTTGCGAGTATTTACGGGAGATGGACAATTGGGGGGAAGATTCGATTCCCAGCGGAGCCAAATCTTTTCTCTTCAAAAATAAATTATTTAAAATATATTGTTTTTAGTTTCTTTATGAAAATTGACAATTGAGCTTATGCTTAGGAATATATATAGTGACGGAGGTCTAAATGATATCTCAGCATTATTACATAATTGATATATTCTGTGATAATTCTTCAGATCTTGATGATAATTCTTATAATAAGTGATAATTCTTATTTTTCATGACAATTTTTATAATTACTAATGATGAAGGTGTTTAATTGTAATTGTATTTTAGATGAATATGTCGCAAAGGTGCCTAAAGCTCCAAGTGTAGACATGTAAAGTCTGGAAAAATATATGGACTGTTTTGGAGTGTGTTACTTAGTTTATCATCTTCAGAAACTGATTGTGTTTTTCATATAGCTTGTTGGAAATTCATAGATCACTGTCATCGGAGGTTAAATTACTCAACAGCAAAAACTGATTTTTTTTTTTCATTAGCATTAGGTGAAATAATTTTTTTTTATTGCCGGGATCAAAATATTGATAACTTTTAAAAACAGGATTTTCGGCCTGGGTAACATAGTTTTGGGAACTAACAAGGGCCATTTGAAGATAATAATAATAATAATTGTAATGATTATTCGAAATAAAAATAAAATCATTTAAAAATTGAAAATAAAAGCAAACATTATGGAAGCCTGGCACTTATGGCCGTCAGCTCGGTGTTAGCCGCTGTTTTTACATCAGAAATATAATTATAATCTTATATTAATAATGGTTAAAAAAAAAAATTATAAATAAACAAATAAAATAACGAATGAAAATAAAGCACTGAGAATACAAAACGAAACCTCTAAATTGTTACAACAAATTTTAAGAAAAAGAGAATAAATAAATTATATATATTCCTAAACACACACACCGACACATACATATACATATATATATACTACTAATATTAATACTAAATTTTATGATTAATAATTTAATGAATTTTCCTTAGCAAACATATTTTGAGTATCATTGACATTTGCCTACACAAATATTTAGAATAACATGCTACTTTACAGCATTAATATGATAAATAAAAGTTATTGATATAGTATTACTAAGGTAAACATTCCAATTAAGGAGTAGTTAAATTCTTTTGTTAAATTATATCTGTATCTCCAGCTAGTTTGCAATATTTTATTAATGCTTCCCAATTTTTTCCCTTTAGGTACTGTAATAATTCATTTAGACTCATTAGACAGCTTATTTTTATTAAAACAAATTTTTCTGAATTCAAATAATATTGGGCATATTGCTAAGAAATGAAGAGTGTTTTCAACTTCATTTAGAATGCACAGAGAACACAGTTCGGCATTATCAGAGCTGTATACCGTATAATTTAAATTAAAAAGTTCTCCTCTAGCTTTTACATCCATTTATCCATCCATATATTCTTATTGATGTTAAAATAATTATTTGATGATTCTCCTTGCAATTGTTTATAAAGTAAATATTTAGTTGACCCACATGTTTTTTTTACAAATCCCTTATGAATATTTTTTTTCGATTGTGTCTCTTATGTTACTTAATTGTTGTTTCAGTATACCTGTGTCATCTGAATTTATCTTTATATCCTATTACAGTCTTTAGTAATATTAACCAGGTCATCATACCAAAATATTTTATTTTTAATTATTTGTTCAGCTAAGAAATTGGTCAGTCTTTATTTTGGTGAATTCAGTACTTTAATTGTGTAGTCGTGGTGTAATTTAAGCGCATATAAAAATGGTGGTTGTATTTCTGTTTCTAAATGTATAATATAGTCGGGCGTATATTGGGGCCGCACAGTGGTCAATAATTGCTTTTTGGCGGACATAAATCTGCCATTTCCACAATTTTATCTGCCAATTACCTTCTTAATAAAATTCAATAACCATGGAAACAATTCCCGTTAAGATTGCTTCGGTATAAGTGTCCTTTTTGCTTACCCAAAACCAGGTTTCTTGTATGTTAATAGATAGTTTTCGTTAGTATGCAAAAAAACATGGAAGAACTCAATATTTTTCAGAATTTTATTTTTTATTTTTTTAGTCTGAGGCTGGGCTTTTATACCACCGAGTATACAAAAGAAAATTCGAATTGCATAGAAGTTATGGGTATTTTAAAAACAACTAAAAATTCAACATTAAACTCGATTTTCTCCTTTTAGAAATAAGATATCAATATACCGATTTCACTGAAAGTTTACATTCAACGGCTAGTATATTAAGTATGAGCAACATGAATTTGGTTTGCTTATTAGGGTAAAAGAGCAATTTATATACTACTTTTTCTCAATAAAAACCGTTTTTCTCGGTTTCAAAGGGGTGCTCCCCGGAGTTATCACTAGGGGTAATTTCTAGTCTTACTTGTACTACGACCACATAAAAAGATCAGTTAAATTCACTTGCGCCTTTTTTAGAAAAGTATGTTTTGTATATGTTTACAGAAAAATTGGCAATGTTTGTCCCTGTAATCTGCTCTAAATGGTATAGGTACATTTACAAGCTCATTTTAATCTATAACATAAAAAGACTACACCTATACATAAGGTTTTCACTTATAAATGTATATTGTGGTATAAAATTCTCAGTTAATTCGTCACATCATTTTACACTCGTTAAAATGTTTGGACTTTACTTTATTGTGGACATTGCCATTTTTCTCGAATCAAAACAAGAAGGACTGAATCAGACTTGTAGTGCTATAGATTGTCTAGAGAAAACTTAACTTTATCTTAAGTAAAGCAGACAAAGCCGATTAGCAACACAAGAGCAGAGTCATACTGATTCTTTCCTGATTCCTTTACCCTCCACTACAAAAATGCCTGAATAACTATAGGTAGAAAATTATTATTTCTAGATAATAAGTGTTTGCAGGAAAAGTCATAAAATCTTACCCTTATGAGTGTAAATTGTTATGACAAATTAACTGAGAATAAATCGGTTGGTTTTTCTTTTACAAAGAAAGTCTTTAGTTACTCATTTTAAGTTTAATGTAGAGCAAATATGTATGTGATTTCAGCTATTCAGTAGTCTTTTCATCTCACCTAATCAACTGAAAAAGGGAAACAAACTTCTGTTTACTTGTGTAACCACTTATTCGATAACAGGTACTCATGGTTTTCAATAAGGCTATTCAAAATATTATACCGCAATATACATTTATAAATGAAAACCTTATGTATAGATGTAGTCTTTTTATGTTGTAGATTAGAAGAAGCTTGTAAATGTACCTGTACCATCTAGAGCAGATTACAGGGCAAACATTGCCAATTTTTCTGTAAACATATACAAAACATACTTTTCTAAAAAAGGCGCAAGTGAATTTAACTGATCTTTTTATGTGGTCGTAGTACAAGTAAGACTAGAAATTACCCCAGTGATAACTCCGGGGAGCACCCCTTTGAATCCGAGAAAAACGTTTTTGAGAAGGTTTTTATTGAGAAAAAGTAGTATGTAATCTTATAAAAAAAGTATATCTTCTACCCTAATAAGCAAACCAAATTCATGTTGCTCATACGTAATACACTAGCCGTTGAATGTAAACTCTCAGTGAAATCGGTATATTGATATCTTATTTCTAAAAGGAGAAAATCGAGTTTAATGTTGAATTTTAGTTGTTTTTAAAATACCCATAACTTCTATGCAATTCGAATTTTCTTTTGGATACTCGGTGGTATAAAAGCCCAGCCTCAGACTATTCTGAAAAATATCGAGTTCTTCCTTGTTTTTTTGCATACCTACGAAAACTATCTATTATCACACAAGAAACCTGGTTTTGGGTAAGCAAAAAGGACACTTATACCGAAGCAATCTTAACGGGAATTGTTTCCTTGGTTTTTGAATTTTAATAAGAAGGTAATAAAAGAGATCCCATCAATTTATCTGTAAAATTGTGGAAAAGGCAGATTTATGTCCGCCAAAAAGCAATTATTGACCACTGTGGGCCGGTCTGAACCATTTTTAATAAAGTCACTACTTGAAATTATCGTAACGTGAAACGCAAAATATATGATCGAAAAAAGATTTATACTTTCATTTGGAACAGTTACGAACTGTTCTAGTACCCGTTCGTGACTGTTCGAGAATCTTCTACGCTTGTCGGGAACCTTCTAGACTATATGTAAGGAGCGATGGGCTGGAGAGTTAGTCTTTGTCTGAAGATCGAATGAAATTGTTACTTTGGTGTTACTGAGTCGTTACAAGTTGATAATTTTTTTTGTAACCTTGATGATACTTTGAGCTTTTATTATTTGTTTGAATTATTATTCTCGTCTAATAATAATAATTTAAGTCCACTATTGTGTTACGATATGTATGATCGTGTTTCATCAGATATTTTCTATGAAAAACACCTAAAATAATAAGTATGTATTTATAGAGTTTCTATATTTGTATATAATGAACCCTGATCACAACTAAGCACTGTAAACAGTCAAATAATTATTCTAACATTGACAGTACTGGATTATTAATGTTGTTGTTTTATTTTAAGATGATAAAATATCAACTATCTTTTTTCTTCCTAAACGTCTTTAAATGACAGAAGCAATTCTTTCCCCATCGTTTTGGGATTGGGACCAGACACGGAATGCTATTGGCCCAATGGGATCGAAGGCTGTCATCCCATTGGCCTAAATGTAACGACATTTATTTGACATTCCTTCGTATAGCTTTATGATTGGCATTTCATTTTTAGATACGAGACTGGTATTCTAATACGGTTGTATGAAACGATTCCATTAAAATGGTCTTGATATAAAAAGGCATTGAACAAAATTCTGTCTACGTCTTTGATTTTGTATCTTTTATCTCGTCTTCATGGTAGTTAGTTTAATCTATGATATATTCTATCACTAATTCCAATGTGCAGTTATCAACCGATTTTCTGGAACCACAATTATATATCAAAAGTTAAAACAATACAAAATTTTTATTTCTAATAGTCTTCTCATTTAATTTCGGTGCCATATTTAATTATTTAAGGTTAATAAAAGCCGTATGTCAGTCACTAAATATATCATATCTTTATTTAAAGTACATAATCCTTGACGTTTCGGCTACACAACAAATATTAAATAAAAATTAATTAAATTTATTAACAAGTGATATTAAAAAATTATTTTATACATAATAGTTTATATTTACCTTTATGAACATAGTCACCAATTTATCCTTCTAAAAGAAATTGTCTATATTTTAAAAACATATGTCAAGTATATCTATCTGCTACGTCTAACATCGTCAACTAGCTAGGAACGACTGACAAAGAATAAGTACGGCAGGGGTGGGGTAGGTACAAGAAAATAATATGTAATTTAAAAATTAAAAACAAAAAAAAAAGAAATTAAATTACATATTATCTCCTGGTACTTACCCACCCCTGCCATCCTTATTCTTTGTCACTCGTTCTTAGCTAGTTGACGATGTTAGACGTGGCAGATATTCAGATAGATATACTTTACATATGTGTTTTAAAATATAGACAATTTCTTTTAGAAGGATAAATTGGTGACTATGCGCATAAAAGTATATATAAACTATTATATTTGATAAAGATAGGAAAAAGTATCTTCCTTATTTCACCATAAATATTTATTTACAGCACATGTTGACGTTTCGAGGCTGTTTCCCCATTCTCAAAACATAAATAATTTTTCAATCGTATGATTGAAGGTCTTTTCATAAATATTATAACAAATATATCAATGTCATATGCACCGTTATACTTTTTATATATGTCAGCTCATACTTGTCCATTTCTAATTGACTAAAGGCTGCTGGATGTGCTGCAAATAAATATTTATGGTGAAATACGGAAGATACTTTTTGCTATTTTTATCAATTATAATATAAATATCTTCCAACCAAATTTAGAAGAATAATAACAATAAACTATTATGTGTGAAATAATTTTTTAATATCAGTTGTTATTAAATTAAATTAATTTTTATTAAATATTTTAGTTTTGACTTTTGAGAATGACACACTGAGGCCGAAACGTCAAGGATTATATACTTTACATAAAGATCTCTATATATATAAGAGGCTTTGTCCTGACTGACAGAATCAACGCAGAGCAAAAACTACTAATGACAGAAACTTTACGTTCGGAATTTATATTTTAGGTAACCGCTAAGAAAGGAATATCAAAAATGTAACCCCTAAGGGGTTTAACTTAACTTAACGAAATTGTCGTTTAACTCTAACGGACATCTATTTTCGAACTTCGAGAAAATATATCTAATTAGTACTCATTATAAAGAATTTGATACGACGAGTTTAACTCGAAAGGCCCTATTGGGGGTCGAAAACCATGTTTTACAGCCGAAAAATGAAGCGTTCCCGACGAGTAAGTCATTTTTTGTTTCGGCGGTTTTAGTGAACTCTCTCCATTGCGCCTCTCCCTCTCTTCTACCGAGCCGGCAGCTCCCCCCTCCAACATTTCACCTACCGGAAGCTCAGATTCTACTAAATCTCCTTAACATCAGTTAACATATTATATTAGATCAATACCAAGATAATGGTCACAGAATTGATTTTAAAGGCTCGCGTGCGAAGCCGCGACGGGAAATGCTAGTATGATATATTTGGTGACATACGGCTTTTATTAACCTTAAATAACATTAACATTATTAAAATTTTTAGTTGCGTGAAATAATTCTAATCACAATGTAACGTGAAACTTAGCAAAACACAAAACATATGATTTTAAATAGTTCTAGACTTTTTGAAATAGTTGGAACAAACTGTTCCAGTACATGTTCAAGTACTCTTCCTGAACGTACTTGATGTACAGTTCAAGAATAATCTACGCTTCTCTGGAACTCTCTAGACTGTTTTAGAGATTAAGTATTTCTATGGAGCCGGAATTATTTAGAACTGTTGTGTTACTGTATCGTTACAAGCAGTAACTGTTTGAAGTTTGTTTGTTTCCCAACGTTTCGAGCTATCGGCCCATCCTCTGGGGTTATCTTATCCTTAGTAACTTCTTTTTCCACGTTAGCCATTTGTTATCTTACATATTTTTTAAAACAGTATATAAATACTTATGTCTATCCTTATTTCTTATTACATTTTATGGCATATTACACATTTTCTAGTCTTTTTAATTCACTGAGTTTTTTTTTATTTTAAGTTGAGTTCTTATTGGTTGTGTGACATAGTGAATTATTATTTTCTTCTTGAGAAAATTATTTGATCCAGTAGTATTTTTACAATACTATAATAAAATTTAATATATATTGTTTATATTTAATAAATTTTATGATTGAATATACCTGAAAGAAAATGGAGAAATGCTTGGAGGGACAAAATATGGGCTTCAGTTGGAGACACCGGCTTAAAGCCAGTCTTAGAGCAAAATCTTGTTAGTCTCTGCTGACTGTCTTTATTTTTAAACTTTACTACATCCCTTCCTTCTTAGAATTATCATTCAAAATTAAATATTTTCCTTACACGAATAAACTTATTTCCGAACAGTTGTTACTACCATGTTACGTCAAATGTAATTTAATCAATAACAAATCAATTAATATTAATCCAATCAGCAATGAAGCTTTAAAAAAAAATCAATAAAATATTTATTTTGTATTACCTACTGAGTATACATAAGTATTGACAAAAAATAAAGAGCAAAACGATAGAACAATGATATAAGTCAAAATAATGAAATCTACGTTTAAAAACGATTTTTAGTGACGAAAAAATCTGCCTATAGGGGAGAGCGGGGTTGGTTGGCATAGGGGGTAGGTTGGCCATTGGCTTATAGTTTCCGTCACACCTATTGTGAAGGTCCCACCATTGTACCATGTGACCCCCTCGACCTCGGGAGTCTTGTCCTGAGTTTTCAATCCGATGCTAACATTGTAGAGTAGAGTGTGCTTCTTTGATTGATTTTACAACATGTAAGTAAATTTTTATATTTTCAGTAAATCTGGTTTAAAGGTAAGACAAAAAAATTGACTCCGATTCTGTTCACACAGCCCCGAACTCCTAACCTTTCGACTAACCAGTTTCTTGTTTGATTGTTCTCCTCTGTCCTGGCAGCCATCTTTCATATGATCTTTCGTGTGGGGTTAGTTGGCTCTATTCGATTGGGGTTGGTTTGCGTAGTAGGAATTAACAAAACCGAGGTAAGCATAAACAAAGGTGAAAATACCAATTGTCTTTAGTTCCAGCAAGGAGGATGAGAGCAATTTTTCTTATGCAGAAAGTGACGACAGTCTTAACTTCTATCTTTTTTTATTGTCATTCGATTTTCCCTTAAAAGCTGTTGAAAAACAATTCATAATTATTATACCATTATAGTGCAGCTTTTAATAACAATAATATCTGTCAGGCAGTACTTGATTGAGATGGCTAAACAACCCCCCGTCGAGGCCAACCTACCCCACATAGGGGGTTAATTGGCATACTCTGGATTGATGAATTCTTCAATTTTCTATGATCTTAGTATTAAATATTATGTGGTGAAAAAATACTTGGAGTTTTCAGTGGTATCAGCCCTTTTGGGATTATATTAACAGGAACGACTCAACAATCAAGAAAGTGAAAGCTATTGACAACCAACCCTGCTCTCCCCTACTATTATTTGTCATTTTTATTTTTCAGCAATTGTACTTAACAAATTGTTTTTGTGTTTAACACAATAAAAAAAAAAAAAAAGGATAGATTTCACCACGTTATGGTATTGTAAAAAAAAATTTTCACGATCGCAATACTTCCACTTACTATATATTTCATATATAGGTAAGTGAAAGTAAAAATCTGTAAAAAAAGAACTAAAATTAAACACTTCAATCTCTGAAAAGTGGACTAAATGGAACAATTCGTCCACTCCCCCGTATAATTCACAAAAAAATGCAATATATGTGAAAAGTGGTAAGTGAAGAGAAAGGAATGACTTGACCAGGATATCTGCCTGGTGGCTCAAGTGGCAAGAGGGCTAGGACTAGGAAATCCCGACCAATGCCAATCTTTAAAGAATTGAGGCTTAGTCTTGCTCGGATGATCTAAACATATTTATATGGTTTAAGAAAAATATATTGTAATGTGAGAAAAAAAAAAAAGATTATGTGATTAAAAATTTTGTCTGAATTATAACATATGGTTCCCGAAACGCTAAGGTTCTAGATACGAAAAAAATAAGATTCTCGAACAGGATCGAAAAATAATTAATAGAATTGAAGCGATCGACTAGGGGCTAAGCAGAGTTGGGCAAAAAGGAGTTGAACTACAAATTACAAAACTACTGACACAGTAGTTGGGGAGTTGTTGAAAGTACAACTACTTTTATAATTTTTAGTTGATGGACCACAACTACAACTACTGTAGTTTCAAAAAAGTAGTTGCATTTTTACAACTACAACTAGTAGTTGCAACTGTAATTATGGGCCTGAAACTACAACTACTTTTATTGATAACGAGTAATTATCGATATCTAGTATAATCGATAAGGAGTATATCAAATGCAATTCAGCTGATATATAATATATAAAACATGGGATTGATCGAGAACCTAAGGTTAAAAAAAATAATTGACTGCCGGAAATCATGGAAAAAATTTGTATTACGTATATGTATTGTACTATTTTTAAAACAGATTATCAACCATAATGGAGCCCATTTATGCATGGAGTATTTATCTAAACACAAAGTAAAAATAGCAAAAACATGTGATTTAATTAAACGTTGCTTAGCAAATGTAGTTGCCCCTCTAAACTACATTTACAACTACTTGTTGTATTGTCCATTCCCAACTACTTTTTCCCAACTACTGTAGTTGTAATTTAAAATTACAACTACTTAACTGGTAGTTGAAAAATAGTAGTTGCGCGCTTTCAACTAAAAACTACATGTAGTTGTCTGTGTAGTAAATTACAAATGTAGTTAACTACTGCCCAACTCTGCGGCTAAGTGCTCTGTTTGTTTATTTAACGTCACTTTATTTCACTAAAGCTAATCGTGTGAGTCCTAAATTTTTCCTATTCTGGTATAATTAGGTTAGGGGTCGTACCTGACATTGTACAGGCTCGGGACCTCCATTTTACGTCCTATCCGAAGGACGGCATAGCCAAGGATTTTTTACTCCCTTTAAAAACCCTAGGGCCTATGCTATCCTCCATAACACAGGTAAACCCTAGTCTTGCTCTGTAAATCGAAGCATATGATTACTTTGGTGTCACTTGTAGTTATTTTTTGTAACTTTATTAATATTTTGACCTTTTATTGTTTGTCTAACCGTGAATTATAATGTTTAGTAAATAAAAATGACATAAACTATATGATATAAGTGTTATAATATTATGAAATATGAATAAAAGGGACTCTTACTTCAGGATTACTTTCGGTCCAGGTTGGGATACGTTGAATTACTAAACCTATTTTTAAGATCCCTATTATAGGTACCTACTTCTTTTTGCAATGAAGTGAAAAAAATCCTGTGCAATATATCAGAATTTGGAAAGGATAAATAATTCATAAGGAAGATATAATAGTGGGATGGAGTTAGGAAGAGCAGAAGACAGATTGCTCCGAGCCAAGTCCTTTATCGACGAGGGGCGACCATCAGTCTTCTCTTCTTTCAGGGGGGGGGGGGCGTTGAGGTGGTCTTCGAAGGATACACAATACGTCACTGTAGCAGGATATCTTGATCCTTTGTCAGTCATCCGCCTCGTCCTTTGATTAGAATATACTTTCAAGGTCACTGGAGTCTTTTGATCATGTAGATATTTTTATTTTTTTTTTTTTTGTTTCAGCCCCAGAATAGTTCGTATATCTTTATATATATATATATATATATATATATATATATATATATATATATAAAATTATCGTGTCCCGATATTTGTCTGTGGTAAAATCAGAAACTACTCAACCGATCTTTACAAAATTTGGCTCATTGTGTGTAGTTTTGTCCAACCTGAAAGATAGAATAATTGTAGAGGTGAGAATAAGAGATAGTCAACTGTTAATCTTTACGATCGGTTAAATGATGATCAGAATTTTCAGTTTGAAAAAAAGTTTATTTTCGAAAGCCAACGTTTCGATCCAACTTGTGGATCTTCATCAGGGCTAAAAGAAATATGAGTATCTATGCAAACCATTCCCTACCTCTACATCTTACCTTATTTTACCTTCAGTCTTTGTATCTACCTTGTCTCAGAAGGTAAATATCAGATTCTATTTTATCTTGCTAACCAGCTACTTATTTAAATATTCATGTATAATGCTTACCATCTTTTTATTAATATCAGTTCTGTAAAATATTCATTTATTGTCATCCTCTAGCATAGATCCTCATATATTTTTTTCTTTTAGCACTGATGAAGATCCAAAAGTTAGATCGAAACGTTGGCTTTCGATAATAAAAAAAAATTTCAAACCGAAAATCCTGATCATCATTTAACCCATCGTAAAGATAGAATAGTTTTTAATAATCTCGATTATTGCCCTCGATATTTCTTTTAAAGGCAAATTAAATGCTTGTTATACTACAATTGAGCGGGAATATTTGTACGTTCTGTAAATGTACAACAGATGACGGTGTAAGTTGATTTATTGACACTACACTTCATTTTCTTTCGATATTTAGGGTGGGTAATCTTGGAGTAGGAAAATCCATATTTTTTCCCATGTGTCGCTTTTTCACGTGTGGGATGAAAACATCGAATCTATTTGTTTTAGCAAAAGACAAGTGAACCGAAATCATTGTCTACCTATTAGATCTACAATAAATAGACATTGTTAATTCCCATAATTAAAGAAAAAAAAAGAAGTAAACTATTATTATAAAAAGTTATAAATTTACGTTATCTTTCTCCTTCATAAAATTAAAATTTTATGATTTGATAAGTAGTACGGTCAAAACATGTTGCAGGTAAAACCTACTGATACGATATTTCATATCATCAAGTTTGATTAAAGGAGATAAGTCATGTGACCTATCATAAAATCTTTATTTTTATCGATCAAAATATGTGAGGAGATTTACATATTTTTTATTACTGTAGCCGACGCTTCGACCCAATTTTTAGGTCATCATCAGGGCTCTTTGACGTTTTGGCTATCGACATTCAACCGTCGGTGTTTGAAGTCATTTGAAAAGTAGTTATTATGCTTTGCGTAAAATAATTTGAAATAGGTTAGTGAAAAATTAGTCAACTCTAATGTCTAATTACTGGTAAGATCTATTCATTCGGTGTAATTACCCTAATCACTAGACACTATTTTGCTATTTTATACGACATTCTAACGGTTGATAATTAAATCCTCATTTTATATCAATACTGTTTAAATTTAAACAATTTCTGCCCGGAAATTTAAAGAAATTGGACTGTACCACTTATTTACCTCTATGACAGATATATATTGAACTTTACTGTACTGCAGAACCATGACTGAAGAATTGATATGATGTGGTGGGGGGGGGGGGGGGGGAGAGATTGAAAATCCCCAAGTCAGGGATATACCACGGAGGACACAGAACCGCTGAATTGTGAACTTCTATTGTCAATAAGGGAGGCGACGAGTACCCTTTAGCCGGAGCTGTTTGGAGTTCTGGAGTCGTCAGGAATCAGCAGTTCGCAGGCTGCATACAGGAGTACCGTCACTATTGACTTCGGAAGGGTGGGCGGAGGTACTCGAATCGGCTGTAATTTGGAAGTGGAGGATCCAGTGTAATCGAAACGCTGCACGAGCTTGTATCGGATCTGATTCAAATACGAAGGATAGATAGGTTACTATCTATCCTTCATAAATGAATCAGATCCGATAAACGCCCGTGCTGCGGGCGGTTTTGTGTGATCAGACCTGCATAAGGGTTCTAGTAGCCTGATTGGTTAGCGCACCACTAAAGGTTTGAATCCCGAACGTAGCCAATCTTTTTATAAATTTTATAAAAAAATGGACGCAGACCAGAAAAATAGCTATATTGGTGACAACTACAAATTACAATTTATGAAGTTAACTGTTATGCACAGGCGGAACTTATAAACTTAACCTGTGGGACCCGAACAGAACTCAAAAATGCAGTTAGTGCAATCTAAATGAAAATAAAGCCATTATTAATTTCTTAGGAAAATGCCCTATAGTCAGTGAATTCAGGAGGAAATGTTTAGGAAAATCGTTTCTTGACGAAAGTTCAGTTATAGGGTACCTTAATGGTAAAGACTGGGTTAGTTTATGTTGCTAGATTAGTGAGTCTTATAGTTACAGAAAGCTACTTATTACATAATTTGGCAATTATGTAACTTAACTTATTGATTGGCAAAATTTAATTCAACATTGATATATATCCAATGAAGATTAAATACCAAATTTGTATATATTTGTAAATACTATGAATTATTATCTAATATTGTTATTGTATTGAGCCGTATTTGCATATCTTTTTATTCAATAATTCACAATATCTGTTGTTTATTTATTTATTTGTTTATCTCTTTTGTAATATAATTTGTTTTAAATTAGACGGACTCCAGGAAACTGGCAATTAGTCCACCGTGGATGTTTTTGTAGATAATCATTATAATTAATGTAATTATAAAAAAATAAAACCATTCATTCATACATTCTCTTATCATCAGATAAAATGGTTACACAATTGCTAGCTACTAAATTTAATATAAAGTAGCTATAGCCATTACTTCCATTAATAAAGCCTTAATCTTAAAAAAGTCACAAATTAAGAATGCTTAAGGCTTGGCATGATATCTTTGATTTTCTGTCACGGATAATCTCTGGGTTTAAGAGAACCTTCTGAAGCAAACCAAGCTTCTATAAAATGAGTGCTCTTAATTTAAAAAATAAGTGGGAAAATCCGGTGATTAGGCGCGATCACGGTTAAATCTCCACCTTGCACGGCTGGTGAACAAGGAACAGTACTTCCTTACTGTTTTTAATTTTATTTTTTTTTTTGGTATTGGTGTTGTAAATTAACAACATATCATTTCTTTAACAACATAAAAACTATAATTTTATTATTACTTTATTTATAATTTGTTTGTTTGTTTCTTTAACGTCCCTTAATGGTACCAAGGCTATTCGGACGATGCTACAGTGGGAGTCCTAAATTTTGCCTATCCAGGTATAATTAGGATAGGGATCTTTAACGAGTACCTTACATCGTACAGGCTCGGAACCTCCATTTTACGTCCTATCCGAGGGACGGCATAGCCAAGGATTTTTTAGTCCCTTTAAAAAATCCCCGGGACGTGAACCCGCGAGCTTTAGAATTGTAGATTACTTTGCTAAACACTGCACCACAAGTTACCCATATTTATAATTTTATTCTAAACTTAATCATATAATGTTTCAAATGTTACCTCTTGAGTTAGAATTATTTTGAAGATTGTGAATTAAATAAAAGTGTGCTAAACTTTCGACTTTTACTGTATATATAATAGAAGAAGTACTTCCTAAAAATTAGAAAAAAAAAGAAGATACAAACCATTTAGTAAATTTCGCGAAGTATTATTGAAAATTGGCAGCTGCTAATAGAAAAATATCATATCGTGTTATATAAGGGATACATCTTTCAAAAAGAAGAAATTTATTGTCTAATTTTAGAGGGGCTATAGGAAGGACGACAGAAGGTGGCCAGTATACGATGGTTATTTTAAGATGGCTGGCTTATATTGGTAAGGGGAGCAATATAAGCCCCTTTAGATAGATATAAGAGATTTAAGGTTCCCCCGTCACGTGTATATAATTGTTTCTGTCTTTTCCCTCATATCTTTTATCTTCTTACTTTCTTTACTGTTTCGTCTTTCAGCAACTTCAGTATTTTTATTATTAATATTTTCTATATTAAATATTAATAAATAAATGCCTTTACGGAAGCACACTATGGACGTAGAATCCATTAAATATACTATATTCATTTTAATAAAATATTAATTTTTAACATACAGAATAATGTAACGTGAAAGAAGAGGAAAACAAAAAACAAGTCCTTGACTTGTTGTTGGAACACATGGAAGGTATTGTTTTAGTACGTGTTCGTGACTGTTCGGAAATAATCTAGGCTTTCCTAGAACCTTCCAGACTGTTCTATTTCCGACTAAACCTGTAAGGAACGATGGATTGGAAAGTTTCTTTTTTTGTGTGTGTGGCAATGTAAATTAGTATTTTTTTTTTTTAATAAAATTATTAAAACCCTAGAAAGTTTCAAAATAAAAATTTCAAAAATTCACTTAAAAATATTTATATATTAGTTTACTCATTATTTTGGATAACCACCGAGTTTTTAAATTATTTTAAATAATTTATTTTTGAAGAGAAAAGATTTGTCTTGTAGGATAGGTGTCAGTGAAGAGGAAGGATTTGGCACCGTTTGGAAGAGTGCTCCGTGGTGCAATGGTTAGCATACCGCGCATATCACGCGGAAGACCAATATATGGTTTCACATATGGAATTATCGGGATATATAACGTACTTGAGAACACCTATCATACCCTGTTTTTAGTAAGCTGATTCACCTACAATTGTGGATACCGATTACCGGTCATTTAACCATTTCAATAGATTTCGTCTGTAATATAATATTTTTTTTTTTTTTTTTTTTTTTTTTTGGCTTCATGTTTTAATTTTCGCCTGTCAAAAAACATAGACAATTAGCAAATGTGTGCTGTGCTATTAAAATTTATGCTATGATATTAAAATTTATTTTTTCTGTAATCGTTGAATAATGGTAACATTACTAAACTGAAATGAGTGAAGAAAGTGAAACATTTTGCAATAGAGTGAAGAAAGTGATTACTTTCTTCACAAGTGAAGAAAGTGAATTGCCTTCTTAATTAGTAATAAGTATAAATTAAAAAATAATTTGAAGTTGGAAATTAAATGCTTAAGAAGTTAAGAAACATTTAAAAGAATTTATTTTAACAAAATAAATTGAAATGTGAATGAATTATTGGTGGAAATAATCAATATATTTTAAAATGTAAATATAATAATAATTACCTTCCTTGTTTATAACCTGCACTTGTTTATAACTGCACTACTTCACAACCATGCTTATAACCTACCAACAACATACCATAATCTTCACAACATCCTAATTTTGTTCATATTCTGGTTAGATATGATCATGTATTACACGATTACAGAAAAAATTTAATATTACACTCGTGAAAAAAGTAGAATTTACAACTCTCGTGAAATTACCACACTCGCTTCGCTCGTGTGGGTAAACGTTTCACTCGAGCTGTAAAATGATCTACTTTCGTCACTTGTATAATAAATAACTATTATTTTATTTTATTTTTTTTTTGTTGCCCCTACCCTGCAGGGTCATTGGCAACATGTAGAACTTTAGATTTTCGAGTAGTAATTGATTGCTTTTAAATATTCCAAAGATTTTTTTACAGTTTTTTCATCATCTCCTAGAATTTCGTTTAGTGTTCCGTTTAATGGTATATTTGTTCTTTGATTCCTAAAAGCTTTGCAGTCTATTAAGATGTGACTTATAGTAATTTACTCACTGCATATTCTGTATGTTGGAGGTGCGAGACCTTTTAGTAAATATGCATGTGAAAATTCACAGTGTCCAATTCTAATTCGGCAGAGACGGTTTCTTCCCTCCTTGATATTCTGCTCGAGGTTATCCACTTGATTGGATTCCTCTTTATCATTTTTAGTTTGGCGTCTTGATTATTCCATCTGGTCTTCCAGTTTTCCCTAATTTCAAGTTATTTGTTACCTCTTTGGTTCCGGGAATTCTAGCTGAGCTGGCTGCTCCATCTGCTTGTTCGTTCCCCGTGATTCTACAGTGTGAGGGGGTCTATAAGAAAACCATATCACTCCCTTTCTCTTTTAATTCCCACAAACGGTTTCTAATCGCTATTATTAATCCGTTTTTAGGTTTTGTATTCTCTATTGCTAACAGAGCACTCATTGAGTCTGTTACTAATACCCAATTCCCACTTCCATATGACTCGATTTGCTTAAGAGCTTCATTTATTGCGGAGGACTCTGCTGTAAATATCGAGCATATGTCTGGCAGTCTGAATAATTTTCTAAAGTTTGGGTAAGTTATAAAAGAGCAACCCACGTCATTTCCAAGTTTGGATGCGTCAGTATAAAGGACCCTGTATCCCACATATTTCTCTAGCATTTCCAGGAACAATTGTTGGGCTTCAGCTGGGATTATTATCCCTTTTTTAGAGGTGGCCAATGACTTATCTATATGGGGTGTGAATTGTGTCCAAATTTAATAATTGTTCACATTGTTTAAACTATGATAATTACATTTTGAAATAAATGCCTGTCTTATCCACTTATTTACTTCTAAGAAACCGCCTCTATTTTTCTATTTAGTCTCTATCGACCCATTTTGTACAAAATTCAACTTGACCACTTTTTTTTTTACCAGCATGACAGGTGTATAATTAAAACCTTTTAATATAATGGTATTGTAGAACTTCTGTGGGTTAGACAGTTTTCATTGAACTAAATAACAAGGTTCAATGCCATAAAAATTATAAAAACACAAATATTTAAACAAAACACAAAAACTATCATTTTGTATAGTTAAAAGTAACTACGAGTATATGCCTTGAGCTTCAGACTAACTCTCCAGTCCATCGTTCCTTATATTTTGTCGTGAGCAGACCAGCCTCGAACCTTCTTGGCCAGCATCGAACATCGAAGTCACAAACATGTTCAATGACAGTTTGTTCCAACTGTTATTTCGATCCAACAAAAGGTTGAGAACTATTCTAAACCATGTTTTTTTTTGTTTTTTTTTTTTACTTTCACTTACCTATATATGAAATATATAGTAAGTGGAAGTATTGCGATCGTGAAAAATTTCGACTTCCGGTTTTCAACGGAAATACACGTTTTGGGACCCCCTGAGTCGAAATAACCAAGTCCCGCGAAATGGTGTGTGTGTGTGTGTGTGTGAACAGACTAGCTCAAAAACTATAAACCGTGGAAACCTGAAATTGGGTATTTAGTGTATGTATATGCCCGCGATGTGACAGCAAAAATTTCATCAAAATTGCTGAAAGGGAGGGGGTACTTTATTTAATAACTTTTTACGTTTTTTTCGATTTTCTCAAAACGGCTATAACGATTTTGATAAAACTGGGTATATGATGTATGTATATGCCCAAGATACGACTGTAAAAATTTCATCAAAATTGATCAACCGGAGGAGGGACGTTACTTAATAAATGTTGGACCAATTTCGCGTGTAGGTACATATTTTTTATTTACTCAAAAACGGCTTTAACGATTTTGAAAAAACTGGGTATTTGATGTATGTATATACCAAATATGTAAAAGCCAACATTTCATCAAAATTGGTCCAACTGAGGGGGCACTTTATTTCATGACTTGTTTCCAATTTTTACCTTTTTTTCGATTATCTCAAAAACGGCTTTAACGATTTTTATCAAATTCGTCATGTTTAATGAAAATTAGGTTTTCTTTAATATCAGGTAAGCTTTATCATTATTAAAATGTTCTGAGAGGGCTTTTTTTGTGGGGGGGGGGCTTTTTTGTTTGTTTGTTTCTTTCTTATAAAGTACCTTTGTTTTTGTTTACATGGAGAAATTAACTGTCTCTCGTTACGCCTAAAAATAACAAATGGCTAAATATGAGATATGATAAAAATAAAAAAAACATAAAGAGGAGAAAAATATTCAGTCAACTCATAAAACTCGTTGAGCCCACGCATGCGGAGTACGCCTTTAATGACAGACCATTGTTCATAATTAAAGCCATTCTGTTCATTTGCGAAGTGGCAAATAACAAAACGCATTAATTTCTAATCTAAGTAAGTTGGTAAGTGAAAGTTGTGTGTTGCGAGCACGCACCAGATTTTTTTTTTTTAACGTTACATTAGGGGAGAGCGGGGTTGGTTGGCAAGAGTTTCCACTTTTTTGATTGTTGAGTCGTTCCTGTTAATATAATCCCAATAGGGGTGATACCACTGTAAACCCCAAGTATTAGAGTACTTCAAGTATTTTTTTCAACACACAATAGTTAACACTATGATCATAGAAAATTTAAGAATTCGTCAAGCCAGAGTATGCCAATTAACCCACCGTTTGAGGCAGTTTGGCCTGTTGTTTGGCCATCTCATTCAAGTACTGCCTGACACATATTATTGTTAATAAAAGCTGCACTATAATAATATTATAATTTTGATCTGTTTTTAACAGCTATTAAGGGAAAATAGAATGACGAATGGCTGCATTTTACGATATTTATTTCAATTAAACAAAATTATATAACATTTCAAGCAGCGGAAATTAGAAAAATGTAATGGCGTAGAATTATCATTGCGGTATAACAATGTTAACACATTCTTCATAAAACAAAACGAATTAAACACATCTTCTAAAACTTTAGGTAGGATAAATATTCTCTGGCCCTTTAATCGTATCTTGAGAAAGTGTCTGCGGTGCACTATTTTCATTTTCATGGTAGCCAGGTGTGGTTGGCTAGTTCATCAATAAGATTCGATTGCGGCTGAAGGTGATCTTTAACGTCATTATCTTTTTCATTGTTCCTAAAGATTCCGTTTGAGTTTAGACTGTCGTCACTTTCTACATAGGAGATATTGTTCTCCTCCTCTTCGCTGGAACTAAAGACAATTGGTAGTTTCACGTTTGTTTATGTTAACCTTACTGTTGTGATAGCGCCAACAAACCCCAGTTGAAGATAGCCAACTAACCCCACAGGAGAAATCATATGAAAAATGGCTGCCAGGACAGGGGAAAACCACCAAACAAGAAACTGATTAGTCGAAAGGTCAGGGTTTTCGAAGGAGTTTGGGGCTATGTGAATAGAATCGGAGTCAAATGTTTTGCCATGCCTTAAAAACCAAATTTACTGAAAATATAAAAATTTACTTAAATGTTGTAAAATCAATCAATGAAGGACACTCTTCTCTACACTGTTAGCTTCGGACTGAAACCTCAGGACTCCCGAGGCCGAGGTATGGTAAGATTGTGACAAAACAGTTGTGACGGAAATTATAAGCCAAAGGCCAACCTACCCCCTATGCCGACCAACCCCGCTCTCCCCTATTATAAAGAAAAAAAGGTTTAACCGAATTTTCTAGTTCTATAATTTTAGTTTTTCGATAATATTTATTCTTATATCTTTGATACGCGGTCAAAAGGGCTTAAGTCACTATTTTAGCAATTGGAAATATTATAGCACGAAATCAGAGCTACCAGTCAATATCAAAGTCTTAAGTCAAACTTTAAAAATCTATTAGCTGTACCAGTTGATATTATAGCGTTAAGTCAAGTTTATAACTTCTTTCCTGGTATTAAGGTCTTAAGTCAACATATGGCCTTAATACCGTTCACTACTTAAATACATTTTATTGGCGCTATAGTCTTATGCGACTACTCCAACAGTGGTACAGCTGGTATGAATGAAGATGACGTACATCGTGGGGTGTTGTTGACCACTCAATGTGTGCGATGTTGACAACTCACAAACAAACAAAAAACAAACAAACAGAAAAACAAAACAAAAAAACAGCTAAAACTCCCAATTTATCATCCTCACGATTGGTTTCAGCTAGTTAGGGGAAGCGGAAAGAAAATGCCATTTCAAGTAATTGAAATGAAACAAGAAGATTTCCCTGGTTTTTTCAGAGCTTCTCAAGACATATTTAGTATTAAGGAAGAAGAATTCAGATGTGGACTTATTTTCCTGGTATAATGTTCAGTGGCTTCAGTACACTCATGAATACGGTACTCTGTTGTACAAGAACTCCTAAACAGAAGAAGAACCCTTCAAGTCGATGCGTTTTAGAAAAAGAGGGAGGCCTTCCATAGGACAGGTTCAACAAAAGTACAAGTCCATAGTTCCTATACCTGAGGTAAAGAAGAATGATCTCATGGATTTACTTCCTCTGATACCACCAGTATTTCACAATTTTTGTAGACAACTCCCAACAGATTCTGCTATCCAAGCGGAGGATCCTGACCTTCCGGAAGTTGAGCTGGAGTAGTATCGAATTTAAGGAATGGAATTTTGGAATTCGTTAATTTTGTATTTCTTCATGTATGCCGTTAGTATATTTTGTAATGTAAAATTATTCTATACCACAACTATGGTTTATATATGCCTAACATGCTTAAGCGATTATAAAGGGTAATATGTTAAACAAATTAAATCCTTGTTAATTCCCAAATTGTAATTTTGACTTGATAAACAACTTTTATATAATATTCTAATGTTGTATTCTGATTTATTTTTTCCCAAATTAAAAAAGAAATGACTTGCTATCATTTTTATAAGTACTACTTAATTTATTTATTATATTAAATTTATTATCATTGCGATTAAAATTTTACTGAACTTATTTTGTGTAACATAAGGCACAAATAAAGTCAAAGTACTTCATGAAGATGTGTGCAGTGAAGATGGAGGTGTACAGTCAGTCAATGATCAGACAAGAAATAAAAGTAGGCGTCAGATATATTATATTATCAGATTATTATAGATTAACGGTATATGTCAGATAGACTTACTACTATATTGTTTTATAAAAATAACAATTAATATAAATAATTGGATTTTACATAATGTTTTAAGCTTTGCTGTTGCTCTCCTGAAAAATTCAAATTTTTGACTTTAGTCCTATACACCGCGCATCAAAGTGAAGAGGTTTGCGGTCAAATTAAGTCCAAAATACCTATTCAGGAATGATCAGTCAAGAAACAAATGTATGCTTCAGATAGATTTACTATTATATGGTTTTATAAAAATGACAATCACAAATAATATCAATAATTAGATTTTTCATAATGTTTTGAACTTTGCTGTTGCTCTCCTGAAAAATTAAAAATTTTGACTTAAGCCCTTATGACCGCGCATCAAAGATATATTTTTAACAAATCTGGTTAGCCCTGCTGTTATATAATAGCCAAAAGGTAATAAATTTTGAATACTATTTAATATAAAATTTACTAACTTCAAACCAGGGCCTCAAATAAATCAAGACACTTCGCGACCTTTCACCAGATTTTACAACCCTTTGATTAAAGTAAGGGCTGCTTTGACTGAAATAGAAAGGCCAGGCCCATATTGAGTTTATTCCCCTACTCTGCGTAGGCTGTGACCGGCGTAGGCTTGTGAATTAAGCGTCTGTTCCACGGCGAGAGTTTTATATCTGTCGTAAATCAGGGTTTTCTTTTTATGATTCAGAGCTTTCAGTCGCAGGATTTCTTTCCACCTTATCCCTCACCTGGATATTTAATAAAATGTTTAGCCTTTATATGAGTAGTATTGATGACTTTTTAAAGTTATTAAATATAAGGATAGTCCTGGATGGCGATCAAAAATCTACAAATAGTATTAAACTATTTCATCGTAGCCAACGTTTCGACTCAACGATACAGTTCTTCTCCAGAGCTAGATGAACAAGACAAAGACTATAAAAGAAGTGCAAGCCCAGAGGAAAGAACTAGATAAGCTATAGAGGTCTGTAAACATAATATACAAAACGTAGTATGGCTATTGATACTAATAACATGTAAAGTAGAGAAGGGGACGGGATATAATATTAGAAGAGTGGTAAATGAGTTAATATGGAGGCGGAGAGGGAACGGAAGTTCATTAAGCCCTGAAGAAGACCTGCATCGTAGGGTCGAAACGTTGGCTGCAATAAAATAGTTTAATACTATTTTCGTTTAAGACAATCTCAGAGTCCTAGTCAATTTGGAAAACATCTACAGCTATTTTTAATCATGATTTTTACTTTCACTTACCTATATATGAAATATATAGTAAGTGGAAGTATTGCGATCGTGAAAAATTTCGACCAAATCCCGCGAAATGGTCTGTGTGTGTGTGTGTGTGTGTGAACAGACTAGCTCAAAAACTATAAACCGTGCGATCCTGAAATTGGGTATTTAGTGTAGGTATATGCCCGCGATGTGACAGCAAAAATTTCATCAAAATTACTTAAAGGGAGGGGGTACTTTACTTAATAACTTTTTAGGTTTTTTCGATTTTCTCAAAAACGGCTCTAACGATTTTGATTAAACTGAGTATTTGAAGTATTCATATGCCCGAGATATGACTGTAAAAATTTCATCAAAATTGATTAACCGGAGGGGGGACTTTACTTAATAAATTTTGTATCATTTTCAGGTGTTTTTTTTATTTACTCTAAATTGGCTTTAACGATTTTGATCAAACTGGGTATTTGATGTGAGTATATGCTCGAGATATGACTGTTAAAATTTCATCAAAATTGATTAGTTAGAGGGGGGACTTTACTCAATAAATTTTGTATCATTTTTACGTGTTTTTTTTATTTACTCAAAAACGGCTTTAAAGATTTTGATCAAACTGGGTATTTGATGTATGTATATGCCAAATATGTGATAGCCAACATTTCATCAAAATTGATCAACCAAATTTACTTAATAAATTTTGTATCATTTTCACGGTTTTTTTTTATTTAATCAAAAACGGCTTTAACGATAAGATATGGATGTAGAAAAATGTGTGACTTTGGGAAATGATTTTTAGCAAAACACGTCAATTTCTAATCTAAGTAAGTTGGTAAGTGAAAGTTGTATGTTGCGCGCACGCACCAGATTTTTTCTCTTTCTGGACCATTTTTGAGGGCATTAGAGACAAATAATTCAAAAACGGGTCGACATATCTCAGTAATATTTACAATTGTTCTAGTAGATACAAGTAGTACACATATACCAAAATTCAAGAAAATCTAAAATGGTGAGGCTCAAGCCTGTGTTGAATTGACTTGGAATTACCCATCATTGTAAACGTGAAAAAAACACACACACAAAAAAAACAGAAAATATATTGTAACATTAAACAAAAAACATATGGTTTGGAATGGTTTTATATTTATCGTTGGAACGAAATAGTAGTTGCAACAATCTCTCATAGCACGTTCTATTAACAACGAAGTTTGAGTACCCTCCACGAGGTTCTTGCGAGTGACTGGGCAGTTAGTGTAAGTCTTGTTCTGAAGCTCAAGTCATATGGTTATTTCTGTGTTACAAAGTGATAATTTTTGTAAGAGCTTACATACATATATATTTGTGTTGATATAATTTGAGTGGCACTGAATATTGTTATGTTTCTTTGAATAATAATTGTTAACCTACATAAGAGTTACGATATGATTTAAAAGAGTTCTAGACTTTCTATTAGAACAGATCGATTAAACTGTTCTAATACCTTCTACGCTTGTCTGGAACGTTCCAGAATGTTCTTATTCAGACTAGAAGGAGCGACGGAGTGGAGAGTTAGTCCTGCCCTGAAGGTCGGATTTTGTTTGTGTTTCAAGTGTCGTTACTTTTCGTAACCTTTTTGATTATTTGTGTTTACATAGATTGTGTGGCATTGTAGACTATTATTTTCTTCGAATAAAAACATTTGTTTATAACCCACGTTAGTGTTACAATATAGTATTTAATTCTTTTTGGATTTTTAAAGACATGGTGTTTAAAGACATTTTTGAAAAAAAAAAAAAAAAAAAAATCGGGCTAAATGCGGAATTACGTAGTACAGGTTGACAACAATTGCTTTGTACTTGAGGGAGGAGCTTAATTAAGCTCCACCCACTGTCAAATTTAAAATATGTCAAGTTAGGTTACCATTTACTGTAAACAATTGGTATTCAAAATGAGAAATACTCATTATTGTTAATAGATGCCGTTGTAAAATGAAAAGAAGTAATTTAATTGTTGTAGATATTATATTCCTAACAAATAGTTCTGAATATATTATTTTAAAACAACATTGCAGTTCTAAAAAAAGTTTTATGATTATTTTAATTTTTATATCAAATCAAAAGGTGCCAATATCTCTCATAAATGGCTCTATTATGATATTTAAAAATAATAATTTATTTTTAAATATTTAATATCACTTAATTTAATATTATTAAAAAAATAAATAATAAATCCGTTAAAGCCTGATAAAAATTAATCACTGTCACTTTCATCTGATATCCTGTTATTTTCAGAACTTGATGAGCTGCTACCAACAAGGTTAACAATGATCTTATCCATTTCTTCATCAATAATAAAATCCTTTTCTCAATAGTCTACGCCAACCTTACAGAGAAAATGAACATACAGAGTTCATAACTTTATAGTTTAATTTAAGCTATAAGTACTATAATTTATAGTCTTTTTTATTTTTCACTAAATATTCGTGAACACGAAATATTATTTCCCTGGCTTGCCTTTTGATAACTTTCTTTGTAACACTCTTTTTTGGAGTACTCCGACTAGTAGAAGGATTTTCCATTTTAGAACAATACAAAAATAAAAAGCGGTAAAGTATAAACAAAGCAGACAAAACAAGTTTGGTTATAATCACGGTTATAATGGCATTTCATTGGTTGGGATCTGACGTCAGTTTTCGTGCATGCGCACTAGAGGTACAATACAACTGTTGTCAAGCTATAAACATGTTACGACAGGGTGTACAATAGTCGTTTAAATGGGATTGCTTACTTAAACAAATGATTAAACACAGGATGGTGTTTATGCCTGGTGTAAAATGTGGAATCGCTTGATCAAATTCAATGATCAAACAGCGTTTAAAGTTAAACAGCCAGGAATGGCCGCTTAAACGCAGGTTAACTTATAACATAACATTATTTCTGTTTACTAATTGAAGCGTGGAAATACATGAGGGTATAAGTACCAAAAATATATATGTATAAAGACTTTTTTTTCAAAATTTTTATGTGTGTCAAAACCATTCTTCAGAAATGAATATTAGTTATTTACTAATGAATATTAGAATTAATTGTTAGTTGTTAATAGTAGTTCATTATGGTAGCATGGGTGTAAGTGCCGAACGTAGTTCACCCAAGTGGGTATAAGCCATATCATTTCTGGAAAATTTTCTCAAAGGCACTTATACCCTTTTGCATTTCTATGCTTCAATTCACTGGACCAAAGTGCCTGTTGCTTAAAGTGCTAATATTATTCATTTTTTGTCACCTCCTAACTTCTTTTTATTTTTTGTTTGTGTTTTTTGATTTATATTTTAAAATAATAATAAAAAATATGAGCGACATTCAGAATGATATTAGAGCTTATTTTATGTGCACCTTCTAGCGGTTGTTTAACGAAACAGGACTGATAACATATTGTACAAGAGATAAATATAGTTCGGTGGTTAAAACGGAATCTTCATTACAGTCTGTTATTTTTATTTTATTTTTTTTATTTGTAATTTACTAGGAAGACCATATAATTAATTATAAGTTTAGGAACTTATCTTCCAAGTTATTTTTTTACATCGGGGCTCTTAGACCGTTGCTGTCAGAGTCTCCAAGCACCCGCAGCAATATCTAAAGAGCCCTGATGAGGACCTGGGATTTGGGTCGAAACGTTGGCTAAAATAAAACATGTGATTTCTTACATATTGGTGCTGTTTATTTTGACCGCACCTCCAACCATTTCCTCTTCATTAGATCTACCATCAACTATCTTCCTAAAATTTATTAAATTAATTTGGCTCTTAATTCACTATGGTTTTTTCACCGATCAAATATAATTCTAAAGCATTTTTACGCTTTTCCAATTAATAATAAATTATATGTGGAGGATTCCAAAAGTAAACAAGAAGATGAAAGTTTTTCAGTGATCAATCGAGGGGGGTTCCGAACTTCCCGAATCGATAGAAGCCTACACAGGATAGGAAAGGAACCGAGGAAGGGGGAAATATAAGAGCGAGATATAGGAAATAAAAAGGGAAAGTGGATTGGTCCCAAGGACCCCGGATCGGGATCGGGACCGATAGGGAGTCATAAATTGTGAGCCGCGGTTTTGTGGTGAGGGGGGGGGGGAAAATGTTAGCAGAGGGGGGGGGGGGTTCAAAGGATTCTAAAATAAATCCCACATCCTTCCTCCATCCTGGAACCGCTTCAAAGAGGTCCTTTGTGGATCCTTCGTCATCTCCTGTTATTGACAGCTCTCAATATTTCCGAACCGCCGGCACCTTCTCTGTGGTCAGGGTTAAGTGCTTTCATGTATATTGTTGCGGCCAACATGTTAAATTTAGACTTTTAAAAAATATTATAATTTATTTAAAACAAGTTTAAATTATATTTTAATTTAATATATATTCAAATTTTAATGTGCATATTTACGACTGTACGTTACCTACATCGTTATATAATGGCACAGTAGTTCGGGATTGGCGGTGGAGGAGTGCGATTTTTTTATATTTTATTTTTATTGTTCAAGTGAAGAGATCGCAATGTACGTGGGGTCACCTGTGGTGTAGTGGTTAGCATAGAAACCTACAATACTAAAGGTCGGGGGTTCGCGTCCAAAGATGGCCCTAGGATTTTTTAATGGGAGTCAAAAAAATTTGTCTATGCCGTCCCTCGGATAGGACGTAAAATAGAGGTCCTGAGCCTGTACGATGTCAGGTACTCGTTAAAGATCTCTATCCTAATTATACTTGGATAAGCAAAACCTAGTTTCTACTTTAGCATCTTTCATTTAGCCTTAGTGGCATAAAGTGACGTTAATACAAACAAACAAACTGAATATAAAATATCTCTATACACTGAATTTGTAAATGTGAACATGTCATATCATTGGTACTGGAACAATTTCCACAGATGTACCTAACTGTAATAGTATACAGTCATTAATTCAGTAACTGAAGATTGATGCGAAACATTTATATAGACATTCATTTTTAAAAATTGCTTAAATAAACACAGGCAATATAAGTAGTAAGAACCTTTTTTTTGTAATCGCAAATATTGATATGAAAATATAATATTTTTTGTTATATTTTCATTCTGACAATTCAAAAGAGTTCACTTTATTTTAATTAATCTTAGGAGTTGTAAGCTATTATTTCAGAAGTTTAATTTTAATTTTATTTTGTATTTTTTGTATATACTTGGTTACAATTTTTTTTTAATATTATTTCATTAACATTAGTTTATACGATAATATTAGTAACTTTTATTTTTTATTATTGAAGTTTTTTTTTTTTTTTTCTGTGTTATTAAAGTCCTTATTTATTACAATCAGCTGTAATCCGAATTTTCTTTTATTGATTCCTTAGATTATTAAACATTAAAGAATTTTACTGGCGCTATGCCAGGCGGGCAGTCTTAGTAATTTCAATTTTGAAAATTCACTGCTGCCAAATATATCGTTTCACCTCAAAAGAAAGTTTTATCTTATTTTTAAATAAGGACTTTAATAACACAGAAAAAAAAAAACTTCAATAATAAGTTACTAATATTATCGTATAAACTAAAGTTAATGAAATAATATTAAAAAAAAAATTGTAACTAAGTATATACAAAAAATACAAAATAAAATTAAAATTAAACTTCAGAAATATTAGCTTACAACTCCTAAGATTAATTAAAATAAAGTGAACTCTTTTGAATTGTCAGAATGAAAATATAACAAAAAATATTATATTTTCATATTAATATTTGCGATTACAAAAAAAAGGTTCTTACTACTTATATTGCCTAACTTTAAATAATCAGCTTTCAACAAGAGCTCCGTGTTTGCTGAAGTTATTTGTTAAAAATTTAAACCACTTAATGTGGATAATTTTTGAATGTTTTACCCAGAGTTGGGCAGTAGTTAACTACATTTGTAATTAACTACACAGACAACTACATGTAGTTTGTAGTTGGAAGGGCGCAACTACTATTTTTCAACTACTAGTTAAGTAGTTGTAATTTAAAACTACAACTACAGTAGTTGAAAAAAGCAGTTGGGAATGGCAAATACAATAAGTAGTTGTAAATGTAGTTTTAGAGCGGCAACTACATTTGCTAAGCAACGTCTAATTAAATCACATGTTTTTGCTATTTTTATTTTGTGTTTAGATAAATACTCTATAGATAAATGGGTTCCATTATGGTTGATAATCTGTTTTAAAAGTAGAACAATACATATACGTAATACAAATTTTTTCTATGATTTCCGGCAGTCAATTATTTTTTTTAACCTTAGGTTCTAGATCAATCCCATGTTTTATATATTAGCTGAATTTCATTTGATATACTCCTTATCGATAATACTATATATCGATAATTACTCGTTATCAATAAAAGTTGTTGTAGTTTCAGGCCCATAATTACAGTTGGAACTGCTAGTTGTAGCTCTAAAAATACAACTACTTTTTTGAAACTACAGTACTTGTAGTTGTGGGCCATCAACTAAAAATTACAAAAGTAGTTGTAGTTTCAACTACAAAGTACCAACTACTGTGTCAGTAGTTTTGTAATTTGTAGTTCAACTTCTGTTTGCCCTTCTCTGGTTTTACCCTATGAAATTGTATTAATGTATTGACTCATTGACAAGAGCTGGCTAGAACTCGGGTAGGCCCTGGGAGGCAAATAAAGTTGGATATGACTTACTTTATATTTTACAGCGTCCCGGTCTCCGTTGTGGTCTCTGAGGACCCGGGGGTCTTCTGGGGCTACAATTAAGTGGACGTTAAGGGCTTATGAGGTGAAATATGTGTGTGCATGCATTAGCTTTATCACACTAGTGTACACTTGCGGAAACTAACATAGCAGATAGCTATCGTTGGTCTACCTTGGTGTATTCAAAGTATAACTAAAACACGATAGCTTCATTGATAGTCAGGATTTTGTGTAAAGTAATGGACTAGTAAAAATAATTGTTTTCCGAAACGGAGGGAAGCCCGCAAGAAATGAAAAATGGAAGTTTGGACATGCAAGTATCGAAGTGGTAAACAACTATAAATATTTAGGCATAACGCTATCTTCTGGTCTCTCTTTGGAAAAACATCTTAGTGAAAGATTACAAACTGCAAAACAAGGCTTAAATTCTCTCTGGCACACATATGTAATGAATAATGATATTTCGCATTCTTCTAAACTCCATATATTTACTACAGTCTCTAGGTCAATTTTGTGTTACGGGGCGCAGGTTTGGGGAGAACAAAGATATAGGAAGGTTGAAAGTTTGTTAACATTTTTTATCAAAAAGCTGTATAGTCTGCCTCTCAATACACCTAATTATATAATATTTAATGAAACCAATTTAGACCCCATATTTATCCATACTATTAAACTTCATTTAAATTATATTTTGAAAGTTATGAATACCACTAACAGGCTCACACAGGCTACCGCTATCGAGATTGTTAAAAAAGATCTTTCCTGGTATAAAAACATATATTTACTATTACAGAAACATAATCTCCCGCTGATAAATTTGGATAATTTAAACGACTGGCCAGAGATCTTTAAAAGTTTAATTAAAAGCATACGGGATTGCTTAAAAAATGACCATATAGAATCTGCGAAAAATTCATTAACTAGTACCCTGTATAAATATCTAATGTTTGAACTACCTGATAATGTAGACTATTTCAAAAACTTCAAAAGAAATGATATTAAATGGATAATGAAGTTCAGGGGTGAACTGTTGTGTCTCAACTACCGGAGGTATTCATCAAATTCGGAAATAAATTGCTGTTTATGCAACAAACAAGAAAAGGAAGATATACTCCATTTTATAGGTATTTGTCCGATATTAAATGAATACAGGTTGAAATGGTTTAAAAAAAACTACAGTAACCAGGACAGAAGTCATTAATTATTTGAATGGGAAAAATTGGATCTCTTTAATCGGATATGCAAAAGAAGCCTGGAAATACAGGTATACGGTTATAATTGACTCCCGTTAATAGAGGGCCACCTTTGTATTATTTGTATTTTTCTTTTCTTCTTGATTCTTTTTTTTTTTTTTTTTTTTTTTTATATTTTTTGATTATTATTCTTTTTAAATTTATTTATTTTTTATGTTTGTATATAATTATATCATTTTCAAAGTATATCATTTTTCATATACTTTATTAAATTTGTATATTTATGAAGGAGTTATATAATTTACAATGAGTGAGATACGTAAATAAGCAACAGTTTACTGACTTAATGCTGAAGATATAAATGTACATATTTAGTTTGTAAACAAGCCACGACTCTCCTCTAATGGCCTAATGCCAAGAGTATGTGTCTAATTAATTTTTTTTTGTTTTGTATTTTGTATTCAAATAAAGACATTATTATTATATTATTATATTATTATTAATGGACTAGTAGGATTTTGTCTGAAGTAATGTACCTTAATGGCAAGGACTGGGACAGTTTATATAAATACACAGTTTGTGCATTTAACTATAGGATCATTCCATATCAAGTGGTCCAAAGTGGTTGCTCGATCATTTTAGAAAAAAATTATAATTTTACATGGACATAGGTAAAATTAAAAAACAAAACAATTAATAAGGGGTATTAAAAGTAAAAAATTCACATACAGTAAAACTTTAATGAAGTATGATCAAGTTCACGCATTGTTAAATGAGCATGAAAATGACCATTTTCAAAAATTCGTAGCAACCAAAGTACTCAAATAGACAGGTTGAAATTTCTTGCAGTTGATTTATGTTGCATGTAAGCATAACATATAAAAAAGTGAGATTTTTATCAATTGGCCCACCAAAGATATGAGATACTAAAGTTGACGAAAAATTAAAAAAAGGGAAGTTTAAAAATTTATAAATAAATAAGGTAACGAATATCAGGGTTAAGAGTACTTTTAATGAAAGCTACTTAGTTAAGTTTATTATCATGCCAAAAATCAGCTTTGATGTACATCCCCTTATACCCAAAACTTACCCTCAAAAACGTTGTTTTGAGAAATTAAAGCAGTTCTTTTCAATAGCACTTTTCAAGTATTGCACTTCAAAATATTCAAATAATAAAGAGAACACGAAATATGGAACAGACTTTAAGGAAAACAATTGTGTTTGAATTATTAGTCTATGACTTAACAGTCTTGAGAAAATGAGTTTTCTGTGAGAGCTTAAAAACTCAAAAATCGGCCTGAAAGGTGAAACAAAAATGGCTGCCATTTTGAAAAGGTTTATCCTAAAAAATTTTAAAAAATTTATTTGAACTACTGATTCCATACGTAATTGGTGGTAAAATTATAATTTTTTTCTAAAATGACCGAGCAACCACTTTGGACCACTTGATATGGAATGAATGACCCTATAGGAAAATAAAAATAAAGGAATTTAATTTTTAATATGCTTGTATTTATAAACAGAACTTTTATCCATGTAAATATTTAGAAATAAGATAGTCTAATGCATGTTTTATTTTATGAGCTGTTTATATTGTTATTATTATGTAAGAAGGTTATATTTATTGGAATCGTTTAATGGAATTGTATTTAGGTAATCGGATCGCGAATGTGTACTTTTATGATACCTTAAAAGACTGATAATTAATATGGGATTTATAAAAAGAGGCCAACCTGGCTGACGGGCAAATAGCACATTGCCTAACGTGTGCGAATTAGAAGCAAAATATTGTATTATCATTGCCTATATCATGTTATCTATTATATCTTACTAGCATTTAAAAAAATAAAAAAAAAAATAACGTGTCACGTTTGTTTCTTATAAAAATAAGGCACACCTATTTTTATAGTCAAGATTTTCAGTTAAACATTTTTTTATTTTGAAAAGCCAACGTTTCGATCCATACACGTCGATCTTCATCAGGGCTAAAAATAAGACAAATATATGGGTACCTATGGTGGCCAACCCATCTTCTCTATTCCTCGTATTCGCCGGCTTTCCGTTAGCTACTTTAGTTCATGTTCAAGTATTAGTGAATAGGCACATGAAAAAAAACCAAAACTGCTATGATTGAGGGAGCTTCCTCCATTAATTCCGGTCGACACACTTCATCTTCCACATCACCAGTATGCCTCCTAGCTCTGGCAGGCAAATTAAATATGGGCCGTGCATAGACGCCGGCGGGTGATCATTTAAATTGATGAAAATAGAACAGTAATAAAAAATTGTAATGTTTCTCAGATGTTTTCCTTGTCAGGGGGATCCAACAGTCAAAATTTCATTTTTTTGGACTCTACTAATTGCAGGGATTTAAACATTAAAATGTTCCAAACAAATTATAATTTCCAAAGCATATATATATTTTCTTTCGGTTTGTTTTGCCTTATTGTATTATTTCAGCTACATTTACTTCTACAGCCAGAGAACTCGTTCTAGATTTAAAAAAAATTAAATTCAGACAAAATAATTTACATTTTGATGTGATCAATATTGGACTTTTATCACAAAAAAATGTAATCCTCAATATGAATATTTTTTCACTAAGATTCCGGAGGGTTATTTGCACGGCATACTGAAAACTGACGAATATCCCTCCAAAACCCTTTATACCCTTCAACATTTTACTGTAAATGGAAAAAGTCTTCAATATCCACCTGAGATCCTCTTGTGAAAGGGGCTTAGGCAGATTGGATGTATCAAATGTGAAAAAGAGGTGGTCGTAAATACCCTCCCATATTTATGTATATGTATATGTATATGTAGGTTTATATAGGAGGCTGGGGTGTGTTGGTAGCCAGGAGAGCGTCCCCTCTTTTCAGGGCTCGGTCCTGATTTAGAGGAGATGAAAAGAACTCTCCCTTGAGGGACGAATCTCATAAATGTTATCCTCGTGAATGTATAAAGTAACCCAAGGGCAAAATATAAATGGGAAAATAATTTCACAAAGTACAATAAATGTAACTCTGTTTATTAATTTATATAAGGCAATAGTTTACTTTGCTAATATTAAAAAAATAAAGAAATAGAGATAGATTTATATGTTTTTGAAGTAAGTCCTCACACAATATTATTTTTCTCTTCTTTTTTTATTCGACATTCTTAAGTTATTAATTGGACTGCACAATAATGAATGAATGAATGAATAAAATACTGTATTTTGTAATAATTACTGTTCATTAATTTCAATAAAATTCATATTTTTACAAATCATCTATATTTAATAAATTTTTATAATAAGTTGATAAGTTATTAATTTGTTTATAAGGGGTACTCAAAGGCTAAATAAACTACGTTAAATTATTTATGTGGAGTCTGACCCCTTAATCCACGTCCGGGCCCTTAGCCGCACTCCTGTTTCGTCAGTCAGAACGAACGGATGTCGTTCGTAGTCATAGGCCCTTTACTAGTCATTTTTATGTACCTAAGTAAATTAATGTGCTTCAACTACGAATTTGTAATATATGCGTGTGTCGTCATTTTCATGTACGCTGCGTTTTTATATAATCTCTTGAAAGGAATCGTCTTTTTCTTCACCTCCAGCTTGAGACTAGCTGCTTATCGCCAGGATCAGTGCTTCATGTGGTTCGTCCTATTTTATTCCTTTTCCCTTTACCCCTTTTTCCTTCTGCCACGTAGCTCTGATTTCAGGTTATGCCGTGCGGTCCAGCAGTTCGAGGTAAGCGATTTTGCATATATAATTTTATTTGATTTCCATTTGCTCTCTGAGCTCACCAGGGTTTAATCCCCTTTTACTTTCAATCATTTTTTTTTCTTGATATTTACTTAATTTAAATTTATTACTTAACATACTACCAGAGGATTTTATGAGTTTATGTATATTTTTGCATTTATTACGTATTTTTCATTTATTTCATTATTACGTGTTTTTTTTATTCATGCCTTTGATTACCTCATTTTCTTTTATGAACTATCTGTGTATTAAAATTTTAAATAATTTTTTTTATGTCTGTGTTTCTTTTCTGGTCAAAATTTACCCAAAATATTGATTTGAAATTCTTTATTCATCATTGTTCGACTACAGGAAATTTCATGTCAAGCCTGCCTTTACCTAACCTGTTGCAGCTAGCCTGGTCTTGGTTATCTTATCTGCCCCGTATGATATTGGGAAGGTTTCTTTGTTTTGATACTACATTATATCATTTCTTCGCTATTTTGTATATTTATATTATATTATATTATATTATATTATAAATTAACTTTTATGACATTTCTTGTTCATTATCAAATGATCATAGTTTTTCTTTGTCTTGTATCATATTGATCTTAATGCAAGAAATATTGAAGAATGTTTACTATAATTTCCTTTGAAATGTTTTTCCTTTTTTATACGTTTATCATGTATATGTAAGTAGTTCATTTTTTTTTCTTCTTTTTAAACATTTTACACATTAATTTTGTGAGACTAATTTTTTGTTGTATTTTATTTAGATTTTGATTTGTGTAAATTACTTTCTTGTCAATATGCCTCCAAAAATGAGTTTAATTCAGTTCAACAGGACAGTCACCTTGATTAAAGGCTCCTTGAATTCAATTCATAATAATTTTGATACTTTACAGAGTTTACCACCCCTGCAAGCAAAATCATCAGCAGATTACCTTGAAGATTCTCTTAGGGCTGAGCTCAAGGAGTTTGAAAATTTTATATCACCTTATATCTCAGCTGAGACTTTGTGTGAGGGACTTACAGAAGAAATACTTGAGAAAAAGGTTTCTGAATTGAAAGGTTTATTCAATAAGTTGTTGTTTATGGTTGCTAAATATACTGCTCCTATTGTGCCTTTAGCTTCTTCAACTGTTATTGATAATCAAGCCTCAATTAATTTGAATAGTTCTTCTGTTATTTTACCTAAAATTAAAATTAATAAGTTTTCAGGTTCTTATACTGACTTTGAGTCCTTTTTGAGTAGATTTGAGACTTTGGTGGACTCCTCACCTCATTTAAGTGTTTCTCAAAAATTCGAGTACCTCCTCAGTCACCTTGAAGGTTCTGCATTGAATGTGGTAAAACATTTGCCATTCACAGAAGGTAATTATGCTTCAGCTCTTAAACTTTTGAAAGAAAGATTTTCAAATAACAGGCGCACTGTTAGTATTCATTCCAATGGAATTTTAAATTTACCCTCCTTGTTAGATAATGTCGATTCAATTAGGGATTTCCTTGACCAACATCAGGTACATTTTTCTTCACTTAAGAATTTTATAAAGAATAAGCCTGATACCCATGTGCAGGATTTGATTTATGTTCAATTTATTTTATCCAAATTTCCTGGTAATTTAAGGGATTTATTTGAGAAGTCTGTTTCTAATATTGATTTTCCTTCCATAAAGGATATTATAGATTTTCTTCTTTGTCATGTTAGGGCATTAGAAAATGCTTCGCTTGGAGCATCAGTCCCTTCTAAATCATCTAGTGCTTCAAGATTTATTAAGTCTAAAGGTCCTAATAAAAATAAATTTTTACCCAATAAATCATTTTCCTCATTATCTACTACTGTTATCAAGGAGTGTAATATTTGTTCATCCAAGGAACATAATATATCATCTTGTGTTCAATTTTCCATGCTGACCCCTCGTGGGCGTTTCAAAACAGTGAAGTCCAAGGGCTTGTGTGTTAGGTGTTTGTTTCCAGCTCACAAGGGTAAAAATTGTGCTAATTCCGAGCCTTGTGAGTATTGTAGTTCTGATGGGCATCATTCATTGTTACACTTTCCTGAGTCCTCGACTGCAGTTAATGTTGCTTGTATGTCTGTTGGAATATCTACCAGGAAATCTGGGGTGATCCTCCCAACTGCGCTTGTTAGGCTGCAAATTTCACCCACACAGTACATAGTAGCTAGAGCATTGCTGGATTCATGTTCGCATGCCAGTTTTGTGACAGAAAATTTAGTCCAAACGTTGAATTGTTCTCGGTTTTTTGGTGATGCTTCTATTAGTGGCATTGGTTCTTCCACTACCACCGCTAGAGGTCAGTGTATGCTTTCTGTTTGTGACCTCAAAGGCAAGATTGTGACTTCCAATCATTTGTTTTATATTTTAAGTGATATCACTGCTGATAATCCCAGGTTTCATGTACCTCCCAATGTTGTTAAAAGGGCCAGAAATTACATTCTTGCCGATCCCACCTTTGATATACCCTCGCGGGTGGATGTTCTTCTATCCGCTGATGTTGTGGCATCATCCCTATTAGGGCCCATAGTGCCTCTAGGGGATGGTTTACCTGTTGTGGTGCTGACTTCTTTTGGGTCTGTGGTTATGGGAAGTTCTCCTCTACCTGCCTCATCCCATGTTGCAGTGGGTCCTTCTCTTGCAGCATCCCATTCTGGTATTCCAGCTAGCCTACACGGTGCTCCTGCTGCCCTCATATCGTCTCCTGATGATACTTTGTGTGATTCTGTGCAAAAATTTTGGTCCTTGGAGGATGTACCCTCTGTGCGGAAAATATCTTCCGATGAGTTGGAATGTGAAAGGTTTTTCAATAACACAACCCAACGATTAGACTCTGGGAGATATCAGGTCAGGTTGCCCTTTATAAAAGGTGGCAAACAATTAATAGGGAATTCATATGATAATGCCCTTTCTCGCTTGAGTTCTTTAGAGCGTAGGTTTAGATTAGATCCTGAATTCAAAAGGTTGTATATTCAATTTATGGCCGATTATGAGGCCAAAGGTCACATGAAGTTAGTAACTGATCCATCTTTTCCCCGATACTTCATCCCTCATCATGGTGTTTATAAAACACATGGGGATACTTCAAAGATACGGGTGGTATTTGATGCCAGTTCTAAAAACTTTTCTTCGACCTTTCATTCTTTGAATTCTCTCCTACTTCCTGCGCCAAACGTTCTTGCCCTACTGTCTGATATTCTGACATTGTTTCGTCTGTGCCAGTTTGTATTTTCTTGCGATATTGAGCAGATGTACCGCCAGATTATGGTTCATCCCGAGGATAGACCCTATCAATGCATCTTGTGGCGTGATGATGAGTATAGCGAGGTTAAATGCTACGCTCTGTGTACTGTCACATATGGTGTAGGGCCCTCGGCATATCTAGCTGTTGCTACTCTGTTGAAATTGGCCAAGGATGAGGCTACCAGGTTTCCTAGGGCTTCTCGTATTCTTTTGCGAAATACCTTTGTTGATGATATTCATGGAGGTGATAATTGTCTGGTCGATGCCCTCCATCTCAGGGATGAGCTGGTTTCACTGTTGAATTCCGGTGGTTTTGTTCTGAAAAAATGGGCCAGTAATTCTCCTGCATTACTGGATAGCATCCCAATTGGTGATCGAGTGCCCCTAGATGCCATACGTGTTCTGGGCCTCGTCTGGAGTCCCGAATCCGATGCTTTCAGCTTTCCTATTGAAGAGATGATAATTGATTATGACAAGCCCGTAACAAAGCGTCTGGTGTTAGCTCAGACTTCAAAGCTTTATGATCCTGGTGGTTATGTCTCACCTGTTGTTATGTATGCCAAGTGCTTCTTTCAAAGACTTTGGCGTTTACCCCTTGATTGGGACTCTCCCATTCCTGTCGAAATGCAGACAGAATGGTCTGAATTCAAACGCTCATTAGACTTGTTTAGAGATTTCTCCATCCCCAGACACCTGTATAGTTCTGGTAATGTTCAGATTCACGGTTTTTGTGATGCGAGTCTTGCAGGTTACGGTGCGGTTTTATACCTTCGTTGCTCGCAGGGTAACAGTGTAAGTGTAAATCTCATTAGCTCCAAAACTAGAGTTGCCCCATTAAGGTCTTGTTCTATTCCTCGTTTAGAATTGTTGGGTGCACATTTGTTAGCCAAACTTACCAGGCATTACGTTTCCCTGTTAGCAGTTGACATCAAGCTTGACAGCGTGTTCTTGTGGACTGATTCCTCCATAGTTTTAAACTGGATTAGGCTTGAACCACATCTGCTCAAGACATTTGTCGCTAATCGTGTTGCTGATATTGTTGATTGGACACTCCCTAGTCAGTGGCGTCATGTTCCTGGAACTTTAAACCCGGCTGATGTCGCCAGTCGTGGTGTTGCTAATATTTCCTATTTGACATCTCTTTGGTTGTCTGGTCCTCCCTTCTTAAAAAATTCTCCTGATTGTTGGCCTGTCTTAGATAAGGTTATCCATCACTCAGATAAGGAGTTAGAATTGAAGGTTCCTGTTGTTGCCGCTTTGCCCTCTTCGGAGCCAGAGCAAGATTTGTTTAATAATATTTCCACCTGGTCCAGAGTTCTTCGAGTCGCATCCCTCATGGTTCGATGGGTTTTCTTGAGCAGGGATCCTTTCAAATCTCCTGTTGGCATTCGTGATCATGCACTTCGGCTTATAATTAAGCATATCCAACATCAGTCCTTTTCTGAGGACATAAAAGCAATGGAGAAAGGCTGCTTGCCCCGTCCTGCCATTCAGAAATTGGCTCCTTTCATTGATGAAAAGGGTGTCCTGAGGATTAAAGGCCGTTTGGCTAACGCCTCTATCTTCTCCCGACCTTGTCCCATTTTGTTGCCAAAGGGACATCGTTTAGTTGAATTACTTGTCCGTCACTATCATGAGAGTTTGGGACACGCTGGACCCTCGCAGATCCAATTCCAGCTTGCTTGGACTTATTGGATACTTTCGGCTCGCCTAGTTGTACGGAAGGTTATTCATCGTTGTGTTCGGTGTTTCCGTGTTGCTCCTCGCCCCTCGTTTCCTTTGATGGCTGATTTGCCTGCCGTTAGGGTGAATCCTTCACCACCATTTTGGCATTCTGGGATGGATTATTGTGGCCCCTTTCTTGTGAAGCCATATCCGTTGCGTAAGGCCACCCTGGTCAAGGTTTACTTGTGCATTTTTATATGTATGTCAACCAAGGCAGTGCATTTAGAGGTTGCTCACGATCTGTCCTCTAATTCCTTTATTGATGTTTTAAAACGTTTCATTTCTCGGCGTGGTGTTCCTTCTCGCCTCTTTTCCGATTGTGGTAAAAATTTTGTAGGCACAAGGGCACATCTCGAGAGAGAGTTAAGGCTGCTTTTGTCTAAGCACGTTAATAATAACCTTGTTCGTGATTTTCTGTTTTCCAATAGAATTGAATTTTCTACTATTCCCCCTTCTGCTCCCCACCAAGGAGGTCTCTGGGAGAGAGCAGTTGGCTCTGCCAAATTTCATTTGAAAAGGGTAATAGGTGCTTCCACTTTGGTTTTGTTTCAGTTCATCACCTTGATCACACAAATTGAGGCGATCTTAAATTCTCGTCCCCTCACTCCTATTTCTTCTGAGGCTGAGGACTATAGTGCGCTTACACCTGCCCACTTCCTAATTGGGAGACCATTGACTTCCCTACCTGAAGAAGATGTGACAGAATACCAGAATGGTTCTCTTCGGCATTATCAACTAATTACTGCAATGGTCCAGCGAATCTGGCGGCAGTGGCGTCTTGAATATCTGACCACTCTTCAGGCTCGGTCGAAGTGGACTAAGAAGACATCGAATCTTGAAGTCGGCGACATAGTCATCTTGAGTGAACCCAATTGCCCACCTCTCAGCTGGCCTTTGGGAAGAATAACTAAGGTGTTCCCCGGCAAGGATGGAGTAGTGAGGAGTGTGATGGTAAATACTCGTAGTGGACTCTATGAAAGACCTGCCCTTAAGGTTTTTCGCCTACCCATAAATAAACAAGAAGAGTAAAATAACTCATCTGTTTTATATTTTGTAAATAGTTATTTTGAGAAGTTTTCCTTTTTTTTTATCTTTTTAAATTCTATTTGATTTTTATTTACATTGTTTAAGCCTTATGTTTTTACGCTTAAATTTGTTTATTCTGACTTATTTGAATGAACAGAACTCGTTCATTGCCGGGCGGTGTTCATTAATTTCAATAAAATTCATATTTTTACAAATCATCTATATTTAATAAATTTTTATAATAAGTTGATAAGTTATTAATTTGTTTATAAGGGGTACTCAAAGGCTAAATAAACTACGTTAAATTATTTATGTGGAGTCTGACCCCTTAATCCACGTCCGGGCCCTTAGCCGCACTCCTGTTTCGTCAGTCAGAACGAACGGATGTCGTTCGTAGTCATAGGCCCTTTACTAGTCATTTTTATGTACCTAAGTAAATTAATGTGCTTCAACTACGAATTTGTAATATATGCGTGTGTCGTCATTTTCATGTACGCTGCGTTTTTATATAATCTCTTGAAAGGAATCGTCTTTTTCTTCACCTCCAGCTTGAGACTAGCTGCTTATCGCCAGGATCAGTGCTTCATGTGGTTCGTCCTATTTTATTCCTTTTCCCTTTACCCCTTTTTCCTTCTGCCACGTAGCTCTGATTTCAGGTTATGCCGTGCGGTCCAGCAGTTCGAGGTCAGCGATTTTGCATATATAATTTTATTTGATTTCCATTTGCTCTCTGAGCTCACCAGGGTTTAATCCCCTTTTACTTTCAATCATTTTTTTTTCTTGATATTTACTTAATTTAAATTTATTACTTAACAATTACAATTACAGGAGGTCTGGCTCCATATACAAAAAATAAAATAAAATGGTCATACAAAACAAACGAAAAAAAGAAAGAAAAAAAAATTAAATAATAAAATAAAATCCTAAAATATAACATAAAAAGAAAAGTATTAATATTAATATTACAATGATAGACAGATAGTACAATATGTTTGTAAAGAAAAATCTTAAAATTAAATCACGTACAGAATATTTACAAATAGCGAAAATAAAACATAAAAATTCTTTGTAGATAGAATAAAATTATGTATAGATAACAAAAAAAAAAAAAAAAAAAAAAAAAAGACACAAAAAATAAAATAAATACAATTCTTAAAAAATATTATTAATAAGCTGCAATTAAATATTATGGAGTATTAAATATTTTTATTTTCTATTGTCGTTCTTTCCTAAGTGATTTAAGTACAAATAAATAAATATTGTTAATTTGACTTTCATTTTTAATTAACAATAGATTCTGGAGATTCCATTCTTTTGTACTATTTGGTTGGATATACTTTTTCAAAAAGGTTTGCCTCATACATGAAAGGCTGAAAAATTTAATAAAAAATGTGGAATTTCATCGCTACAACTGGTTTCACAATATTTACAATCTTGATTACTATTGAAAGTTCTACGCATGTTGTTTATTGATAACCGTGTATACTTCTTACCCGCCATCCTCAATTGAGCTACTATCGTTTGCTTATTTACATGAATATTAAAGTTAAGATACTCTTGGGGATTTCCGAAAATAACAATATTCCTATAAAACAAATTAAATTCTGATTGGGCCACTGACTGCACAATAATATACATTATACAGCAATATACCATATACTATTATCCCTTATGCAATAATATCCTAAAAGAATTTTAAGATGTCCTGGTGTTTGCACATTATTCAACAGACTAGTTCGAAAACTATTAACCGTACGAATCTGAAATTTGGTATTTAGTGTATGTATAACCGCGATGTGACAGCAAAAATTTCATCAAAATTGGTCAAACGGAGGGGGCACTTTATTTCATAACTTTTTTCCATCTTTTACGTTTTTTTTTTTTTTTTTCTTAAAAACGGCTTTAATGATTTTGATCAAATTCCTCATGTTTAATGAAAATCAAGTCTTCTTTTTAATGTCAGGTAAGCTTTATCATTGTTAAAATTTCTTTTTTGTTTTCCTATAAAGTACCTTTGTTTTTGTTTATATGGAGAAATTAACCTCTCTCTCGTTACGCCTAAAAATAATAAATGGCTAAATATGTAATATGAAAAAAAAAATCAAGTAAACCTTAGACAATAAGCAATAAACAAAAAGAAAAAGTAAACAAGAGAAAAAAAAAATTTCGTCAACTCATAAAAAACGTACGGAAATTATTAGTTTCATGGTAACTAAATAAAGTTTTCAACAACTACATAGAGAATTATAAAATCAGACGACTTGGAGTATTAAGCTTTCTCCATACAGCGAACCATGTGGTTTGGCTCAATAATTATCTATAGCTACTAAAATACATTTATATATATATATATATATATATATATATTAGTATTAAGCTTGCATTGCCGAATTATCACTAGTAAAAACTTTTATTTAATAAAAAAAAAAAAAAAAAAAAACTAGTGTACTTAAAAGAGCAAATACAATAAAAAAAAATCTGGTGCGTGCGCGCAACACACAACTTTCACTTACCAACTTACTTAGATTAGAAATTGACGTGTTTTGCTAAATATCATTTCCCAAAGTCACACATTTTTCTACATTCATATCTTATTTTTGTTAATCGTTAAAACCGTTTTTGAGTAAATAAAAAAAAACCGTGAAAATTATACAAAATTTATTAAGTAAAGTCCCCCCTCCCGTAGATCAATTTTGATGAAATTTTTACAGTCATATCTCGCGCATATAAATACATCAAATACCAAGTTTGATCAAAATCGTTAAAACCGTTTTTTAGTAAATAAAAAAAACACGTGAAAATGGTACAAAATTTATTAAGTAAAGTCCCCCCTCCGGTTGATCAATTGTGATGGAATTTTGGTTATCACATCTTTGGCATATAAATACATCAAATACCAAGTTTGATCAAAATCGTTAAAACCGTTTTTTAGTAAATAAAAAAAACACGTGAAAATGATACAAAATTTATTAAGTAAAGTCCCCCCTCCGGTTGATCAATTTTGATGAAATTTTTATAGTCATATTTCAGGCATATAAATAGATGAAATTCTCAGTTTAATCAAAATCGTTAGATCCGTTTTTGAGAAAATCGAAAAAAACTTAAAAAGTTATTAAATAAAGTACCCCCTCCCTTTGAGCAAATTTGATGAAATTTTTGCTGTCACATCGCGGGCTTATACATACTCTAAATACCCAATTTCAGGGTCGCACGGTTTATACTTTTTGAGCTAGTCTGTTCACACACACACACACACACACACACACACACACACACACACACACACACACACAGACCATTTCGCGGGACTTGGTTATTTCGACTCAGGGAGACCCAAAACGTGTATTTCCGTTGAAAACCGGAAGTCGAAATTTTTCACGATCGCAATACTTCCACTTACTACGTATATATTTCATATATAAGTAAGTGAAAGTAATAAGTACATAAATGTGCAAAATGTGTGATTTTGAGAAGTGGCAATTAACAGAACGCATTAATTTGTAATATAAGTAAGTTTGTAAGTGAAAGTTGTGTGATGCGCGCACGCACCAATTTTTTTATATTTTATTTAGTATTTCATTTACTGATTATATCGCCTAGTTGTTGATGCTAACGGGATCGAAAGGTTGGTAGCAAACAAAGCCTGTTGACATTGGCTCGCTCCACCTGCTAATGATTATGTTTGCTCTTTCATATTTAGTCATTGCCAACCTTTTACAGTAAGCTAATAAAGCTAGTTAGTTACAATGTGTTAGTTGTTATAAAATATTAGTTACAAAGTTAGTAGAAGTAGACATTAGAAGTAACAAAGTCGTAGCTTATTAACTGCATTATATTATCTATATTAATGTTTTATTAAGGATAAAAAAACTGTTTAACTAATGAAGTTGTGTAATATATTGGGTTGTAAAAAAAGTTCGTAGCGTTTTTCATTATTTTAATTTAATCCTTTCTGTGTTTGTTAATCCTGTTTACATGGTCAATAATGTTTACATATCCTAAAAAGGGATTAGATAACGTTCTTTTATGCTACAGTTTCAACCGGGATCTTCTATTGTTCAAGTGTATTGTGTTAGTCCAAAATGCAGGAGGAAAAAATTCATTTTCGCCACATAATGCTATTTTATTTCCAAAAAGGAAAATTCGCTGCACAGACGGTCAACGAAATTTGCATCGTGTATGGAGATGACGCCGTAGGGGAAAGCACCGTCCGTAAGTGGTTTGCTCGGTTCAGAACCGGAAATTTTGAGTTGGAAGACGCCAAGCGCTCTGGTCGTCCTTCAACTGTTGATGACGAACAAATTCAACAATTAGTGACCATAACCCTCACTATACGACCCTGGATATCGCAAAAACACTTGGCATATCACATACAAGTGTTTCAAATCATTTGGGAGCTGCGGGATATGTTTCTCGAAGCGATCTATGGGTTCCTCACATTTTGACGGAAAAGAATTTATTGTTGGAGTTTGGCCGGGATGTGATAACCCACCCACCCTATTCACCAGATCGTGCCCCAACAGATTACCACTTATTCCGGTCTCTCCTAAACTCCCTCAACGGGAAACAATATAACTCGCTCGAGGACTGTAAAAAGCACATAGACGAGTTCATCGCGCAGAAAACTGAACAGTTCTGGGAGGACGGAATTACAAAATTACCTGAAAGATGGAAACAAGTTATAGATCAAAATGGGTCATATATCATTGATTAAAAATATTTACATGTACCTGAAATTTTTAATTAAATATATTCTTAAAAAACGCTACGAACTTTTTTTAAAACCCAATATTTTATCGTTCTTGTGTGAATATGATACATAAATATTTAATTTTAATTACAAAATTTAGACTATCACCATATCCTTGCATTTTGCCTGCCATATCAGTTTACACAGCACTATACACTCATAATTAAAAAAGTCTGATGTTAACAAATAATTTTTTTTAAATATTACATTTTAATTTTATGGTATATTATACATACAATAAAACAGACTAGGTTAAGATTATTATTATTATAACTGGATTAACTTATAAAAATTAATTTATATTTATTTGTTTCAGGTAAGTTCTTTATTTCGTCTCTTCAGAGAAGAATATTGTAAGTAAATTGCATTTGTTTATGTATATACTTTGAATATAAAAGAACCCCGGTGACATTTATGACTAAAAAACTCATCAAGTTTTCTTCCAGTCCTCTACTATCGTACCTGATGGGCACGTAGACGTACACGTGCATAATTTCTGGAAAACTGTTGAATTGTTGAAACTGTTAACAACGGTGGCGAGATGGCCGAGTGGGCAAGCCTTTAGAAAAAACGCGTTGCCTATGGCAACTTGTCATTGGGAACCCGAAGGTAGCAAGTTCGAAACTCGAAGCCAGAGGGCATTTAATAATACTCGACAATAATCTCACACCCTCTCCCCTGGCCCGGGAAACCCCGTATAGCCTAAAGTGCGAGGAAGGGACGGAACGAAAAAAAATGTTGAATTGTTTAGCTGTTTATTATTTTAGGCGTGAAATTTCCTATGAAATGTGAATCTTGTAATTTAGGTGCTGACGGTGTTGTAGGATGTACTGCTCATATAATTATAGCTTCAAAGGACCTGGGTTGGAGGTTGTGAAGTGTTTCTTGAGTGGTGGGAATTTATTTTCGATCCTAATATTGTATAATTATTTTAATTTAAAGTTTATTTATTTATATTTTAAGTAATTTGCGCCTGAGTTGGAGCTCATCTAGTAAATTTTTGGAGGATGAAAAGTTTAATTTCAAAATAATGTCTATTAATTTTACAAGTCTACAGTGATCTTGGTGGCGAGAGTTTCATAGCTGATTCTGAGTAAATTGATGCGCTGAATCCAAATTTGCTGTTGAGATATATAAATGGCGTCGCTTCCCTCTTAAAACACAATTACTCGAATACATGACTAAACCAATTACATTTCAAAGGGACTCTATTTCAAACTTCGGAAGCTTCTTTTGCGTGTCTTTCTTGAATATTTCTTTAAACTGTCTCGTTTTAGGTTCCAACAGTAATCTGCCATCATGTGGGTATTTCATCATCTAATTGAGCATTTCAAAAGTATGCCATAACAAAGATTAATTAAAATGATTTTCCAGTAGGTAAAATCATACTAAAACTCGTTGTTACAAGTTTTTACTAGATGTTATTATTTTTTAATTCTTACAAACCATTATATGCAGATAGCTAATAGTTTAATATTCTAAAGAAAGGAGAAAATCGTGCTAAAATTGATTTACACATCTATTTCGGATTGCGTTTTCTATATCACAGGTGTTTAAATTTAAATGAAATTACCGTTAAGGTATGCTGAAGCTAAAAAAAGTAGAGCTTATAGGAAAGACCTGATTACATTATTCGAATTAGCGCCCCAAACATAGTTATAATCAGCTATAAGATTCTACGCACCAGCTGTAGAGCTGTGTTATTAACGAAATCTTTAAACTATTCTAGCTTACATTAATGCTTACAGATTTAATATGTTCGTCAACAGCATACCGCTCGGGTTAACCTGAACCTCATTTTTACTTTCACTTACCTATATATGAAATATATAGTAAGTGGAAGTATTGCGATCGTGAAAATTTTCGACTTCCGGTTTTCAACGGAAATACACGTTTTAGGGTCCCCTGAGTCAAAATAACTAAGTCCCGCGAAATGGTCTGTGTGTGTGTGTGTCTGTGTGTGTGTGTGTGTGTGTGTGTGTGTGTGTGAACAGACTAGCTCAAAAACTATAAACCGTGCGAACCTGAAATTGGGTATTTAGAGTATGTATATGCCCGCGATGTGACAGCAAAAATTTCATCAAATTTGCTCAAAGGGAGGGGGTACTTTACTTAATAACTTTTTAAGTTTTTTTCGATTTTCTCATAAACGGCTCTAACGATTTTGATTAAACTGAGTATTTGATCTATTGATATGCCCGAGATATGACTGTAAAAATTTCATCAAAATTGATCAACCTGAGGGGGGACTTTACTTAATAAATTTTGTATCATTTCCACGTGTTTTTTTTATTTACTCAATAACGGTTTTAACGATTTTGATCAAACTTAGTATTTGATGTATATATATGCCCGAGATACGACTGTAAAAATTTCATCAAAATTGATCAACAGGAGGGGGGACTTTACTTAATAAATGTTGTCCAATTTTTACCTTTTTGATCGATTATCTCAAAAACGGCTTTAACGATTTTTATCAAATTCGTTATGTTTAATAAAAATTAGTTGTTATTTAATATCAGGTAAGCTTTATCATTATTAAAATGTTCTGAGGGGGCTTAAATGGGGAAGGGGCTTTATTTGTTTTTCTATAAAGTACCTTTGTTTTAGTTTATATTGGGAAATTAACTGTCTCTCATGACGCTTAAAAATAAGAAACGGCTAAATATGATATATGAAGAGAATCAAGTAAACATATACAGGAGAAAAAAAGAAAAATATTCCGTCAACTCATAAAACACCTTGAGCTCACGCATGCGCCGTACGCCTTTAATGACAAACCAATGCGTTATAATTAAACTGTTCTGTTCATTTGATAAGTGGCAATTAACAAAACGCATTAATTTCTAATCTAAGTAAGTTGGTAAGTGAAAGTTGTGTGTTGCGCGCACGCACCAGATTTTTTATAATGAGAACTGCCTAGTAGTATCATTTTGTCTCAATTTCATTTTTTTGAGCTCCTCAAATCTTATTCATTTAGTTCGCATCTCTGAAATACCGTATATTATAATATTATGGCACGATGTAAAAATATAAATGTTATTCAGTTATCAGTATATTACTAGATACTTTCAGCAGAGCGAACTGGCAAGTTGTCGCTAAAGATTAATCATCAATGGATTGTTAGTGATTGATGATTACTTTTCATGATAGTTCTATCAAGATAATTAATCACCTAGATGAAAAGCGTTAGAGGCCCTGATCTTTGTCCATGATTTGCCATTAGCGCAAATCGCTTATCTGAAGCGTGGCTGAGCTGGTTAACAATTTATTTTTTTTATTATCTATAATCTTGCCTATGTCGATTATATAGTGATCGTTCTGATAGTCTTTGCATCAAAGGTTTGTAGCTTGTTGTCAAAAAAATCTGGTGCGTGCGCGCAACACACAACTTTCACTTACCAACTTACTTAGATTAGAAATTAATGCGTTTTGTTAATTGCCACTTCTCAAATGAACAGAACAGTTTAATTATAACGCATTGGTTTGCCATTAAAGGCGTACGGCGCATGCGTACTAATTTTTTTTATTATTAAATAAAAAAATTTCCTTGCGATATTTCGACAATGCAGGCATAATACTCCAAGTCGTCTGATTTTATAATTCTCTATGTAGTTGTTGAAAACTTCATTTAGTTACCATGAAACAAATAATTTCCATTAAATGAACAGAACGGCTTTAATTATGAACAATGGTCTGTAATTAAATGCGTACTCCGCTTGCGTGGGCTCAAAGTGTTTTATGAGTTGACGGAATATTATTCTTTTTTTCTCCTGTATATTTTACTTGATTTTCATCATATATCATATTTAGCCGTTTCTTATTTTTAAGCGTGATGAGAGACAGTTAATTTCCCAATATAAAATAAAACAAAGGTACTTTATAGAAAAACAAAAAAAGCCCCTTCCCCATTTAAGCCCCCTCAGAACATTTTAATAATGATAAAGCTTTCCTGATATTAAATAACAACTAATTTTCATTAAACATAACGAATTTGATAAAAATCGTTAAAGCCGTTTTTGAGATAATCGATCAAAAAGGTAAAAATTGGACAAAATTTATTAAGTAAAGTCCCCCCTCATGTTGATCAATTTTGATGAAATTTTTGCAGTCATATCTCGGGCATATAAATACATCAAATACCAAGTTTGATCAAAATCGTTAAAACCGTTATTGAGTAAATAAAAAAAACACGTGAAAATGATACAAAATTTATTAAGTAAAGTCCCCCCTCCGGTTGATCAATTTTGATGAAATTTTTACAGTCATATCTCGGGCATATCAATAGATCAAATACTCAGTTTAATCGAAATCGTTAGAGCCGTTTTGAGAAAATCGAAAAAAACTTAAAAAGTTATTAAATAAAGTACCCCCTCCCTTTGAGCAAATTTGATGAAATTTTTGCTGTCACATCGCGGGTATATACATACTCTAAATACCCAATTTCAGATTCGCACAGTTTATAGTTTTTGAGCTAGTCTGTTCACACATACACACACACAGACACACACACACACACACACACACACGGAGGGGGTCCTTTATTTAATATTTTTTTAAGTTTTTTTCGATTTTCTCAAAAACGGCTCTAACGATTTTGATTAAACTGAGTATTTGATCTCTTCATATGCCCGAGATATGACTGTAAAAATTTCATCAAAATTGATAAACCGGAGGGGGGACTTTACTTAATAAATTTTGTATCATTTTTACGTGTTTTTTTTATTTACTCAAAAACGGTTTTAACGATTTTGATCAAACTTGGTATTTGATGTATATATATGCCCGAGATATGACTGTAAAAATTTCATCAAAATTGATTAACCGGAGGGGGAACTTTACTTAATAAATTTTGTATCATTTTCACGTGTTTTTTTTATTTACTCAAAAAAGGCTTTAACGATTTTGATCAAACTGGGTATTTGATGTATTTATATGCCAAAGATGTGATAGCCAACATTTCATCAAAATTGGTCAAACGGAGCGGGCACTTTATTTCATTTTATTTTAACGATTTTTATCAAAATTGTCATGTTTAATAAAAATTAGGTGTTCTTTAATATCAGGTAAGCTTTATCATTATTAAAATGTTCTGAGGGGGCTTTTTTTGGGGGGGGGGTTGGGGCCTTTTTTGTTTGTTTGTTTACTATAAAGTACCTTTGTTTTTGTTTATGTGGAGAAATTAACTGTCTTTCGTTACGCCTAAAAATAAGAAATGGCTAAATATGAGATATGATAAAAATAAAGAAAACATAAAGAGGAGAAAAAAAGAAAAATATTCAGTCAACTCATAAAACTCGGTGAGCCCACGCATGCGGAGTACGCCTTTAATGACAGACCATTGTTCATAATTAATCCGTTCTGTTCATTTGAGAAGTGGCAATTAATAAAACGCATTAATTTCTAATCTAAGTAAGTTAGTAAGTGAAAGTTGTGTGTTGCGCGCACGCACCAGATTTTTTCAATTAAAATTTGTTTACTTAATCTTTCTAATTTGTTTTATTGAAATATGAAGCCTTAGAGCATGATATGTATCACAGACTACATGTATTCAGAAAAACTTCTTTTAGACTCAACAGGTGATGTGCAATTGTATCATGGGTTACACCATTAAAAAGCTAACTAAATTCAGCAGTTTTTAGGAACTTTGACAGCTTCTACGGTGCTCCAGTGGGGAGTGAGGAATTTTCAAAAACTATTAAAAATTTAAGTTTTAATAAATGTTTTGTGTTTAGCGTGTTAAAAGTCCCACTGAAACTGGATTTAAAATAACCGAACCTAACCCACCTTTTATGAAATTTAATGCTGATTAAGAAAATATCATTGTTTTTGTTTCTACGCTAAACTGAAGTAGAGAAAACTGCCATTTTTTAGAAGAAGTAAGATTTTAAAAATAAAACCAAAAAAAATTCTATTTCCTCAACTGATTGAGATAGGAAACTCATTTCTGCACCATTATACCCCGTTTAGTAGTACCATAGTACCAGTATTACCCATTTTTTTTTTACACTAGCTCTGGGACACCCAGTATATTAGAGAATAAGAGAATAACCTCTTATAATAAGGTATCAAATCATGTTTCAGATATTTATTTCTGACGGAACTTGCTAACTACACTGGCATTTCCATTTTCCCGGACCTCTTTTTTTCCTTTTTGGGCACTTGAAAAGTTTTCAGCACTTTTTCACAACAAACCTTGTGTGTGGAAGGCTTGATTCGTTCTGTTTTCCATTGTTTTGCATTTCGACGAGTTGAGTTTGAGCTTGGAAAGTTTTTTCTAACTTCCTCCAATTCCTATTCAGGTTTTCGGTTTTCGTTCAAGTCATAAATATTTATAGAATTTCTGTTTTCGTTTCAGTGTTTTCCAAGGCAAATTCTCTATCTGCTTAAAAAAGAAAAGAAAATGACGTAATTAAAAACGTTTCCATGCCTTTATATTTTACATAAATTCATTTCCTTCATTTACACTATCATGTGATTCTCTCTATTCGTTTGTTTGTTTAACGTAACTTTATGCCACTAAGGCTAATCGGACGATGTTACAGTGGGAGTCCTAAATTTTGCCTATCCAGTGATAATAGGATAGGGATCTTTAACGAATACCTGACATCTTACAGGCTCGGGACCTCCATTTTACGTCCTATCCGAGGGACGGCATGTCTAAGGATTTTTTACTCCCATTAAAAAATCCTAGGGCCACCGCTTGGCGCGAACCTTCGACCTTTAGTATTGTAGGTTGCCATGCTAACCACTACACCACAGGTGACCCCTCTCTCTATTCTTCGAAGTTCCATGATTAGAATGAAGTAGGAAATATAATTAAATAAAAATAAACCAGTTGTATAGGAAGAAATGTAAAACTCAGTGGCTTGAGATCTTCTGTTTAGATCGGTTATAAGAATATAATGATAATACTTTAAAAAAAAAAAAGAGGCTTATTTTTCACTTGCGATCCATTAATGTTCGAATGGTTTTCCCCAAGATCAATAATTTTTAAATTAGCCTGCTTAGCATAGCACTTCTGTTGGTTAACAATTATTTATTCAACTAAAATATACAATTATCAATGCCAAACGAGTTATAACAACATTAATATTCGAGCAGGTTACAAAACTTATCACTTCGTAACACAAATGCTTTGAGCTTCACAGCCAAGACAAAGACTCAGACTTAGACTGTTCAGTCAATCGCTCCTTATGTATAGATGTAAAGAGGGTCTAGAACGTTATAGAATCTCATGGAAGCTGGTGGAACGGCGTGGATGGAGCTCGAACAATCCAGATCCAAACAGTTCTCTCCAACCGCTAATTTATTCCACCAAACGGTCTGGGACTTTAAGACATATGATTTTTTATTTAACGATTTAACGTTTCAATATATTTTTAATATGTTTAACATAAAAATTCGATTTGAAAGAAACGCTGTAAATTCATATTTTTTTTACGATCGGAACAAGAGTGGTAGAGTATGTCGTATTTCGAAAATTTAATTAATCTAAATACATACAATGACAAATAAAATTGCGAAACTCGCTGGCGAAGGAATTCTCAAAAGATTATAAATCAAGGGATCGACTGGGGAACGTTCGAGTGTTGGAAGAGACGTAGGTGGGATGATTGCGTGAAGGCAGATCTGTTGAATTTGGGCATGCAAAACATCGTCCTGCAATTGATAAGACATATTTATATATTTATTATTTCTTAATTTAATATATTTCTCTCTTAAATAAATTTTTAAAATTATTGTACACTAGCTGTATACCCCGGTTTCAACCGGAGAATTTCAATTTTTAAGTCTATAAAATCTATAAACTGAGACTTTTACTGACTCAAACGGTCGATTTTGTAAAAACCAATGTAAAGCGAGATCAAAACGATTATTACAATAATAAAGAATTTCGTAAAAAAAAAAAAAAAAAAAAAAAATGTAAAGTGAGATCATTATGATTTTTATAACAATAAAGAATATCAGCTGAAGATCGGCTGAAGTTATGCAATTTTAATATGGACAGGTGTTCGCACCTGGTCTGAAAGAACCACTTAGCGAAATTTGGAGAATAATGAATATCAGCTGAAGATCGGCAATTTTAATGTGGACAGGTGTTCGCACCTGGTATCAAAGAATCACTGAGCGAAATTTGGAGAATTTAGGACAAACGGTATGGATTTCTATAAAGAACAAATAAACACACAAACAACCAAACAAACAGAATTTCAACTTTATTTTTATATAGATTTTTATAATGTCATTATAGAAGTTTTAGTTTTAGGCCAGTAAACCAAAATTAAAAAAAACTCAATAGAAATAAAAACTCCCCTTGATGCTGTAAAACTATCGTGAGTTTAAGTAATTTTTATTTACGAAACTATAATAATTAACTACGTCAGACAAACAGTAAAACTCGAATACCTGATTAAAAAGGTTACAAAAAGTATCAACTTGTAACAACATAGTTACACAATAGTAACCATATTATTAGATCTTCAGAGCAAGACCTAACTCTCCAGTCCATCGCTCCTTATATTTAGTCTGAATAGAACAATCTGGAAGGTTCCTGATATGGACGTCGACAGTATTAACCGCTGGGCGACAGAAAACAAACTACGTCTAAATCCAAAGAAAACAAAAGCAATCCTTATCGGCTCAAAATCCTTCCTGAATTCCTTTCCTTACTATCCACTATTATATGAAGAGTCCACGGAAGAAAGGGGGAGAGTCAATTTTTTCCGAATTGTAGTTATATATATATAATTGTTCGTCTAGTTGAGTAGAATATGTTGGTGAAAAGAAATAGTCAGAAAAAATGATAGTCGGTTGGTTACAAGCTACGAAAAGAACCACGTACTCGGAAGAAAGGGGGAGAGTCCACGCGGAAAAACCTAGAATGGGGGAGAGTCATTAATGTTAGAAGGTCAAATTGCGTTTGTTAATTTTTGCTAGTTAACTTGATGTTGCAGCTACTTTACCGATCAGCAACGAAAAAATTAAAGACCAACAGCACCTAATACGATTTCTAGGGCCAAAAGCCCGAACTTTTTTTGAACACTTACCACATGCAGAAAAGAAGAAGAAGAAGAATGTTATGTTTGTAAAACTTTTTTCAATTATTAATAAGATTTATTATTGTATTTAATGTAAGTTTGAATTATTATTATTTTGTTAAAAAATTCAATCAATCATGACCATTGGTCATGACAAAAAAATAATTATTGCAATTGTGTAAATCTAAATATAAAATATTAATATCACCATTTCATCAATATAACAGGAAAGAAAGGGGGAGCGTCCAGGACTAAACTGGATATGTTTAAACTGTTTTTTTTTTTACTAAAAAATTTTTTTTAGAGCGTGTTTTGTCTGTTTCGGGCAAATTTATTATTATTTTTTTAAACAAAAAGGAAAAGGACATATAAAAAAAAATTAAAGAAAAATGATAAAAGATACTTAAGCAATTAAAGATCCAAACCTAAAAACTCGATTTTCTCGGAAAGCACTCCAGATGACATCCCCCCTTTCTTCCGTGGACTCTTCATATATCAATAGCACTCCTATTCAGTTCCAAGACTCCATAAAAAACCTTGGTCTCACCTTTGATAATCATCTCACCTGGAACCATCGAGTATCCCAATTTCCCGAAAATCCATCGCAGTCCTAAAACAGCTCCACAATAGCTCCTTAGATTCCTCAGAAGAACCCGCCATCTCCTAGTTTCCTCTCTCATTCTTCCTCACTTTGATTATGGATGCCTGGTATAAGGAGGATTGTCTGGTGAACTAGAGATGAGATTAAAAATATGAATGATCATTCTCGATCTTCCCAGACACTCTCACGTCTGTCCAATTGTATTGTGATGTGACCCACACATATTTAATTCTAATTGTAGTAAGAGGGATATTATATAAATATTATGTATATTAATTGTTATTATATTGTATTGTATGAGGACTAGTATATAAATATTGTGTATGAAGATATTAATGAGAGTGATTATATATTATTGTAAATTAAGTGCCCAAATAGATAATTGAATATTTGAGTTTGTATAAAATGATAAGTAATAACAAACTTTGTACCCTAAGCCCTCCGTATCGCTCTAGTTCTGAGAAGGCCCCGCTCTAATCACCATTTTTAGTCTAGAACTGCTGCCAGTTAGACATATTGTAGCCCTTGCTCCGGCCAAAGCCCACTCCATGTAAAAAAATGGTAACATTTAGAACAATGAGTAAACAATTACTTCTATTTTTATTATCCTATATTACTGGTGTTTGGTCAAAAGGGTTCATGAAATGTGAAGCTTAAACAACGATTTACCAAGCTATTGACAATTATTATAAATTCTTTCTTACTGTATTTCTTTATCCCACATTAATAAATGCAACTCTATTCTTTCTACAGAGACTGTAATAAATTATGAATAACGAATAAATTATGGTCAATTATGAATTTTAAGAAGACGAGACAAAAAAAATTTTTTATGACTTAACCCCTTTTATATCTTATATCATTCATGTTTGGGCAAAAGTAATATTATAATGTACAATTTCATCCTACTGATCTAATTTTAGTCAAACAAATGTTCTACCACAAGTTTCCTTTTTGTTATTCTTAGGGCACTAAAAGTCCCAGATTAAAGTTATATTTTCATTAATTCATTCATAAGCGTAGAAGATTCTCGAACAGTCAAGAATATGTTCTAGAATAGTTCGTTCCAACCGTTTCAACAAAAAGCCCAGAACTCTTTTTAATCATACGTTTGTTTTTTTTTTTGTTTGTTTTTTCGCATTACGCTACTAAAGAAAAGAGTTTATTTTATTTTTTAAATGAGCCTTCCTATGAGAAATAAAGGTAGGCCAAAACTGCCATATGACTTGGCGTGTTGACCCGTGGCAATAAGCCGGGAATCCACAGGATGAATGGGAAATGCGATTGGTTGAGGACCTGATTGAAGGTTATCGTTGCAATATCCGATGTTGATGGTGGTGGGGATAATCCAGAGGATTCCCGACCCTTGCTGCCCCAATGGCAATACCCTTTGCAAATGCTCAATATTAGTTCGAGCGGCTAATGTGTATCTCCACCCCTAATAGCTATAGTCGTCAGGGTAAACCAATCAGTTCGCTTTATAGTTCTCTTCTGTAAAGTTATCTAGTTCTCTACAGGTGCTATTGACTTATCTTGGTTCCAGTTTTATATGTTGTAGTTGTTTGTTTGTTGAACATCTATTTATGCTACTAAGGCTAATCGGGGACTACCCTTTCATCTGGGGACCACATACCCCAAAAATCATCCTTTCTCTCACTAGACTATTTAAAAATAGCACATCACCACTAATATACAAAAACGAATTCCATAAACTAAAAGACCAACTGGGTGACGCAGACTACATTTACACCGACGGCTCTAAGAGCTCTATAGGAGTAGGAGCCTCGATAATATGCAATGACAGGCAGCATCTTTTTTCCTTATCTGCTACTTGTAGCAACTTTACTGCGGAGATCGTCGCAATCCAGAAAAGTTTAAATGTTATACAGGACACAAAGAAAACCATCGTTATTTGCACTGACTCACTTTCCGCTTTAATCTGCTTAAAAAATGTTTTCTCTTTAAATCCTCTAGTTCAAAATATCCTAATTTCATTAAAGTCGGGCGTGATAAACAATTGCACTGTATTCTTCGTATGGGTTCCAAGTCACTGCGGAATAGTTGGCAATGAATTAGCGGATCAGGCTGCCAAAAAAGCTATAACAGATGGTACTCCTTATCGAGGGGTTCTAGCAGCGGACTTTTTATCCCTCAACAAACAAAAAATAAAACAAAGTTGGGAAAACAGGTGGTTGAACTTAGTTGAAAATAAATTACATGAAATTAAAAGAGAAGTGATCCCATGGAAGTCCTCTAACAGGAGTAAGCGCAGAGAGGAAGTAATCTTGACACGAAGAATACAGAGCACTTTTAGACATACCAAACCATCTATACAGTATACTGCAAGACAACGTAACAGACAAACTGTACGACTTTCTAAATTTAGGGCGATGATGACCCTAGTGGTTGACGCCCTTATAAAAAAAAAAAAAAATAAAAAAAAAAAATCTGGTGCGTGCTCGCAACACACAACTTTCACTTACCAACTTACTTAGATTAGAAATGAATGAGTTTTGTTAATTGTCACTTCTTAAATGAACAGAACGGCTTTAATTATGAACAATGGTCTGTCATTAAAGGCGTACTCCGTATGAGTGGGCTCAACGAGTTTTATGAGTTGACTGAATATTTTTCTTTTTTTCTCCTCTTTATGTTTTCTTTATTTTTATCATATCTCATATTTAGCCATTTCTTATTTTTAAGCGTAACGAGAGACAGTTAATTTCTCCATGTAAACAAAAACAAAGGTACTTTATCAGAAAGAAACAAACAAACAAAAAAGCCCCCCCCCCCAAAAAAAAAGCCCCCTCATGATAATAATGATAAAGCTTACCTGATATTAAAGAAAACCTAATTTTCATTAAACATGACGAATTTGATAAAAATCGTTAAAGCCCTTTTTGAGATAATCGAAAAAAAGTTAAAAATTGGAAAAAAAGTCATAAAATAAAGTGCCCCCTCAGTTGGACCAATTTTGATGAAATGTTGGCTTTTACATATTTGGTATATACATACATCAAATACCCAGTTTCTTCAAAATCGTTAAAGCCGTTTTTGAGTAAATAAAAAATATGTACACGTGAAATTGGTACAATAGTTATGAAGTAAAGTCCCGCCTCCGGTTGATCAATTTTGATGAAATTTTTACAGTCTTATCTCGGGCATATACATACATTATTTACCCAGTTTGATCAAAATCGTTAAAGCCGTTTTTGAGTAAATAAAAAAAACACGTGAAAATGATACAAAATTTATTAAGTAAAGTCCCCCCTCCGGTTAATCAATTTTGATGAAATTTTTACAGTCATATCTTGGGAATATATATAGATCAAATACTCAGTTTAATCAAAATCGTTAGAGCCGTTTTTGAGAAAATCGAAAAAAACGTAAAAAGTTATTAAATAAAGTACCCCCTCCCTTTGAGCAATTTTGATGAAATTTTTGCTGTCATATCGCGGGCATATACCTACACTAAATACCCAATTTCAGATTCCCACGGTTTATAGTTTTTGAGCTAGTCTGTTCACACACACACACACACACACACACACACACACACACAGACACACACACACACACACAGACCATTTCGTGGGACTTGGTTATTTCGACTCAGGGGACCCCAAAACGTGTATTTCCGTTGAAAACCGGAAGTCGAAATTTTTCACGATCGCAATACTTCCACTTACTATATATTTCATATATAGGTAAGTGAAAGTAAAAAAAAAAAAGGCTAATGCTACAGTGGGAGTCTTTTTGTTTTTTGAATATCCAGAAATATTCGGGATAGGGATCTTTAATGAGTCACCTGACACCGTACAGGTTCAGGTATTCCATTTTACACCACTTCAAAAATGTAAGGACCACCGCGGGACGCGAACCCACGACTTTAAGTATCGTAGGCTGCTATCCTAACCACTACGCTACTGGATATCGTTTTTTTTAATGCTATTCACTACATAAGAAAAAAATTTAAATTAGATTTTTTATTAACCTTTATTTTTTACATGTACTCCTTTCGCTCAACCAGTGAAAATAGGGAGGTGAGATACAATGACAGCGGGCATATCGAGCACGATGGACATCAATATCTAAAACATTGATGGTTTGGAGCAGATATTTTGATAGAATCGATGTTTTTTTTTAATATCGATGATTTTCTTACACTTTTGTTTTTGTTTTCGTTCATTGAAAAATTACTGAAATGAAAAATATAGCGCTTAAAAATCAACGTCGTTATTTTCACAGTTAGTAATTTTAATGAGTAAATACGAAAAAGAGAACGAGACAAAATGGTTTTCATTTACACGATCAAAAGATGCCTCCTAAAATTAAGGTTTGGAAATATTACTATTACTATTATTATACTAAATTCTTATCATGTTTTACAACTCTTTTAACATCAGTGTATGAACAAAAAGTTTTTTACATAGATAATTTGACTAAATTAATGATTTTTTTTAAACCCCGATGTTATGAACAAAATAAATTTTTACTTTCACTTACCTATATATGAAATATATAGTACGTGGAAGTATTGCGATCGTGAAAATTTTCGACTTCCGGTTTTCAACGGAAATACACGTTTTGGGACCCCCTGAGTCGAAATGACCAAGTCCCGCGAAATGGTCTGTGTGTGTGTGTGTGTGTGTGTGTGTGTGTGTGTGTGAACAGACTAGCTCAAAAACTATAAACCGTGCGATCCTGAAATTGGGTATTTATTGTAGGTATATGCCCGCGATGTGACAGCATAAATTTCATCAAAATTACTTAAAGGGAGGGGGTACTTTACTGAATAACTTTTTAGGTTTTTTTCGATTTTCTCAAAAACGGCTCTAACGATTTTGATTAAACTGAGTATTTCATCTATTTATATGCCCGAGATATGACTGTAAAAATTTCATCAAAATTTATTAACCGGAGGGGGGACTTTACTTAATAAATTTTGTAACATTTTCACGTGTTTTTTTTATTTACTCTAAATCGGCTTTAACGATTTTGATCAAACTGGGTATTTGATGTATTAATATGCCCGAGATATGACTGTTAAAATTTCATCGAAATTGATCAACCGCAGGGGGCACTTTACTTAATAAATTTTGTATCATTTTTACGTGCTTTTTTTATTTACTCAAAAACGGCTTTCACGATTGTGACCAAACTGGGTATTTGATGTATGTATATGCCAAATATGTGATGGCCAATATTTCATCAAAATTGATCAACCGAAGGGGGGACATTACAAAACACGTCAATTTCTTATTTAAGTAAGTTGGTAAGTGAAAGTTGTGTGTTGCTCGCACGCACCAGATTTTTTTTTTTTAATGTTTTGACGAAAAACTATATGATTTTGTTTTTAATTCTATGTTTTGAGGATAACAATGATGATTTTAATATCGATATTTTGATAAAAACAATTTTTTTCGAACAACGTTGTTTTGATAAAAAGATGTTTTTAACGTAGATTTATTAAAATGTATCCAATTTTCTATGGTGTTGTTGGTCCAAAGGTATTTTGTTTAACAAGTTACTTGTCTTCAGAAAATTTTGGCATAAAGGACTATGACTGAATTATACAATGCAGAGGCCTTTTTTATTTTTAAGTTTTTAAAAAAATAAGATCGCTTTTAAATAAACATTATAAATTAGTTGTAATATCATTGCCGGTTCAACGGACTTAAAAAAATTCCGGATGGCGCGGTCGTTGTGACATTTTTAAGAAAGATTAAGTTTAATAACAGATTACCTAGAGTTTAATAACCGATTACCTTAACGCGGGTAGTGGCATTAAAACATAAAAAGTAAATAAATGAAATAAAGTTATTATAATTATTTTGAGTCAGTTGTTATTGTAACGTTAAACAAAGAAACAAAACAAAAAAAAAACATATGGTTTGGAATGGTTTTATACTAATTGTTGGGACGGACTATTAGTTGGAACAAACTGTCATAGCACGTGTTTGTGACTACGAAGTTCGAGTACCATCGACTCAGGCCGAGAAGGTTCTTGAATGTTCTCCTTACGACTATATGTAAGGAGCGATTGGACTTGACAGTTTGTCTTAGTCTTTGTCTTGGTTGTGAAGCTCAAGTCATATGATTATAATTTGTGTCTTAAAAAGTGATAATTTGTTTTAACCCTTTTCTAATATTTGTGTTGTCATAATTCGTGTGGCATTAAAAATTGTTATTCTTCTATTAAAATAAAAATTGTTTTACCCACAATAGCGTTACAAATCATATATTAAATATGTATAAATATAAATATATGTAAATAGAATTATATAGTATATATAATAATAAGATAGGAGAGACTATAAAGCTTAGTGAACTTAGACAGTAGAGTGACAGATGCCCCCCGTGGTGTACACCCCAGCTTGACTCGAAGAAGATAAAACTGTTCCGACTACCAGTGACACTATATTCAAGTTGTCTCTTCCCTGCTAACACTTATCTATATTTCTTATAGCTTCTTAAGTTAGATTTTATTATTATTATTTATTACTATATATATTTTTTATTTTTTTTATTTATATTTTGCGTCAATTGCGCCTGCGCTGGAGCGCATCTAGCAAATTTGTTGGATGCAGTTGTTTTGGACTTTCTTGATTTAATTGCTGTGCTAGAGCATATCCCTCGGCCATTGTCATTTCAATCTTCGTTGGACGGGTAACTGGGAGAAAGAAAGAGAAGAAACAAGTGGGTTTGGATGGTTGTGAGTTGAGCAGTGAAAGGTAGTGTATTTGTCGTGAATGTATAATTTTACTGTTGGAATGTCTATGTCCTTGTGTATTATGTTGTTAGAAATGTACCATGGGGCGTTTACAATTTTTCGAAGAATTTTTGACTGTGCTGTTTGAATTTTGTTTATGTGTACCTGTTTAGCGGAACCCCAAAGTTCTGCTCCGAAGGTCCAAATGGGTTTTGGTATCGTGTTGTATATTATCTTTTGTTTCGTAAGTTAAGTGATGAGCTGTAGTCTAGGAGGTGTGACAGTTGTTTATATCGTCTGGTCAGTTCTTGTCTTTTTAGTTTTTGTCCAAGTATAGTCCTAGGTAACGTACATAGTTTTTAGATGGCACAGATGTATTATCAATTTTTATTGGAGGACTATATATTTATGAAAATCATTTATATTATTTCAAAAAAAGAAAGTTTACTCTAGTTGTTATTAATATCTACAAAATTCTTTAAAAAAAAAAAAAAAAAAGATCTTTACAATATAAGAGCAGTACCTGCCACGCGTTTCTGTGACTCACTAGCTATAATGAGTTGAATTAGTTTTCCTATTATTTTTAATGAATTCAAATCAAAATTCACCGCTAAAGATAAGATCGTTTCAGCTAATCTAAAATCCAACTCTTTCCATTCTTTTCAATTGAACTTTACTCATACCCATTGGAAGTAGGGTATAATTTTTTTACTAATGACTTAAGATACTGCTTAGGACTTTTCCTTGCTCATTAGGACTTTTAATTCAGAAATTCATTCTCGTCTTTTAAATTTAAATAATTAATGGCTATGAATATACCATATTCATGATTGATGATTTGTGAATATTTATTATTCATGATTGATGAATATTAGGTATTCATGATTGATGAATATTAGGTGTTCATAATATATGACTATTATAGTAATCCTAGCTCATGAATATATTTTATTTAGGAATAATGACTAACTGAATTTACCAGCATTCATTAATCATGAATAACTGAATGCCAGTTATTCGTTATTCCTTTCAAATGAATACCGTAAACACTCAATAATCATTAAAAATACTCTACTATACTGATTATGAATAATGATTATTCATTACTCATTTGTTTTATGATTACAAATTATTCATATTTATTAATCATTATTCAGATTACAATTTGCCCAACTCTGACCTTGATATATTGAATGTTGTTTTAACATTCCTTTATGCCACTAAGGCTAATCGGTCGATAATAATAATAATAATAATAAAGATTTTATTGATTGTCCCGGGAACTAGTCCCTTAGGAACAAACTATACAGATACATATAATAGGCTTCAGTGCCTTAGAGTACTATATAAGAAAACAATAAAAACAAAAAATGGAGCAAATTAAAATGATAAAAATAAACAAAAAAAAAAAGCTGAAAAAAAAATTATAAATAATAAGGAAATCTTCTTGTGATAAGAAAAAAAAAAAAAAAATTAAAACTAGGTAAATCCTTATTGACTTAAAATGAAAAATAACTTATATACTCTTATTTACACATACACTAAATAGAAACATATATAAATAATACAGTGGGACTCTTGAATTTTGCCTATCCAGGTGTAATTAGGATAGGGATCTTTAACGAGTACCCAGTATCGTACAGGCTCGGGACCTCCATTTTACTTCCTATCCGAATCGCGACAACTTTAGTATTGTAGGTTGCTATGCTAACCACAATACCTCAGGAGACCCAGATATATAGAATGCTTTTCCATCGGTAAGAATGTAACAAATCATTGTGTTTTGAAAATATGATTATCACTTCCTCTAACCACTCATCGTAATTACATAAACATGCATTGGTGTATGTCATAACATTTTATATTTTTCAGTCTGTCAGAAGATCGTGTTTATGGTATATTTGGTATTTATGTTTGTTTTAAATGTTTATTCATCTTGGTTAGTGGTTTTTCATTGACGTATTTTCAATCGATGAAGGTTTTGGTAGAACTTTCAGCTTATTTTGTATTAGAGAAGATTGGTCAGTCTTGTTTAAGGTGTCTGGTTCCAGTCTAATACTTTCGTTATATAATATTGAGGTTTTTGATTAGCGTTATATATATAATTAAATGTCTCTTGGCTGCCTCATAATAACGGGTATGTATTATATTCAAAGTATCGGTTACTCTTATAATATAATATATTAACCCTTTGCACTCGAGGTCTCCGGAGCGGAGCCATTTAAAATTTGTCTTCAAACTCGAAGGCTCCGCTACGGAGACAACGCAAATAATTTTCAGTTTTTAACATATGAGGACATAAAGAAATCGTAAAAACTATTTATAGGATATTTCGCTTTTGGTGATAAATGACGGTCGCGGCTCGCGGTGTTTTTCATTATTTTCATAGTACGTTAATCTTTTAACATCGGCTATATTTTGTGGTTTATTGTGGCTATAATTTGTGGCTATATTGTGTTGGTTAATACATCATTTATTTCCTCAATTGTACAATAATTTATTTCGGGGCACCAAGTAATCCCCTCACTTTGGTTTAGTTTCCCATGTGCTTCTACTTTAACCGGAAAGATATTAAGTAGATTTTCACATTTTAGGAGCTTTTCTGATTGGATATCTGAGAAAACTTTAACTAAAAGTGTCCTATCTCGCAATTTTGTAACTGCTTTTACTTCTCCAATTACATTTTTTATGCTTTTATATATTAGGAACAGCGAAACCTTTGTGAAATCTTAGGGATTTCCATCGATACCCACTCCGGTTCTCTTAATTATCAAAAATTTTACACAGTTTTTAGGTCTATTTTCGGTATTTTTATAAAATTATAAAAAAAAAATAATTTTTGTAACTATGTGTTCTTGAATCTTCACAAATACATGTAAACTAAATTTCATTACAATTCCTTACTTGGTTCTAAAATTTTACTGTATAATATCACATTTTTAGAGTGTGCGTTTTCGCGCAATAAGTTGCGTCGAGTTGCCGGTAAGTAACAGCCGAGTGCTAAGGTTTAATAATATCAATAATGTCTTTATTTGAAAAATAAAAATAATGAGAGCCATACTCTTGGCATAAGGCCATTAGAGGAGATTTGTGGCTTGTTTACAAAATAAACACATTTAAATCTTCAGCATTACATCAGTAAACTATTGCTTACTTGCATATCTCGCTCATTAATATCGTAAATTATAACTGTGGATAAGGGCGACCAATTAAGTCTCAACACTGTTTTTCTTTAGAGCTTTTATGCAATAAAAAAGCTCTAAAGAAAAAAAGAAAAACAGTGTTGAGACTTAATTGGTCGCCCTTATCCACAGTTATAAATTGAATAGTCTCAAGAAGTAGGAAAAAATTAATAACTAATCGTAAATTATATTACACCTTTACAAATATAATAAAGAATATGAAAATTCATATATGTATATAATCATAATCATACAGAGAATTAAAAAAAAAAAATACAAATAATGGTATTATTAATAAATGAAATATTAGAAAAGTGGCCCTCTATTAACGGGTGTGATTTATAACTGTACATCTGTTTTTCCAGGCTTATTTCGCATATCCGATTAGAGAGATCCAATTTTTCCCATTCAAATAATTAATCATTTCTGCCCTGGTTAAACCATTGATTTAATATCGGACAAATACCTACAAATTGGTCCCTTTCTTTTTGTTGCATAAAATTTATTTCCGAATTCGATGGACACCTCCGGTAGTTCAGACACAACAATTCATCCCTCAACTTTTTACTTTCACATACCTGTATATTAAATATATAGTAAGTGGAAGTATTGCGATCGTGAAAAATTTCGACTTCCGGTTTTCAACGGAAATACACGTTTTGGGGTCCCCTGAGTCGAAATAACCAAGTCCCGCGAAATGGTCTGTGTGTGTGTGTGAAGAGACTAGCTCAAAAACTATAAACCGTGCGAACCTGAAATTGGGTATTTAGTGTACGTATATGCCCGCGATGTGACAGCAAAAATTTCATCAAAATTGCTCAAAGGGAGGGCGTACTTTATTTAATAACTTTTTACGTTTTTTTCGATTTTCTCAAAAACGGCTCTAACGATTTTGATTAAACTGAGTATTTGTTGTATTAATATGCCCGAAATATGACTGTAAAAATTTCATCAAAATTGATCAACCGGAGGGGGGACTTTACTTGATAAATTTTATATCATTTTCACGTTATTTTATTTACTCATAATCGGCATTAAAGATTTTGATCAAACTGGGAATTTGATGTATGTATATGCCAAAGATGTGATACCCAACATTTCGTCAAAATTGATCAACCGGAGGGGGGACTTTATTTAATAAATTTTGTATCATTTTCACGTGTTTTTTTGATTTACAGCTTCTACGATTTTGATCAAACTGGGTATTTGATATATGTATATGACAAAGATGTGATAGCCAACATTTCATCAAAATTGGTTAAACGGAGATGGCACTTTATTTCATAACTTTTTTACCAATTTTTACCTTTTTTTCGATTATCTCAAAAACGGCTTTAACGATTTTCATCAAATTCGTGGTGTTTAATGAAAATTAGAGGTGTTCTTTAATATCAGGTAAGCTTTATTATTATTAAAATGTTCTGAAGGGGCTTAAATGTGGAAGGGACCTTTTTTTTTTCCTATAAACTACCTTTGCATTTGTTTATATGGAGAAATTATCTGTCTCTCGTTTCGCCTAAAAAAAAGAAATGGCTAAATATGAGATATGATAAAAATCAAGTAAACATATAGAGGAGAAAAAGAGAAAAATGTTCAGTCAACTCATAAAACACGTTGAGCCCACGCATGCGGAGTACGCCTTTAATGACAGAGCATTGTTCATAATTAAAGCCGATCTGTTCATTTAATGGAAATTATTCCTTTCGTAGTAACTAAATGAAATATTCAACAAGTACGTACAGAATTATAAAATCAGACGACTTGTAGTACATAGTAGATAGATAGTATGCTTGCATTGCCGAATTATCACAAGTATTTACTTTTATTTAATAATAAAAGAAATTAGTGTTTTTTTTTTGTTTTTTTTGAGCAAATGAAAACAAAAATAAGAAATTAATGACGAAAAATGTGGAACTTATAGTAGTGGCAATTAACAAAACACATTAATTTCTAATCTAAGTAAGTTGGTAAGTGAAAGTTGTGTGTTGCGCGCACGCACCAGATTTTTTTACCTGTTTTTACTTCTCCAATTATATTTTTTATGCTTTTATATATAAGAAACGGCGAAACCTTTGTGAAATCAAAGGGATTTGAATACCATTGAATGTCATTTCTTTTGAAGCTGTACCACCATGGTATAATATATTGTAACGTGAAACAAAATCATATGATTTTTTTTCTATTATATTAAAAAGAGTTATAGATTTTTTGTTAGAACAGTTACAAACGGTATAGCCTAGTTCATTGCTCGATACATTTAGTCCGAAATCCAACATTCGAGAAGGGCGTAGAACATTCTCGTAAGATCCAGAAAATTTAAACTTAAGCTTAATTTATTTAGTGAAAGCAAGATATAAAATTTTCTACAATGTTCAATTTAGAAATTTCAAGATGCTTGATGATGGAAAGAGGGTCCGAAACGTCGAACATAAGATAAGAAGAAGATTATAATAGAAATATAGTTGGATGTTAATCACCGGAAGTAAAAGACAAATAAATTAATATTATTGTTTAACAAAATGGTTATTTGAATATTCAAACCCAAATTATTCACTAAGTTATATTCAATACCGTACAAATTAAAGTTTTAATAACAATCTTGTAATATTTCTTTATAATTAATTTACTTAAGTTGCAAAAACCTCGTTGGGAATGGCATTAGCTCTGTGTTTCTGCTTTGCAGATTTTTTAATTGGAATATAGCAGAAATAAAAGAGGACCCGGGAGAGTAAGAGAGTGAGTGAGAGAGAGAGAGAGAGAGAGAGAGAGAGAGAGAGAGGGAGAGAGAGAGAGTGGGAGAGAGAGGGTGTGGGGGGGGGGCAGAGACCAACAATGATTACTTAAAAGCTTTCGCATTCCAACCCAGAACACCCCCCTGTGGATACTGCTATGGTTCACAAATTAACCCCAACGTTCCCGCTCCCTAGTTGAAAGTCCGGCTTTAGAATCCTGCTTATTTCCAGCAACGAAACGAAATCTTTGTTTTCTTTTTTTAAAAAAAAGGAGGAACAACCAGAGAGAACAAGAAACCTGTCTAAGAAATTAAAAAATCTGGTGCGTGCGCGCAACACACAACTTTCACTTACCAACTTACTTAGATAAGAAATTGACGTGTTCTGTTAAATATAATTTCACAAAGTCACACATTTTTCTACATCCATATCTTATTTTTGTTAATCATTAAAGCCGTTTTTGAGTAAATAAAAAAAACCCGTGAAAATGATATAAAATTTATTAAGTAAAGTCCCCCCTCCGGTTAATCAATTTTAATGAAATTTTAACAGTCATATCTCGGGCATATACATACATCAAATACCAAGTTTGATCAAAATCGTTAAAGCCGATTTAGAGTAAATAAAAAAAACACTTGAAAATGTTACAAAATTTATTAAGTAAAGTCCCCCCTCCGGTTAATCAATTTTGATGAAATTTTTACAGTCATATTTCGGGCATATAAATAGATGAAATACTCGGTTTAATCAAAATCGTTAGAGCCGTTTTTGAGAAAATCGAAAAAAACCTAAAAAGTTATTAAGTAAAGTACCCCTTCCCTTTAAGTAATTTTGATGAAATTTATGCTGTCACATCGCGGGCATATACCTACACTAAATACCCAATTTCAGGATCGCACGGTTTATAGTTTTTGAGCTAGTCTGTTCACACACAGACACACAGACACACAGACACACAGACACACAGACACACACACAGACCATTTCACGGGACTTGGTCATTTCGACTCAGGGGACCCCAAAACGTGTATTTCCGTTGAAAACCGGAAGTCGAATTTTTTCACGATCGCAATACTTCCACTTACTATATATTTCATATATAGGTAAGTGAAAGTAAAAATAAAAGGAAATAATGTTTCTCTGTTCAGGTTAAATCCAATAAATGTTTACTACTAAACCCCTGCAAGAAATATCGCAAAATATTTAACAGACACTCTCCAGCAAGACTCTAGATTAAACTTTTATTTATATTTTATATTTTTGGCTTTCCTAAATAAAAAAAAATGAACTGAAAATCCTGACTATCAATCATCCTATCATTAAATAATATGTTAATCATTAAACCTGAGTTATAAACGGTAAGTAGTGAAATCAGAGGGACCTCTACGGCTGAGAGAGTTGGCTTATAACAATTTCATGGAGGCCATGCCGCCAACAGTTTGTGTAGCTGCCAACTCCGCCGATGATTATTAGATGCCAAGCAACTTTCTTAACCAGTTCTCCTGAATAAGCAACTTTGTTTACTCTTCCATGTTTCAAGAAATTTGTTTACTCTTTGAACGAAATTTCACCGTCATATCAATGAATAACTTACAATGAGTTGAAGCAGTTTTATCGAGTGTTGAAGTGTTGAGTCCAACTTTTTGTTTTGTACAGATAGTATAGCAGAAACAGCTACGCGTTGCTGTGGCCCCTTTGACTATAATCCTAATATTTTTAATACAGTCCAATGTTCACTTTAAAGATAAAAGCGTTTCAGCTAATCTACAGACCGACTGTTTTTAAAATGGAACTCCACGCCAAATTTATTATAAATGTTTAATGAAGAATTTAGGAGAGTTAGAATTTTTATTTTTTACATCTCATATTTGACTAAAGCATGTATTAATGATTCATTCTTCAAATACTACTTATCAAAACATGTAAAATAAAATATAAAAAATCTGGTACGTGTGCGCAACATACAACTTTCACTTACCAACTTACTTAGATTGATTAGAAATTGATGTGTTTTGTTAATTGGCACTTCTGAAAGTTACACATTTTTCCACATTCATTTCTTATTTTTGTTTTTATTTGCTCTTTAAAAAACACTATTTTTTTTTATTATTAAATAAAAGTTTTTACTTGATGATTCTTGAAGATACTTAGGCAATGCAAGCGTAATACTCCAAGTCGTCTGATTTTATAATTCTCTATGTAGTGGTTTAAAACATGAAACATATTATTTCCATTAAATGAACAGAACGGCTTTAATTACGAACAATGGTCTGTCATTAAAGGCGTACTCCGCATGCGTGGGCTCAACGTGTTTTATGAGTTGAAGGAATATTTTTCTTTTTATCTCCTCTATATGTTTAATTTATTTTCTTTCATATTTCATATTTAGCCATTTCTTATTTTTAGGCCTAACGAGAGACAGTTAATTTCTCCATATAAATAAAAACAAAGGTACTTTATAAGAAAATAAAAAAGGCCCCTTCCCCATTTAAGCCCCCTCAGAACATTTTAGTAATAAATAAAGCTTACCTGATATTAAAGGACACCTAATTTTCCTTATGGCGATTTGAAATCTATCAAATCTAATTCATACATGGGGAATTTGATCAAAATCATTGAAGCCGTTTTTGAGATAATAAAAAAAAAGTAAAAATTGGAAAAAAAGTTATAAAATACAGGGACCCTCCGTTTGACCAATTTTGATGAAATGTTGGCTGTCACATCTTTAGCATATACATATTTCAAATATCCAGTTTGATCAAAATCGTTAAAGCCGTTTATGAATAAATAAAAAACACACGTGAAAATGAGACAAAATTTATTCAGTAAAATACCCCCTCTAATTGATCAATTCTGATGAAATTTCGAATGTCACACTGCGGGCATATAAATACCTCAAATACCGAGTTTAATCAAAATCGTTTAATTATTATTTTTGCAGTCATATCTTGGGCATATACAAACATCAAAAAGCCAGTTTAATCCAAATCGATAGAGCCGTTTTTGAAAAAACCAATTTCAGGTTCGCACGGCTTATTGTTTTTGAGCTAGACTGTTCACACACACACACACACACACACACACACACACACACACACACACACACACACACACACACACACACACACACACACACACACACACCCACACACACACACACACACACACAGAGACAATCAGTCAGGTACTCGTTAAAGATCCCTATCCTAATTATACCTGGAGAGGCAAAATTTAGGACTCCTACTGTAGCATTGTCCGATTAGCTCTTAGTAGCATAAAGTGACCTTAAAACAAACAAAAAAGGTTTAAAGAGATCCGGATGACAACAGGTATCGAGCTCGCCCGTAAAATTTTGTACTCCGAAAATATTGACTGTCGTCAATCTTCCGTGAGTAGTAATGAGCCGATTTGAGTGGTTTATTGACGCCAACCCTCTAGTCAGCCCAAAGTCGAATCTAGCCTTTCCTTGTCAGCCTTTCGATATTTACTTAACCTTAACGTACAAAGAACTGTATTGTTAGTTCTTTAAATTATTATAAAAATATATAGACATAAAAACAATACTATCGTAAATTGGAACCTATGATTGACTTTTGATCTCTGCGAAGGTATTAAATTGTTCTGATCGAGTGGAAAACAACATTTTTGCCGCTTTGTTTCCCTTTCGATTTATTTCGTATTGCCCCTGCTAATGGAAAAATCCAAAACCTTCCTTCGTATTACTGCGAATTGATATTTCATATATGTATATTTTTAGTTTGAATTATACTATACAGGTTGTCCCAGACATTGTGTAAAAAAAAAGAAATGGGTAATAATGCATGCTAAATGGGGTAGAATGGCGCAGAAACGAGTTTCCTTTCTCAATCTATCTATAATCTTACGATATAAGCTCTACTCCTAAGGTTCATTTGTATTTTTATTACTTTCACTTACCTATATATGAAATATATAGTAAGTGGAAGTATTGCGATCGTGAAAATTTTCGACTTCCGGTTTTCAACGGAAATACACGTTTTGGGGTCCCCTGAGTCGAAATAATCAAGTCCCGCGAAATGGTCTGTGTGTGTGTGCGTGCGTGTGTGTGTGTGTGTGTGTGTGTGTGTGTGTGTGTGTTGTGTGTGTGTGTGTGTGTGTGTGTGTGTGTGTGAACAGACTAGCTCAAAAACTATAAACCCTGCGAACCTGAAATTTAGTATTTAGAGTATGTATATGCCCGCGATGTGACAGCAAAAAATTCATCAAATTTACTCAAAGGGAGGGGGTACTTTATTTAATAACTTTTTAAGTTTTTTTCGATTTTCTCAAAAACGGCTTTAACGATTTTGATTAAACTGAGTATTTGATCTATTTATATGCCCGAGATATGACTGTAAAAATTTCATCAAAATTGATCAACCGGAGGGGGGACTTTACTTAATAAATTTTGTATCATTTTCACGTGTTTTTTTTATTTACTCAAAAAGGCTTTAACGATTTTGATCAAACTTTGTATTTGATGTATTTATATGCCCGAGATATGACTGTAAAAATTTCATCAAAATTGATCAACAGGAGGGGGTACTTTATTTCATAACTTTTTTCCAATTTTTACCTTTTTGATCGATTATCTCAAAAACGGCTTTAACGATTTTTATCAAATTCGTGATGTTTAATGAAAATTAGTTGTTATTTAATATCAGGTAAGCTTTATCATTATTAAAATGTTCTGAAAGGGCTTAAATGGGGAAGGGGCCTTTTTTGTTTTCCTATAAAGTACCTTTTTTTTAGTTTATATTGAGGAATGAACTGTCTGTCATCACGCCTAAAAATAAGAAATGGCTAAATATGATATATGAAGAAAATCAAGTAAACATATACAGGAGAAAAGAAGAAAAATAATCCGTCAACTCATAAAGCACCTTGAGCTCATTCATGCGCTGTATGCCTTTAATGACAAACCAATGCGTTATTATTAAAGATGTTCTGTTCATTTGAGAAGTGGCAATTAACAAAACGCATTAAGTTCTAATTTAAGTAAGTTGGTAAGTGAAAATTGTGTGTTGCGCGCACGCACCAGATTTTTTTTAGTTGCTACGCTAACCACTTTAACACAGGTGACAAAGATAATCGTCTGTAAAGTAACCTAGATAAAAGTCCGTAGCGTCTATGAAGGAAGAAAAGAAAATAATAATCGCTTTCACTACGACAGCTTTCAAAATTTCTCAGAGCAATGTGAGCTACAGAAGAGAGATGTGTAATATACCCGGCCATTATATTCATCGGGCTTACGATCATCTCTCGCCCAAGTTAGATGACATGGAAAGGCCTTTACCTAGCCTCATCTTGTTATTCAAGTTTTGGCCACCCCCACCATCATCTTGATCCACTCCCCACCCCAAGGGAAGTTCTCATCGCATCAGTTTTCAACTCCTTCCCCCCCCCCTCCAAACTCAGTGTTTTCTTCGAAAACACTTGAGAACTTGTCGGGAACAACCATGTT